>JAVKLA010000021.1:19152250-19162917 GCA_034782735.1 Sagittarius serpentarius | reverse complement strand
GCCGAGCCGTGAGGGCGTGACACCGCCCCCGCCGCGCCGCGCCGCTCCCCGGTCTCTGCCGCCCCCTGCCGTCGCGCGGCGGCGGCCGCTGAGGAGCCGTTGGGGTGGGGCCGGGGGCCCGCCGTCACCTCAGGGCGGGGCGGGGCGGGGCGGGGCGGGCCTTTCCGGAAGGAAACGTGGCGTGGGCGAAGCAGGCGGCGGGAGCGGTTTTCGCGTTGGAGGGGATTCGGGCTCCAGCCGGGACGACGCCCTCGGCGGCCCAAGTGCGAAGGCGCCGTGGTCTTCGCCCGTGCTTCTGCCTGGCTCTCGCGTTCACCCGGATAAAAAGCGGTCGATCCCCTTCTTAAAATCGGGGTGCGCCGTTTACAGACTGCCCCGCAGAAAGGCCGCCGGCGCATCAGAACCCCTGCCCGCGGCGCTGTGGTTTGCCTTAGCGCGCATTTTGCCTCCTTCTGCGTGGCCAGGGCACAGGCTGCCCGCTTTGCCTTCAGCTGAGCCGGTGTAAACCTGAATCTTTACAACAGTTATGGGTTGTGCAAGAACAGCAGGAAAACCAGTTTCCTGATGTGACGCTTTCACAGCAGAATAGTTTTTTCTAACAGATTCCCTGGATCTTCCTGGGATGCTGGGTCCTTGACTTCATTTTCAGGGGCTGAGAAAGGCAGGGAATCAGCCGACAACCAAGGAAAGGGAAGACGTAACAAGAACGGCTCCTGCTTGTGCTGTGAGGTCACGTAAGAGTTCCAGAGCCAGTCTCTCATCACAGGACCCCAACGGGGATCACGCCAGCTTGGGAGGCCCTTTGTTACAGTAGAATTTACCTCTGTAACCCAGCCTGGAGAAAGGTATAGTAGTCAAAAGCTACGTTTTGCCTTAAGTGTATCTTCACATTACCGAAAAGAAACCTTTAGTACAAACCACATCATCTTCTGGCATCAGATAATAGTTTGGTAAGCTAGCACAAGAGTTAACTAAAAAGGCATAGTCTGCACGTTTTGATCTGAACTCTTGCTACTTTACCAAAGAGGTTTTTGTGGTTTAAGCCCAGCTGGCAGCTAAGACCCACACAACCACTCGCTCGCTCCCCTTCAGTGGGATGGGGGAGAGAACTGGAAAGGTAAAAGTAAGAAAACTCATGGGTTGAGATAAAGACAGTTTAATAGGTAAAGCAAAAGCTGTGCATGCAAACAAAGCAAACCGAGGAATTCATTCACCACTTCCCGTGGGCAGGCCAGTGTTCAGCCGTCTCCAGGAACGCAGGGCTCTGTCACGCGTAACAGTTACTTGGGAAGACAAACGCCATCACTCCGAATGTCCCCCCCTTCCTTCTTCCCTCAGCTTTATATACTGAGCATGACATCCTATGGTATGGGCTATCCCTTGGGTCAGTTGGGGTCAGCTGTCCTGGCTGTGTCCCCCTCCCAACTGCTTGTGTCCCCCCAGCCTGCTCGCTGGTGGGGTGGGGTGAGAAGCAGAAAAGGCCTTGGCTCTGTGCAAGCCCTGCTCAGCAGTAACGAAAACATCCCTGTGTTATCAATGCTGTTTTCAGCACAAATCCAAACCATAGCCTCATACCAGCTGCTCTGAAGAAAATTAACTCTGTCCCAGCCAAAAGCAGCACAGCAGTTTGTCCTGAGCCCTTGTAAAGATGGGTGACTGGCTACTGGGCTGCATGTAACAAGGAAAGGTCATTACAGCACTGGAGCCCAGCTCTGCCAGATCTCAGCACCAGGGTCCACCCATACGCAGCAAATCAGCACGTGCCATGCACTAGTAGTGGATAGATTTGCACAAATCTTACTGTTGACGGAATGAAATGAAATTAAATGGAATGTAGAAAGAGGAAAACTAATTAAGTGTGGTAAATATGATTGCAAGAGAGAATTCATTCATGAAAGTAGCGAGGCAAATTTATTTCTCATTTACAGTAATTTGTGCTTTGCTACGAGGGCAAGTTCAGTTGCAGACTGCTTTGATGGTAAGCTGATTCTCATTTAGCAAGGTTTCACCTTTAAATCAAAGTAGGCTCTTGAAATTAGTGAATTACATATTTAGAATTAAGGATGTGGTCAAATATTTTGACAAGAAGCCAATGTTTATGGTTTTCTGTTCAGCATCAGTGGGCATTTTCTATGTGTTGAAACTGAACTCTATGCTCTTTATAGCTCATGATGGTTAGAGGAAGTGATTTTACTCTCCTAATCAAATCTCTTACTTCTGAAATTGGTGTGATCATTTTCCTGCATTAGCCTTCAAAACTGTTTGTGCTGGAGGCTGGATGGTGAGAGTCATCTTGCAGTCAACATTCACGTTTTGGAAAGGAGGAGTGCCTAAAGAGATATTTATATGGGATGGGCAAAGGGGTCGTAAAGTGTCTTTCACAGTAATATTTGCAGTTAGTGAGTTTTGCACAAGTAGCCTCCAGCTGTTTGGTTTTCTCCCCTCCATCTGCAGCTGCACCTTGAATACTGTGTTCAGTTTTGGGCCCTCGCTACAAGAAAGACATTGAGGTGCTGGAGCGTGTCCAAAGACGGGCAACAAAGCTGGTGAAGGGTCTGGAGCACAAGTCTTATGAGGAGTGGCTGAGGGAACCAGGGTTGTTTAGTCTGGAGAAAAAGAGGCTGAGGGGAGACCTTAGTGCTCTCTACAACTACCTGAAAGAAGGTTGTAGCCAGGTGGATGTCAGTCTCTTCTCCCAAGTAACAAGCGATAGGACAAGAGGAAATTACCTTGGGTTGCACCAGGGGAGGTTTAGATTGGATATTAGGAAAAATTTCTTCACCAAAATGGTTATTAAGCATTGAAACAGGCTGCCCAAGGAAGTGGCTGAGTCTCTATCCCTGGAGGAATTTAAGAGACATGTAGATCTGGCACTTAGGACATGGTTTAGTGGTGGACTTGGCAGTGTGAGGTTTATGGTTGGACTCAATGGTCTTAAAGGTCTTTTTGCAACGTAAATGATCCTATGATTCCATGATTCTTAAAAATTGACCGTAGTAGCTTATTAAGGCTAGATATGGACTTTAGCTACAGTAGTAATCAACAGCTCTAGCATCAGAATGTAAAGGAACACTATTATTCATACTTCTTAGCCTGTCTGACATCTATTATAGGGGCAATCATTTTTATGTAGCTCCAAGTTCAGTGTCCCTAGGGAGTCCTATGTAACAGGATTCAAAAGAAGTTTTAACATTTTTCCTTCATATGTAGCAAAGTGCTGTTAGGATGCTTTTTAGAAGTATTTAATGGAGAAGCATTAGAAAAATCTTTCTTTTGTTACAGAGCAGGTGTGGTTTTCCACCATTCCTTATTCCTTCTTCAAATCAAATGCAACTTTCTAAATACCCCTATTTAGGGTCTTAGCTCAGAAAACACCATGTATTGAGACCTGCAAAGATGTATCAAGTGGCTTACTATCTGCAATCAACGACTTGTACTCTAGTACCCCTCCCAAATACTGGAAGTTTTCTCTCACATTCATTATCTGTGGTGTAGATTATGTCCTTCAGACACATAGACTTCCGTCAACCTCTAAATCCGTCTTATTTTGTGGCAGTGTGTAACACTTACCAGTGGACTGACTGTCAAATAAAATTTGCTTCTCATGTTTCATATGTTGTTGTGGAGAAACACAGAACTGAGCAAGTTTTGCGGCAACTATTTAGGTGTAGTACTCCACATGGTCAGGGAATGCCCCTTTCTTTAACTGGCCCTTTTACTGCTTTGTACTTCTATTAATTTTATTTAGATTTCCTAAATGACACAGGCACTAGCAGTCCTTGTGGTGCTCCATTAGACTCTCTCACCTCCTCTTACACTTTGCTGATCATTATCCTTTGTTTATAGATCTTCTGCCAATTTTCCGTCCTGTGACTGCTTATGTCTGAGGCAGTTTGAACTGAGTACAACAGGGAGCTGCTGTAACAAATGCCTTAATAAAACCCCCAAAGCAAAAGCCTGTTGTACTCTTTGCATCTACTAATTTTGCAATCCAGTAGATGTAAAGTTTGTGCAACAAGATTTCTTCGCAAGTGCACATTGTTTATTGCTTAGAGCTGCAGCCTTTGCTAAATGATTTGTAAATTTTGGCTGTAGGTATTGATATTTTACAGGTGTCTGAAATAATTATGAGGACTACTGATGTTGTACTTGCTTTATTCCTCCATGGCACGTATTGCAGCGCCAGAAATTTCTTCGGTGAATATTCCAATGAGATTCACAGTGATGTACTTCAGGGCTGGTGGAGCTTTTAGGAACTGACATTAGTGTGAGGTCAGAATTTCATCCCCTGGTGCATAAGTGTTTATTTTCTATGTATTTTACAGTATATTTGACCTGAAAGAGCTTTGTATTTGAGGCAGCACTCCCATGCTGTTGTGCCTACGGTCTTATCAGCAGTTCTGATTCACTGGTTTCATTGGTTACTCTGTTGGGTGTTTTTTCATTACTATTTCACAAATGGTCAGATATAAGCAAAACAAGCTTAACAGTCAGACACACAGATGACAAAAATCCCTGCTGTTATTCCATGATCCCCCCACTCTGAGAGCTTCAATTATTTAATAGTATTTAGGCTCATGTACTGCTTTTCATCTCAAAGCACCTTATAAACGTTAACTAATTAATTCCTATTACTGGTAAGCAATCTGGTTTTTTTTCCTGTTCCCAACCCCTTCTTCTCTCCACCCATCAAGACACACTGATCAATCTCTAGACCCTTCACTACAATTGGAGCTGGAGTGACAAAGCAGTCAAAATATTTGCATTGCAGGTTTACCAATCTGCTCTGCCAAAAAAACCACCCATCCTTTTCTTGGTATTCAAGGCACAAAGGTTACAAGACTGAGAATAAATTACATTGGCTTGGAGTCACTAGAGAAAAGTCTAACAAGCACAGCCCTTGAGGGCTGGTTCTCTCTCTTTAATGACAAAAAAGCAAGAGATTTCAGCATGAGTTTTAGAAGTTACAGCTGCCGTTAAGAACGTGTGTATTTTAAAATGTTGAAAAATACATCAGTCAGCATACATAGAGGCATCCTGTAAAAGACTGGTCATCTTCTGTTAGACTGAATAATTTGGTTGATTAGGGTGTTTGTTTTGGGAAGACTTTGATACTTTAAATATATCCTATCCCCATATCAAATACGCTTGTATGAAATACACACAAGCATCACCTCTTTGGTTCCCTGCATTAGGTAGTACAAAGGCAGAGCTTCCCCTTTCGAAGCAGTCACCTCTTTGGTTTCAATTCAGACAATAGCGAGTGGCATTATGACCAGCAGGACGAGGGTAACTGACTGATGGTGTGGCCTCCAGGTACCAGCTGGGCCTCTTTAGTCTCGGTGTAGTGCTTGTTCACAGGCTCCCGTTAAATGTAGACATCACACTAGGTAAGAATGCTAGCATATAGAACATAGCAGGATACTAAGAAGTGAATAATGCTATGCAGTGGATGTGTGTGTATTTTTATTACGCAACATGTATTTGATCACACTGAGTAAATTATACTGTAGAAGGTAGAATTAGATTAAGCTTTGTTTTACATAAAAAATTTTAACACAGTGAAATGTTAACTTGAGAACTAAATTCTGCCTTCGTGCAGGCAATCATAATTCCGTGTAAATGAATGACTCGGGTTGTGTCTTAAGGGAGATGGAGTTTCATTGTGGCTGAATTGATACAGCTGCACATCAGTGTGGAATTCCCGTTCTGTTTTTTTAAGTAGAAATTTGGCATTGCTAGATTAAACTTGCATGACAATAACTTCTCCTTTCTTAAAAAAAAAAAGTCAGTTTTGTCATAAAAGAGCTAACTGTCCTAAAGGAAAAATATTTCCTATGTGTTTGTTCTGACATTTTACTTTATCAGAGCTGGCATTTGGGATTCCTGTTTCCTGCTCTCCCTGTAAGATGACATCAAGAGCAGTACGTCATAGCTAGGGATGCCTATGATGCAACTGCTTCTGTGCATTTTGAGCAGCCACCTGGGTAGCGCAGGGTAGGGAAGAGAGTAGGAGCACCATTGCTGTGAGATGTGATGGAAATGTTTCCTAACTGGAATATTTCAGAGTTCTTTTTTGTTTTCTCACCAAGGTCAAACAAGCTAATTTTTTCACAGTGCCAATGTTTGCCTTAAAATAAAACATTCTTAACCAGCTCTGCCTAAAGGCCCTTTGAAAATCCCAATTTCAAGCCCAGTAATGCAGTGATATTTTTGTGTGACACTTCCTGCATGTGAGGAAGCATTTGGGTGTCTAAAATGTGGGCAGCTGGCTGCTGTTATTATGGTTATCACCTGTACTGTGCAAGGCCAGAGGTAGCTCAGTGTCAAGACTGAAATAAATAAGACAGCCTCTCCCCTCACCTGCCATGCAGTGCTAATATGTTAAGTGAATGTTTGACCGTAGGGTGATTTTCTGTCATTTAAACATTCAGGACAGCAGTGAGTGGCATTTAACTGGTCTTCATGTAAGTCTTGTTGCGAACTTGTAGTAGCTGGAGTGTGGCTTTTCCCACCAGGAAGGAGTCAAATGCAGCTGTGGCAGTTGTGCTCTAGCTGTGTCCTTGTAACATCCAGAGCAGAGAGCCCGCTAGAAGGGAAGGAGGATTTTCAGATGTTTCTTCAGCTATTTCCCATATGTACGTGTGAAAAGCCATGAGGGACATGATCCTTTTGTCCCTTCATTCAAAACTATCCAGCCAGCAAAAGATGCTGAACAGGCTGTCCAGGTTTTAGCATCATCAGGACCCTTCAGAAGTAACTTAGGTAGCGAGAGCAGCAAAAGTGGGCAGTTACTAAACCTGCTCTGGAGTCTGGAGCTCTATCACGTAGTTGCCTTCAAGGTATGGGTGGGGGCCCCAGGGCGAGGGGGCATCTTTGCCCTTTGCGCGAGCAGCCTCTCCTCTGCTCTCCCACTAGCTGCCTCACAACCCTTCAGCTTCTTACCAGGTCTCTCTCTTTCCTGCAAGCATTTGCTGCCTAGCTGATAGCACATTCTAGTTTATCTGGGCAAATTACCTTTTTTCCTCTTCTCTTGAGATACAAACAACCTGATAGAGACCTGATCTCCTTGTGGTACAGTCTTCTATCCTGTTGTAGTCCAAGTGAGAAATCAAACCAGTGGGTATCGATCCAGTTGGGCAGTCCTGAGTAAATTAGGGAAGAGATTAGCTAGCTGAATTATTGAATGAGGCTGATGGGGGGATTAAAGGATACCCCCTTCAGAAGTGAGTAGTGTTATTTTTCTGTCAGATACTGCTGGTAATCTCTGCACTATTTTGAAATGTAATTTTGTTCCTTAGGAGGTGAATAGTGGCAGAAATTAGTGGTTTTGGGGGTTTTTGTTTTCTGGGGTTTTTTTTTTGGGGGGGAGGGGGTGTTAAGCAAAATCGCAATGGTTTCAGCTGCAAATTTGGTCACTTTGTTCATGTCTGAAAAACATAGCAGAATTAGGAAAGGAGGGTTCAAAACCAATCCAAATTCTAAAAAAGGCTGTGTTCATAGATCAGACCAAAAGAGAGAATTCTAACCATAGATTTCAGCTTCCCATTTAAGCAGACCATCAGAGTTCAAAATCTTAATTTATTTGAACTAGAGCATCTCTTTTAGAAAATGCAACTAAATTTAGTTTAAAATTTGTAATGAAGTGAAACCTATCACAAATCTTGTATGCTTTTCCAAAGGTTTATACTTTCTTTTTTGAAAAATGTAACATATTTCTAGTGTGAGTATTGTAGGGTTTTGGCTCTCATCATTAGATCTCTTTATATTTCTTGTTATCTTCATATGAGAAACTAAAGCATTTTTTCTCAGCCCTTTTAATCATTCTCACAGCTCTCCACTGTCTTTTCTTCAGTATATCAGCTGATCTTTTTTTACTTCTTAGCACTGGAACTAGGGTACTGTATAGTTGCTGTAGTAATACCAAATGTAGTAGTAATGTACTTCTAGGCAAGGTTCCTGCATTTCAATGTCCAGGCATTGCATTCACTCTTTTGCCCCACTGTTAACAGCTTGTATTTAACTAATTGTCCATCACACACTAAGTCATTTTCACTGCTTCTTAGAATGAAATCTTCTGTCTGTAACACTTGGACTCAACCAGTGAAAGTCTTGGGTGGTACAACCATGTTCCAACAGCTAATACTATGTTAGATTTAACCCTGAGCCAAATTTTTCTCTGTAATACCTCAGGCACGCTGACTGTAAAGTATTTGGAAGCTCTGGGTGCAGCGCCTCTACACTTCCAGGCAGGCAAATCGCTCATGAGCAGGTCACCTGTGCAGAGCTGTTCAGATGAGCCAAAAGCCCAAGACAGACATCATCTGACCAGTCTGTCTGTGCACTTTATCCTTGCATATGGGCGTTTGCGGTGGCCACTGTGCCAGGTGCCTGGCAAGCCAGGAAACTGAGTATCCAGAAAAGCAGACGGTTGCTATGAAAACAACAGAAGAATGTGCCCTGTTCGACATTTCAGGTCAGATTTAGGTTTTCACATTACAGTAAGAAAATGCAATATCGTATGAGATGTCCAGCTAACCATACAGTGGACCATACAGTCATTTTAAACTGAGGGTCCAGTGCATAGGAGTATGCATGCTGTGCTCACTGCTTTGTGCTATTGACTGTCATCATTGCTACTTCAGAAAAAAATAGCACAATATCACAGTCATTAAGCAAGAACTCCTTCTGACATGTTTTTTACTATTAATTCCAGGAACAGAGCAATGACTAGCTAATACATTCTTTCAACACCCCCGCTCGACAAGCAGGAATCATTTCCATTTTAGAAACAGAGGCACTGAGGTAGATAGGCAGGCTGCAGCATGTCAGAGGATGTCGCCCACTGAAAACCTGCAGCATCTCAGGGTTAGAAACCAGGAATATCCTTTTAACCCTTCCCTTTATGTGCTCCCCCAGACAATTTGCAGAGGGGACAGGGGGGTATTTTACCATGAGGCCCAAATCTGAGGATTTAATTGCACCCAAGCAGACATATGAAATGAGTATTCTTAAGTGTGTTGCTGGAGAGGTCTGTGTGGGCAGCAGCCCCAGAGTTGCACAGGACTGAACATAGCGTTGCGTAGACCTTTGATGGTGTTTCAGTAGGCTTTCTGCTCCCAACTTGATTGATTCCTGTGTGCATAAACAGTGGGAGGACAGACCTCAGGCATTTGGAAGGTTTAGTAAAGTAAATTCTTAACTTTTTTTTTTTTGTTTTGAACATTAGGCATATCTATATGTGGGTGTTGGGAGCTTTTCATGACTTCTTAACTCCATTGAAGTTTCCTGTGTCAGTACATTTTGGCCAGCTCGGAGAACTTCCCGTCTTTCAGCACAGAGGAAAAGGTGGAAAACTTTTCTCTGAAAAAACATTAAAACACCGTCTTGGGCCAGTGCCTTCATCGAGTCCTGAAGTAACCACAGGACTCAGTGGAGTTCCCGTCACTGTCCTCCCCTGTATGGTTCAAGGCTTTTCACGGCCTCTACTGTGTCAGAAACATTGCTGGAGGTGGGAAGGGAGAACTCTCAGCTCCAGCACTTTGACTGAAGAGCCTCCCAAGAGTTTTCAGAGGATGACAGCTAACAAGCCAAACTTTGAACCTAAATGCAGACGTTTACCACATGGCTCCTGCTGAGTACAGACTCTGGAATTTGGCATTGCTGCCTTGGGCTCTCCAGGATTTCAACAGATGTAGTGCATTGATTTAATGTTTAAAAGGGAGCCCTGCTGTGGCTTCCACAGCTTGTTTCATCGCTTTAGAAATCAAGCAGTAACATACAAACAATACAAGCAATTTTGTGTTATAAACAACATCCAATGTTTAGGGAATTGGGATTAAAATAAAATGTCTTCAAGACTTTTGGCATTCCCCTGTCCTCCATCTGGAGATCATTTTCTTTTTCCAGACTCTTCCCATTTTTGTCTGTTTCTGAATTTTCAGTATTTTCCTTGTAACTTGGAAATATCTTCAATTTGCACTTTTTTTTTAACCACACACTTACCTTGACAGGGCTTGTTGCTTGCCCCAGATAGTTCAGAGCTAATAAAAAAGCTAACTTCACACATATGCCAGTACAATGTTTGTGCAATGAGCACACCACAGTGCTCACTGTATTTTACAATACTCATATGCAATAAGACACAGAGCCCACAATAAGATCATTTCTGTGTTAACATCCATGCTTTTGTTTATACGTCCTTGGGACCTGATGCTTATACTAGGCACTCTCAATTTGTATGAGGTATGGGGAGGAGGTCATCGTGCTTCTTAAAACACTTCTAGAAACATAAAAGCACAGAGATTTGCTGAATCTTTTACCGTTTGCTTTCAGAAGCATTCAAAGGAATTTGCAGAAATAAGTCCAAGTCCTTTTACCTCTGCCACTGTGTCATTGACATGATTACACCTCCAGAGAAAAATAGTAGAGCTAGAAAAGATAAAGGCAGATAGGGTAGTAAAAGATAGGGACCACCTTCTGTGTTGGGTGTGATGTGAGGTTTTGTTGAGCATTACGTGAGGTTTTTAGCTTAGAAAAAGATAAATGAGTGGAGATGAGATAGAAAAGTATAAAAGTCATGCATGGAGTTGTAATGGGTTTATGTGGCAAGGTTTTGGTAGTGGGGGGGGGGGGGCCACAGGGGTGGCTTCTTTAAAAGTTGCTAG
>JAVKLA010000021.1:19095643-19146965 GCA_034782735.1 Sagittarius serpentarius | reverse complement strand
CCTCCCCACCGCTCCCCAGCAGCCGGCACCTGTCGGCAGCGGGCCTTACCCGCCCGGAGGGAACAAACGCAAAGCGCTGCAGGGAGTTTGCGCCGTCCGTTTGTTGGGGCCGGATTCTGCTCGCCGTTTTCCCGGGAAATTCAGAAATCACCGCTTTGTTTGGCGCCTTGTCAGAGGCTTTTGACGTGACGTTTCTCCCAGTGACATAATTTTAAGTTGAAAGTCCGACCGCTTTTCAGGCTGGATCCCCGGGGTCGTTATCCACCATCCCTGTGACGCTGGAAGGCATGAGACAAGCTAATAACCTGAGGAGGATGGGGAGCACAGATTTCCCAGGCTGACTGCGTTCGTTCCCAGGAGGTTTTTCCAGCTGAGAGTAGCGGTTAAACAAATGTTGTGTCTAAAAGGACGTGCCGTGTTCTGGGTGGTGAAAATCCGGCTGCAGAGGGAGCTAGTCTCAAGGCAAAGCTCTTCCTCCGTATGCCCTTTCCCTCTCGCTTGCTGTGATCCCTTCAGGTTGTTCTCAATGCCACAGAGATGGGACTACTGAAAATCCAGTTTTCCCTGAATATGTCTGGTGTTGTTGCCCCAAATGACTGCTTTCCAGGCCGAGTTTGAAGATTGAGGCTGTTTGTCTGGGATTGCGTTACAAGAGAGCGGGTGAAACGGTAGTTTTGAGTGATGAGCCAGTCAGCCAGAGGTATTGCCCGAGCACTGCAAATGTGTGCGCCAACACCACGGTACTGGTCTAGAGGGTCTGATACAGCCTTGGATGTATTGGACAGTTGCTGCACAGATGGCCAGTGCTTGCAGAGTAAATACGGTGCACTCAGAACTAGTCAGACTTACCGCACGTGCTCGTATTTCGGCATGGAAATACAGCAACTCGGGGATCCACTGAAGACCACAGCGACAAATTAGTTTGAGGATCGCAGAGCCAGCATAGCTCAGCCCTCCAGTCACCTCTGGGCAGCCCGCATACGGCAGAGATTTGCAGTTGTAAAGCCAGTTATACTCAAAGTGCTCTCAGCACTCACGGTTGTCACTTGATCTCTTGCTCCTGCAGCACAGTAGTAGCAACTTATGTTATGTCCCTTGACTTAGAGTATAGCTACTCCACAGCCCCAGTTCAAAGCAACGCGTTTCCTTCACTAGATCTTTAAAAACAAAAGGAGCATAAAGCAAAGAAAACCGCTCTCAGCTGGGCAGCTCTCAAGCTGCTCTCTTGTGGGAGGTGGCGGTGGCTGCCAACTCCATGTCCTAGTCTGGTTTTGCATCTCGTGGTCTGGTCAAGCAGAAATCTGGGGAGGACAGAGTCTGTATCAACTCCTGTCCCATGGCAGGAGGTGGCACTTCGTTTTCATCTGGCTTTGGTTGCTTGGCCCCTGACTTTGTGTCCGTATACAAAACATTTTTAATCTGTGGGGGTTTGGATTCCTCTTCACCATGGAAACACATAAAATGACAAGTGAGCAAAGACTGATAATTCCAGCAATAGGGAATAAGATGCAAAGATTTTGACCTCTGTGTCCTCAGCTTGGTGGATGCTGTTACTGTTTGATGAGTTTTCTGTGGCCCATGTGAAATGATTCAGTGCTGTAAGGTCAGCTCCTACCTCGTCTTCCGCTCTGCAATCGCAAAGCAGTGCACCGGGGTGAGTATCATGTCTTTGTTTCTGAGGCATGTTGAGCAGAAGTGATTTGCCAGTGGTCACACAGGTGGTCAGTGGCGGAGATGAGAGTAGGTCTCTCTGTCTTAGCCCTAGTCAGGTGCTGTAGTTACCAGACTGTGCTTGTCTCATGGCGCTGCACAGGTGAGCACAGCTACAATCTGTGCCAGGATTTCAAAATCTTCCTTCATTTTTTTTTCCTACATGAGCAAGCTGATAGAACCTCTTCTCCATTTTATCTCAGTCCCATGGCCAGGAACACATAATTTTGCTTTGTCCTTTTTAACCTCAATTTAAACTTTTGCTTAACTGAGTTGAAAAAATAATCTATTTGTCACTATTTATCATAATCTAGTTATCTGTTTATATCTATTATAACTATTGAAAACAAAGGTTCTAATGAAAAAGTAAGCAGTTTTAGAAATAATGTCTTTCAGGCTGCGGTATTGTATATCTGTGAATCAAAACCCAAACACAAAGGGCAGAAGGAGTTGAAATGGGAGTCCATCTCCATCATGTTTTTAAATTAAACATATTTCTCAGCATGCCCCAGGCTTTGGCTGATGGGTAGGGTTTCAGTAACAGAAAGTCTGCTCAGCACAGCTAGAAGCACTCACGGCACCAGGAATCCTCGGTGCCTGGGGGTGGGGGAGAGTGCTGCTGGCACTCGGATGGCTCCCCACCAAAGGGGGAACGCTGTGCTGGGTCTGCACCACGCACTGTACTGAAACAAAGCCTTTCAGCATCTGTGGCAGGAAAGTCAGCAATTGCCATATGTCACTCTGCTGTGCATATGTTAAGTGGGCCCAACCAATTGCATTTGCACATTCTGTGTGTGACTTGTTGTCCCACACAATGAGTGCCCTGTTGTCACCAGTGCTAATGCTATGCAATCTGCTTTGCCGTAGTGCAGCAGGCAGCTCGCCTTTTCCTACCGTACTGCATTTTGCCACATAAGCGTGGCCCCGGTATCACCGGATGCTTTGCAATCTGTTGCTCCGCCGAGTGCAAGCCCTGCTGTCACATTTGCTGCAGCCTGTTGGGCCACAAAGGAGCAGGCGGGCTGCGGGCAGGGACGCGCTCTGCTCAGCTGCCGTCTCAGAGCTGTACGGCCCCTGTACCGTGTCTGGGCTGCTCGGCAAGAATCAGCCACATAGCAGGAGTGACGGGTGCTGGTAACAAGCCTCACAGCTCTATTGTCCATAACTAATCATTCCCGTCCCTTAATGATTTTTGTTTGTATTTGCTTCATGCATAACAAGCACATCCCAGACTGCAAGTCAGTCTGACTTACACAAAGGGAAGAAATGGGATACTTTCTTAACGTTACTTGCAGCACTTCTTACACAAACAGCTGATATAGGCAAGGTAGAGTAATGGCCCAATACTTTGCTGAGAAACAGAGCTCACTGAAAGAGTTTCTTCAGAAACTCTTTGTGTGCCACCTTTTGATTCAAGTCTAGGAGACCTATAAGGCTTTCATGCTGTCAACTTCACTGAAACAAACCTTTGAGTGGCACAGCCTTGCTGAGGATTGCAGGCTGGACTTTTTCTCAGAGGAGCCCCAGGAAAATAAATACATGCTTCTGAAGTATTCACGCACCACAAAGGCCTTCTCCAGGATACAGTTAATGATGCTAGGGCCACCTGTTGACCAGTGAAGATGTGATAAAGTATCGAAAAGCTTGTGCTTTCAGATGTACCACCAAAACCACTAGTATCCGTTTGGAGACTGTACTCTGTAGAATCATGTGTATATACATGGAACTTAAATTAGGGCTGGTAGGACAGTTTGAATTTAGGCATGCCCTAAGGCTAGGTGCTTGGTTGCCAGACTGTAATTCCTTACCGTAACTTTTCTCAGTGCAAAGCAGTTGGCCGTCCTGCCTGTAGTGTCTTTTGACATACAACTTGTATAGTCAGAGAAAAGCCCTGATTTAGCAATGTAATTTTATAACATTCACACATCTGTTTCCACCAAGGGCTTTGAAGCCCAGTAAAATGGGTAAGATAGAAAAGGAAAAAAGGAGACAAAGAAAAAAAACCTGCCTGTAGAAATATGATTAATGCCCAGACCTGTCTGTACTTGTTAAAATGTGCTAGAATGACAATGTTAACAGCTTGGCCAAACATCAGAAAATCACTACTTCATCTGATGCTATTAGCTGAGTTATTCAGTAAAAGCAGAGCTGGAAAAATAGTGATGCCTCCCTGGGCCTCAGGGTGGAGCGGCAGAGAGATCTCACACGCGTGAGTAAGAGATGTTAATGAGAGTCTGGCCCCTTACGCAAGCTGCCCCGAGCTGCTGCCGCCCTGTCTTGAGCGGCCTGGTACCGCTGGGCCCCGAAAGCTTTCTGTATCTAACCGGTCAGTGAGTCAGAAGGCGTGTAACATGAGGGCCCTTCCTGGACAGCACTTCAGAAAGAGACAAGAATGCCGCTTCGTATTTCACTTGTAAGGCTGCGCAAGGAATGCCCAGGGTGAATCGCCAGCCACCCCAAGAACGGCTGTGTGCCTGGTGACCACTTTCAAATGTCCCACTTCTCTGAGGGTGGGATTCTTAAACAGGATTACAAATCCCCATCGGTTTTTGTGGTATAACTTGGACAGTTGTATTTCTACAGCATTGACACCGACAGCGGGATCTGTCTCTTTGGTGTTTATCTTTGCCTGTTCAAAGGCACACCTTCGTGAGGCGAAGGAGTTGATCTTTGGATTTGTGCCTCACAGTTCTAAAATGCTGTGCGCTGCCTTCAGGTTACAGGCCCCGTCATGCCTGCCTTCCAGTCAGGCACGACTCTCACCTGCCTGGCTGAGAGGGGGGGAGATCTGCCGGGTTGCGTTTGTGCTAAATCCTGTCTAGCCAAGTGTCATCCCCTGAGCAAAAAGTGACGCAGAAGAGGGAGTCTGTGATAAGGCCAGAGGTGCTTTATACTGCAGCTTCGCGTTTACTGGAAATGTCTCTAGGAGCAAAGGACAGTGCTTCAAACCGCACTTGCCGTAGGCATGTACTTCATTATGTTCTTCATGCAAGGACACATTGAAATTCAGTTCAAAGAGAGAAGGAAAACCATTTTTCAGTAACCAGAGATCAGATTATTTGGTAAGCACAAAAGCCTTTTGAGTAATAACTTTTCTGTGGAGAGTCAGGTGGTTTCTATATGCTTAGTACGTTTCCCTTGAACTGTGTAATTCAGTTGAGGTGCCTCAGCTTTTAAACCATCTCGTGCCAGTGTATCACAGCAGAGCTGTATTCCCGGATTGGCAAAGTCACTGAGCATCCCTTGCAAGGCCAGTATCTGCAGCGTTTGATCTTGATCTTCTTCAGAGGGATACAAGGACAGTCTGACTGACTAAAATCTAAGTCGGTCTTCTCCAGTGACCTACCTTCTACAGTAGTCGGAAGCAAGGCTGGAAGTAAAATGGTGCTTTAAATTTCCATTTGTACTACTCCAGAAGTACACAGAGGTCTCTAGGAGAGATAGGGCCTCTGTTATTTTATGTGCCATGTGATATAGCATATCACATGGGCCAGGCAATAGAGAGTTCGTATGCAAGCCAAGAGAATATACAGCTTACTGTATTGGTAGTGATGCGAAGACATGCAGAGAAATAAGCAATCGACCTGAAAAAGAACTAAAAATTAGAGTTGGGGTTTTTTTTAAAAATGGTATCTTTGCTGTCTCAGCAGAAGCCAAGAAGCCAATATGTTATGGTAACTGGTACAGTTTTCCTTCTTTTCAGCAGAGCTGAATGTTTAATTGCTTTAGCAACTGAAAGTGACAGGTAGGATGCTGCTGGTACAGGGACAGCTTTGGAAGAAAATGGAAAAGACAATGCATTACATTTGCTTATACATTAGTAGTTCCCTAAAAATACATATAGACTGAGGCAGTAGATACAAGCTATTCCCAAGTACCAAACTGTGTTGCTGAACCAGACCATAGTGAGAAAAGAGGAGGAGGACGAACAGGGGTTTTTTTGTAGTAGTTGTTCAGGTGGATCAAATCTTTCCAACCTTGGTACCTAATTTATGTTGATGGATAATTTTTTACGTTATGTATTCAGACTGTGTGCTAGAGAATACTGAGAAAACCAAATAGCTTACCAAGTCCTGTTCATCTTGTGCTGAGGGTCCCACTCAATAGTTGGTCAATTAGGCAGGAAGGGATCAGCCCATCTCCAAAGGAGACTCAGAAAGGAGTTGCTATTCATAGTTATTCATGACGAATGCTGCAGCTGTTCTTTCTGAACACAGATCCAGAAAGTGGAAGGGAGACGACCTTCAAGTTTTACAGCAGATCGGAGGAAGGTCAGTGGCTGGCAGGAATATGGGAGGGGGGAAGAAAGGTGAGAAGTTTCTGTTAAAAAGCAACAGTGACCCCCTCTGCCTGCAGGTCACTAGCATCTTCAAATTGGTAGTTCTTTTCTCTTGTGCTAATTAGTAGGGGCTAGAGTGGAAGTGCTTATTCCGTCAGCTTAAATTCAGTTAGTCGAGAAGGTAGAATGTGCCTTTTAGGGTAAACTCTTTCTATTAGGCACAATGAATTATCTAGGGATCCATCCTTCACTCACTTGAGATCGTGGAAAATTTCCTGAGTCCCAGCTGGGATCGCAAGTGCATCCAGAAAGATGAACAGAGGCCTGTGGCTTTCCAGGATATCCTAGCACTGAGTGCACACATAAACAGAGCACACTGGACAGATGGGGTCATGATTTGTTTGCACTACCTATATGTCCTATGTATCTCTATGTTTCTTATTTATCTTGATATATATTTATTAATTCAAAGACCATTTACAATGATTCCCTTTATTTAAACATCCTTTAGATTCTATCTGCTTGTTAGTGCCTCCAGGAAAATCAATCTGTGTAGGGTACTGAGCACAACTGTAATAAAGGAGAAAGAAATAAAATAGACAGTGAAATACGACATGCTCTCTCCAGAAGGGAAAGTAGAAGCCTCAAGCCAAAGTCCAAAGGTTACATACTGCGGTAATGGTCTTATCTAACCTGGTTATACCTAGTACTTGCAGGTAAACAGATTGAGACGTGCTGCCGTCATGAAATGACTACGGCAAAGCCTGATGAGGCTCACTGCCACCCCATGCTCTGCATTAGACTCTGTTGCAGCAGCAAGCACCAGAATCCTTCAAGATCTAGCTGTTGTCTTAGGGCCATATCCTTCTCTTTGGGCATCCCCAAAGATTTGGGCCACTTTGGTGGAGGATCTGAGGAGAAAATCTGGAACACACATGAGCCTCCTGGGTTCCTGGCTGAGGGACTTTGTCAGATGTTCAGATCATGAAGTGATACTTCGTATAAGCACGAAAACCACCTTTTTTATCATATGGAGGCTTAAATCCAGTTATTGTAGGGATTGATATGATCTTGAAATGAAAGGGAGTAAGAATGAAAGTTTCTTTTAAAGACATTTTGGGTTGTATCTTGGTCAGACTTTCAAGCTTTTTTGTTCATTTGCTGGCAGAGAAGCTTCTACTCTTTTGCCTCTTACCATGGCCTCTCTGTATGCCTGGCATTTCTTATATGATGTGGGGCTGTGCACACTCTCAGCCCTGAGGCTGTTTCCTAGTTTTCAGTAGAGCTGAGCAGCCCATACTCTGAGCACCGAGTCCCAGCTTCCCATCAGGTACTTTTCTAATGGCTGTACAGTATTTTTGTGGTTAACCTTTGAACAGAAAGTTTAAGTATTATGCATAATTCCTCTTTTTCTGTTTGTTAAAGAAACTGGACAACCCCCTTCCCCGTTACATGCCTGTTGTTTGGGGATTATGAGGGTAACAAACCATCCATTTCTAAATTATACTGTGCAGGTATCAGTGTCCGTAGATCTCCTTTGTAATCCTGACCATCTCTTACGCATAAATACTTGTCTGTCTTGTCAACAGGCAGCCGAAAATGAGCTCCAGATGACGTGTTTTTTTTTCAGCCATGAGCGTGTGTTTGGAGAGCTGCTAGTATCACCACTTCCCTGTTCCCTCTGCTTTGCAGACACGAGCGCACCGCGCTGCCTCCTACCACCACGCTCTCTTCCAGTAAGGAAGAGCTGGTTGCTGGAGCTGACAGACCACTTCACAGGTCTGTACGGCGCAGCTTTATCTCCATAGCTTTTATCTCCTTGCTCCCCTCAACCTCCCATCTGCCTCCCTCGCAGGGAACCTGTGGGCAGCCCTGATCCTGAACTCTCCACCCCCTCCCAGATCTTTATTATCTGTGAATCTGTCTACTGCTGCATCCACAGCTTTCCCATGCGTTCCACAGGCACGCCCGAGAAAGCCTGGTTTGTGCAGTAACTTCTGACGTTGGCGATGGTCACTCGCAACTATCCACCACTTGAACGCACAGAGCTCTGCACCTGTTCTTTCAGTATTTCAGGGATTGTCTGATGTTCTTCTCCCCTTCCACCGCTCAGTGGTTCCCTACCAGGTTATTGGCCGTATTCATATTAATTCATATCGATGAGCACCCTGTACGCTTTCCTCAGTCTGGTTCTCTGGGTTCATTTCTCTTTGATGCTTTTCTAGCTGCCTCCAGTTGATTAGCACTGACTTTTGTCTCTGCTCTTTTATGTGTCTGACCGGAGGTAGTGGAAAAGCCTTCTCCTGTGCAGTTCTCTGAAACAGCCTTTACCCTATCTCCTGCTTCATCAGCCTCCTCTTCAAATCATGGCTAATCCCCATGGCTAATGCTTCCTTTCCGTTAGTATTCAGGTACCTTCAAGCGAACTTGCTCTACTGTGCTTGTAGCTGTTCCCTCGGTGCTACCGTTTGCAGGGGTAGACAGTTCTCTTCCCACCTCTTCCCGAGCTGGGAAACCACACTGGCCTAGAGCAGGGCCCATGGAGAGAGCTTGCCTGACCACCCGTGGCTGCCCTCTTTGTCTGCTCTCAGTGGCTCTTGAGCCCTTAGACTTGCTCCCTCCGAGTGGCCGTTACCTTTGTACCATTTCCAGCACTGATGCTCTTAACGGGAAGATGATTTGTTTGCATGGAGAAAAATGCCAAGCTGACCGCCATAGCTGTGTCTGAGTGCTCTGCATGCCCTGCAGTGGGTGCCTCACCCAGAGCGAAGAGGAATTGTCAGCCTGGTGATCCTAGTCTCAAGTAATAGCCTGTCAGAGAAGGGAGTAGTTGGAGAAAAATTCTGCAAAAATGGGGAGGGTCTCAGATCTCCAGCCCCCCCCATTTATGTGTTAGTTCACTGCCCACATGACATTGTGTCCTTTTGTTGGCTGAGAGATGGGTGACAGAGGGCAGGAAAGCCAAAAGGTTTGGAGTTTACTTGTTACTGCACCACATCTACCTGCTCCTTTGTGCTTATCCAGAGCCTATTGCTGGGGAGTCTTGGGGCACCTCCCAAACATTACTCACCACCACCTCCCTCAAAACAGGAGATCATTGGAAGAGATAGGGGAGCGTGAACCCTGCTGAGACTAGTGTTCTATCTCCCACATTATTGCTGTAAACTCTGGAGGTGAACTGCACTGTTGAGTTTCCACCCATCATGGTGTTCTGATGATAAAGCTTAGATTAAACCCTATTAAAAATACAATATAGTCACAGTAAAACCAATACTTACATTTTACAATAAAGGCATTGAATTCTCTGTGCTGTGGAATGGTGTAATATGTGTGCAACGTGGCTGAATCTAGTACTTCATTGCCTGAGTTTGTCATACGTGTGTTCAGTTTAAAACCAATGGAAAGGCCAAACATCATGAAGACACAGGTATTCCCCACCTCCATCCCCTTCAATTAATGTAGAGCTGCATCAAAAAGGAAGTGTTCTCATAGTGTACTGAAGGGAACGGTTATAACCTGAACGCTGTTCTTGTACATTTTGCCAAGTATAATGTTCACTAGGAAGTTCAACATCACAGGTGAAAGGATAAGAAAAGACAAGTATCGTGGAAAAAACCAAATTCTCTGATAACACTAGAGAGCATATGATCTTAGCAGAAAGGAATTTTTAAAAGTCTGGAAAAAACCCTTATTCTTTGGGCTCTGCCAACAAAAAGAAATTGAGAAGGATCTTTAAATATGGCTAATAAACTTACATGCTTGGGGCAGGAAAAAAAATTAGTTTGTAGTTTGTTAATCCACTGGCAAAGTCAGCTGCACATACAGCTCAGTGCTCTGTTCAAACAGAGTAAATCTGAAAGCTGCTGCCATATTCTGTCTTTGCTGAGGGTCCAGAAAGCAAAGCGTTAAGGTGCATTGCAAGGTAAGCGTGAGTAGTGAACTAATCCCCTTTTTGAACTGCATAAGTAAGAGGAATGAAAAGGGGCATGTACATATTAATCATGGCTCCTGCACCATTTGCTGTGATGATCCCAACCACCATCCTTAATGGGACATTGACTTTACCAGAGTTAGGGAAAATCTATAATGCCTAAGGCTCCAAAACTGCTCCCTGTGCGTGGACATCTCTAACAGCTGATAAAGATATTTGGAAGCAGACATGAAAAAAGCTGCTTTTTTTTTTTTGGCTATCTGCTCCCATTTAATAACAGCAAGGTTACCTGTTTATGCTCTCACCTCTAGGATAGAGTGAGGGGCATGGAAAGCAATATTTTTGAAATTCATCAGCCTAAACCTGTAATGGACTGTGCACGCATCCAAAACCACACATATATGGAAGGAAGGTAGCTTGAGAAATCACCAGTGCTGGATAAATTGGGACCAATCACTTGCACTCAAGTGTCTGCTCAGCTGGTTGTTTCAGATACTCTTCTGGCTATTGCTCGTGCTCACTCTCCCCCCCCCTCTGTTTTCCACCCAAAGCCAAGCTGACAGCTCTTCATCTGTCAGGGAGGCTACAGGGTACCTTGCTTGCTGAGATTTTTGGGCTTTATTGATTCTCCACAGTGAGGCACACAAGAATGGAGGCCTACAGCAGCCCTTTCCCTTAAGCTTAAAGAGGATACATCTCAAAACTGGAAAGGGCTAATAAGAAGCAATACAGGATGGGGGGGAAGAAGCAATTCTATTCACTGACCTAGAAGGTGAATATTGGTCTGTTTTGTTGTAGCCTTTTTCTTAGTCTTAGTTCTCCCTCCTTCTTCTGATGGGCTTCGGTGGTGTTCTTCAACTGTTCCTTTTCCTCCTTTCTTCGTATTTTCTCCTGTCCTCAGCTTTTATTTTCTTTGAAAAGCAATATCCTGCTACTCATTTTTTCAGTCACTTGCACTCCGGGTTTCTTCAATTTTCTTTTTCCCTCCACTCCTAGTACAGTCTCTTTACCAACTCCCTCCTGCCCTTCCCACCTTCACCAAGTTTCTAGTGTCTCCAGCACAGCTCTAGCTCTCACAAAACAGCCATCATACAACATTTTACAGCCATTAACCAATTAAGTGTCACACGTCTCTACAAGGTAGGTAATTATTTATGAACATTGCTAAGCTACCGCTGTTTGG
Source organism: Sagittarius serpentarius (assembly GCA_034782735.1). Taxonomy (NCBI): domain Eukaryota; kingdom Metazoa; phylum Chordata; class Aves; order Accipitriformes; family Sagittariidae; genus Sagittarius; species Sagittarius serpentarius. Next base: position 19,135,862 of record JAVKLA010000021.1, on the reverse strand, counting down.
TGTAACAGATTGTTCAGCTGTTTCTGCTCAAAGGGCTTGAGACAACAATAGTAAGGCTGCAAAAGGTCAGGGTTGGGATGAACAGCTAGAGCTGTGTGGGGGAACTCTAGACATCTGCTAACACACTGCTTAGCTCTGAACCCTCTTTTTACCCTTGGGTTCGTGAGCATTAAATGTGTTCTGTATTTCTAGTGTCAAATAGGCTGCATCTTTTTAAAAAAAAAAAAAAAAAATCCACAGAAAAGTCCGTGGCCCGCTTAAGAGCTCACAATTCTACACGTCATAAAATGGCACAGAGTAACTGGTCTGTCATCTTTGTTCCCTGCCCATGCTGGCGTGTTCACGTAAACCAGACTGTGCTTAGTCAGGGAGAGGCCGCTGCTTCTGCTGAAGGCAGCTTGTTAATAAACTAATGGTGTGACGTTACATGGGGACTCCCAACCCGAAATGCTGCATGACATTTTTTCCAAAGGTGGACAATTTATGGTTTTTAACTTAAATTAATTAAGAAGCAGAACCTTAATTAAGAAGCAGGCCTCTTCTGAAACAGCTAACCCACTTCAAAGGGATGAAGCCGTATACTTAATGGGGAACAAAGAAGAGAAAACAGGGTCAAAAGAGACCATATCTGTGCGTTGTTCTCAACCCATTCATCTTGCACACGGGGGGTGCTCTGCTGGCATTTTAAAAATGGCAGTGGAACATCTGCCATCCAAAAGGAGAATTGGGGTGTGTGGGAGGGGCATGTGGTTTATTCAGAAGCCACGGCTCCCCTTTTGAAGCAGAAGAGGAGCCAGATGTACTTTTTTTTTTTTTCTTCTCTGCCGAGTCCTGGTCATGTTCCCATTGATTTCAGTTGATCCCGGATATCCCTCTTACTCTCTTTTACTTTTTTTTTTTCGTTTTTTTCCCTAGCTAGGTGGTTTCACTTTATGAATGCAGCAGGCAAGTTCATCCTGTTTCATCCTCTCATCATAACCAGGTACAGCTGCTAGCTGAGGGGCAAGCGGTTTAAGAAAAACAAGAAGTCAGTCTCTTGAAAAATGTCCCATTTTTAGGACCTCACTTCCCACAGAGCACAGTGTCCTTCTGTAAGAAAAAACCTCACCCTCAGATAACTACTGTGTTCCTCAGTCGGTTCTAGTTGCCAAGCTAGTGATGTATTTCATACCATTTATTATGTAAGATTTTGAATAGGTCATTTGGGCTTCTGGAATAAAGGGGGATGCGGGTAGCTTTCCCCATAAAACAGTATGGCTTAAATGACGTTTCAAAAAAATCCACCACTGTTCCTTTAGGAAGACACAAAAGCTAGAGGTAGTCACCTTTCTTGCTGATAAAATGCCAGAACGCATACAGACTTGTTGAACACGGCTTCTAGACGTGCCAGCCTTGAGTGCCATCCCTACAGGTTTTTGTAAATCCTGCTGGATGTCCATTGCACCTCTAAGTAGGTACACAGATACTGCTGCAAATCTGGCCTTGTGCTACTTTGGAAAATGCTTCTGAAAGTTGCACTCAACATTAAAAAGAGATTGATGTAAGAGATTAAGATAAATGCACAAAACACTTTCATTTTCTTTATTTTCAATCGATACTGTATGAATACAAAGTTTCTAGAAAGCTACAAAAATTCTACCACTTTATCAAGAAGGCATCAAAATGTGTCACTTTGCAAAGACATGAAAACACCTGCAGTAACCGACACAAAAATAGCATTTTTAGAGTGATGAAATAATTGCACTTAACTGTCATGGATATTAAAGTTATCACACATATGTACCGCGAAAGCTAGAATACATTTTTTTTTTCTTTACAAAGCACTTTATAAAAAAATTCTCTGCACACAAAACCTATAATTTTCATATTACTATCATACTAAAGATAAATTCACTTTAAAGCCAACACTTAAAACATTTTAAACAAAAAAAGGTACCAGTACCTACACACAGACAATAACAAATACAAGAATACTGTACTGCCAAGAGGTTTGACTGAAACTCCTTTTGAAAGCTTCTGCAAATATGTTAAGAAAACATTGGAGAACATTCACTTTTTTCAAAGAGACTTCCCTCACTGTCTAACCTAGAGGTACTTCATCATCAAAAGGCAAGTTCTACATCAAAAGTTACCAGCAGCAGTACAATATTAAAGTAACCACTGACCATATATGAATATGCTTAAGTCACAAACCCATTTTATACACATTACACAAATAAACATAAAGTGAGAATTCCATTAAGTCATTTACAAATGTGAACAAATGCACATGGCAAAAAAACCCCAAAACAAAACAAAAACCCAACCTGTTTTACATAAAATGTACTGAAGAATTAAAGGCTATTCAGGTTTTCAATGTTATAAAATTCTTTTGTCTTTTTTTTTTTTTTCAGGCACATATTGTATTTTTTGTCTGCAGTCATGAGCCTGAATCAGAGGCCCATAAAACAAAACAAAACAAAACAAAACCAAAACCACATATTCTGTAAGGAGGTAACAGGGATCCATCTCCTTTTAGTTAACCGAGTGCATTTAAGGTTTAATTTACACACTAAAACTAATTACATAATCTTAGCAAGAATGACCTGAAAAGTTAAAAGATGAAGATGTCCAAAATGTTTCTTGTACTTTGACTTATCCAGCCTCAATCTTTTTTAGGGGGCTAAACATCTCATTATGAAAGATGAGAGAGGGAAAAGAGATCATCCTGAGAAAAGTACAAAACCGGACTCTATTATAGACACCTGCTGTGTGACCGGGTACGTGTATCAGTACGGGCTAAGAAAAGGGTAGACAAAAGGTTTCTCAGTATGACTGACTGAGTGATCCAGGAAAACTATAAGGGGAACTGCTTCAGAAAGCAAGTATGCCCTAGGACTTGCAGTGGAAAAATAAATAGACATGGATTAGTACGTCAAATGTTGTATCTGCCTTAAACTGGCCAGTTACTTACATTCAACATTAATGTACACCCTTCATTATTTCAGCTAGCCTATACCGTGGAGGTTTTAACGGAAGAAGCTACTGCCAAACTTAATGAGCTGTAGCTGCGGTCGAAAAGGAAAGTGAGAAACAGGCATTATATCTGCAATTCCTTCAAAATAGTGGTGGAGTACCTAAAATAAAATCATTTTGGAATTCAAGTAAGTAAAACTACATTTGTTAGTAGTAATTTTTAACAGCCCCAAATGGTACCGTTATGCTTAGTTTAATATTTTAATGAGACAGAAGTGTAGTTTGTCACAAATATTGGCTAGTACAACTGAAATGTTTGGTAATAACTGAAAATATATGCTCTGCTTATGGGGCGAAAGTGTCTTTGCCCTACCTCAGTCTCATTGAGTTCAACAGGATTACTCGTCTTATAGAGGTAAGTGAGATTTAGACCTTGAAGGAATAACAAAAATAATATTTTAGAGACAGGGAACTTGAATTATCACAATATTTACCACACAGTGTCACAATATTTCTATATATAAAAAATTAATCTTAGTTTTCATCAAATACTTTAAAAATCAAGTTAAAATTGTATACACAACTATATAATCCCTCTGACAGCTTTTGGTTTTGCTGATATTTGTTTTCTAACATAATTTTCTTAAAATCATGCTCCTCATCAATTTTAGTTGTAGTGTACAGTATGGCCCCCGTTCACAGAAGGTATCAAATACAGACACATTATTAAGAGGAGTTAATTTTTTTTTTTTTCCAAGACATCATCTGGGAGAAAAACAAAACAAAACAACCCTGTGTTTTGAATAGTGCTGGCCAGAGTTTCTCTAACAGCACCTTCATCCACAACGCTCACACTCAACATTTCAATGCTTAAAAACACACCATTGCATTTACCCTAGCTATTCTCTGTTCTCCATTTTCATCTTGTTTTATGCATCTGACTTTCAGCATGCACAACTTTGTAAACAAAATGTTCTGTCTAAACAAAAAATCTTCACGGATACCGAAATATTATTAGGAGAACAATAAAGTCACATTTGTCCACTGTCTGAAATTCTGCAGTATATGGATCTCTGATTACGCAGATGCACGACTGGATGAAGAGAATATAAATGTGAATCATTTTCATTTTTATATCACAGACAAATCAGTTGCTGGTTTGCAATGCTGTCAGAAATGGCAAACAGTAGATTATTCTTCAGCAGGTTGATCATTAGCAAAATTACTTTGCTATAAACGGTGCTCTTTTGTGAATGGAGGCCTGTAGATTCAACTTATTCCAATAAACCAAAGGCATTACGGTGATAACTAAATATTTTTGGTCTCTCTACAAATTGTCATTATTATGGCAGCACTTTTCTAAGCTGGAATTTCAAACCAAAGGCACTTTCATGCTAGAGTGCAGAAGAGTCACAATTAATTATTTGGTCATGAAATTTAAAAAGGCAGCATTTATTAATACAATTCACTTTTCACGGAGAACTAAGAATCTGTAACCTTTCCTTTTGGTATAGGCATTTAACTGCGTAGTAACGGGACCGACTTGTACAGAAGATTGGTTAAGACCAAGCAGTCAAAGAGCATTTCTGTGGGAAAAAATACAGATATTTTAAAAAATGGAACCAATTAATAAAACAACATATAAAATTTATGTTAAGAGGCTAAAGGTACTTCTAATATAATGCTAAGGCACTGCATATTGTAATGCTTTGGCAGCTCTCAATTAAAAGGTTCCTACAAAAAAGTAACAGTAACAAGATAAGTACTTCCAGCTTACAAAAGAGCTCACAGTTTACAGGCAGCCTGTTGGACTACACACCCCACACCAAACAGTTGAAAGATTAAGGCTTTTAAGAATTAAGATATACAGGGTATGGATCATTTACAGAAGTGTAAAGAAAAGACGATGGAAGTAGTTTCCCTAGTATTACATATGTGAACACCAATAAACATTGTGACTTTTTATAGTTATGGCGTATGTAGTGTGCCAGATTCTATTAAAAAACCTGTACCTGGTTTTGCAAATTGACTGACATACTTTATATGCCCCAAAGAGTTTGCTTGTTATTAAAAAAAAATAAAATCACCAAAAACCACAATTCAAACCCTAAATAAAAGACAACTTTAGAATAAAATAAAACAAAAAAAAATAGTTTTTGACTTGTAACACCAAGTGCTTAGAATAAAGGGCTACCATTAGGCTGTTACAATGCAGTGCTTTTCCTGATGTGATTGTTAGTGTTAAAAATGAGTGTTAAAAGAGACCTTACCATGGACATGTTTCTCTGTTCAGTTCACGAAATATAAACCGAAAGATCATCAGCCCTAATATCCACAAGCAGGTAACAGCTAGACATCACAGCAATCATCCACCTATTAGAGTTAGATCAGAGGCAGGCTAAGGAATTTAAGCAGTTGCCCTTTCCCTCGGTGATGTTTGTATTGTCCTCTAACCTGAGTCCTTGCCAGTGTTAAGTATGAACATGGTCTGACGCAGACGTACAGCAACCCACTGCCTTGTCTAGGCTATATTCTAGTCTAGATAATTCAACAATGGGCAATTCTAACAGAAAGTACTATGCAGAACTATAATATAAAAAAATAAGACTGGCTTTTTTGACGACCACAGCGCTGTGCCTGGGAGTAAATTAAAGACTTAAATTGTGCACGGGCGCATACCGGTAAAGGGCAGGGAGAAGGGACCTGCTAAATGTTAACTACTTTGATTCAAGATCGCAAAAGAACTACCCAAGAACACTCTTTGCTGATACCTCACGACTGATCTTTAAGGTGGCTTGTGCTCGGCCGGGCAGCCCTCAGCCTTTCAGACAAATGTTTCGCGTGAGCTGCCGCTGCTGGCCCAGCACCTGCTGAAACAACTGCTGCTTGGGCAACTGAGGGGCAGCGCTGGGTGTGCCCCAGAAGAAAAGAAATGGAGCAACACGCTCTGGTGTAGCCAGGAGGACCGAGACTACTTCTCTTCACATGTGTGTACCTCAGACAGTCACTCACACCCACATCCATGGTTCGAATCCTTACAGTATTAAAATATCTCCAGCTGTACTTCACTTCCTGGAGTCTTCCCTGAATATATCAGAAGGATGAATACTACCACATCCAGATGCAAAAGGACATCAGACCCCACGTGGTACGTACGTGTTTGTTTCATACAAGGTCTTTGCCAGTCAGAACTGGAGAGACAACTGGGAGAGGTGAAAGAGCACCATGATAAAGGAAAAGGAGAAAAAAAAAAAATCTCCACTTTCCAATCTTCTTTGCCTGATGTTGGTTGTGATTTTCTAGCGTCTCACAGATATTAAAGCTGTTGATCCTTTCAGAGGTGTACGTATTCTTCTTTCAAACACTTTAGTGTCTTGCTTTCAGTTTACAAATTACTCGATGCTGTCGCAATGTCGGTTGTTTCCGTTCATCTGTTAATTTCAGAGTTGCAAGTTTTTCGCTCAACTTATTAGAAAACATAGTTGTCCATATAAAATATAACTGCACACACAAGACTACATATAATGCAAGTCTAAATCTTCAGTATTTACCTACTTATTGCAAAATGAGCCATCTTTTTCATTAAATAATCAAATTTTCATATTAGTACAATACAACTTTATACTCTTTTAAAATACACTAGATATGTTAGGGATAAGGGATGATGTTTTCTTTCTCTGCAATACCTGTTTGAAAGTTTAATGGATTAGAAGATTAGTTTTAGCATTGAGAAAAAAATACAAAATTTGCCTAATTTTAGGACCTCTCTGTTTCTATCAGGCATTTCTTAAGGCTATATTTTTCATTTGGTTTCAAACAGAAAAATGTTTCATTTTAAAAAATAATTTAGTGAATTACATTCGTCCATATCTTCCACCCTAATTAGTTACAAAGATAATTCTATAAAGATTATTAACTTTGTGTACTCATTTACAGTTATAGCTAAAGATTCATTTCAATTTCACTTGCATTGTAAAACAAGTATTTCATGTTGGAAAAAAAAAACCAAAATAAATTCTTATAAATGCTGTCAGTTTTTCCCCATGGCAAATGCTCTGTCATACATTTTTCTATCAGAATTAAAAATAGGCCTCCACAGACAGAGGCATTAGGTTCTTAAATACAGTCTTCCCAAAGAACTGTGGTTTACAAATTTGAAGAACACTTAGTTTTAGAAATAATTTTTACACCTGTACCAGAATTTCACAGCTACAATTATATATGAACACATTAAAAATGACTTCACTAAAACAGGATTAGAAAAATGTGGGTGAAAGTTGGGCCAGAGGCACTGCCACTTAGTGTTGAGGTTTACAGTCTGTGTTTTGATAAAGAAGTGAAATGAAGTGTATATATAAATAACTGCTCAGTCCTTTACAAGCCTGTAGATATGATGCTGTGCTCCATGTTCGCTGTTTGACACTTCAAATACACAAGCCATGCAGAGCAGGGTTTCTTGTGTATCCCTGTTTGTTACAACCTGTTTGAGGGGAAGGAAGACGTAGAGGATATATTACAGACTTGGAAATACCAGGGCCAAAACAAGAAATGACTGGGTTAATTTAGACAATCTTTAGTTGTGACTGTTTGAAACGTGTGTCCTCTCGCTCGCTCTTCGGCGATTTAAACTGACCTCGGCGACTGTGCTCACACAGTGTGCTCTGGGGCTGAGCTGCGGGGCTGGAGCTCCCGGAAGACAGCACGGAGATCGAGTCCACCCTGGCTGCTTCGGCACGAGCCGCCGCCATGGGGGTCTGGGCTCAGCCTTCCTCAACCTGAGCCCCACTTGAGCAAAGGGAAGCCAGCATACCCGTGTCACCTTGTGGTCGCTTGCCAACAGGCAGCTGAGCGGGGAGCACACGGCTCTGTGCTCGCAACCCTACCTCTTCCCTATGCCACCAGCCCTCGGTCCTGCCCGAATCCTGTGGTGGCAGCAGCAGTGCATGGCGCTAAATGCTTGGCTGAGGTGCCACCGCAAAGCCATGGTGAAAGCAAGCTGGGTAACTGGGTGAAACTGGCCTAATGGCCACTATGTGGACCATGCTTCGTGCTTTAGATCACCTGTTGGGCGTACCCATTACTGCATGCTTTCCTGGCCCAAGAACTAATTAACACCACTGACATTTGCAGTATTACAACTGACATCTCAGAATACATTAGATGAATGGGAAGGTTCAAAGTTACTGCCTCAGGCTCCTACAAACCCCAAAGTGAGGCTTGTATGGAAAAAAGAGAGCAGTAAGCTGAATTTTTGGAAAGTAACAAAGATGTTTGTTCATGTTCTCAGCCAGCTTAGCCTTTTCATCCTTAGCGTCTACAGTGCACAATTCCAAGAGTATTACTCTGAAGTCAGTGGGATGATTTGTTTAGTAAGCACCATGACTAAGGGATTTGGAAACTGGTTCTAAATGTTACAAGTTAAGCAAGCCATACAAAACCTGAAAGTATTTTAGAAATGGAATAATAAAAAGTGAGTCCATACCAATAAAATCGTAAAATTTTCCAACACGCTGTTCATCATGTATTTCTCTGGTAAATGCTTCAGCTTGTGTATGAAGTTAATCATATATTCACACATTGGAGAGCGATTTATTCTGTACACGAATCGGCCATTCTCAAACCTTGCATATTCCGTCTAAAAAGAAAAAAAAGAGCATTTAGAATAAGATAATTCAGAAACAGCAAAAAGTGAATACTAAATCTGGTTTTTTTTCTTTCTTTGTGTAGACAGAAAAAAAAGAGAAAGTGGCTCTCACACACATATGCCTACTTACTAGCTCCCTGCCTGAGCTATACAGTGCCTTGCTAAAAATTCAAGGGCCCTTAAATTATTAAAAGTTGTAATAGCACTACTACTTGTTCTCTAATCTGTGAATTAAAAAAACTGAACATATGACAACAACACAAAGGTAAGTCCAAGCCAAGTAAAAATGAATTAAGCAGAAAACTTTGTGGTAAGATGATTTTACAGTAGTTTATAGGCAACTGCAAAGGGAACAGCAAAAATAAGCATATATATTTATGCATAAATATATACATATAAACATAGCTATATTATTGCATGATTTACTAGGCAATTTATAAATTACAGAAAGATGCAAGACTACAGTCAGAAAAACCCCAGACTGATTTAAAGTGCAGGGGCTCACAAGGGGCTGAAGGAGGGTACGGCTGTGACTCTTGGGACTCCTGCTGCCCAGCTACCGGCTGCTCAACTGAGCTACTCAGTGGCTTGTGGGTTTTTTTTTTTTTTTTCTCTAAGCTTGGAATAATGGAATTGATGGAAAACTTTTTTTACGGTCACCATGCACAGAAAACGTATTTCGTGTAAGAAGGACACGAACAGTGACCAGGGTATCTATAAAGGCTCAACTTGCAGCTCTAGGCTAAAATTCCCGTACAAAAATTGTATTGCAGATAACAGATGCGAGTGTGGGGCTTAGTACACAGAAGACAAGTTAAATAGCTGCAGTACCATTGTACAATAAATCAACTAGCTACCTGACCATGCCGTAGAGTTCTGAGCTTAGAAACGAAAAGGTAAAAAATAAATAAAGGCCTTTGCTTGTTAAGAAAATATGCAACTTTGTATTCAAAAGCTGCTGGTGACCAGTGAAAGCACGCCTTTCTCTGTGTACAGAAGATAAAATGAGCAGGGGTATTGATGAAACATAGCACGCCATCCAGGGCTTTAAAATGTTTAAAAAAATCTAGATGGTAGAGGGTAGCTTGTCACTGTAGTATGGTTCCAAACAGGCTACGTGGCTGGCCAAGCATTTGGAAATGGAAGCAAAAGGATTTTGCTTCAGTTCTTTTCTGCCAGGTGATGGAGGAGGCGGACCTGACGTCAGCTGCAGGTTCCCCACCGAAGGGTGCCAGAGGCAGGGTGGAGGAGGGCCTCCAAAGCAACAGGTAGCTGTAGTGTCACCATTCACACGGTGTTTTAAAATGAACCCAAACACTGCTGAGAAGGCAAATACTCTTTCAGGAAGGATTAGAGGAAGGAAGGAAAAGCCAGACAAGAGCAAAGTAAAGACAAGAGAGAGAGAAAAGCCTAAGTAAAATGAAAGGGAACCAAAGAATCATCCCACATATACCATCACAACACCCACCTCTACTTTTTCTACTACTTGCTTTCCAAATGAGCAGACTTTGGTGGAACAGGTGATTGTCATGTTTTCTGAGCTCTCATACTGACTAGTGACTCCGTAAAATGCTCCTGTATCATCTTGAATGTTGCAGTTTAAGTCAGCCTGTTGGGAAAAAGTAATAGATATTGAAGATCTTATTTTTCATTTGACAATGTCAGTAGCATAAGCTGTAATTAGCTCACCAGTCTTTTGAGAAATAAGGGAGAGAGGAGGGAGTTTTATAGTGACAACAGTGACAGTGGAAAAAGTCTGTCAGGACAGTACCTGCCTAATTGTTGCAGTAAAAACCTTAGGCAAGCGGCAGTTTCTTCAGACTTTAAACAACGAACGACAACCCACTATTTCTCTCGGCTACAGGTGATGTTCCTGTCTGGCAGATAGCTGATGAAGTCCCTGGCGCGAAGGGAATGATCACCTGCAAGGAGCCTCGCTCCAGAGCTGACTCCTCTGGAGGGAACCTGCCTCACGGCCTCGAATTCAACCGAGCCATCCCGCTCCTCAGGGGCCATAGTTCACTTTCTCCTTCTCCTTTCTTAAAGCAATGAAATCCTCACGGCAAAGGGAGGCAGCTGCGCAACACAGGAATTGATCTCTGATAAGAGTCTGTCAAGCCATATGGCCCTGATTCAGCAAAATACTTGACTTCATGGAGCTATATGACGCAACCCTCAGGCTTCACATGAGCTGTGTGCGCACTGAGCCGTGCGTAGTGCACCAATAAAATATTACTGGAAGTATTTGATTTCTTTCAGTACTTCTGTGCAGCCTGAATAACTATCCAGCTGCCTGTGATATCTAGCAACAGAGATTGAGACTTGCAGGATCAAATGAGGAACAGTGCCACCTTTAATTATTTACACCCAAATCCAAGTCCTGTGCACAGCATGAATAATTTGGCTACAAAGCAAGAGCACCGGTCACATGCTGAATCCAGCCTCCCCAGGCCTGCAGCAGCACTGAAGCTGTTCTGCCACTGTGCTCTTTGTCATCATGAATCCATTTTTCAAAAGCCTTCAACTTAAAAGAGCGCTAATATGGATACAGGCAGAGCCTAGGAATATCCACAGCTGGATTTGTTGATTCAGGCATTAGCTCTGCTGACATCTTTGGTGCCCAGAGTGGGCAGGGTTTTCTTTTTATGTGGAAATAGCTGATCAGCTACTGCAGCGTAACATCTAAGAAACGCCTGACTTTTTAACTTACTGTGAGGCGAGCATTTTAGCAGGGAAATGCACTTTTGCAGCTGTTTCAAGTCTAGCTCTGCTTGGTTTTATTGCTAATATAGAACTGTAACACAAAAATTTTGACATATATCTTCGTGTCTACCTTGAGACTTTTAAAAAACCCAGTTTACAGGTATGTTTGTTTACTAGTTAGTGTGGAACATTTATAATCCTGCCTTCACTGTAGTTCAGGTCATTTGTAACTGCTATTTAATTTTTAACTAGGCAACAACTCATTAATTCTACTTAGTGTCTACAGTCCTTATTTGTGGTACAACATTCTGAGGCAATATGCTGATAACAGCACCTACTAAGCTAGCTTGTGGTATGGAGAAGACATAGGTCTAAGATTACTTCAGGCTGGCTTTGGTAAATTAATCAGTGGAGAAGTCTCCTGAGGTTTACACACAGTGACACAAACAGCCCTATAGTCACGTATTTTGCATAACAGAAAGAAATCCTATCGCTATTACACCTTGTTTCTTGCACGTGTTTTGCATCAGCTCAGCAGTTAATGTTTAATGTACATCTAAAGCAGTGCGTTCACAGTGAGCTGTAAGAAATTGTTACGAGCCAATAGTAAATAAGCAATTTGCCATCACAGCTGGCTTGAAATCAAAACATGAACAAACATCTAAACATGACAAACTGTAGTGGCCATCAGCCATGCCACAGCTGCTCCATTGGAATCTCTGAAGAATAGGGATTTCTGATAAGACAATTGCACTGTTGGTTAATAATAATAATGATGATGATGATGATGATGTAGTAATCTCTTAAAAAGTGGTTATTCCTGCTGCTACCACAATCACAATTTTACTGTCAAAACATTTTCTTTTTTTTCCTTCCAGATACAGGCAAAATATTTAAGAAATCGTAACTAAAACGTTCCTCACAATTTCGTGTTGTCAAAAGAGTCAACTGCATAGACCTTACATTTCAAGCTGCAATAACAACTCTTTTCAGTTTAAAAGAAAAAGAATAACTTTTTATCTGCTGCCTTCTGATTTTGAAGCTCACTGAAAAAAAAGTCTAATAATTGTTGTATTTACATGCTGACATTTAACCTGGAAAGGTAACACATGTGGCCACATGGCAACCTGTTGATCACTCCCACAGCTCTTCCAGCTCTTGCTGAAATCGCCAGGAGTCCTGTGTACACAAAAAATACAGGCTAGGGCCCTGGTGTTTGAATGAGGAACGCTTGAAATTATCACTCAAATGTCATGATTTACTCTTACGCAATCACGTCATTGTTGCAAAAAAGTCCCATGATGATAATATAGACATGAATTATCTTTATTCATTTGCTGTTCAATTTTTTTTTTTGAGTCTAGCACACAATAAAGGTGTTTTCAAGGAAGGACAGAATTTTCCTTTTAAACAACAGTTTGCATGTTCAACTGATTACAGACTGCTGAGAGCAGTCTCCTCCAAAAGAGGACTCCTCCAAAAAGACTCCTCCAAAAAGTGTAACACCAACATAAAAATTGTAGGAGTTGGCAACGGCAGATACTCTTAAATGAAGGCTTCACCAAAGGCTCTTTTAATACTGAAAGAACTTGGTCTGCTCTCACACACTAAAACAAGTCCTTCCCCTCCATCTGGGTTCAAACTTTTTCACTAGAAGCCGAGTACATGAACACTGCGGAGGAGTGCGTATCATTGTGAAAAGGGGATTATCACCTCAAGGAAGTATTCTGAACCTGGTGCTGAAAGCTTTGTTCCATGCTGAATACCTTTAGAAAAGAAGGAAAGACTATCACTCCTGGTAAAATACAAAACTTTGGTTCAAAAATGATGGTGAAGGACTTGCTAATTATATTGTTATGGCTTACATAGTAAGGGGTTTTTCTCAACACATACACCTGAAAGCAAAATTGTATTTCTTGAACTGATGGAAGCAGGTCACAATTAAAATTCAGGGTTGGTTTCTCTTCCACCCCAACAAGAGGTTATAAGACTACTAAAAAAAAAAAAAAAAAAGCTGTGCTAAAACTGGGCACTGGTGTGGCTATGAGAGTTGTAGATGTAGCTTTGCACAGGAATAAGGTGATGTGTTACCCCAGTATTCCGTTTTAGCAGGCTCCTTACTCCAGTATTGATTCCAGGTTTTGTGTCTACATTTTAAAAAGGATGTTGGAAAACTGGAAAGTGTTCAGAAAAGAGCTACAAGAATGATTTCAGGTCTGGAAAACATCCTTTGTAGTGAATGACTAATGAAACTCCATCTACTTACTTTTTCCAAGGGAAGTTTTTCCACGACTTTGTCATAGCCTACAAGTTGCTACATGGGGAAGAGTCTTCTGATACAGATTAAATCTTGCAGAAAAGGACATTAAAAGACAGAAAGCTAAAGCTATGCAAAAGCTAAATGAGAAACAAGGCAGAGGCTGGTAACCCTGATGGCAATGAAATGCTGGCATAATTTTCAAATGTGGTGGAATCACCATTACTTGGGGTCTTTTTTAACCAAGCTAAATATCTAACTAACAGCGATGCTCTAGTTCAAGTAGGCTTATTGTCCAGAGGCAGACATTACTTAGTGAGTTTCACTGCCTATATTACAGAAGAGGCAAGACTAGATAAATATAATAACAGCAAAATTGAAATATAGGAATTTATCTTATTAACCTCAATTACCCTCTCCTTACAATTCCCTTTTTCAGTGATCTCTGTGAAAAAAACGTGACAACAGTCAAGCTTCTGGAGCACTGTGCTTGCAGCCTCTCATGCTGCAACCAGCTTTGTCTCATTATTGCCTTGGTACTCTTTCCCTAGCTGGTACTCTTCCTGTACAGCTTCTCATGCAACTATGCTCTGACCCTTGGCTCCAGGAATTAGGGTTGGTGAGCACTATTACAGCATATACAGATAAATAACCTTTTGAATGGTGATTTCAAATATATTGGCATGATTTCAAATATTATGGCATTTCAAATATTATGGTATGATCACATGTGATGAACAGGAGACCATTTACTCATTGAGATTTAAAATACAAGATCAATACAATTTAGGAAAAAAAACCCACAACAACTTAAAACCACAAATGGAGTATTTTCTTTTTTTAGTTTCCAGAGTAAAACTCTAATTTTGATTTATTTCTAAGAGCTGAGATTTATATTAGCTGAATGCATTTGGAGGCGGGAGAGACACTCAGTTTTCTGGCATCCTATCTACAGTGGTTGTGTAAGAGCATGATTAATTCATTAATAAAGCATAGCTTGTCAATGGGTAGCACTGAAAATATTACATATTAAGAGCACCAAGTGTTTGACATGCTGCATGGAGAAGCCTCTGCCAGTGAGCCAGAGCGAGCACCAAAACAGAGCTGGCTGCAACCAAAATAAAGAATAAAAATAAATTAAAAAAAAATCTTCACATTCACTTCAGAAGAGCTCTCAGGGTCTGTGTTAAAGGCGGGGGGGCAGAGAGTAGAGCACTTGTGTAATAACAACAGCTTTGGCTAACAAAAAAGCAACTGCAGCAAAAATTGCTGAGAAGAGTCTAAATCCTTCCTGCTGAGTAGAAAGAAAACAGCACCTACTGGAAACAGTGGGATTTGGGGAGAGCCAGAACAATTTACACTGGCATTCAGTAGTTAACATTAAGCACATAAGGTCACTTATTAACAACATATAGGTTTTAACAACTGCTGACTGCAGGGAGGTGTGTTACTCATATGACCGCATCATGCCTCCCCTCCTCCTCTCCAAAGAGTGATCAAAGAGCAGAGATTCCAAATTGTGAAGCAATTTTTTCCAACGGGAGCATCTGGGTCGTTGGCATGTTTCACCGCGCGTTACACTGCAGCCCAGGAATTGCGTCCAGGTCTGCCACATGGTTGGGCTTGTGACGGACAGGCCAAGCTGCTCCGGCTTCCCAGCTGCTCGGCCCCTTCCACTCATTATCCAGCCTCAAGCGCTAATGCCCTTGCATCAGTTTGTGAAGGGGTCCTCCACAAGCACCACGTGAGCCCCCTGTGCCGAGAGGGTTGTGATGGGGAAAAGAAAATGGATGTCTGCTTTCTTCCATATCTAATTTGTTTTGCATACATTTGCATGCTGGCCATAGACCCATTCACGTTACGGATCCCATTTGTTGAGCTGCAGATCATTTGCCAGTCAAAGCTGGCAAGTGTGCATGTGTCTCTGTGTGTGTGGAGGGAAATCCAAGCTTCTAGATTATGCCGTATAAATTACACGTAAAAATAGAAAGAAAAAAAAAAAAGGCAGTAGCCACAATTGTGTGTGTGTGAATGAAGGGCACAAAGAATCTCTGCACCTTTTAAGATGGCTGGAGGCACATGGGGATAAATTCAGGAGGGGGTGGGAGGAGACCACAGGCGCAAGCCATTTCTGAACACTGATTACATGCGTAAATTGTTTTGTTTCAGTGTATCACAAAGAGAAGGAGCATTATTTTTCATGCCACAGCTGTTTTGAATAAGAATAGGAATAAACTTAACTATCCTCCTCATGTTACTTACCACTAATTATGGCATATATTTACATCTATAAAACAGTGAAATTTTGGGGGACATAATTTAATGCCCCTTTATTGTGTAGATTCCTTTATTTCCATCCCACATTTGAATTTCAAAAATGTTTAGGACTTCAAAGCATCTTTAAAAGCTTGCCCTAATTATAATATGCATTACTTTCTAAAACTCCTAGTTTGCATTGCAGATTCCTGCAAATAGAGGCATTCATTTTAAACATCAATTAATATCATCCATGCATCTTCAGATGAGTTTGGGTCTTTATTTCAGAGTTGCGCTGAGCTCTGACTAAGCTTTCCTCAGTTAGAAGAATAGTTCAAGCTACTGCAAACATTTAAAATTAAGCCAATGGATCGGATCAGTAGAAAGCCCGACAGCCCAGTTTTAATTTCTATCAGCTGTTTTTTTCCTGTGGCACTAGTTAGAAACCGTCCCTCCTCCTTTCAGATATATTTGCTTCCCATATCTGTTCCTGTAGCTGCAGAAGTCAGAGCTCAGGTTGGCACAGAGCGTTTGGCAGTGTCAGAGACACAAAATCCACGGCCATGTTATTGCAAGGTGTGCTTACACCAGCACTAAGGATCCCAACGGAGGCACGGACCCACTGCATGATACTGTAGGTTACATGGACAAGTCACACAGGAAGAGAATCCCTGCCTCAGAGTTTGCAGTCGGGGGCTGAGGCAAAACACAAGAGGAATAACTACCTAAAACTGAAGAATTTAGTCTAGGCTGCAGTGGACAGATACACACTGCTGAATTAACGTTAAAGGTGCTCCTAGTAGTGAAAAGTGTTTGCTGGATGAACTAGCGCCAGACAGGGGCAAGTTACAGAGCTAGCAAAGCTAGCAGGGGCATAAAGGGAGATATGGAGTTGTGCCTTCCTAGAGCAGTTCCCTTGCTGGAGTCAATGGAGATGTATGTGATCGTAACAGCAGAGACAAAATGAAGGTATTTGTTGGAGATGTGGCTGAGAGATACTGGATTCAAAAGGGAGGTGGTGTGAGCGGGACAGATGTATCATCAACCTCCTGCAAGAGAAAGCAGAGAGGCAGGGGAGGCAGGGCACTGGGCAATCAGCACTGCAGGCCAAGAAGGCAAGGCCAGCAATAATGTTTTAGAGGGACATTTTGGGGCAAAGCTGGAGGTGCAATCTATCATTTAGTTTGAACTCTTTCAGGAGGCCTAAATGTCTTATTCAGTATTAGATAATTTAAGAATAGTAGTGAGTGATCACTGGGGATAACATTAGGTATCAATATGAGTAGAACTTCAACCAATAAAAGAAACCAATAGCGGCAACATGTGTTGACTTAGCTTTTAGACAGGCTAATCAGAACTTCAAAGACCACAAAACTTTGGGGCTTTTCCCAAGTCACAAAACAGTTTAAGTACAAACTAACCAACGCATATGTTGACCTTACTCAGATTAAGATTAGATGGCATGAATCATACCTGATTGTTTTGCATAGATTGGATTTATATTGCTAGTGACTGAGGTAACAGAAGCAGGATTGTGCACTCAACCTGCACCCAGGGAAAGGTTTTATCTGCAGATATTCTGCAGCCTTGTCTGAATTCCACGTGAGTGTTCTAGGAAATAACTTTTACATTTATTTAAGAAGATTTATTTTTGTTTTCATTTTATATCCCTGTAATCTCCGGTTTCATATCACTGTCACGCAAATTTCCTGTGCCATATTGTTAGTACATTGTTCCTTATTTACTCACTGTACTGAGTGCACAACATACCAAGTAAAGCTCCTTCTATCTGTTACTGTAAAAGCCGGTCTCTCGGGTGACTTCCCTGAACTCTCTGGTTCCCAGTGACTACCTGGGATAAACAACAAGAGTCACTGCATTCAGGGTGCAAGACAAGGGCCAGGAAATTGCTTTGCAGGGCTGTAAGGATGGTTGGTTGAGGCGGTGTAAAAGGAGAAGTCTCTTCCTTTTAAATCTCTTGCACTGTTAGGTAGGAAGAGGCCCAAAAGTGCGATGTCCAGATGTGTCACCAGGACTGAGGCCAGAAGCTCATCCATTCCCAGCATCAGGCTGTATTTCACAGGAGATACAATCTGTATGAACCAATAAATCCCTACAAAGCAAAGCAACCCTTTGCTTTGTACTCCGTACCTGTGATGCTTTGCAAAGTCAACTCCACAATTGCCAAATGTCTTCCTGCAAGATCGCAGACCTTTCCCTCCCACTTTTTTGTAATCAAGCCTTACTACCTTTGTCACAGGAAAACCATACTGCTGAGAAGCCTCAAGCAGAACTAAATGATAAAGAGCAAGAGGAGTACTCTTTCTGGCTACCAGAGCTAAGCCCCTTTCTGCTTCAGTCATCCTCAGTGTGAGTGCTTGTCTCTGGTCTTCCTGTTTCCCATCTTTCCTTTCCACACTAGATCTAATGTCTAAACAAAATACCCTTTGTGCTGCCTCCAGCGACATGCTGACTTCTCTTTAAATCCATTTACAGGCTCGCCATCCCTTCTGGCATCAGATCCTCACCTTCTCTTTCAAGCTTCCACATGCCATGACACCCGCCTGCTTTCCTTCTCTGTTTTCCCTTGACTTCTTCCACTCATAGTCCCGGGTTTTCTTTTATTGATTCTCCTTACAGTACTTTCTCACCTGTACTTCTTTGCCCAACACAAATTCATGTTCCTCTTTTACTCACGTTACAATCAAATTCCACCAAAACGTGGACTGTCACTGGGCACTGATGCTAGGATGCACTAGCTTACAGCACTGCGCAAACTATCAATGGTTAAATGACAATGAAGGGAGAAGACAACAAAAGGATGGGAAGGGGGAAATGGTTAAATAAAGGGTGAGAGAGAGTATTGTGAGTAAGCAATAACTACGCAACATGAACAGAACCTGAGAGAAGCTGAACTTTCAGAGTAGAAGGAGGTGGCGGATGCTAAGGAGAGAGTGGATACTGATTTGGACATGGATACTTAATTTAAAAGAAAAGAACAGGAATAAAAAAATTAATCTATTTTCATCTTAATAAACTTGAAGTTCCTAATAGGGTCAAAAAGATTTTCAGCAACCTTTGCCAGCTTTACACTGGTAATGTATGACTGTTTAGAACAGTTTCTCAACACTCCCCATAAAAATGGGAACAGCGTCCTCTTTTCTGAAGAAATCTCCTATTGAGGTGAAAGAAATTAAGGACAGTGAGCTGACAGTTTAGGATCTAATTCTCATGACTAATTACACAGCCATCTTCTGTTTTTCCTATACATATTTCTAGATGGGGGCACTGGTGTGAAGTTCCTAGAAGGGCATTCATCGTGACTCTCGCTACACCCAAACACCGCTCCTGGCACCTTCCCTCTGCCTCACTCACTTGATGAGAGAGAAAATCCACTAGCCTATTTTAAGGGCATGGCTCAGGAAGGCATTCTCACCACATTTTTAATGCATAATTCTGAAGGATGTTAGCACTGTATGGTTTTTAATCTCTAAGTTAATACAACACAAAATTGTATTAAAAGACCATTACGCTGGAAGGCACAGTGAGGTTAGGAAATGTTGGATTGAAGTTGCCTGCACATCCTGACTGCTGAACTGCATCATGATACAGTCTTTAGCTACATGACTACACACTCGCCCTCTGAGCATCTACACAATATTTCTTTGTCATCATTATTCAGTGTGGCCCAGTCCCTGTTTCCTGCACACTACTCAAAACCCGTCCTGAACACAGAGTTATTAGTTTTATAAAGGTTTTCTTCACAGCATTGTCTTGATCCTTTATAAACAGCCATGAGTTTGATTACTCAGTGACCATCCGAGGTGACGGGATGTTATCACCCTCATATTACAGATGGGGAACTGAGGCGAGAGCGCTAAAGGTGTGCACTGCTTGTTGGAGGTCAAGCAGAGAAGGCTGGCACTTGAATTTTCAAAGTCGTGAGTACAACACAGACCTTAATAATCTAAAAAAGATCTCTACTGGCTTTAGATACATCTTTGAGCATTCAGTACGCCTGAAAATCAGTTTCCACATTGAGAAGAAGCAGAACATACAATATATCAATGACCATATAAAAAATCTCTGCTGCTTCCATGTCTGATATAAAGTCTGAGGCTTGTCATTCTCTGTGGGAACTGAGAACAGGTAAATGAGGTGAAATTAATTTTTGCCAGTGGGTTTTGCAAGCATTTATTATGCAAAGTGGATTGGTGAGATGATGACCCACAGTTCAAGCCCAAGTTTTGCAAGCAAACATGTTTAGTGGTCACAGACCCTTCACCTCCAAGCTCTAATCCTCTTCAGCCAGATTTCTTCTGCCCTGACGCTTGTCCTCTTCCCAACTCTCACATACCTGTTTCTACTGCATGCCTTCATCCCTATGTTTCCCTGCAGGCTCCTTATCCCACGTGCTCCCTCTTCCCACTGCCTCCCTCTTTTTGACCCTACATTCTCACCTGCCTTTTCCAGTCTCCTGGTGCCTGCCGTGTTTCAGCTCCCAGTTCTCTGCTACCTCCTGTTCCTGGCCTCTTTGCTCAGCCAGCCCTCAAATGTTTGGTCTGCAGCTCCCATGCCCCATTTTAAGCACCATGAATTTCTCAACGGATTTCTTCCGCCCAGCACAGCTCCTGCTCAGTGGTTTATCCCTTCTACACCCAGATTTGAGAAAAGAGAGTGTCCCTCATTCCCAGTTTCCAGTTCCAAACCTGGTGCCACAGAAACTCTTAGCAAGATAGGAAGTCTGGGATATGTACAAGGCGGAGAGTATTTCAGGTCACATAGATAAACTTTAACTGAAAGCAATAAACAGGAAATCTGATCATAAGCAGTGATTCCAGTTCAACCTTTTCTGGTTTCAGCCTCAACCTGTCCACCCTGTAATTAAACCCTGAATATGCCCCTTTCACTGAGGTTTTAAGACAAATTTAAAATGTTTAGGTGATAACTGTTGCCATGAAAAGTATACCACAAAAAATACCCCAACAAATTAATGAGTAGAAAAAGCTTTAGTATCAGCATAAGGTCCAGCCTGGAGATTTGATGATCCTTTTGTATAAACCTTTAGCATCACTAACATGAGATTTTTTAAATACAATAAGAAAAAGCTGATGTATCAATGAAATTTATCACAACTAGATCAATATACAACATCTCAGCCTCCTATTCAAATTCTTTTTTCACTCTTGCTCACAACTGATATGAAGAGATATAACTTTTGGAGTAGAGTCCCATGGCTGACTAACAAAAAAGGCAAAGGGAGAGCAGATGTGCTCCAGCAACCCAAAAATGTTTAAGAAAAACCCTGGAACCCTCCCAGGCTCACAGTTGTCCTGCTGCACACTTGGCTCAAATCCTACTCGGTCCTGTCTGCCTAAGTGTGGACTGATTGCAGGACTGATACTTGTCCTGTTTGCATTTGGCAAGAGTTCAGCATCCCAACCACTAAAAAGCAGTCTCCGTTCCTGCCGCTTCCCCGTTTGTTCCTGGACCACTAGATGGCAGTTCCCATTTGCGGACGGGGGCTCTCGTGACCTGCTTGCCCCCCGTCCCGCAGCTGTGTCAAGCACAGTTGAGGCACGCATCTGCCTTTGCACGTCATCTGCAACACAGACTTCTTGTGGAGCTGTTAACAAGAGTGGCGCTGGGCCAGCGTCCTACCTGAAGGATATACAGCTTTGCACTTTGAAATGAAGAAATTTCCACAAACAAGCACCCCAAAGGGTGCTAAATGCTAAACACAGGCCTTATCGACACGAGAGGTTCTCCACGTCATGTCTTACTCACCCAGAATTTTACGAGGAAGAAAGCATTTTGGGGCCCTTTCCCAAACAGTTCCTTTAGACCGCCCTTCTTTTCAGGAAATTTGTCATAAATCTGACGAATGTCCACCGATTCGAGCAACGGGTCGCTGTAAGAATGGTTAGCGTGTCCAATGTGTACGAAGAGGTGTTTATTGTACTGCAGGAAAGAAATAGGAAAATTAGTGCTGTACAGAAAGAACTGAGGTTTATTATGGCATGGGTCTGCATGTGCTACTGCAGAGGGTAGCGCGCTTTGATGGATTAAATGACTTGCACATTACTCCTGGGACTATGATTTTCTGCAGTATGATTTCCATGAACAACTTTAGTGATTGTGTTGTAGCCCCTTGTAAACAAGGGTCAACATCAAAAAACCTGTGTCCCTACTGCAAACCACAAAACGTGGTCATCTTCAAGGGAGTAATTTACACTGAAAGACCCAGCAGCAGCACAGTAATAAAGAGCCCTTCACAGAGTATAATAGGATGAATATGATCATGAGAAAAGCCTCTTTCTGCCTCTTTAAACCATGCCTTTTACTGTCCCATATCCTCAGACACTGAATTTCTGCTGGTGCCACAGAGTCCACACATACACACCTCCTGTTTGTTAAAAAAATCCCAAACCTCTATCTATAGCACATGCTAATGCCACTTAAGTAAAAGAGATGGAAGAGATTTTCTTTTAACTCCAGAATGACAGTAATGAGAAGGCCAGCTACTCTGTGTTGCTGTTACTATAGAAGTGGTCCTCATTGTATGTCCTCCAATATTTTGACCCATGTAATATCAAAAAGCCAAACTTTTACCACTTCCCTTGGGAGCTAGCTCTGTAGATGACCATCCCTGCCAAAACACATTCAGCTTCAATTTCTTATTTCTTAACTTCATCCCACCACACCTCATTATAATCGCGGGAATCACCTCAGCAAGCCCTTCCCTGCCTGAGGGAAATCCTTGGCCCAGTGAAGTCCACAGCAGCCCCTTACTGAGTCCAATATGGTCTTTTAGGGGCTGCTGTTTCTCCAAGACAAGAGCACCTTTCAGCACCTGAAATGAAAGTGGAAGGACAAACCCCGAAGACCGTCCTGCCAGTCAATCAGCAGCTCACAGTGTCATGCGAGCAGAGTGAAGGAACTCGAGAGTGGCGGGATTAAACACTGGGGTTTTAACCATGCAGATCACAAAACATTTTGCTAACTCAGTTAAAGGAAAGCTGATACGCAGTCAATGAACACTAGAAAACCCTGTCATATTGAACAGATGCTGTATATAAGGGGTAATTCCCAAAAGCTAAGCACAAATAAAATATTTAAAACCCCAAAGCAGACCTCATTTAAGATATTTCGTTTACTATATACCTGCTGAATGAACAAATTGAAATGACAAATCTAAATTAATTGGACATCCACTCAGAGCCTTCCTTCGGTGTAAGCAGAGTCTTCCCTAGCAGATGTCCAAAACTCTGGGGAAAAGGAAATGGACTGGTTAGATTTCTGCACTTAGGAAATTAAATTGAAATCTATTTTAAAATCATCTAGCATAGTGAAATCTGAATTTAGAATCAGAGAACACTGTGTATAGGGCCAAAAATGAGATACGGTCCATGCTTTTTACAGGGTTGTATTTCTTTTTTAATTTTGTGGAAGGAAAAAAAAAAAGCGTAATACTTTATTAAGGTGTTTGCACAAGCAAGTCCAGGTCTGAGAGCACTGGTTATATGGATTTTCTTGCAGCCCCTTTTCAAAATAATGCCACCTCAGCTTCTTCTGTGCACAAGTGGAGAACTTGCCCAGCCTTTAGTTGCCCCCAAAAGGGGCAGAGCTGCTCCGAAGAAGCTGATTCTACCTTGAAGAGGAAAACAGGCATGGCAGAGAAATAAACGGGTGGTGGGGAGCTGAATGCGCGCATGCAGGAGTGAGCGTGCCCATGAATGTGTGCCAGCTAGCCCTCACCCAGCACTGGTTTAGCTTGCACTCTGATCACTTACACACAATACAAGAAATTATTGTACTGGTTGGCAACCATGAGTGCCTACCGTAACAGCATCCACAGTCAGGTTTAGCATGTTTCTTTACCCAGTAGTGGCAAAAGTGGACTAAGAAGGCATTTTAACATGACAAAACAAACAAAACAAAAAAATGCAAAGCAATATGAGAAAGCACCGTGGCTCCAATTTTTGTTTTTTTTGAAACTGCTTTCACATACTTAGTTTGCAGTACTGTGAGTAAATAACTAAAGCCATGCTGAACATTTCTAATGTATCTTGGTGCCTACTGATAAACTTAGAACTCAGTAAAATGTATCAGCGTATCCCATATCCCATAAACCTGGGAACTGCCAGGAACGCAAGAAAGGGAATCCAGAAACCTGCTCCTGTTGCTTTCCTCAGCTACCAGGGCTGAAGCGCAGGAGGACAGGGCATGGGCTGGGTCACTGAACATGGCTGTCGATGGAAGCCTATCTGCTCTCAGGCAAACATCTCCATTTTTCAAGGAGAATGATGAGAATTCCCCAGTAGAGGTAAGCACTTCAGCCTTCTCTGAAAAATTAACCCAAAACATTCCCCTTCGCCCAGCACCCCCGTAGCCTGCTTAGGAGTGCCCAGCAGTTGTGCTCTCCCTGGGGATGTGAGATGCCCCAAAGTATGCTCTCTGCTCTCCCTTGTTCAGAGTAAGGGCTCGACAAACCATCCCCACCATTAGTGACCAGGTTATTATTTATTTTGGGATTGTTTCCTCTCAGTCTTCTCTGCTGGAGTTGTTCCAGGTTGTACAAATAACCACATTTTTATAGGAACAGAACTGAGGGCTCAGGTTCTCCTGTACCCAGGAAAGTGGCCTCCCCAAAAGAGTGTCTCTCTCCCAGGCCCTAAGGTGGCTGTGGAGTGAAGGAGGAAGGGAGAGCTGTATTTTACAGTTTGGCAACTGCAAATTCCCAAGACAATACACACACTGTACCTTACTCTGCAAACCAGGAAAACATACGAATTGCTCAGTATCCAAACTTTAGTAAAAGCAAACATGTTTACAGGAACATGGAGCATGAAGTCTTAATACTGTTTAAATATAAAAGCAAAGTTAATGGCAGCTGTAAAGCTACCACAGTTGTCTGTGGAGCTCGCCAAAGTACCAGATGCTGCTGCAGCAAAATTTCCGAGCGGGTACAGTAGGACAGATGGTATGACATCACCTGACAACATTCTTAGGACAGAAACGTTTATTTTGATATTGCAGTGTGTGATTATTTTCTCCTTATGTTGCTGCAATTCCTATGCTAAGTACAATCATTACTAACTTAATTAGATATGGCATATTTCTATGAACTAACAAATGATAATATAATATTTGGAGCAGGATAAATGGATACTGAACTGTTCCCTATCCTTTTTATACAAACATACTCCGTGACAGGAATTTATGCATAGATAAAAGCAAAGAAGCTAAGTTTTATGCCTATATTTTTGAGCCCATTAGTGTCTGAAAAGCTTAAAAACAGCCTCATTATACTGAGAATTCACTGTTATTTTAGACTGAGTATTCCAGAGTCATTGAAGTACATTAGGTGCTGAGGAATTTACTCATGCTACAGCATTTAAAGGATTTGCATCCAGCACTGGGGTAATAATGTGCTTTAGATGCTGTAAACCACCATAGGTTAAATCCTGTATTTTCTGAGGATAAAAGCTACATAAAAATACAAAGAACATTTTCAACTACGTCTTCAGCATCTGCATTACACAACATGCCCTGGAGATGGCTGCCTCTTACTGAGCGCCTTTCCTTCAAAAAAAATTCTAACTATCCAAAGAATGCAGTAAAGCCATGAAATATGACTGTTGTCAAATAATACCACGAGAAAAATTATAATCCACTTCGGAATTTAAAAGAACCAAGACAAATTGCCAATGGCAGGGGATGCAAGCATTTAAGCTGGTGCAGAACAAAGACAAACCACCTACATTTGTTTTATCAGCCAGCATATTTGTCACAGCTCCTCACCAGTTTTGCACTTACATTCTAAGGCAACAGCCTTTCTGGTCCATGAAACGCAGGTTTGCTCTCTCTGCCGCATCCCTGTGTTCCCCACACCTGTGGAGCTAACACCAAGCCTTGACAAGCTTGTATAGGACGAAGTTTTTATTAAACCACGGTGGCCAAGATGCAGATGGCAGTGAAGCCAACCCTCTCATGCTCCTGGTGCAGGCGAGCTGGGCATGCCGAGCTGCTGGGGTACCCACTCCGTCGCTGCTCCTGTCCATTGGGGCTGCGTGGCCCTACATAACCACACTGAGCAGAACGCAGGGGGCTATTGGCTCCTCGGTCCCTGCCGAGGCTGAGTGACATGGATGCAGAGCGAAGCGGAAGGCAGGTGGCCTGAGAGAGGGCCCTCTGCAGCTGCTTCTGTGGGGATGACCTTGCTCATGGGCACAGCACCCTGACTGCAAGGACGCTGCGCCCTCCCACTGCACCCAGTGGCACAGCCATGATTTAACCACCCCCAAATTGCACTCACATGCCTGGGAGTTATCCCCGCACTGGTGAGGGTGGTATAAGCTCCTCTGCAAACACCCCTGGCCCTGCAGTGGGACAGCGAGCTGGTAGCTTGCTGGACCTTGCACACCCATGGGACAGTTGAGCAGGACAGGGAGGTGGCAGCGCCCCGCTGCCTTGTCTGCCGTGCGTGTCCTAATTACAGCACCTTGCTAGCTGGGCTGCTTCATGAGATCTGTAGGTTCCTGGAAATTTCAAGCACAACAACCATGAGGGTGAGGCTAGCTGTATCACTACTTGTAGCAACAAATCCCTATGATAAAGTACCATGGGGAGAGGGTGGCAACTTGAATGGATCGTAGTCTTGTGTGCCCAAAAAAACTTCACCACCCAAAGGAGGAGTACATTAAAAAGGCTCTGCTGCAGGTCTTCTCTCTCCCTGACGCAGAGGGACAGCCTCTCAGATCTCTTTGGATCGAATATATCCTGTACTGGCAGTCATAAGGACTACCGCAGCAGCTCAGAGGGACAGGTGAGTGGAAGGCAGGTGGGACAGCCTGAGCTTTCGCTGAAATGAGAGAAAACAGCACTGCTCAAGTGCCTGGCACCGTGCAGTGATTCCCTCTGTACCTTCACCGACTGGTCCAACCCATCTTTTAAAAACGTGCCACTGCCTGTGCAGCAACTGCGCTTTTGGAGGAAAAAGAAGCCAGCTGGGGTGGACTGATTAAAAACCAATCAGTAGTGTATCAACAGTCTGTGTGCAGCTCTAACCTGTACCCTACCCAGCCTCAGCTCTGCTGTCTCGCTGTATCTTGTAAATCTGACACTCTGTAATTTCCTGCTGATGTAAGAAAATCACCTGGTCTGCCAGCAATTTTTCTTATTTTTACCAGAACACTAGTAACTGAATATTTCATTCCTGTTGCTGTTGTCCTCCACTGAAGCAGACTGGGAGTTATAACATTTTAATGCTATAACTGGAGTCCGTACCAACTCCTGTTACTAAGGTTTTTGACACTTTCATGTGAAATGTTAATCAAGCTTTCTGTGCTTGTATGTTACGACACAACTGCATGGTCAACCTAGTCTTTCAAGGACCTCCACCCATTCAGACTCCTGCCTGGGTCTGCTGAGGGACTGAATCAGGAATGTGAAGTAAAAGGAGATCTTTGGCTGCTTTATGGTTGCAGAAACGGGGAGGTAGGTGGCAAGCGAGGGCAGTTCCCAGCCCTGACACATTAATGTCGCCCAGCACGTCCCAGCTACTGCGCCACAGGAGTCCCAGTGTGAAAATGGGACTTGCTGGTTTGGCAAGGTGCTCACACAACATTTTCAGTGGCTTTCCTGCAACAGTGAAGATGCATCCTTCAGTTCTGGTCTGTCTGATTTGAGACCCTGCTGTCCCAATTCCAGAAGTGCTGAGTGCTCAGATGGGAAAATTACGCCTGAATATAGGAAGCTCTCAATAACGCTAAGTACTCTGCAAAATCAGGCTCATGACAAATCAAAGGGGACCCTCAAAATCAGTGGCCCATTCATTCTTTTGCACCTGAAGTTCTTGGTTTGTCATATGTGAGTAATAATGCTCCTTCAGCTAAAAAATGACTGCACTAATACATCTGTGAAATGCAAATGGGGGGAATTATTAATTCCATTTAGAGGAGAGGTTAGACAGTGCACAGCGAGCAGGGCATGGGGCCACGCATTTCAACAACAGAAGAAAACAAACTACTGAATAGTTACTTATCAATGAAAGGCCATCTACATCTACACTGAATGAAGCAGGAACAAACAAACATGTAAGCATGTAATTAACTGCTGCACTGTAGAGCAGACGCACGAGGACATTTCCCAACTTCTGAGAGCTTGACTTTGCAGCCCAGCGAAGCAATTTCGGGGTGGGTGTAGGGGTGGGGGAAGCTGCAGTGGAACGAGATGGGAAAATGCAGGGCAGAGGCAGAGCCAGGTGCAAAGCCCCTTGGGGGGAGCATGAGGGTGGATACTTGGGGTTCAGCACACAGGCAGGCCAGGCGGCGCAGGGAAGACGCACAGCCATAGCCCGCCACACTGCCAACGCCAGCCCAACCCACGCGTCCCCGCACTCCTCCTCCCCGCGGGAACAGCACAGCGCTGTGCAAGGCTGTGGGAGGCAGAGGCCCCCCCACTGTGATGGCCCCCCCATTTTACGGCTCTCCTGGGCTCATCGCCGGGACTGTACGCCCAGGCTCTGCTCCAGCCACCCCACAACCTCACTCACTCGCTCTGTCCCTCCTCCCTGATTGTTGCCCTGGTCAGCCCCAGTGCCCTGTGTAACTCCAGGCAGCTACCCCTACCCTGGCTACTTTCAGCGCCCGGGCTTTGCGAGAGTGCAGGCTGGGACACGGGCAGGGCTGGGGCACCGGCCGCGCCGCAGGGCCCGGCAGAGGGAGCTGCCATGGCTGCTGGCCCCGGCCCTCCTCTTCGGTTGTGCAAAAGCAGCACTTTTAATTTTGCTGGGAAACTTCCGGCAGCAGCGGTGGGTTTTGAGAAAAGGGAGAGAGCGTGCGTGAAGGCAGCAGCGACAGCACAGTCGGGCCCCAGCAGTCTTTCCACCCATCCTCAGCGCTTAACGTGGGCCAGCTTTGAGGAATAAATTGCACTCTGTCTCTCTACCCACTCTGCTGCATTTTCACCCCAGGACCCTCCCTTGAAGAGCCCATGTCCTGACCCTGCAACAGGGCTGGGGGAGCTGGCCCAGGCCTCCTGCCACATCTCCTTGCAGTCCCCTGGGAACGCTGCCAGCCAGGAGGTCTGCTGTGACGCCGCGGCTTCAAGATTGGAGCCTGTGTCAATACTCAACCCCCTTGAAGTGGTTTCTTGGCACTTCTAACTACGGACACCTGAATATGAACATTTTACAGAGTATGACATTCTCTTCCCAGGGCCAACACGTAGCTCTCCAGCACTGCAAAATAAATGACCCTTGCATTTAGTTAAACTTTGTCTGATTTCAGACTAAAATGACCTCAAATCCTGAGTCTGCCACTCCAAGACATTAATCCTAATGTGGGTTTGCTTCCTCGTCCTTTCACATCACAAAGACCCTAAACTAAGGACCTCCTTATGACTGAAATGCTGAACCGCTTTTTATACTGTTCACAGGGAATACGGAAAGGATAAACAACGCTTGTAACAATGGGTATTGTTCAAAGATGGAGGGCTTCTTTCGAAAAGATCTCATTTATTTTTCATCACTTAGGTGGTTTGATTAACTTTGGTGAATTTTACTGCATTTGGCTAATGATAGCAGGCTGTTTTTATGGCCCTTGAGCAATTGCTTTCACTTTCTGGTTCTCAGGCACAATTCTCCCTGGGCTCACAAAGCCCTTTTACAACGACAATAAAACCTGAATTAAAACATAAAGAATATTTTATTTCTTTACCACTCTTTAAAATACATTTTGAAATTTAGACCTAACACAATATGACAGTTTGGATAGGTGGATTAATACTGAAAATGCCAATCAGTCATGTTCTTTATAGCACTATATAGATATTTTAGACATAAAGCTGTCTGAAGTGCTCGCAGTAGAAATGAATGTGGCAGCAAGAGCGAGAAACTTCAAAGAGGAAGAGAAGAAAGGGCTTTTTTTTGTCGGGTGGTGGCAGGGTTCTTTTCCTGATGGGAGAGCAAGCTTGAATATATATATCTAATAAAATACTTGGAATTATATCATTTCAGTGTTATAGTCTTTGAATTTTATAGCTACTTGTGCAACAGTCAATTGCTTAGATCCCTTCTAATCTGCTTGCATACTCAGTTTATATTTGTTAGGGAACTTGGGATTAGTTGGTTTAAGCATTTGTCCTGAACTTTCACAGAACCACTATAGTAAACATGGAAAGTCTCCATTAAGGAAAACCTGTCCTGAAAGCCACAGATGGGCACATAAACTTGTTAATCTGTTGAGAATATAGTTATATAGGGTAGGCAATAATTAAAGGTAACTAAAACGCTGGTGCTTGGACCTACAAGGGCAGCTTCTATGCACCATTTAGCACAAAATACCACAAAAGGAAAATACAGCTTGATATTTGTAAAGTGAATTGATTTTCATGTAAAAGGAGAATTAATTTTACCCATCCTTAACTGCAGTCAGTATTCCAAGATTTTGCAACTGTGCCATCTTATGTCTCCCAGACTATCTTCTGCCATGCAGAGTTACAGTGAGGGCTGCTTATTGTTTCCTTTCTATAATTTTTTCTTTAGTAAATGGAACAATTTTGTGGCTAGGCAAGGGAAAAAAAGTCAACAGCCCTCCACAAGTGACAGGACTCTACGGAGCACATTTTCGACCCACCAGAATGCCCACTCTAAATTAACATAACTGCCTGACATTGAGGGGCTTTTGTACTTTTAAACACCAATTGCCATTGGAAGAACCCCAGAAATGTTTAAGGCCCCACTCCTACAATGAATTCCCTGTGGGTGGACCTTTGTGCCCATGCACAGCCCCATTGAAGTCGCTGGAAGTCACCACAGGCAGACAGACCTAAATTTCTAATTGCTGTACAGGAATATAGACAGCAAGGGGCCTCCCAGGATCATCGAGTCCTGGCCCCAGGTGCCATGTCAAATAAGCCTTTTTCAATAAACTTCCAGGTTACATTTTAAGGTGGAATTGGTCTATTTGCCCCCACTACTACGAGGCTTTCTGGCCTGGTTTTGGGTTGGGGAAGAGAGAGAGGGCGGGTCATCTTTTTTTTAATAAATTGTTGGAAACACATTTGATCAAAATAATTATGTCATTTTTCTGTAAAAAGTCAGAAGTGTAATGAACATGTAACTATCTTTTTTCAGAAGATACATGAGAACTCTTACATGGCTCTCATGTAGCAGCATACACATATATTCATTTCTGAGGTCAGCAAAGGCACAAAGGCATACAGGAGATGCTGCAACCACAGCAAATGCCTACATGACTTCACATGCACATTGTGCAAAACACACATCTTCCCTGGCCTGCTGACTTTGTTATTTAAAAAGGAAGAAAACCCCATTCTTTCTATGCTGCGTGAACCGTATCTGCAGTAAAATGTTGAACCAATACAAAGAGAGATGTACAAAACCACAGGCAGGAGTCACATTTTCTTCAACAGCACTAAAGGAGGCTGGGGGTTGGCTCCCATCTCCAGGGAGGAATTTTGGTGCTTGCTGGAAAAGTCTATGCACTGCAGATAAGGAAGGCTGGCAGAAGGCAGGGCCCCTCAGAGTTCTCCCTGCAGACAGGCGTGTACCAATGCCTCTGCCCAGTGCCTCTCCAGCAAACATCCTTCTGTGTTTGCCCTGCAAACTCATCACACTGCCTTGGTGTTTTTTTCTACACCCTTGTTTAAGATCCAAATAATCAAATTTACTTAATCTGATCTAAACAATGCTTCCCCTTCTCCTGACTCCCCTTTCCTGGGCAGTGGTGGTGAGAGGCTTGCCTATGGGGGCTCATCCCTTGGCTCCCCACAGCACCTTCCCAGCCAGTCCAGGCTGACCCCACGCAGCCCTCACACAGTGCTGCCGCACTGCGCTTGCAGCGTGGGTGTAAAGACTGATCTAAATTGGGATTAATGCATGACTGGGAATTGACTTTTCTTTGTGTCTCATTTTTGCAATGTTACCGCATGCGAGTAACTGTTTTTTTAAAAACCAGTCTGGGTAGTTTGATCCTCTTGCTTCTCTAGTAAACCTCCTGCATAAATGCTCTGCATTTAAAAGGTGGGTTTCTCAGCAGTATGCTCGCAAGCTGGGACAAGCTCTGGTGGGCCTTGCTGCACCCTCAGGAATTCCAAATAATACTAGTTTACTCCAAAAAAGCCTTTACAGTATTTACGGGGCCGTCATGGGTAACCGTGTTTCTATTCAGGCCTCCACTCTGTCTCTGCAATGCAAGTGGATGTGTTGCATTCCCCACAGCCTGCACCTCCCTGAAAAACGAGAGCCCCAACATGACCCCAAGCCACCGGCCCACACACCGTGCGTGAGCACAACCGGCTCCAAGCCGTGCCACCATGGCAGAGTGGGACCTGTGGCTCCTTCCCCTGCCAAAGCAGCATCTTCTCATTTTTGGTCTGCCAGTCATGTTGCGAATATATTCACGTCACTCAGCTGGTTTCACGTCGCAGACACCAGCGGTATGACGGGCAACCACAGGTTATCTGTTAAGAGCGTACTTGGTTTGAGGGAGATGATTCTTAGGGGGAAAGACATAAGAGTTACTTAGTTGCTGAAATCTCCTTCGCGCTCTTTTATGTAAAGCCACGCAGACACAAAGAGGATCTATACCCTATAAGCCAATGGGATTTGCAAATAGTTTTGTGTTATAAAAACCTATGGAAAAAGGATAACTAGGTGGTATACTAGCAAAACAGTAAATCAAAATACGCTGAAATGCCCTTTCATTCACATACAGCACAGTAAAGCTGAGCATTACATGGCCACATCCTGTTTTCCTGATAACCTCAAGGCACACACATAACCTCCTGGTGTGCAGCAATCTGGATATGGCAGAGCCCATAAATCAACAGGACGTGTTACACGGGGTCAGCGAGCCAAGGAGTCTGAAAGCTGCGTATCAATAAGGCTGCCTGATGAGAAAACCTGGATGTTGTGTTTCTGCATTGGAAATACAAACTGCTGTCCGGACGAACCCGGGGCTGTGGATGGAGAAGGTGCTCCAGCTGTGGATTAGTCTGGAGGACACCAAGATGAAGCTTTAGCCCACCAGAGCCAGGACTGCCAGGAAAGTGTGGGAACCAGGGCCACGGGAAGGCAGAGGGATTCCAGGGAAACCATGCAGTATCTAACAGTCAGGTAAGTGCTAAGATAACTGTACCTGTTGCCAAACATTTCCTCCCTCAAAGTTAATTCAACTTGGCAAAACATGACATTTAGCAAACCAACACACTGCCACATATTTAGTATATGAATAGCTGAGATACGGTATATTTTCATTGCGATGTTTCTCCGCCAGGAGCATTCCTCTGTTGTAAGGTTTCTCGGCTATGTCTCCAATCTCCATCATGCAGGGTAAACACTCCCTGGATAACCCCCCTGGCCAGAGCCCATAAATGCTATGGTTTCCAGTGCTGAATTATAAAGAGCAACTGACAGCTTCTCTCTGTTCCAAGCTACTGTATTTTACCAGGAATCTGAACAGAATGGCCCGTCTATATCACCCATTCATGACAGTATTTGCTTTTCAGAAATTATCTCAGTAAAAATTCTCAGGTTTGAGCTGAAAGAAGCTCTTTTGATTTATTTGCGATGCAGTAGAAACAGTGCTAGGCTACTAACAAATGTTCTTGGTAAATGTATGAAGATTAATATAAAGGTTCAAGGCTTACTGGAGTAAATGGAACATTACAGCCAACTTCATAAACTACCCTTGCAGGTATAGTATGCAGACTAAAAAATCAAAACAAAACCAAAAACTCCCTGAAAAAAAAGGGAACAATCTAAACCTTGGATTGGACCATAAACACAATTAAAGATCAAGAAAGACTGAATAATTGGACATTCAGATAGGTAACCTCAATTGAAAAAAAAAAAAAAAAAAGAAGTGCTGCAGTTAAATGGTACGTGCTCGGGAGGCTGGAACCAAAAGGGACAATCCTGATACTCAGGCTATCCCAAATGTCAGATATTTAAAATAACATGTATGCAACTCTTTAATTTTGTTTGTGTTAGGAAATAGATTAGGCTTTAACTTTAAGTACTGAATTATTGCCAAAGACATGATGCATTTCGGTACAACTGCTGAACTAGGTCAACAGCGAGACAGGCGCCACAGCAAACCACACCTGCTTTCAGAGAGGCCTCTCACTACTGCAAATGGAGAAAAACAGGGCAAGAAAGGAAAATACAGTACTACAGTGAAAGGAATATTACACTGAGCAGTAATGAATGCAGAAACACCAGGTGTACTCCAACAGGCTTAACCCTGGAAAGCATCCTCAGAGGGTGGGGAACAACAGAGGAAAGGTGAAGATTAGTGGACACGAGGGTGACACTTACTGATTCAGGATCCCTCTGCTGTTCAAGGAAAGCCGAAAACTCCACCAGCCTGAGCTTAGTCGTACCGATCGATCGGCCCTGCCATGCAGGGACTGAGGGAGCTGGAGCTGACGTAGGCTCAAATCCTAAAAGAAAGGAACTGTTTTCATGAAGAAGTTGACAAATCCTCAGTTTATATTTTCTGAATTAAATATAATCAGGAATTACGCATGTAGCCCTTGGATGTTTATATTAATTTCAGCAAATATTGAATTCAGAATGAGTTAAAATTTGAAAAACACAGAACAATATGTAGAAAAAGAGGTCCCAATCCAGCAAGCGAATAATGGTACAAATAAAAGATCTACTTTGTTTCCTTGGGGCTGTAACTCACTGTGGAATTTTTGTTTAAGTTATATACTAGATTATAGAGATTTATAGAGACTTCACGTAGACTCACAGCTGATCCTTCCTCGGAAACTGGCAGCAAGACACAGGAGATATTACTGCCTTGGGAGTCAAGAGAACTGGCCTCATTTCTGGCTTCTAATGTGCCACATGTTACAAGTAAATCATCTCTCTTTTTGCCTATTTCTTCTGCCACTCGCAATTCCCCTCTCCTATTTAGAGTATAAGGTTTCCAAGGCAGGGACTGTCTCTTACTATGTATTTGCACATTGGGTCTTTGACTTCTTTTGGAGCTTTTAGGCAGCATTATATTACAGATAATAATAAATAATTACTGTAGAGAGCTGAATCATACCCTAAAAAGAAAAAGAAGGTTTTAAATTGGTAATAAACAGGGAATGACATGATCTAGAGAGAGAAGGGATGTTAACCACCACCTCTAATTCACCTCAAGAGAAGGAACAAATGCTATCTCTTGCTCCTCATTGTGGAAAATTAGATGAGAAGGAAATAAAACAGCAAAGGAAGAAGGGAAAGGCAGCAACTGAAAGGCAAACTGATCTTGGGAGAGATGCAGGCACAAGGAAGGCAGGGGAGAGGCATCAAAGGTTAGAAAACAAAGATAATCCTGAACTAGGTTGAGAACCAGGGAGGGGTCATGGGTCGCATGTGTCCTTATCCCATAATGGGAGTATGGTACCTGACTCCAGCCCTCAAATTTAGGCAATGAAGGTGTGAGGCTTGTATGAAATAGGGAATTACAAACGTGACTGGTTAGACATGAACAGGAATACTAATGAAGCAAAAACTCATGAATGAGTTTTCACTCATTTAGAAATACCAGTTATCCTATTCTGAGAGAAAACATGCAAGAATAAAAGATGATGATTCAAAATGTCTGCCTTAGAAAACAATGTTATAAATTAGGAATATCAAGAAAAAGGAAATAATCAGGGATGCAGAAAGATAGCCTTAGTTTTAAGCATCAAATAGCAACAAGTTAGAAAATCATAAAAAAACGGGTAAGAGACAGAAAATTGCAGTTCAAACAGAGTCAAAAGCATGGTGTCATTTGGCAAGGGAGACATAAAATTAGTTATCATCTGCAAAGAAATAATGATCTTTCCTGAAATTAGCCAAGAAACCAACTTGGGAAAAGGAGTAAGGAAGTAACCATGGGAAGGTCTTGATCAATTTAAGCAACAGAAGTCAGAATAAACATTAGGTACTTATCAAATTGGTGCCAGCCAGAGCAGGACCTTCAGAAGGGGGAAGAGTTATCAACAACCAGATACACAGAGATGTTTTATACTTAAGGCTAAACATATATGGTTTTGGAAAAGTTTTTAGCCTCAGTTTAAAATAAATTAAGTCTTATTCTCATTACAGATGGAAGCGAGATTTAGCTGTTAAAAAAGAAACATGCATCCTATTACTCATTTTTTACAAAGAATTTTCCTACAATATGGAATGCTGACTGGAGATCACATATCACAACTCCTTGCATATGTATTAGTGCTTCCTACCTAAAATGTACAACAACCCCCCACAAAACCCAAGCCCAGTGATTTTCCTTCATATATAGTCAGATAATAGGGCACTAGGACTGATGTTTGGTTTGGCTACAGGAAACATTAAATATGGAGTAGTGGCTCTGTAATACAACACATTCAGTACACAATTCAAGTCTTTTTAAAGAAGAGTATAAATGGAAGAATTACCTGAAATGGGAGCTGTGACTGATGGCTGTATAGGATAGGCCTGCTGAACGAATGGCTTTACGCTGGAATAAAGAATTACACAAAAATCATACACCATGCCATCCACAGTAAATTCCATTAGAGTCACATAGTATAAGAAAATACATGGTTAATGACCTTTACCCACAAACATATCTCTTCCTTGCATAGCACATTTAACAGACAGACAGTAAAAAGGTAATAGAGAGAGAGGGGGATGAGAATTACACCCAGCATCTTAAAGCGAGGAGCTCATCCGTGCTCAGTCACGCAGCAGGAAATCTGACCCGCCTGTTGCAAGTGTCGCAGCAGACATGGATGGTGATTGCTTTGACTCCCATTAAATCCAGAGGACACTGAACTACAGGGGCACAAAGACTCCCATGGACCTCAAGGGAATAAGGTGGGGAGAAGCTGAAAAATAAGGCTGGGAAACGTTGCTCCAGAGACCACTGCAGGGCTGAAAATGTAACACCTGACTGAGGGGCAAAGGCTTCCTCCTTCTCCCTGTGGTGCTGTTGCTACCACAGTGCCGAAGCGCAGTAACCCCACGGACCGCTAATGGGCCTCATGCAGTTATCTCCTGCCCTGCAGGGAAGTATGTCCCCCCTTGCCTCCAGTATTGCACATACAGTTAAAAGAGGATGGAAGTATTTGGTCTGGAAACTTATTCACAGTCAAAACCTTACCAGCTGCTTCCCTGGCATTATCATTGCATCTCCCCATGCAACGGGAGAATAAGGTGTGTGCCTATTAGGCATTCAGCCTCAGCTTTGAGGTCTGGGATCCCTTATAACTTTTCGAATGTGAGTTCACATCACTCTGAAGGCTCTTCCTTTCCCTACAACTATCTTTTCCTCTTTTTTAGAAAAATTTTCAAGTTCGTGCCTCATTGATACCCTCTGGCAGCAAAGGGCACAAGCCAGCCCCACACTGCATATGGAAGCCTATTTTAATTTTCAGACTTACTCTTGCGAGGATCCAGGCTGCCCCGTTTGAATCATGCCCGGCCAAAACTGAAAGAAGAAAAACAAACAGACCCACAATTGTTTTCTTTGTTGAAAGATTTTGGATATTTATGAACAAGCATGATTCCTTTTGCAAACACAAGTGAAAGTATTAATCCATTCATTCAGCCTTAGTTTTCTACTGAACATTGTTACAGAATACAGGGATTTTTTGGGGACTCGGCTAACAACTTACCCCAGGTGCCCCAGGAAATGTAGGACGGGGAATTCCTGGCAGGCCCAGCTTGTTGTGAATAGCAGTAGCTGAGACTATCTGAGCTGATGACATTGCTGCCATGTGCTGGAGTGCTTTGTCCTTTGCTGTCTGATCCTTTAATACGACAATTACATGGAGTCTTAAAACATTTGGCACAACAAATGATGTTAAATAACTGCAGCTACAAGCACATAACTAAAAACTTAAAAAGCCACACAGAAAATGCAAAAATAGCAAACCATGCAGGAAAAAAAAAAACACAGCACAGAGGCTAACACTCAAACTACCTCAAGGCAAAACCTCCTCTCAGACATGCATGGTAGACCTGAACTCTCACAGTCTGCTCTGCCAACACGCAGGAAGCTCTGGGAGAGCAAACTACTACTGCCCATTTGTTTATCTGGGCAAATTCTGCTGATTTTAAATCAGGCTGGACTAAACACAGTCTGCTGTAAGGCTCTGCCTGCAGGACAGTGAGCTTTGAGATTTGAGCTCTATCATTTAGATCTAAGAGAAGTTTGCCTTTTGTATTACACTGTAAAATGAGAACACAGAACTGCAACTTACTTGCAAACAATGAGAGATTTTTCTTCATGCTTACAGGTTTAGAAACATTTTGGATTCTCTTTTACGACAAGTATTTTAAAAGTTAGATCACAAAAATGTAAATAACATTTTAAACTTCCAATTGTGGTATTTTACTGATTTACAGTGTTCCCAAAGAAAACAATCAGCCATAAAATTTCTGCTGTTTTCAAGCATACAGGAACAAGTTTAGGAAAAGATGCATTGTTATCGATTACTTGTATTAGAGCAGTGCTTGGAATCCTAGTCACTGCCAATCACTTATGATCACAGAACAGAAATGGAAAGCCTCTTAATGCAACAGAGATAACTAAGTGGATACCTTAGGTCAGGTAAAATAAGTAAACAACAGACTGTTACTATCTGGTAAAGTGGGGTTCCTCATCCAGAAGTACGGTATTAATAAGTGCTAACATTTAGGTATGTGACTTAGAATGAAGGAACACAAGCAGTATTAGGCAAGGATTTTTTTGTGTGTTTTTTTCTGGTTTTATTTTACAAGCAAAGTAGCAAGCATGCTGGCAAGAGATGCATGCTCTTATATATGATATATGACTTTGCACATATGCTCCCTCTAAAGCTTGTATGTAGTAGTACTATAGGTGAGCAGTTTCTTCCTTTGAATAGCTCCTTTAGAACAGCACAGGCTGAAAGTACAGGAAAAGCTAGCCAAAAATTCTGCCAAGCACAGCTAAGGTACATAATACTTGGTTTAGTTAAAATACTTACCATGCTTGTTACCTGGATACAACAACAAACAGTTTATTAAAATGCTTGCGTAGAACAGCAGATTCTTAGCAAAATACGAACAAAATAGTAAGAGACAAAGGAAGAGCAGTTTGCTCAACATTAAATATCAGCTTTAAACAAATGCATTATTTTCACCTAGGGACTGATTCATTAAAAGGAAAAAAAAAAGGACAAAAACCTAACAATAAAACACTGGGGGGAAATAACCCCCACCTCCCTGTGTGAAAGCTGCAGATACTGAATGAAGGGGATTGTTGCTGAGCTTCTTTCCCTGAGCTGGGCAAGGAGCCCCTGCGGGTGCCTCTGTGGGATGCAGCGCAGGAGAGCGGCAGGTGGAGCAGGGGAGTAGCTGCTCCAGCAGCGTCCCATCTCTGCAGCTCGCAGGATGCGAGCCTCAAGTGCAATCCGCTGCAGTGCTGCCTGCAGCAGCATTATCACCTGCGGACTCACCTGTGCTGCCTCCCGCACAGCAGCACCGGACCCTGCTTTCTCACCTGTCTAAGCCTTGGGACGGCCTTGCACTGCACCTACAGAGCAGCTTCTGTCCTGTTGCTGTGCGGCGGGTGGGAGGCAGGGGGACATGGTATCCATCAGTGTGTGAACAAAACTTGGCTGTTTCTCCAGTTTGTAGCTTTCCCATATGAACACAACCAATTCACTGGGTAAGAGCTGGAAGTCAGCTCTGGCTCTGCCGGCTACTGGCAGTCACCTCTGCCCGCCCCAGAGGAGGAGGGTGTGCACAGGAGGTTTGCGCACAGCATGTTTTACTGGCTGCCTTTGGATGTCTGCAGAC
This sequence comes from Sagittarius serpentarius, assembly GCA_034782735.1. NCBI lineage: Eukaryota > Metazoa > Chordata > Aves > Accipitriformes > Sagittariidae > Sagittarius > Sagittarius serpentarius. Next base: position 19,096,223 of record JAVKLA010000021.1, on the reverse strand, counting down.
CACTGGGTTAAAAAATGCTTTGATGGGTGTTAAGAGGCGACAGTAACCTGAGATTCACGCAGCTCTCCAGAAAGCTGACCCCTCTACCCTCTTGTACAATAAGAAGGACTCTCCATCATGAAAACATGACAATGAGGAGATGTCCTTAAGCAATATGGAGATGCTAGCCCCACCAGACTTTTCTGTTTCTTTTCCCCCCTTTTTTTGTTAGATCAGCTGCCTTGGAAATGCCAAACCATGCAAGTCTCACGTGCAGTCTGCTGAATCACAACAAAAACAAACATCCAGGGGATTGATATCCTGTGTGTGAAATGTATGATTGTCCTGGTTTTGGCTGGGATAGAGTTAATTGTCTTCCCAGTAGCTGGTACAGCGCTGCGTTTTGGGTTTAGTATGAGAAGAATGTTGATAACACCCTGATGTTTTCAGTTGTTGCTCAGTGTGTTTAGACTAATTCAAGGACTTTTCAGCTTCTCCTGCCCAGCCAGCGAGAAGGCTGGAGAGGCACAGGAAAGTTGGGAGGGGAGACAGCCGGAACAGCAGACCCAAACTGGCCAGAGGGGTATTCCATACCATGGGA
>JAVKLA010000021.1:19069571-19095543 GCA_034782735.1 Sagittarius serpentarius | reverse complement strand
GATTCTCTCCCCCATCCCACTGGGGGGGGGGGGAGCGAGTGAGCGGCTGCGTGGTGCTGAGTTGCTGGCTGGGGTTACACCACGACAATGATTCAAGAGGCGTGTGTGCCTCTGGGTCCTAGTAACCCCCAAAACTACGTGAGCACTGCTTTTGTGACTACGTTGTTATTCTCCAGAACTGCTGCGGCACTACAGCCTCTTCTCCTGCATTGCCTCCTGGCTGCAACCAGCCACGCCAGGGCCACAACACGAAGATGCAACCAGTGCCTGTGCTCCTGCCAAGTTCCCAAACTCATACTGTTCTGCTGCTGTAATGGCCTTACTGTTAGGTGGATCTAAACAAAAGGAGAATTTAAAAGTAAAAGCTTTGTTAGGGATAGGAAAGTCCATACCTGGGAGTCGCATGAGCCTCGCTTTAGCCGTCTAGTCTCCAGTCTAAGGAAGCTGGCTAACCCCCTGCTATTGTTAGTGCAGTAAGCACCTACAGGATAAAATGTATTTCTTCCTTACCAGGCATCGAAACCAGCTGGACTGCCTTACTTTCTGTAATGTTATCGCTGTCCAAGGACTAGAATAGGAGCCTGGACACCTAGCTTCTACATGGCAACAGTTATGGCAGGTAAATCCCACCACAACAGATGAACTAAAAAAAAATTTTTGAAGATTTACACTTCCTTCAAGACCTTCTGTTCACAGAAGGAGGGACATTTAGACTGTCCTGTAGCGCTTTTAGCCACCATTGGCAGTGAGTCTGATGAGCGTGAATTTTAGGAACAGTGACAGGGATTCTTGGAGGGAGAAAACATCTTTTGTTTCATGAGATGAGAAGGGATGTGCCTTACTTCTTGCCAATTGCTGCTTCTCACCCTGGAACGTGCTGCATTTTGTGGTGGCTGTTCATCTCATCCTCTTTGACCAATTACATTTTCAGGAGGATGGAGAGAGAGAAAAACATTTAGGACAACAGCTCAGAAATACAGCCCTTGCAAAAGGGCTAGTCTTGAGGAGTTTCAATGAGTCCTACAAAGTTTCCCAATGGTGACCGATCTGCCAGTTCCACTGGATATCAACAGACTCAGGCCAACACACATCAATAAGTTTTACCTCTTGTAGGCTTAGGAACCTCTACATAGTTGGAAGATCAGTTTCTCTCAAAGTAACTGTAACTTTACATTCAAACATGAAAGAAATCAAATTCAAAATCAAATGCAAATACATAAGAGGTCCTGACTTCCATTGGCAAAAGAGCACCTTCAGCTCTAGGAACATTTTGGAGAGCTGCAAGGTGGTGGTCTATGCTTGTATAATCAGGCAGACTCTATAGTCTTCTAAAACAAATTGGGAAACCACATTTTAAAAATATTTATTTAAATTGAAATATTAGCTTGTCTGCCACTTAAAAAAACAAGTATACGTTGGGGGTTTTTTCTGTTGTAATGGAGAGTGCTCGTAACCAGGAGGGAATGAGTCTTTCTACCTATCACTGCAACGCAGCCACTTCTGGGATGGAACTTGGTAACTGATTAACAACACACAATGGTATTACATCACAGTTTAGGCAGCAAGAGAAGTAATATATCCAATTAAAATGGCAGGGGTAATTTAAACAGGCAGATTACAGTAATTACCCAGGTTGGAATTTGGCCAGGACAAATGGGTTAACACCCCTATCCTAAACAGGAACGTTGTGGGATTTTTAATGACCGCAAATAGTTAAGACTTTGAGTTCCTATCTTGTCCAAGACAGAAAGGGTTTGGTTTTGCTCTCACTTGTGCTTCTGTGTAAAGCTGGAAGAAATCCTTTTGGGTCAATGAGGTTTACGCTGATGTACGTAAAATAAAAGTTTGTCCCAGCATGCTGCAGAGTCCTGTGCTGAGGTTCGGCAGAGGCTTGTGGGGGACAGTATCTCCTACTGAATCATTAAATCCTGCTGGAGCTTAAGGTATTCGTTGGATAGGTCCCATCTGGCCCTGACCTGGCTTGACCCTACTTAATTTATGAGCTCTGATGGGATTGCTGCTGCCCAGGAATGACACCGTAGTAAGTAACAGACTGCACTCTTAGACTGCTGTCTTCCTGTCCCCTTATAAAAGTCTTCTGTGCTGTGGTACGTAATTAGTAATGAATGTTACTGAGGTGGATTTAGAGTACAATCAGTGGAAATCTGGTCTAGTTCCACTAAACCCCTAAAATATCATCACTGTAATGGAGATCAGGATCTGCCTCATGTTTTAGCCGACTGCTTCTGGCTGCAGTTGCAAACACTTTGTTTTTGGAAGGTATAAGCACTAAGAATCTAATGCAAGGAGACTATATAACTTTTAATGAATCAGGCCCTTGAGGTTTACTTTTCACCCACTAGTTTTGGAATGCAAAATACATAGTTAAATTAGATAATAATAATTCCCCAGTACCATCCAATTACAAAACTTAGTATCTATAAAAGCCCCACATGAAACGAGTTCTACATGACAAGCACAAAAGGATTTGTGCTTGACTTTCTTTTAATCCAACATAAACAGAAGAATAATTCAATCAATCAGTTCAAACAAGTTCTACAGCAAAAAATAAAAACTGTTATCCTAGAATGATAAATGGGGCTTTGAATACCATGTTATCTATGACTTTGGGAGAAAAAAATCTAAGACAGTATGAGGAAAAGTAAGCACAACAGAACACAGTATTAATTCAAGAAGCCCTATACCTGTACCAATATTTAAAATACAAAACTTTTCTTGTAAGGAAAAAAAAATATGACATAAGAGAAGAAACAACAATTTGCTGACAAAATGGATATTACAGTAACACTAACATAAAATAGATTCCTAATAAGCAATTTTGCAGATGTTATTCTGCTCAGATCTTGTATTGATTCAAATAACCTTTGCAATAATTAGCTGTAGCTCAAAAAAGATAAACAAATCATGAAAATATACAATTGTTCTGGACAAAAGATAGAGAGCACTTCAGTGTTTCTAGCCCTGATCTCCAATTTGCTTATTATTAGAGAAGACAGGAGTAAATACAAAAGCTGGCTATTTCAGCCAGGCAATAGCTAATGCCAAGAAGAGAATGCGCATTCAAAGCTGTCCCAACTTGCTGCCTAATGAGTAGCAATTAATCCATCTTATTGTATTTCAAAATGCTGAAGACTCCATTCACATCAAAGGAAATTTTTCAAGGCTTTTATCATTGTTCATTTAAAAAGTATAGAGCTATCTTTAGCATTTTATAATTGACAACAATATTTTCTTTTTATCCCTCAATGCAGAATGTAGAATAATGGATTTTAAAAGATGTAATACATATGAACTGTAGGCATTTTAATGTTTCTTTTTGTCTCTGTCTAGTTAATCTTGCACTATGAAAAAATATCTGAAACGAAAGTCTAAGACAGATGTATATCCTACTGTGAAGACCTTTACTCTCTATGCACAACTTCCAATCCATCTTTTCTTCCGAAGGGACAGAAGTGACTTTGGCTCCCTGTCAGTGCAAAGGTGGGAAATACTGCAACCTAACACTATGGACTGGTGTATTTGACAGAGAAATACAATATTAGAGCGTAAAAATTCTGCTTTGCCTCCTCCAGTCTCTGCATGAGAGGAGATGTCATGAAGAGGATCCACCTTTCAGATCTGTCTCCAAGGACAGCTTTAGCTCAGCCACTCTTTCCATTTTCATGAGAGGAAATTTCTCTAACTTCAGGAAGATTTTAATAATTTCAGAATATTTATATTAAAATCTCTAAAATAGGAGTATTTTCCTGCTGTAAAAAGATTTAAAATTTACAAAATCCCTGGAAGGGTTGATGGGACATTCTCTGCTGGTGGTCTTGAAATGCACCAATAGCATTTATGGGCAAAACTTCTCCTTCTTGCTGGCTAAGGATCCATCCATCCATCCATCCAGAGCGACTGTAGGCACTTATCATCAACAAAAAGGGACTCTGCTGGACCAAGCAGACTTTATGGCACTCAGGTGAGATTTCAGTCTATTAGGTATGCTTCAGTAATACTCTATCCAATGCCATGGGTGCAGATAGCTCTGAAATCCTTCCATCTGTTTGGATTTTTGCAGAAGACAAACACAAGAAGATTTGTCCAGGTCCTCTCCTCACCATGAGCAGGATTCAGACCAAAGGGAGACAGAAAGATCTCTTGGTATAAAACAAATGCAGCACATGCTTGGGGAAAAAGAGTTATTTGTTATACCCTTCGTCAAAGTAAGAGACCAGGAACTGAAGTCAGCAGGACAGATCGGCCACATCCCAAAGGATTGATAAGAAAAGGCTTTACAAAGAAAACCACTAGCAATAGATGCCAGCTGGGGGACAAGACCCTCCGTGCCGTGCCACTGCAATTCTTGGGAGCCTGCCCGTGATTATTTCAGCTAAAGCAGCGCTGGCACACAGGGAATGACCAGCTTCTCTGCAATACCCTACCTCGTGTACACGTGGGAGGTACTCAGAGAGGGTGTCTGGTGGCAAAGAGAAAGAAACACGGGAAATGGAGATGGCCTTGGGTCAGAGCTGACTGAACTCATAGCTATGGACTGGCATGAGGGATTCTCTGCATTAATCCACAGAATGCTTTCCCCTCACGCTGTAGGTAGGAAACTTGACATCAGATGCATGTGGGTTTTTTAAGTAGTAACTGCTCCCCTGGATGCCACCAATCACAGGTTTTAGAGAGCAATTGAAAGTGCCAGCTCATTGTTAAAAGGGTGAGATTGGCCTGGGTCGGAAGCAGTGCTTCCCTTGGCTATCTTCTTCGTGGTCACCCCTTCACCAGGAAACGTGGGCAGCACCCGCTCCAAGAGAATGACAGCCCATCATCTTCCTGAGGGGGCTGATGGAGCAGTCCAGGCTGCGGCCAAAATGGCCCCCGTTGAAACAACGGGCACTCGTAGATTCCAAAGTGTATCCACCTTGTCTTCCTTTCACATCAGTGATGTCCTTTTCAGGCAGTTTTCAAAGGACACCGGACCATACAGATTGTTCAAAACAGGAATAAGAAAAATGGGCAGCAGCACTAACAAAACGTCTGGAGGAGCAAGGTTCCATCTCGGGTCCAAAACCAGTGGCTTCTCCCACTTCCAGGGAGCAATTGCAGCTCCCTGGCAGGAAAAGCAAGGACTCTCTTTCTCATAAAGGCCGCTCCCTTACGGCACCTTCTTGCATCGAAGTTTCATCTCTTCCACGTGGGCAGAAGAAGGTCTGTGGGAGGCTGCAACTTCTCCAGAAGGGGCCTGTGCAAGCGTGCAGGTGTGCCATGGCACCTCGTTCACTGAGACCAAGAATGGCAAGAAAAAGGAGAGGGAGACGGGGTGAGCCTGGCTCCTCCACCCTTTCTGGGCACCCCTCAGGCCGGGGGCCATGGAGGAGTCACCAGGGCTGTGTTGGGGCTCCTGCGGGAGCTAAATCCTGGGGGCGGCATCAGTACCCAGGAGCAGGGGCAGGAGGAGCAGCCTGGGACCCACTGGCCTTCCCACTGCTGGGGAAGGGCTGGGGCAGCTTTTGCTGTCAGTGCTGCCTGGAGGGAAGCAAGGCCAGGGGCCGGCAAACCTCTGTCACCAGTGTGCACTCGGTCCTCACCATGTAGTTGTAGCAAGCCGAAGCAAATGTCCCTGCAGAGTGTCAGGGGCCTGGAGGTGGGAGACTCTTCCTGAAGCAATCAATTCCTTGCACCAAAATGGCAGCTCCCTTACCTTCTGCTCAGCTCTGGGGGAGCTGCCACCCACTGACAGGTGGGAAGGGGCAGCAGGGTCTGAAGCCCTTACAAAATACTTTGTTGCCCTAATAGATCTTTCCTTCTTCAGGCAACGCCTTAAAATGAAAAATCCCTCTGAATCTCTATTTACTGCAAATGGCATCTAGGCTAAAGGTCTCAAATGTTATTAGGGTTTAGCTAGCTTCTTTCTTCTTTGGAAAGCTTCAATAAAAATCAGACAGCGGGTGCAGTACTTGAAAATGTTTTTTGCTTTGTAAGTGTCTTCATATTTTAAGCTATTTTGGGCATTCAGAAAGGGAAATATTTTAGAACAGTAAATCCAGTATTTTTGTTAGGCTCCTAGGCCTGTATTTTGGTGTCTAAGTGGGCTTCCTGATTTTTGTAGCCCTGAGTGCTCACCAGTCCTATAAAACTTCCTGAGAGCTGCTGGTGCTGAGCACCTCTGAAAGTAAGGCTACCTATTTACATACTTAATTTTAGGCATCAAGGATTGACAATTTAAGCTTAAAATGCTACATATCTCTGTATTATTGCACCCTCGGTTAAAAAGCAGTATGTTTAAGTTGTCTTAGTTGTTCTTTATGAACCCCAACTGCTCAGCCAGTGCAGCTAAAAAGCCAGCCACCAACAGCCATACAAGCTTGCCAGCATGCTGCCCACTGCGGATGAAAAACCCAGTGCTTCTGTCAAGGAGGCCTGTTACAAAGCCAGGCTGTTATTTATACGCTGCAGTTCCAGGATCGTGGTAAGCATCCGCAGTGCTCACCGCTTAGTATTGTGAAATTACTTTCAGAAACAATTTGCTTTTCAGCTAGAACAAAAACGTGATTTGTTCTCATCTGGGAAAAAAAAAATCGACAAAAAGAAAAAAGGAGGGAAGTAAAAGATTTACAAGTTCCTTCGCTTTTTATTAAAAAGAAAAAAATCAACAGCAAAACCTGAAAAACCCCCTCTTCCACTTTTAAGTAATGTGAAAACAAAACAAAAAGGGTCCCAAGACCTCCGCTGGAAAACTTGAAAAAATAAGCAATGCAAGAAACCCCTATTAAGCATTTCCAAGAGTTTCTTTTTAGTCTTAGAATATATTTTATGGAAAGCAGGGAAAATGGGGACATGTACAATTCATCACGTCAGATTTAAGCAAACATACTTAATATGCCCTGAACAGGACTCTGACTGTGGCTCTCCAAAGATTGAATGTCAATATTTTTCTTTAAAAAATAAAATTTCAGGGAATCTTGTAAACAGTACGTAACTTGAGGTGATACTAGATTGTACTCTAGAAACACCTTATAGTTAGAGCCATCTTAATAAGCTGTGCTCTCTGCACTTGGAAGAAATTATCTGTTTTAAGTATTCTTGATAGCATTTCAAAAGCACAGACAAAAAACATTTGGGAATGGAAAACAATTACCCCGATTACCCCTCTGGAAAAGCAAAAAAGAAAAAAAGCGTCTACACAACTGCATAAAAACCTGGTGTATTTAAATACACTCCTAGCACTCAATTGTTAAAAAAAAAATAAAAAATAAACAAACTAACGGGTTAAAAATCAGGTTTAGGCGCTGAGCTGTTACAAAGAGTAGTTCACTTTGCATTTGGACAGTGTTAAAACGATGTTTTTAATGTAGATGCTAGTGCAGAAACCGAAGATTAAACACAAAGAGACACAGACAGCTACCACATGCAGGAAAACGAGGTTACAGGCACGGCAGCACCAGGCGCTCGCCCATCACCGCGGGGAGGAGAAAGGGACAGGCATAGCAACCACAAGCCCAAAAGCAGAAAAGCGCATACCTTCAGCTTGGAATGAAAATCACGAGATTTCCTTCTGGCAAGAACCTGAATGTGACTAGACACCTGCAGGGTAGGGGAAGGGAGGAAACAAAGGAAAAGCCTGTAACCATGGAGATGAAAAGCCCCCTACAACTGGGCAAGCCAAACGTACCTTAATGGCGGCTTGAATTTCTCGAACTTTCTTTCTTGCTAAGACCTGTATGTGACTAGACACCTACATTGTTCAGGTTTATAGGGGAAAAAAAAACAACAAACAAAAGAAAAACAAAAAGCAAATCAAATTTAAAATGTCTATTTTTTTTCTTTAAAAAAAAAAACTTTTCTGAGGGGAGGAAGTTATTTGCATCTTCAGTAAGCTCTGCTGTTAAAGATACCACATACCCAGCCAGATACCAAGCTCTTAGCACTGAGGCTTAACAATACAGGTCATCACTGCAGTGACTTGATTAAGGGAAAAAAAAAAAGAAAAAAAAAAGTGTAACCCACCAGGTTGTGCATTCAGCTACAAGACAGAAGACACAGTTCGCAGTTGGACGCAGCCCATGTGCTTTGGTACCGATCCCATCTGCGGCCAGGCCCTGCGCTCTCGCACAGGGAGCCGACAGGATTTCTACCCCATCTGCTGGGGATGTAGATGCCCGCTCTGACCATTTGCCACTAGGCTCGAGACATAACTTGGCACCGAGAAGTTTTATCCATTATTTATTGTGTTCTGCAGCTCCAATGAGGAGCCTCAGGCTGCGTTTTGACCCCACTGAAATGCTTTAGATTCTGGCACAAACAATAAAATACTGGCACAACACAGGTCCCTGAACCTGTGCTGGCTTCCTCGGTAGTCTCAGCATCAAGCCTGCCCACAAAACATTCATGTAAGTGGGGATCAGTAACTTGACATCAGCTTGAGTGATGTCCAGGTTTGGCCCATCGTCATTACATTTTTGTAAGAAATTTGTGTAAATCCAGTCCTGCACTAGACCAGTTATTGGTCAGAAGTTGTTGCCTCTGCAGTGAAGAGTCTGGGCCCAGATTCACATTCCTGTTTACTCAGGCACATACTGAAATCCATGCTATTGATGATGAGAGTTTAATGATGCTGCCCAGCATCGCTCAGTAGTGCTCAGCATCCTACAGCCCTCTGTGAAGGTTTAAAACCTGCAGCAATGGTAAAAACTGCTAAAGAGAAATCTCTTATTCTTGTTTGACCCAGGGCATACCATATCAGGTGCTGTACATTTTTCCTAAGTTAGTTACAATTCCTGTCTGGGAAAGAACAAAGCAAAAGAAAAGGAGAGACAAAGCTTGATTTCTTGCCTCTATAAGACTATTCCATGACAATAGTACCAAAAAGCCTGTATTTTCAGTAGGGAAGCAAACAGTAATGCATAAATGAGCACAGCCCCTGAAGGCCGCCGACTTCTTCGGAAAGCAGCTCAGGAACCAGTCTGCAGTAACTGAGAGTTATACTGTTGCTTACTAGGCAATTTTGTAGTCAAACACGTAGACCAAGTTTTCACACATGTTCATTTGTTTTGCTTTCAGTGGGATATTAGTGGTGTTAAAGGTTATAAAAGAAGCACAATTGTAATGTTTAATTGCTGCAGTTGAAACTCAAAAGTAACGACAATCAAACTTTTCTAAACAGTCGGTCTAAAGTGATTTATGAATCTCTGTAGAGGGATGTACAAGTACGGAGGCAGAACATCACCATATGTAAGGCATCACAGCCCTCTTGGTTTCACCACAGCTCTACCAGCACATGCTGGACAAGGACCTAGACCCAAGGTCTGCATTTTGACTCCTGATGCAATTTTAAGAACCCAGCATAACCTCCAACTCTTGGAGCTCACAAGGGCATAGCAGGGCAGAACTTGGGACTTTGTCTTTTGTTTCAGATTTCTTTGCCAATCTTTTGTTTGTTCCTTCTCCATGCGCTGCAGTTTCTCTCCTTTCTCATGTCTTTTTTCATCCCTCGTACATATATTTTCTTCCTAAGTGACAAAGGACACCACCGAGCGCAAAGTATCACCGAGTTCAACGTGCTTTAAATCCGAGCGCTGGCAGCAGGCCATCTTTGTGTGTGCTGACTCAGTGTCACCTTTCCCTGTACTACAAAACACGCGTAGCATGCAAGTATACAAGCCTCTGCCTTCCCCTTTGTCACGCACGTGGATGGGGAGAAGGGGAATCAGGCACTTGATGTTAGAGAAAGCAAGGGGACTCTACGATTTGCAAAGCACTTTGAAACAGTGCAAGAGTTTAGTAACCACTGCATAAACTATACAGAGCGTGTGCCTTCTGTGAGGCTGCTCATCACCGTGGCTATTATAAATTAAAGGATTTAGTCATATGAGATAAATTAATGGTATGTGATAATCATCTGAAAAAGACTTAAGACTGGTTAGAGGTTTATTCTGACCTTTTCATGAATGAAATCTTACTGTGGTCACAGATCAGGAGCCCGAAGGCTCTTAGGGGATTTTTTATTATTTTTTTCATCCTGTAGCAAGTACTGCCCATGGGCTGTGAGCATGATTACGATCAGTCCTGCTAGATAGTTTTTATTTATTTATCTCTCATATCCAACAATCATAACCTCTATTATACAGGCAAATTAGCTGGACTTTTAGAAGTTCCATTATTCATCATCTCAAAATAATCATTATTGTAATCGTCCTTATAGAGAAATAAGGCACAATACTTTATGCTTCTGCTTCAACTTTTGACTTTTTTCCCCCAAATATAATCATGTACACATAGGTTAATAAAAAATGCATCCTCAAACCACCACTGAAATGATGCACAACATAAAAAAAATGGAGTTTTAAATATTTTCTAAACAGCAAGTATTTAATCTGAACAGTGAAATCAATACATCATCTCATCAGAGCTGAAGCACAGACAGCCACTGCAGCCAAAAAATGCCTTGTTTTGTCATTCACTGACATGCATACTTCCCTACTGGGTTATTTTACCTGCTTCCTGGTCCGTGTCTTCCCTGTTCTAAGTTTGATGTATCTGGCTATCAATTCATTCCTACCTGAAAGAAAGAAAAATTCATGATAAGGGACAAGCAGCATCACATCCATAAACACCATCAAAATACCGCATTTAAACATAAGAGCTCCATGCATATGAGGCTTATGTTATCTTACACCTACTCCACTTTTCCTTTGCAAACTATTTCTCAGTATTTCTCTTCCCTCTCCTTAACAGACATTGTATGTGCCACACGATCTGTGTAGAGGGCTACGGGTTTGGTGTTTCCCCACTGAAGTCCTGCTGGTGTTTGCAGGCAGAAAGGCACCTCCTTGGCCAGCAGTGGTGTCCAGGATGATCTCTCGCTGGAGAACCCCCCTGTGCTGGCAGCTGACACAAGGTCTGGGCTCCTCTGGTTTTGATTCCGACTGCACCGGCTGGTGTTTGCCCCCCTGGCCCACCTGGACCCCTCCTGGGAGGAGCAGCTGCTCTTGAGAAGGTCGTGCGCCACCCAAGCTGAAGTGCCAATGACCCAGATGTTACGGTTTCGCATCAGCTTTTCTCCGAGTTTTAGTTCTACAAGGAGGACAGCAAAATCTGTCCTTCCTGCCAGGAAGCACTCTGCCTCCTCCACTGATGGAAATCACTGTCCCAGTTCAGCAGCTTATCAATCACACCCTTAACTCTATGCACAAGAGTGGTCACCCTATGCTGCTTAAATTCCTGCTGCAGTGGGGCCGATCAACACAGTGGTTTGTTATTCAAAGCTCTGTTTCTCTTGGAAATGTATAGTATTTCCAAGTTTCTAAAATGGCAGTTTGACTCTTCTTCAGTCACACATTATGCTACCTAATACAAACTAACATTTTCTTTCTAAATAATTTCCTTCCTAAATATTGCTGACATGGAAGATCACACAGTTTTATGTGGTGCCCTGTTTATTTTCACTGCATATTATGTTACTTCTCCATGAGTTGTAATAACTTAAATATACTTGTTCAACAAGTCCTAAGTTACAGAGTTATTTGCATTTAGCACAGGGGATAAGCAGCCTGTGTGTAGAAAATGAGAAAACTGATTTAGCATCAAGCTGAAAACAGGGAGGTTAAGAAAATAACTTGTCACCCACTAAGTTATTTTAAAGTGGATGAGTACGTATCTGGGGAGTGCAGAAAATTATTATATCAGCCAGGGACTCAAACTCTTTCAGTTTGATGTTGTGGGGGAGAGACGGGGAAGTTTTGAAGTAGCCTGCCTATGTCTGAAGGGCATTTTGTTGACTGGAATATTGAACACAATTAGTCAAACTAGACCTCCATTTTCCTTTTTTTCTTCTGTCTCCCCCTCTGAGCGTTATTTTACATCCTTTGTATCTAATGTCTCATGGTTCCTGTCTCTTCCATGGTTTATTATGTGAAACGGGTACGACAATATGAAACATCAATGTGCTTCAGAGTAGAGCTGTGTTTTCTCCGATTTGCTTTTTGTTTTGGTCTGGACTGTGTGCCAGGTTTCCCGCAATGCGCCACTGTAATGGCAAAGTGAGGTTTGTTAACTCTTCAGCAGGTCTCTTCAGGACAAGCTTTTCTGCAAACATTTCTGCACACATATGAGGGATTTCTGTATGCAAACAGAGCAGCTAGTTACCTAATTTCACACAAAGACCTTGTCTTTTGTCTGGACAGAAGTTCTGCAGCCTGTCATGCCCACAAGGTACTTGCCATTCACAGTGAGCAAGAGCCTTTGTGTTCATGGGGTGAACTAGGGAATGCTCAATCTCTGTATCCCTCTATTCGCATACTCTTTCTCATAATCCAAAGAGTTCACTTCAAATACGGAGAATTAGTTTTCATAGTGGTGGCTCTCCCCATACGTCCTTATGCTGTAACAGCAGCTACCTCACAGTGACAGGCCTGCAAATTCACTTGCAGGTGTTGGGCATGGACAGAAATGGAGCTGCTCTGCTCTTCATTAATATTAGATGGAAAAGTTCTACAGTGGAAAAATACACAGTTTGGGAAAAGGAACCGACAGAGCGGTTAAGAGCCTGAGGCCGCAGCAATGAGAAGGGAGAGGAAAAGGTACACAACGACGGCACATGATACTAAATGTGCTTTGGACAAGAGTTTTCCAAAACCTTCTTGCTTGGTACTTTTTATGCTCTGCAGTGTCCCTTTAATGAGCACTAGGCTAGCAGACAGTAAAGAGGTGCACAAAAAAATTAAAAGAAAAACAGGAAGATGCATTTCACCACCTGCCAGCAGGGAGCCCAAAGGAGTGGTAGCTTGCAAGAGCAGCCCTCTGCGATCCGGTGAGAATCAGAGATCACCATATTCCTGCAATCACTGGTATGATAGGTGAACATTTTCATATTTCTAAATGCATATTTTGATTTAATTGGGGAATATTGCCCCCCCTCCCCGCGCCCCCGGAAAGTACCTTCTTTGCTTATCTTTAAGTACATGCGTACATTAAGCACCCAGAATAGTTTTTTGGTGCAAAAAGCGTTGTCAGGTTGTCCTTATCAGGAGCCAGGGACTCTGCAAGGTCAATGACTCTGTAAGGTGATGTAAAGGATGTGTTGCCACCTCTTGTCCCTCCGTCTATACTGAAGATGTTTCAGATACATGGTCACAGCACAGGTCACTCCAGCCATCCCTTGCCCATTAAGGCAGTCCTATGCAGCCCTCTGCTGTAGCTGAGGAAGTAAGAGTTAAACCTTCTCATGGTTTCACAGTTTTCTTCCCAGTCAAGACAGCTAAAAAACTATTTTTAAAGGAAAGCTCAGATTCTCAGGCAGCCACTTGACAGGAAAAGCAGCTTTATAAAAAACACGAAGTACTGAAAGTCTAGACTGTATTACTCAAAATACCAGCCAAGTGCCGTCTCCAGTTGAGCCCCAGTCCATCCATGAAGTGCTTTGGCTTGAATCAAGGCGGGGGTTTCTCTAGCTGCTATCTAGCCTGGCAGGGCTACGACTAACAAGATTGTGGTTTTGCAAAGTGATCACTTCCCCTTAAGGTGAAGTCTAGCAGGAGCCTAGCTCAAGAAGAGTCAACAGGGTGGAATAATTTGACTTAACTTACAGGGAGGAGGAACTCTACAAGGAACCATGCAAAGTAGCTGAGGCAACAGCCTTAGGTTTTCCGTACAGCCATGTTTTCAACACAGCAAAGAAACGTGCACCACGTTTAGCCAGAGCAGGAGATACTGTAGCCTTATGAGGCTCACTAAATACCTTCTGCCCAGCCACAATTATCTGAAAAGACAGAAATTCTTCTTTGGGCTACCAAAAAGCCATAAACACAAACATAAGCACTGCCTGACATATACAAGATAGACGTTCCCAATTAAAAGTTTACAGCCTGTATGTTATCTAACAAACATTGGTGCTCTTCTTTACCAACTCCCACAGATACTAACAGAAAAGATCTTATCTCCCAATCAGCTAAGGCCCAGAGAGAATTTTAAAGAAAGGAAGTCTTAATAATCCTAAAAACACCCTTTCCAATTCTTGGGAATGGGAAGAGTCTGAAACAAAAGGAAGCTTAAGGAACTTCTTTAATTGGCCATTAGAAACCTTAGGGTGAAAAATGCTCATTAATAAATAGATCTGTTTTTCTGTAAGAAGAGCTCAGCTGTGGAAATACTTTCCATACACGCCCTCCTTCTATCTCCCTGTCATATATATCTGGGAAATTGCCTGGCAGAAGAGAAGAGGTCAGGTTTATGAACTGTAAGTGTTCAGCTCCTTCTTCTTGTCATCTGCTATGACAGTCTCCTACTTTGAATATTTTGGTTCAGGTATCAAAGACAGGCAAGGGGAGGTCCCTGGTCAGATAAAACATCTTCACGGCACAGGAGTCTTTTCCAAGGGTCTTGAAAAGATCAGGAGAGGATCACAACAAACATTTTATATAGGCTTCTCTTGTGTTTTTTTCTTCCCTTTTAAATTCAGGCTTTATCTGTCATGCCCTTCTGTGCTGTCAGTGCAATGGCAAACTATCATTCTCCCTGGACTGATGCTGAGCAAGAGGCATTTTACACAACAGAACATCTTTTTTAATCCTGGCAGAAAGTAAAAAGGGGGTTCAGCTAGAAAACAGTGCAGATACTAGAAAACCTGTGAGGCTTTGTGGAGTGCCAAAACTTCACTGTGGCCCCTCCGGGGGAACAGCCAGGCCCCCAGGGCAGCCCTGCTCCTGCCAACCAGGGGGACACAGGCTCCCTCCGCCTTCCCAAACTACTGCCCCATCCCTAAGGAGCATCACCCTAAGCAAAGGAGTGTGCAGTGATCCTGGACACCTCACAGGCAGCGTGGAGGACTGACATTTCTGCTCTTCTTGTTCAAAACAAGTAGAAGCAGCTGCAAAGTGGGGAGGCTCCCACCCGCCTCTCCCCAGGGGAGGCAGTTGTTGCTCTAACAGAAGGCTCTTGTGTGGGGAAGCCTCCCCCACTAAAGTTATTTCCAAAACCAGCTTAAAGCAGCCAAGCATCAGCCCCCACAAAGGTCTCCACAAGGCTCCAGGTGCCACCCTTGGTGCTGAGGGTGGGTTTGGCCTAACTTGCCCAGCACGGGCAAAGCTTCCAAAGGTGAAAATCATCCCCTGGGTGAGGAGGGCATAACTGGCAACCCCCTCATGGGTCAAAAATGGCACCACCACCTCTGCACAGGAGCCAGCAGGCCACCACAGGCAGCTCTACCAGGACCTACGTAGCTGTGGACATGCCCCCCAAGCCACGCCCAGTCCCTTTCCCCCGGTCCTGTCTGCTCAAACCCGGTCCCCACCGGCAACGGGGCAGCGAGCTGGTGCATCACGTCCCCGGTGAGCTGCCGGCTGCGAGGCGGGTGGGCGTCCTTATTTAGAACATTAATGAAATTAACCCTCCGCCCTCCCAGCTCCCAGTAATAGGCACCATTCGAATGTGATAAAAATAGGCAAGTGTGGGAAATCAAGCCAGTTAACAATTTGAAAACAAACAGCTAACTTTAAAGTTTTCATACTCAGCAAAATAATTCAAGTAATGACCAAGTAGAAAAGACTATCTTTTCAGATAATTGCGTACCATGAACTTCTCTAAAATCTGAGAGACTGTGGCTCGAAACAGGTATTTCACATCCCGAGCACAACCTGGGGACCGACCCTCACAAACATTTTATCTCCCAAGTCATGCTCACAGCCGTATTTTCACCATGGCAAAGCTTTTAAGCTGGTTTTGGTAAACTCCGTTTCTGGTCGCCTCTGCTTGAAGCTGCCAGGATGGCCTGGTGATCGCAAAGTGCTGCACATGGGCCCAGGGGCCAAATTTGGAGAGCTAGCAGAAATTTTCTTGATGAGGCGCCTGCTGACGACCTCACTGCACCTCAGGTTAGCGCTCTCCTGGGACAGCCCCTGTGAGGGGCACGGAGCCCTTTGTCTTGCTGCTGAGTATGGGCTGGATCCAGATCCCACCCGTCGTCACAGGGGTCCGTGTGTGGACATCGTCAGCAGGGACAGGCTGGTTTGAACCCTCTCCTCCATCAGAAGGTGCCCATGGGGCCCTTGGGTGGCCGGGCTCACAGCCCGTGCAGGAATTGCTGCTCCACTGTGGCGCTCGGCCCCAGCGCTTTTCTGCTCCGTTTTGCCGGCTTTGGGAGAGCTCGCCTAAAATTTGCCGGTGCCGAAGACGCTTTAAAGCTAAATTGGCTAACAAAAAGCCTCTTGTAGATAAAAGAGCTCTGCAAGTCAACAACTGGCTAAGCAGTTTAAACCCCTAAGTAAGGCATCCTCTATTTAAACGTTATAGGCAAATCTAATTTAAGCTTTTAAAAATATTATGGGCAGGTGTTTAAGTCGTCCGCACACTGGGTTTTGCGAGAGCTTCGGAGGGGGCTGGGCGGCGCTTCCCAGGCGGGCAGCATTTTGTTCAGACAAGCTTTCTGCAGAAGGCCACGTGACATAGGCCAAATAAACAGCATCTGGGGATTTTCAATTACAGACCTTCACCCAGCATGCCTGCACTGTAATCTCTACCAGATGAGGCTCAGGCCTCACTATTTTCAATAATTCACACACTGTGTACACATAACATGACAATAAGGGCATTCATGCAACCGCCTGATTCGCACATCAAAGCTCCCAAATGGCCAGCTGTAAGCATGCTTACTGCTGAATAATTCATTCTTTTCACAGGCTTGAAAAAACGCTCAGCGGGAGTTGGCAAGCTTGTGTTCTTTCCTGTGTGGTATGCTAAACTCAAATTTTGAAAGAGGTACAGCCCCACTAAAAAGAGTCAGAGATCCAACTATTTAAATGTGCATTTGCGAGCTTTCGGATGGCTGCGCACAAAAAATAAAAAAAAAAAAAAAAGGAGAAAAAAAAAAAAAGAAGCACTACATTTCCAAGTGGGTAGCGGAGATAAGATGAAATAGCCTACATGATTTCTGGGGCAGGTGTTTAATAGAAATAAAATGATAAAACTGTTTTCCAGATGGTAGAATATTTTTTACACATATTATTCCTCGCTAAATATCTCAGATATACCAGAGGCATAATAGTTAACAAGTTCAGCAAACTTGAAATTTCCAAGTACTTAGCATAAATTTTCTACTATATGGCAAAGAGGGTTTCGGTTAAGGTAAACATATGAAAAAGGCAAACACAGGAACACCAGAGCTAATTCTGTAACTCCTATTTACTGTTCTCACAGATATGGATTGAATACTAATTTCTAGATGATATTTTAACAACTCCAAATTTGCAGCTGTGTCTCTGAACATGTAGCTTGCAACTGGTGAGTGTTCCAGATTTTGAAAATACTTTGGCTTTACACAACAGAAGCATAATTTCTTTAAGGAAAAAAAAGGGGGGGAAGAAGGATTCTCTTCATAATATCAAGTTTTCTTGACTGTCAATCAATGCCAGAACCAGCAGGATCAACTAGTCATGACCTCTCCTTATAGCAAACACATGCTGCTTACCAGCTGTGGACTGTGTTTTTTACACCCTTTTCTCTATCATTCAGAATGGCTTCCTCCTAATCACAATAATCCCAAAAGTGCTAAAACATATCAATCGTCCTTTAAGCCCTGCCTACAAAAGGCCAGCCGTCCAGCCTTTATGGGCTTGTCCAACAGCAGCTGATACTTCATTCAACTACAAATCCAATTTAGCAGTTACAAGAGGTTTAGCATCACTGGAAAAATATTGGTGTTGATCCTGCACTCTTAAGTCAGCAAATATTCCTTTGCCATATTGTTTAGCTTTTTCTGCCATATTTACACTTCTGCTGGATTTCCCTGAACGACTTCAACAACAGCATTTAACCTCTGAACCGGTAATATTTACAGTTGATCAAACGGCGATTTTAAAAATATGTTTACCACAATTACAGAAACGTAAGCCTATTTGTATTCCAACTGTTACGATTCTGAAAAAAACCCCAACCAACAACCCTAAAAACAAACACAGTCATTTCATTCAAAACCATAGAGCACACTTTATGTATTAGTTATGCAGGATGTTATTTACTATAGCCCTTTGGGCAAGTTCATGGCAATTCTTTCACTTATGTATTTTTAATTGCCAAGTGAGCCAACGCAAACACTCCCTTGATCCCCCTCCACTTTTTTTTTCTTTTTCTTTTTTTTCCTCTTTAAGCAGCAGTATATGTAATGCCTTAAAGTAAAAAGTGGAGACCCTGTCTAGGGAATTTACTGTTCCCTAGCCCAAATCTGCAAATCTGTGGGACCACTCAGTTTAGGCAGCTTTTAATAATGGGAATATAAGGCAGGAGATAACTCCTCCGGCCCTGTGGAAGAGAGCGGGAGCTGCTTTTCACTTGCTTTGTAGTGAAAATAATCAGCCTCAAACCTGCATCAAGCATAGGATTTCCACCTCTCTGCAGGGGCACTTGTCGGAGGGCCGGGGCCGCCCAGGTCACCCACAGCCAAGGACACAGGCAGGTCCCCACAGTCCCCCAGGGAATAGGGTGGGGGCAAAAAAAAATAACCTTAGACCTGCTAGAGCTTGTTGCTTAACCCTGCACCAAGTCCTTCAAGAGCCAAGGCGCTGGCTCTGAATTTAGGTAGGGACAACGCACAGAAGTGGCCATCCCAAGACAGGACTGGACCAGAAAGAGACAAAGACTGCAGGGTTCCTAAAATGGCTTATAAGGGCTGCCCGAGTGGCGTGTGTGTGTGGCAGACACACACACATGCAAGATTACAATAAGCCACTTAAGTATTATTATACACAAATTAACTGCTTGCAAAGTGTACTGTAAATGGGTTGCCCAAGAGGACAGGGAAAAGAAAAGATCCGAGAAACAAAATAACTGAAATAATCCCTTCGGATGCTAATGAATGAACAATTACAATGACTCATTGAAGTTATATCATAATGATACTTCCAAAGAAAAGAACTTCTTGTGTATTGTATTAAAAACAACGACAATAAAATGATCCCAGATTGAAGCAATACCACGATTTAATTTATACAGCAAACGGGAAATGACCTAATAGTAGCACAGAAAGATATTCTCCTCATGTCAGGTCTTAACATACCACTTTTTATCCCCGCTTCAGTTTCACAGAAAACAACGTAAAAGACCCATAGACACATCTGGTTCAAAAGTCTTCAATAACACTAATGCAATGCATTGGATTCTGTTTGGCAGGTCTTCATACTGGGAAATATTCCACATAAGCAATGTTTATTAATTTTCTTCCTCTGAGTTTTTAAAAACACAGACAGAACATATTTCAAAGACAGAGGAGTGATCCAGAGATCTCTCTGAATATTCATTAATTAATATTTTGTCAGTGTCAGTTCTCTCAACAAAAGAAGGTTTTACAATTTACTCTAAGCCCCATTTAATTAAAATTTGTGTTACAAAAATACATGGAATTTTTTTGCTCCCTTGTAATTACATTATTTTCTACTTACTACAAACTGTATTTTACTGCAACCAAAAATGCATTTCAAAACAAACAGCAATTTTTAGACTTCAGAATATACAAAGAAATCCCCATAGGAAAAAAAATCCCCAAACTTGACCTTTGCCATCTCTCTGCATCAGCTACAGATGTTTAGTAGATTATACAAAAACCTAGATGTCCTTAATCTGACATTCTTTTTCTTTCCCCTGCTATGATAGGAACTCTTAGCAACCTATCTGCGACGACCCCGTGCGACTTCCACGTGCATACATAATTGCTGTGTTGTTTTCCAAGGTAGTCGCAATTTTTCAGCAACATGAGCAGTTCAGAAAGGAGAAGACTCTTGCTCAAAGCTACTGACAGAAAGTCTGATTTGGATGGGAATCCTTCAAATACACAGACAATGGGCTGGCTGACCTGTCATGCATGATGGATGAGTTAAGGGGATTAAAACCACTATTTGCATTCGAATAGATAAAAATTAGCAAAATAGAATTTCTCAGTAGGTGGCTTCAGTACTGTTTGTTCTCTTTAGGCAAAATGAAGTTCATTTTTAAAGGAATTACGATTGTTTAAGTAACGGTCAATCGCAGAGGAGAAATTTGGTATGCCGGCTTGCTTTCTATTGTTTATTCTTTAAGAAATCCACTTTAACTATCACTACAACAGTATCCTTTCCCCCCATGTTTAATATTAAACATTACACAACTACAATGTTCTAACCATTTTAAACTGTATGTGTATCTTAACATTTACATGTTTGTAAGCTGCATATACCCAAAAAAGTGCTTTGAGTTCAGAGAGAGATGATCAAAAAGACCAAAAAATTACTTTAAATTGTGTATTGATGCTTCAGAGGTTCCAAGTATGAGCCTGTGACTCAAGAACTGTAAGAGGTAGATGCTTGATATACTGCATGTCTTTTGACTAGATTCATATTGCACACAGTGATGGCACTTAAAAGACTCAGAAATAGCTGCACAAAGTAACATAATGAAAGACTCGCGTTACAGAACAGCATTATATTGTTTATACAATATAACTTTGAAAGAAATCTGTATGAACAAGTCAGCGCACACAAGTAGGCAAACAGATGTAGGAACTCCAGAAACATCCATGGACCACCTCCCCTCACCCCTGCAGAGAGCAACCAAGATTTGTCTGTCAAGCAAGAGTTGTAAAAGTAATGAGGTCCCCCTCTTTGCAACGCTCACACAACCAATTTGCGGACAGCAAGCAACCTCCAGAAAATCCAGCACATTTTAAAAAACATGTCTGTGTACTGCCCAATATGGATTTGAACTCCTTGCCTGTTTTAGCGGTGGAAGGCTGTCAGACTGGTGATATATTTCACTATGCCCTATAGCAGCATTAATAGAAAGCAAAGCTGAGGCATTAAGGAGGTAAATTTCTCCCACTGATGACATTACAAATGGGAAAAGCTGTGACATGATTTCTCAACTCAGCATTTACTATAATGAGATTTTAAGAGAGCAGGTCACTTCTCTCGCTCAGTGATGGGGTCCCACCATACGGCTCCCAGGGAGGGGGCGTTCGTCTGCAGGCGAGGGAGGACCCCATGAGCTGCCTTCATTTTCAGCTCCACAGACCCTGCACTGGCATTTGTGCAGCTCTTTGCAAAAACTGTTTATTTAGCTTATGAATTATTTGGTGTCTGTGTCCCATGCAGTTAAGATGCTTTATTTTCACAGCAGGTGCAAAAAGGTATTTAAATCTGCATTATGTCCAGGGTATTTGGACTCAGTTTGTGTTAGATGACAGCTTCTGACAGCAGATGGGCCAAGTGGAGAAACATTTGACCGGCATATGAAAGAGCCTGGGATACATCCAACATTAACCTTAGTTTCCAAGTTATTTCACAAGCACAAAACAACATTTTGTGGAGATTTTATAGCTACCAATGTCATTCTAGCTACAGTAAAATAAATATTTTGCTCCAGTTATGATCCCACAAGAGAGACCCACAACATACTTGAGCTACAGGGTAAGTAATTTCTTGCAAACCCAGTCTCAAACCATGCTTAAAATTGGGACTCCTTTAACTCTTTTTTTAGCCTGTCCATGCTTCCAGATGTGATACAAACCTGTCCAGATCAGTTGCCCATTTCTGCCTCCCTGCTGATCCCACCTGGGTCACTGATGGTCGAGCTAAAGTGGAGGAGAACAATATCCCTGCACTTTTGAAGGATCCCCAGGACACCAGGCCAAGGGGAGAAAAAAACACCTTAATGTCATCCTGAAGTCAGATATGAGAACACAATAGGCTGTTAAAGAATGGAAGATACAGCTGCTTATTCTGAAGCTCAGCTACAAGAGAGAACAATGAAGAGCTGAGTAATTAAATAATATGGTGCCATAATGTATTTTGTTTAAAATTGGAAGTGTTCCTCATAACCTACTCATTCATCAGAGTGAAAAATGCCTGCCTGACTCTTCCTGCGCCTCTGCCCCAGGCTCCACGGCCTCCAGCGACTCCAGCAGCACACAGTACATCCCAAGCAGTGTAAATACTGTGTTGCTGATCTCATTATCATTGAAAACACCCATTTGTGCCTTTCAAAATCTGCAGGATTATCTTGGAGAATCGTACGAAAGTTCTGCTTCATGTATCCACCAAATGCATTAGAGTCCTAACATTTGTAATTTTTGTTATAAATTATTTTACTTCAAGTGGTTGCTTTCGATGATGGGAGGGCTCTTCTAAAAATAATTTTTAAGGGGTAGGACATGCCAGAGAACCAAAAGAAAATTACAGTTATTTATAATCTTTTTTACCACTTACTTGTTTCTATACTAAGTCACTACTTTCTTTTGCTTCCCAGCTCACGCCTTTCTTTCACATAACATCTATCCAAAAAGCGTACATTTGGAAACCTTTTCTTTGTTTGTTTTGGATAAATGAGTAATGGAGTGCAGACACAGTTTCATGCATAATTCTTAATCCCACTTTCATTAGGCCTGATGCAGTAGGAGAGAAACTTTATAGTCAGGTTGTTTTGTGGTCGAGTACTGTCTATGCGGGACTGGGAGAGGAGACTGGGCTTTCAGCCGCAGCTCTGCGTGCTTTGTTGATGAGTCCCTACACTCTCTTCACAGTTTTTGCTTGTTATAGAGGTTAGTTCTCTAAAAATCGTGGTGAAAAAAGTGCACGAAAGATCAATCCCACTTTCTACCTGACGGGCCTCCCCTCCACCCGCGCCCATGCCAGCACAGTTATCATACTTAGCAGCCTCAGCTGCCAGCGGCTTCTAGTCCTGACAGCAACAATGGACACTTCACAAGGAGCAGAAGGACTTCGCTTCTCAGCTCCAACAGGCCTCGCTGGGGGCTGCAGGCCCAGAGCTGGCATTAGGACAAGGGTGGGGGGACATGTCCCCGCACAGTCCCCACAACTAACATCACTAGACCCACGAGGGGTGCTCTGGCAGGAGCTGTGAGAATGGGAGCCTCATGCACCAAAGAAGGAAAGTTTAAATACACACAGATCTGGAATTGCATTCAACATTTATTAATGTCTTTTAGAGATTTCTACCTCTACCAAGCTCTCAGTTTGCTCACGTGACTTTATCATCTGTTTAGTCTAACCTGCTGATATGGTAATCTGCAGTCTCCAGTGCATAAAATGATTTTTTTTTTTTTTGAACGACAGCTCTTTATGCACTTTTCTCTCCCCTCTTTCAATGCTCTCTCTCTCCCTGCCCCTTCCCCTTCTCTCCCCTCTCCCCTCCCACCCCAAATAATCAGGACAAGTAATACCAATCCTTCCCCTTCCTCAGTTGTTTCCAGGATAATCCTCAAGCCCATATTGGTTCAGCTTTAAAGATCACTGCCCTTCTGCACAGCTCATACCGTACAGACTCGGCCCTCAAGAACACACAGGCTATCACACTCCACGGGAAGGTTGGTTTGCAGGCGTTATTTCCTAAGGGGCAAAGCCCTGAACAAGACTCCTGCATCTTACTTCTAACTTGGCCAGTGGCCGGATGGATGCATCTTGACACAGGGAGAACTGCAGTATCGAGTGAGGGAGTGGTCCTGAGTTTCACTGGCGCGCAGCTGGGACCGACAAATGAAAAGGGGTTTTAAAGTGTTAAATGCTGTATAGTTGGCTTCAGCCTTCTGATACTGGTATGAATTCAGATGAGTCCCTTGGTAAAAGGTTATTTCAGATGAGTGGCAATGCGATCAGCATACCCCCTCCTAATTCACGTGTTTCTGCCTATGCAAGCACAGAAATAGTCATCCGGTGCTTTGCTAAAATACAGGCAGTGTACAGAGTACTATACTGTACCTAAACTTCTGCCAAGTCCACCTGGCAGCAAATTTCCTAGTTTTACAAACCTCCAAGCACTCTACTATATTTTGATCTTTTTATAGTATATGTATTGGTCATGAAGACATTTTCACTGAGGCAACTGGCAAATCCATCCTGAACCTGGCAATCGCACCAGTATCAACATTTTAGCACACACTAGGTTTTTGCTATTAAAAGACATAAAGAAATGGTCATTCGGTTGGCCAAAGAAATTCCACCTGACATCAGGCACAGCTATAACATATGCACGAAGAGGTTAAATTAGTGCTGCAGAGACTTATCAAGAGTGCTTGCAAGAGTGACATCCCTTTCATCTTTCGTGAGATGCATATGAATATATCAGTACTTACCCCTCCAGACAATAAATTGAGCGATGCTGATTTTCCATAAGGACTGGTGGACTTGGTAGCATTAGGTTAATGGTTGGACTCGATGATCTTAAGGATCTTTTCCAACCTAAATGATTCCATGATTCTATGCCATAAGAACAAGAAGTAAAAATATACTTACCTCAGAGGCTAACAAATGTTTATATGAAGCTATTAAAAAGCTGAGATTTAAAACATGTTCATTTAAAAGAATATGAAAGGTTGTTTCGGGTATGGCTGATGCAGTTATATGTTTTCTGTTGGGGGAAATTTATAGCCACATTATTGCTGTCAGGGAGGGTAGTGAGCCACAAGGATTTCCAGATGCCATGTGTGAAGTTTCTCATTTCCCCTACTATACTGAAGTACATTATCACCCAAACGCAAACAAGCTTTAAAAAGTATCTGTCATTAAAACATGTGTGGCCCCTTTGCCTGGACTTAAGAGATTTGGGGTTTTTATTTTCCTTTCCTTTCTTTTTAAGCCAGATGGGAGACTGTACTGCAGCACTCCCCAGGGCCTAATGCTGATCATACTGCTGTCGACAGTAACACTTTGGGCTGCATCCCTGCTGTACACTGCACCCTGTCAGTGAGAAAACCTGGCTCTGTAAACAGTAATGTTTCACTTGTAGAAAGTCAGTCAAAGGAGTGGAAGAATTGCTTCTCAGAACAGCTACGAACGTGAAAACAGATTTAAAAGAAACACAGAAGATAAAAGGAAAAACATGTTCAAGTTTCTCCTGTACCTGTAAATACAACTTGCCACACCAGCAGGCAGCGGAGGGACCTGTCCTGCTGTATGGACACCAGTGAGCAGCAGGGACAGCTTCCTGCACAGGAGATCAGCCTCACATCTGGCAGTGTGTTCGCAGAGACGGCAACCCCATGCCAAGAGGACATTCAAAGGCAAAGACCACCTCCAGGACAGCTTCTGCAAGCCTGAAGCAGAACAATCTCTATTATGGTTGTCTGGGATTGCTGTACGCTCAGGTGTGAGGTTTTCAAGTGGGAATGGATGCAAAAGAATGCCTTGCAATTAATGACCTTTCCGGCTCATACTAGGAGAATGGTAGCAGAATAAAAGATAGAAAATCTTGTAAGTGAACTTTTATTCCCAGCTGGATTTGTTTTTAAAAAAGGAAACACAGAATTTATGGAAAAGGTCCAGCACAATGGTGCTGAATAGAAGATAGAGATGGAACCATCAGAAGGCTGATGCTGTATAGTCTCCACTTATTTTTTCATTTACAGTGAAAGCCACAGTCTGAAAGCTGGAGTTTTGTTAAATGATGTTAACATGAATCTTTTGCTGAAGATGAAAACTAAATGGGAGATGTTGAGTCCAAAGCAGAGCTGTCTCTTCTGTCTCACATCTGGAAGCACACAAGCAACAAAATCTTGAGTGGGAGCAAGAAAAACAGTTTTGCTCAAAACCCAGAATGAAACAGAAAGTCTGTTAAGGAAATAGGGACATGCCGGCATTCCTCACTCTGGCTGGAGAACTTCCCCACTTCTACAGGGCCATGGCACAAAGCGGCACCTGTTTCTGAGGTACACTTAGCAGATGAAGGCCGAGGAGAGCACCGTGCCAAAGCCAACCAAAATGATTGTATGCCAGTTTTACCACGTAAGTTTTTGTCCATTATCTCAAGAAACAGTTTCCGTGTTTTCAAATCTTTGTTATCATCCTCCCGAAGAAAGTATATACAACATAAGCCTCAGATATCAAAAGGACACTCTCTGAAGCATTAAAGCAAATCCCTGTGTCCTGGTTTCGGCTGGGATAGAGTTAATTGTCTTCCTAGTAGCTGGTACAGTGCTGTGTTTTCAGTGTGGTAT
>JAVKLA010000021.1:19059248-19069471 GCA_034782735.1 Sagittarius serpentarius | reverse complement strand
GTTTCTTCCTTTCCGTTCTATTAAACTGTTCTTATCTCAACCCATGAGCTTTACTTTTTTTTCCGATTCTCTCCCCCTTCCCACTGGGTGGGGGGGGAACGAGTGAGCGGCTGCGTGGTGCTGTGTTGCTGGCTGGGGTTAAACCACGACACCCTGAAACTGTTTTCTTAATCACATCAGACATTTGGCTTGCAGTTATGCTATAGCATTTTCTGAAGGAAACATAGATCTGAGGAACAAAAATGGTCCCTCAGGAACTCTTGTGGTCCACATTAATACTTCAGAAGAGAAGAACTGAATCTCTGCTACAGCAACTGCTACAAATAGCTGAAGACTCAAGTGCAGAGTGTGCACTTTTGATGAGACAGAAAACAGCCAGTGCAATTAGTTCCATAAACTTACGACCAGTCAGTATGGACAAGCCCCTTTTCAAAGCTATACAGGGCAAATCATTGCCTTGCTGTAGTATCATGATCGAAGCTGAATCGCCCGAGTCTTCATGGTACTCACTTCTAGCTAAAGAAACTCATCCAGAGTGCCTACCACACCTGTCAGTGCTTGATATTCCAGTCTTGTTAAAAACCCAAGTTAATACATTGAAAACAAAAGCGTCATTACAGTGCTTTTAAAATGATCACTCTGGCTTCTCCTTCATCTTTTCATTTCCACTAGATTAATTAAAGACTTCAATTAAAATGTAAGCCAATTTATAAAAGTTTTTAAAATTCAGTAACTCAGATCTTTCCATCCTAGTACTTATTTTCTATTGTAACATCTGCCATTACAGCAGGCTTTTGTTTGCATCTTTTCCCATTCTTACCTGGACAAAGGGCTCTTTTTTATTCTCCAGATAAAAAAAAAAAAAGTGAAGATGTCAGGCATTTCTATGTGCATATGTAAGGTCTTTCAAGGGTGAATACGAGCTCAACAGCCTCAGCAGCTCTAAAAAATTAATTCAAACTTTTATGCCTGAATTATTTGCTGATTCTCTGAGCAGTGGAAATACTTTGACTAGTGCATCTGAGAAAGTGAATCTCCACAGACATCAGATCTCAAGCTGTCTTCTCTCTGCACCTTTCCAAGCAAGACCCCCAAAGGCTCCTGCCTGCCTGTCAAGAGAGAGGTGTAAATATCCAGGTATTTGCACAAGAGAGAATGCAGACTCATCTATGTCTACCAGGCAGGCGTTTGGTGGTGTACGTACACACACTGTGGCGGGATCAAGGTCCCTGACTTGGAAATGCCTTTTCTTTGTCTCTGCCTTTGCTGTAGAGCTGCTGACGGTTACCACAGTCCATCCTGCCAGCGCTCTCTCTTAAATTAAGAGTTGTCCTTGCGTTGCTGCCAACAGTAGGTTTGAACAAGTACTTCTGTAAGCAACAGAACCAAGGAGGCCTCATTTCCTATGGCTCTGGGTCCCGACAATGAGCTTTTGCATGGATCCTGGTGCCTTACCTCCCAAGGGCTACACTCAGCCTTTCCCCAGCAAGATGCTCATAGGGTCTCTCTCCCATCGACCCACTTTCCTCTTTTCAAGGAATTTCAAAAGATGTTTCCTAAAGAACATCACCTCTCCAGTTCAGTTAACATTGAGCAAAGGATTTGCAGATGTGACTGGGTAGAATTGACAGGCAGACATTTGTAGACTGCTTTGGAGCTGTGGACAAAAGAAAAGTTCGAGAGAGAGTCCTGTTTCACCATTGTATTCAAATTTGAATTTAATGCTCAGCTGCTTATGACATTTGAACATGATTGCAAACTGTGGGTGAAGAAAACTCATCTCAGCCACCTAGATCCTCTATCTTTGTAGTAAGCAACAAAGATCACAGGGAAGAACAACAGAGACCAAAGTGGATCAGGAAGTTTTCCTCTTCAAAAAGATTTTCTCTTCTAAACTTGTGGTTTCATGGCTGTGCTTGAGCAGAGAAGGTAACAGAAACCTGGGATAAAAGCTCTTTATGCTGGAGACATTAGTGGACAAAAATAACAAATTCAATCCCATTTCCTACATCTGGTCTTTTATATAGCTGATGGTTCACATATTCAATACTTATCTCTTACTAAACTTGGGTTTAAAATAGTTTAGGATTAAGTAGAAATTATTAATATTTTACAATGCCAAAATGTTCATGAGTGAAGATACTGAGATAGTAAAACTGTTGATCTTGTAACAACGAGTAAATTGCACTGTTATATTAACTATTATAATTTATTCTAATTTGAGAAGCTTAAAACCAGTGCAAATGACATAAATTAGGCAAACTTAATCTCTGTGCTTAAGACCCCTTAAGGTCAATTGTGTTCCTTGGAATTTGAAAGGTTTCATTGAAGTTGTTGTTAGTGGCATCTTAAGGTGTGTATATAATGAAGAGCTTGATTTTAAATACAAGGGGGTTTTAATTGCTGTCATAAAATAAAATACACTTTAAAAAATCCTGTTTTCTTTCATATAAATGCCTTTTCTTTTTCCTAAAATGCGGGAAGTAAAACCATCTGGCATTCAATACTGGGCTCAGTAGAAATCATTGGCCTGAAAGTTCAGCATTGCTTTCTACAACATAAAATCCAATACATCCAATAACAGATTACATTAGATTTGACCTAACCAGTGGGCAGGTTTCTTTATCCAGACATAACATCCCTTTGCACAAAATCAGTGTTTTGAAGGATCATAATCTTAAAAGTGACCTACGGAAATATAATGCTTCTTGTATTCCCTAGAAGATTACACTAAACCAAAGGATGGTATATGCTTACATCCAGTAAGGCAGAAATACCTACTGAGCCATGTAGGAATAGGCCTCAAGCATAAACACCCAACACTTTTTTCAGGAACAAAGAAACTACACCATTTCATCTAGGAACAGTCTCATCTGAACATAGTTCAGTCTGTAAGAACAGAGAAATGGACCCATTTCACAAGAAATGGACACATTTCCAGAAGACTTTCTTTAGTTAAGATTTTCTCATTTTTCCTTTATCAACCCACTCAACCTACAACACAAATGCAGGTTTCAGTTCCAAAAAAAATACCAGCATGCTGAAGGCATCTGGGAGAGCAGTAAATTACTAGTAGATTGGAAAGATTGATTTGTGAAGAAGTTACAACAAAGTGGAGACATTGCAATCAGCATGTACATGGTGTAAAGGCTGAGTCTCCCAGCAATCTTTGAATGCCCTCAATTCCCACTAGCAGACTGAAATCAGTGGGAGATCAGGACATTCAACAATTCATAAAAATTAAAGCAGGGCAACGACTGTTTTTATTGTTTGTTCTTGGCAGTACCCTGTAAGAGCTGGATGCTGAAGGAATGCATGATCTATGTTGTGACAACTTTGCAATTTAGAAAGACTTCAGCATAGGGATAGGGTAGTGAAAAGGGGTGTAACAAGTGAATAAAGTGATCAAAGCTGATGATGGCTGGCCTTCTCTATTAATACAGCAATCTCTCTATTATGGGTAGAGACTATTCCCAAAGCAGCTCAACCTACCTGTTATTGACGTACTCATTTCCTACAAATCACAGTAAAAGTGCTTCTCGCGTGCTTCAGAAGGCTGTAATCTAGAGGGCTGTGGGTATTGTATGTGGAGAGGTTTGCGGGCTAGCTCCAGCACTACATTGCAGTCACGGGGGAAGCACGCAGCAGGACATATCCACTGTGGGTGAGAGTGAAAGGGGCTGATAAATGGAGGTGGGGAGAGCAGCACAGGGGGCCAGGGCCTGCTTCGTGGGCACAGACAAGAGTGCTGCAGTCTGCAGCATGAAGGAAGACACCCGAGTTGCATAAAGACAAGAGAAGCAGAAAGAGATATTTTTTTTTACCTGATATGTGAGAATACACACAGAGGGATGATCTTAAAGCACAGTTTAAATATTAAGCAAGAAAATACCTTCCAGATTTAGAACAAGCTCCAAAGAATGTCCCGTGTTGAGGCACTAAAAACTAAATTGGGCAATGCAGTAGAAAATATACCAAAAGGAGGAACGTTCCACCAATTCTTTTTTTTTCAGTGGATGTATATTTAATATTTTCTTTCTGTATGACCTAAAAATCTACACCTGTAACAGAGCTCCAGGTGATAGGCACACCATAAACCATGTGATAGGCCTGCAATACAAATATTCTCGAACCAGCCCAAACTAAAAAACCCTACCATACAAGTACTGTTATTTACTCCCAACTCATATGGTTTAGTTTTACGTAGTCCCGCAAGGAGCAGGGAGTGGGACTTGATGATCCTTATGGGTCCCTTCCAACTCAAGATATCCTATCATTCTATGACTCTGTACAGTTACATGCCTCTAAACCTGAGAGTTTAATAGCCACACCCAGAAGGCACTCCTTGCTTATCTTTCTGGTTTTCTTACACAAAATAGAGAGTAAGAAAAGCAGGAGGTAACTCACTGTATGATCCCTCTTCAAGAACAGCTGTGGCAAGTTAGTATTGTATTGACGCCATTTTTCTTGTTTATCTTTTTCTAACAAATTACACTTTTGATTTAAGCATAGACTCCGCATTTCTTACAAACCTGGAATATGCCAAAATACCTCCACGAGTCATCACCTTTTCTTTGAGGGAAAAATAAAATAAAATAAGGACCTACTGTAAATGCAAGGGCTGTCCCACCTTTAACTTCCTTCTAACGCTCAATACCTTGCTTAAAATTGCACCATATAAACACACAGAAGCTGAAACACCACGAGCAGCCCTTCCATCTACTTTGCTTTACACATTAAACCACGATTCAAACAGAGTCCATTAAGGCATCTAAATGTGACTTACCACATGTGTTAATTGGGTGGGAGGGAAAAAAAAAAAAAAAGAAAACACAACCCTCGAATGTGGACATTTATGTATTCCCATTATTCAGACCCTCTTGATGCCACAATCTCCCACTTCTATAGTTTATAAATGTTTGATTTAAAATATAGCCATTTTATCATTTGTACCACATTTACCTCATCTTACCACTGTTCCGACTGGATGAGAAGCTAATGTAGCCTACACTGTCTGGTCAATTATTGCATGGACACCAGGGACCAATTAATGCCATCCATAAAAGCCTGAATCATTCTGTCAATTAACTAGAACTAACTATGTCATCAGATATATTACTGGTGAGCAAGTCTATTTGGTTGCAATATGTCTTGAAGGAGAGCAGTATCAAATGAATCACAATTGACTTGGACAACTGCTAGCATAATTTCAGAAGATGAAAAGACAAATGTGGTAGTTATTAGTGGTCCCCTGAGGAATTACGGCCGAGCAATTGTAATGTGCTAAGACTGTACTAGCAGGTGCCCACAGCACAAATCAGGCAGAGGGTTAAATCAATATTTTCAATTTCTTAGGATCAATCCAGTGTTTGAACAAGATGGGAACTTGTTAGTAATTGGCAGAATGTGTAAATGAAAAGTCAAACTTCTTATTATTTGTTAAAAAGGAATCGGTGCTCTGCATCATGCCCTTGGCACAAGGTAATGCTTTCATGATCCAGTTGCTTGGGCATTCACTAAAAATCTAGCAGTTCTTAAGTTTTAATAGAGTGCAAAAGGTTACTTTAATACATGCCGAACATTCAAGATCTTTAAAAATGATTGAAGTGTCAATAGGAAAGTTTTTGAGCTGTGACAACAGCACAGTTATTAATGATTAGTGCAAGAAGCAGAAGCAACCTTGATCGCTTTAGCAAAGTCTCACCAGGAATGCAGCTTGACACCTTTGGTACAACTTCACATTTATTCTGTTTCATACAGAAGAACCGTAGCATCATTAAGTGATCCTTTACCAATTAAACAAGAAAGAAAGAAGTGACCTTACAAATTCATTTCATTTATCACTGCTGGGGTTAAAGATGCCTATAGCAGGACCTAAAGCATTGGCATCATATTCTTTAGTTTTAACACGAAGGTATCAAATGCACTCTTACATCATATTATTGTTTTACAAAAAAAGTCTCCAGCTACCCTGAGAGTCAGGGTTTGGATAATACACTTAAATTTGAGTTAGGGAAACATACCCTTAAAATGACACCTTAGAGAGGGCACAGCCAAATCTCTGCGATTTGGAAGCAGAAAACTGGCAAGTAACATTATCGTACCTGGGAAAAAACAGGTAATGACAGGGAAAGCTATTTCCATGATGCACACCCAACTCTTTAAGCCCATTATTTCAAACAGATCAAAAACATGAACCATTTTTGATGTTATAAAACTAAAGCAATTTTTATTAGGAAAACAAAAAGAAAGCCCTGACGGTTAATTAAAAAGAGGAAACACAACAAAACACCATTTTGAAACACATATGCCTAAAGAAAGCACCTATGCTTCAAACATGAATACATTTCTGTATATGTTTGGCTGGTATAGGAATTCTTTGTATCGTCTTCAGTGTTTGGACTTCAACTCATGGGCACAGATAATTGAAGAGATAGGTAAAGCTCCTCTTTCACAACTGCCAGGGATAAAAATACTGTTTTTAATGTTCTTTGTTAGCTATTCTTCAATTGTGAAGGTAATAATAATTCCAATATTGGAAAAATGGTTCATCTAACTGGAGTGTCTTTCATCCAAAGTACCTCAGAGCACTCTCAGCACCAGAGCAGGGAAATGATCTCTTGCTCAGCATATCGTCAGCCTGTGAATTCCCTGCTATAGAAAGTTACTAGCAACACCTCTCTAGCTGCTGTTTTTAAGTAATAGTTGCAGTCTTCGCTGATACAGGCCAAAATAATAAAAAGCACTTGAACTTCAAGAAACTGCAAACCCTTTTAAACTTTACATTAGATGCTGCAGATGAAGTAGGAGGTATTTCTTCTTTCTCAGCCTTTTCACTGGAAAACAAGGGTGCTGAGCCAAATGAAATTAAAAAAAAAAAAAAATAATCATTCCCTATTTCAGGGTTGGCCCAGCTAATCTATTATCAATGTCTAACTCACTGCAGCTTTGTCTGATTTGCACAATATGTTTGTCAAGAAGACCTTTTTCTCGATGTACATTTAACACAATATAGGGAGGCACTCCACTTCACAGAGCATCGGGTCCAAAGTACACAGATACGCTATCAGTGTAAGACAAGTACGATGAAACTAGGGGAATGCAAAACATCACAGTACTTCCTACTAAATTGGCCCCTATTAATTACAAAAAAATAAGAGAAAGAACTCATTATAGTAATGATATAGTTATTCTTTGAAGAATAATGCAAGGAAGATAAGCCCTTTAATCCAAGATACACAGCCAATAGCCTTTTTTCTTGCCTAACCCCTCTATCTATGCACTGCGCATCAGTAACAACGTGTGTTTTTGGCTCTCTGTACGCACCCTCAGGTGAAAACCATTAGCTGGCTTTATGAAGGATACAGCGCACATGTACTTCCTTGTGTTGGACTGGGGGAGCTCAAAGAACCTACACCTTTAAGAAGTACAGTGAACAAGCGCAATCATTTGAAACCAAGGTTCAGCAAACAGGAGACAATAAAATACGGAGTAACTTGAAACCAGCCCACGCACAGCCCAAGAGAAATCTCCAGCTTGTCTCACTCTCAGACACACCCTTGCAGCTCTTCTGGAAATCTGTGCCCTGTTTGCAAGACAAGGAGCTAATTGATTCAGTTGCCTTCTGTATGCACAACTATAAAATAAAGTGCATAAAGAACAGTGCGGACATACAGCTCAGCTGACTGCATTAAAAGACTGCTGTCTAACAACGCGCTGATCACAGAACAAGTGCCGCAATTGTTCCAGCCAGACGCCACGGGACCAAGAATGCATAATTTCAGTACTTGTGTGTCCACCAGTAGGATATACTGGCAGCAGAATAGCAAACCAGCTTTAAGTTCAGCTATTGTTAACATTTTTCTCTACCATCTATGGTGTTACCGAGACAGTATAGAAGCGGGGCTGGTCCACCCTCCGCCACCAGCTCACACACCTGCCAGAACACCTCCTCTCCCTGCACACAGCAACAGATTTTCGTCTTCACAAAGTGGCATTTTGTTCCATCTAGAAATTATATTCTTTAACCTCCTCTGCAACAACATTTGAGCTGGGGTTTCCACAGGTGGACAGAAACTGGAGAAACCGGAGAAACCAAAGTCAACCTTTTCAGACTGAAACTGATGTACCACTCAGTACCTCTATTTGATTTCTTTTGCAGCATGATTTATTTCACAGACTTTCTGGTTCTGACCCAGTAAAACTGACCAGGCTGCAGGAAAACTCTGACACTGGGTCTATAAGAAAGTTCCCGGCAGTGCGAGGGGAGGGTCATCTGCCACAGAAACATTAGGAGAATACCTCTGCTGTACTTGGCCCGAAGTGACAGATGTAAGGGCTCTACCATTTCAGTTCTTCTGAACTATATGCTTAAAAGCAAAATGGCATGAGATGCATTTCAAGCAGAGCAAGAAACTTGCTACCTTTGCATTCATGTGGCAATCTTTCTGCTAAGCAAAGGCATCAATTAATTCCACTAATGATGAAAGGGAGAAATTTTATGTCAGAGCCCATTCTGCAAACTCTGAATTCAAACACTGCTCTTGGATCTCAAACATAAGAGAACTCACTATTAATTAAGACGGAGCTACAGAAAGCTGGATATTGAATAAGTCTAAAACCACAAGGCTCATGATATCTTTGAAATGTTATATTTTTTCTCCAGAAACAATGATATGAAAAAATATTTAGAATATATACTTATTTTCTGTATGAAAAACTGTATTGAAAATTCTGAAAATCTAGGAAAAACCATACAGGAGGAAAACAATTCTAAGCAACTTTCCACACAGTCATTGAGCTTCTCATATCAGTTATTCTGGTTTAAATATGGAGTTATGTTGACCAAACAGGGCAACAAACTCAAACTGATGTAAAACTGGGGCCTGTCTGAGGAGAATCAGCTCTGAAGTATTTATCAGATTTTAGACACATAACTTAAAATGCCCACAAGAAACAGTATCTGGCCAGGTGTCCCCATGGACTTCATGACAGGATTTCACATCAGGTTCTCAGTTGTCCCTGCTCCACAAATGAGTGACTTCTCCTGAAGCTGCCAGCAATGCTATGATTCAATTCAGTCAAATTCTTGCACACGATTAAATTCAGACAAATTCTTTCTGGAATAAAGGCAGGGTTTGAGGATCACATCACAGGAGGAAATATTTACACGTTGCATCTGATTTCACATTGGTTTAAGTTCACTGAATTCAAAGGACTCAGTGACAGTTTGCTCACAAAAAAGTGACTGTTTTTCCTTTCCTTACCTCCTTGATCAAGCCCTAAACCCTACACTAACAAAAGATAACGACCCATACAGTCAGCCATACACTTGACACAAGAACTTGAATCTGATCTGTTTTTAATGCTCTTGTCCTTAACTTGTCTTTAGCATTCACTGATCTTTAACATACCTGAGGTCTGACCCTCCTCCCACCCCCCATTTTATGACTCTGTGACTTTGCGATGACTCAGAACACCCATAACAAGACTGCTCCTTCCTTGCCAACCAGCCCTACAGACCAACTTCTTTTCAGCAACTCTGATATCAACATGATCCAGGAAAATCATTGCAACTAAATAACAATACAAAACTAAACACAGTCACTTTGTGATCAATTTTATGTTATACATTTAATTAGAATAGTCATAAAAATGTATCTGATCATTTACAATTCAAATCTAGCATGCAAGGTCAAAATGGAACCTAGTGCATCCTAAATTCTGGTGAAAGAAAAGGAGACCTCTGTAGTTTTGAAATCAGTTGAGAAGTTACTCATGCTCCTGCATAACTGATTCTGAACCCTGCATAGTTTTGTTCAAGCAGATGCACTGAACAAAGGCACTCCATATACAAATGCTGGTTAATATTTATTTTATTCACAAGGCAGTGTCAAATTTAAAAAAATGTGTTGCAAATTATTCCATGTTGTTAATGAAACTGTTGAATTGCTGCATCATGTTGATGATGTTCTGTAAAACAGATGTGTATAGCCTGCATGATTTAGGCTTAGCATAATAAACATTATATTTTTATGTTAGATCACAGTTAATCAGTGAAACCTATTCTAAGTCTAAGGCAATGAAGTCGTCTCCCTAGACTTATTCACAGAAATATGTCCGATCACTTTCGGACACATGCAGATTTTATGTTTATACAGAAGAGGTGACTTCTTCCTTAACCTGAACTTTGCATAAGTTAAATCCGGGGGCGGGGGGGGGGG
>JAVKLA010000021.1:19038638-19059148 GCA_034782735.1 Sagittarius serpentarius | reverse complement strand
AGTTAAATCCGGGGGCGGGGGGGGGGGGGGATCCATAATTATAGGTGCAAAATCATTCACTGAAGAAGATAGCTTTTCAAATTTAATTATAAACCCTAAATGTACTTAGCTAATCGGATCAATTGCAAGTCACAGCAAAGCACATTCTCATTTTCAAGACAGATGAAATTTTGCCACCTCTCAGCTGCTGTGAGAGCCAACGTCAGGTGAAAAGTAAGATAAACCAGACAAGCGTGTTTTCCAAGCACCACATTACAGCAAATTTTATGACTGTGTTTGCAGAGATGTTCCCTGCAGATCTTTGATTTGCTAAGGCTGGTTTTATCTTGCTGAGCCTCTGCTGAGCAGCAACCACCCTTCTGAGGAGGCAACGATGTCTTTTTTGACATCATCCTTTCTTGCCCCAGGAATGTGGCAGGCTAGTTCTCAAAAGGCTCTTTATAAATTTATGGGGGCAAAACTGAACTTCTACACAGAGAAACATAGGTGAAATCTCAAAATAGCTCCTAAGAGGTCCTGCTCCAGACCATAATTGCTGCGCTTACTCTAACAGACTTGCAGCAGAGACTGAAGTAAAGTCTTTCTTCAGGCACGTGCTCCAGCAACATGACTTTGCCACTGTTCTCCTTCCACTGCTGAGATGGGGAGGCTGTGGTGTCAGTCCAGCGCTGCAGGATCTCCGCTGAATAACCAGCCACTCACAACAGGAAGGTGGCTGATGTGTTGTGACTCTGGATCATCAAACCCTTCTGGCTTCCTTTATCTTTTCCGTAATATCAACCTGTTCTCTTTTCTGCAACAGTAAGCTCTTTCAGATGGAGACCACCTTCTCCTTGTGACTGTGCAGTGGTTAGTATAATGAAAAATAAAGCTTAGAGTACTGCAAGACAATCATATTTTCAGTGCTTCAGCTAGGTAACAAGCCATCAGATCATGCAATACACAGCATCTCTCTTCGCAGGCCTCCGGTAATTCTGCTTTGGTTGCACATACTGTCATTCATATGAATGGTCTTGAGGGTACTCTGGCCAAGAAAGGCAAAACTGAGCCCAAAACAAATAGTTTGCAAATGCTAAGATCAATACTGCAGTCAGTCAACTGTAAATAGAAGGCAAAAATTAGCATATACAATAATTGCCAGTTTGTTTCATGGTTCTGTTTCCTTTTATTGTAAACATCATCTTAAAAGCTCCTGATGACACAGCAGTTGCAAAATGAACCGCTCTAATCATAGCACACTCTCAGGTTGACACAAAGGCACTTTTGGAATTAGTATTGCATTATAATTACATAGCTATAATATTATTTATTATTTGCAATATTTGCAGTTACTTTGAG
The DNA here is from genome assembly GCA_034782735.1 of Sagittarius serpentarius. Classification (NCBI taxonomy): domain Eukaryota; kingdom Metazoa; phylum Chordata; class Aves; order Accipitriformes; family Sagittariidae; genus Sagittarius; species Sagittarius serpentarius. Next base: position 19,057,810 of record JAVKLA010000021.1, on the reverse strand, counting down.
GTCTCAATTCCATGTTACTGGCTGTTTAAAAACACAGTTTCTCAAAGAGCTTGCTTAGCACAGAAAATCAGAGACAACAGGTAGATGTAATGGGCAGGCGAAAGGCATAGCAGAGAGGTAAGAATAGCCTGACAGCTGTGCCAGATAAAGTAACCAGTATTTTCCTCTTTTAAAATAAATTTTGGCACACGTAGGGGCAGGCAAATCAAAGCAATTCAAACGCTGCCAGAGCCCTATTGACATCTATACAGTGTGCTGCTTCTCTATGAAAAAACGAATTTCCTCTAAAACACTCCACAACCTCCAAGGACAGGGAACGTGCCCCAGCATCACCCTTTCTAATCTCTAACAAACAGAGGAAGTCTGGGCTGGGAGAAAAGCACTGAGAAGCGCGAGGATCCCAAGGAAAGACAAACAGGTGGACGATCAGGAGCAGAACAGCAAGCAAGGAGACCACTGGTTGTACAAGAAAAAAACATGGAAGAGCAATATGGCCCCAGACACATGAGATGGGGTGCCAGGCCCGGCCAAAGCCCAGTGAGGCCAGCGTCTCATCCCTGAGTAATGTGGGGACAGCTCAAGAGAGTTCTCCCAAATTCAAATAACTTGCAGCTCAACAGTGTCCTGAGCCAGAAGCAGTGCCTCTGGATACAACACGGGATTTCTCTCCTGTCCGTTTGCTTTCTGACCCTACATAAGCATTTAGCTTCCACTGTATATTGCAAAGACTTTCATAGGTGAACTAGATCTTGTATGGAGAGTTATCACCTTTTGTTTGTTTTGACCCTCTCACCTAAACTTTAAATTGCTGCAGAAGAAGCAGTGAGCAGCTGCTCCTCATTCACCTTCTCTGTGCAACTGGATTTTACGGACTTTGACCCTATCCCCCTTAAGTCACCTCTCCTGGACTGAAGAGGTGCAGTCCACTGAGTCACTGCTTGTGCTGAAGCTGTTCATAGGGAAATTCTTTGATCCTCCTTGTTACCCTCTTTGAATCTTATCCAGGTCTGCTACTCTCCTTTTTGATAGGAGGAACTGAAGTGCACAGAGTATGCAAGGCTGTCCTGGCTTCCAGACACAGCAAACTTCCCCAGTCCTGCAGCACCAAGGAAAAGCCAGACTTCTCGAAAAAAATCCTGGAGCGCTTTGTGCAGCGCTGCCACAAAGATTCTCACTTCTATCACCTAATAAAATTTAAGGCTAAAAATCAAATAATCACTTGCCACTTTTATTTCCTCGCATTTTTTTTTTGCTTACTTGCAAGTATGGGAACATTAGCATGGACTGGATTGTTTCAGTTTTTGAAATGTGTAGTCCTCTCACAACGTCTTTTGATGTTTTACGGACCTCCAGACATCCACAGACCACATGCTGAGTAACACTGCTGTTCAGTACTTTAACAAACAGCCAAACGGGAGTTAAGGGGACAAAACAAGTTTGACTCAAACTGCCCTCTACGGTACGACTAACTGCTCAGGAATTTTCTGTATGTGTTCGAAACCACTTACACATGATCTGATGTTCATTTCCCATGCTATAAATTCACACGTGTACACTCGAGCGTGGTTCACTGTTTTGGACCTGAGGCATGAGAGAGATTAACACTTGCTTGCGAGGATGAGTCTTAATATGAAGGTAAACCCAAGAGCCACGGGGTTCACAGCTGAACTAGCTATGAACCCCCAGACACAGCACAAAGAATATGGCCAAAACCCTGTGAGAGACATTGTGCCTGTGTTTTTAGGGCAAATGCTAACAAACATCAACTATTTTCTCACAGTAGCTGACCTATGTGCAATTTTTTATGACTCATTGAAAACTTGAAACAGCTATAAAAAATGGTCAGTAAATTTAAGCAAGACCAGAGTGGATCAGCAATTGTACTGAAACAAAACATCACAGACCTGAGTGATAAATCGCATGAGATGCCCATAATGGCAGGCTTGAAGCTGCTGTTACAAAGGATCACCCATGAAGACAGAATCACTGGACAAGAGACAAAGTCAAAATATTCCTATGGATTTAACCATTTTATTGCTTCTAATTAGCCCTGCCTAACTTTGTAGATCATAAACTGGAAAAATACCGATTGAAAGAATGAAAGTTTCACATTTGCTTGAATTTATTACTAACTGACATCACATTTCCAGCAATTCATAAATTTCCACACTGGTCCAGCAAGTTACGACCTACAGGGAAAATGTTATGCTGACCTCACTGCAACAGCAACGCTAAAACCTAGGAGACGCAGAGTTACCAGTATTTTAGCAATGGTGTTGAGATGGATACAACTAGTAGAAAAACTAGTATGATACTCAAAGGTAAATGCTGGATGTGTGGAAAATAAAATGATTGAGTCCATATGTTGTGGAAAACTACATGGGATAACAGCTCCTTGGGAGAAAGGCTGCAGAGACTAAATATGATACTTAACAATCTACATATCTAAAGATTATAAATATTTATTTTATATTATTTAGTCTTGTCGGTAGGTCTAAGGAAGCCACAAAGAAGAAATTTATACTGAGAGAAAGTCTGGTTAAAGAAAACAATCCAAACAAAATCCCTAAAGCTCTACAATGGAGGAATAAGGCAACATTTTTAGTGTTTGATATCATGTAGTCCCTTGGAAACATGAGAACTCCTATTCTGCCTCAATCAGTAGTTCACCTAGTTTAATACCCTTGTTTCTGTCAGTTACGAGCTTTAGATGTTCCAAATAAGGTTCAAGAACATGACAGAATAACTTGCCCACAGCTTATCCCAGTTTGTAACATGAAGAATATGTTTATATTCCTTATAAAATGTTTCATTTCCTCTAACATAGTTGCACGATCTTACTATCCACATAAATATCTGATCTTCCCTTGTATCTCACATGCTACAGTTACAGTACTGAAGAAGGACCTGCATTTCCCAGGACTACCACTGGATGCTTTTTAAAGAAAATCTGCTTCCTTCCAGCTCTACAGTTCAGCAGCTAAGTCTGAAAGAGTTCCCCCCAAATATTTATGTGCACATGTGACTTGTTTTCATTAATGACCCAGGTATTCCATTCTGTAGTTCCATTTTGCACCTACAGAGCCAGTTTTACTGACTTGGTGGTAATGAAAAGGAATTCCTGCGCCTTTTTTTTTTTTTTTTGCGTCCCCCCCATTTATTTAACTTCACTCATTAAACTCAACGGGATTACTCCTATGGAGCTATTCTGTTCTGTCTGTCCCAGAGGCACAAGAAAAGAAAATGGGTGAAGGTGCTCAGTCATGCCTGAACACCCTTTAGTCCACCTCCAGAGCACTGCAGGGAGTGGGAAGGAAACTACCGAGACTCCCCACCCCAGGGAGCCACACGGCATCGCCACCGCAAGTGCTTTATTCTGAGTGCATGCTGACAACCATCAAGCCATAAACAGGGGTGATATTTCAAATCAATGAGAACACAGACACATCCAGTAACAAAGTAGCCATCCCAAATGACAATTAATTAAAGAACACCATCAGAATTGTCGCTGGGGACTGGGGGACTGAAGCATCCTCCTGAGCTCCTGGACGTACGCAGAGGAGGGTGAGAAGGGAACTGTGGCCCACTTGCTCCCAGTGAGACAAACCCCGGAGGTGCAGAGAGCAGGAGCACCCAAGCCTGTGCTCCAGCAGTGCTGTGGGTCTCCATCAGCACGCCTGACCCCAGCCTTCACTGCAGGGCTGAGCACCCCACTTCCCTTTTCAGGAAGGTTTATATATGTTTAATTACAGGCGTGTGCCAGGAGAGCGCTCAGCACTGAGTCTTCCTCCTTGCTTGCCTTTTTATATTTGCAATACTTAATGTTCCATAATTGATTACATGCAGTCTGTATCAGCTGTAGCTACAAGGTCCTGCAGATTCACTTTGGATGTAGAGGCAGCAAAATTAGAAATGCTCAGGCCACCAGTGCAATTCAGTGAATATGTTTGGCAAGACAGAAACAAAGAATTAGTACACTGGAGACCAACCTTTCACGAGCAAGACAGGTTTATTCTGAGCATTAATTCTAAAAGGAATGAGGTTGTGGTTTCAGTTCAGTCTTTAAAAGTCTTCATCATAAAAGCACTACAGATAATATCCCATAATAAGCGATTTCTGATCAGGAGAGTCCAATAAGCAATTTTCCAGCACATACTGGAACTAAGCTACTTCTGTAATCTGAAAAAAAACCAAACAAAGCAATCTCCAGCCTACATATATCAACAGAAAACACAGGCAAACCAATTTAAAGATTTTGGCTGTCGAGACATTTGAGGGTCTAGCCACATCTTCCATTAAAATTAGCAGCCAAAATCTCCTGTTCTGCTTTGGAGCGCTCACATTTAGAGTTTTCTTAGCGTGTACAAAACATCATATTTTATTGTTGCTTTGCAGTGGTGGCTCCCTCACTACCAGTCTTGGTCCAGAAAAGTAAAAGTATTGCAATTTAATGGAAATTAGTTTTTTACCTGTTTTGTTGGAAAAACTGTTGGAAAAAACAGTTTTAATTAAATCAGTTCAACAGGAAAGTTCAATTTTACATCCCCTCTTTAAAAATCAGTGTATGTGGTTATTATTAATTTCTGAATCACACCATGTGCTCTTTCCTACAATAATTGCTAACTGAAGTCAACAGCAGTACTGTCATCCATTTTAATGGGCTGGGATCATGCCACAAGACACAAAATAAAGACACTTCTTGTTTCAAAATGCTTAGGATCAAAACAAGAATACAAGAGACACACTGGAAAACCCAGAGGGATGAATGACTAGGAATTTAATTTCTCATTTATTGCTAATATTATTGTTGACTTGCTTGTTAATGTAACGTAGCACTTACATTAAGGGATCTGTGTCAGAGTGACCCACTAATGATGATTTATATCTGCTGCCAGGATAGGCAGACATAGAAGAGACTATTTCGGTGGTGTTCAGGGGCTATTTCCCTGTCATTTAAGGGATTTAAAGCTCTTAAGCAGTTACAGGCTTGTTTATTTTTTAATAATTAGAGCTGGCTGAATTGTAAGTCAAAGACGACAGAGGCAGGATAAGGGGCCTCTGCTATCTATAGTGCAATCACAGCACAAAGGAGAAAGCAGAAGCTATAAGGCTGTTTTTCTTCCCCCCCTCACCAGGCAGGGAGGGTGGAAGAGCCTCCTAATTTTCTTGCACAGTGCCCCAGCCAGCACAGCTATGTCCCTCTGCAGGTAAAGGCAGCTCCTCATCACCAAAGCAAAATGGACAGGATTTCCTAAGCCACAGCTCTCTCTGAGTGTGTGTGACTGGTGTTTATTCCTCACGCAGGACTGATGAGACCTCCCTGCTGCACTTTTTCTGTACAGCTGCCTTGGGCACCGTCACTAGCTGTGTACTTGGCCTCTTGCTCACAAAGCAACCGAAACAGTCTGCTGGAACTGAGCTTCCACAGAAGCACACACTGGAGCAAGGACCTCCCTGCTTATAAATATTATATTTTTTGTGCCATGCGGACACATCATCTTGGCTTCCAGGTTAGCGTGGCCAGTGCTGTGAAGCCTTGGCAGCAGTTCAAGGGCGGCTGGGGAAGGGGCCGTCGGGGACAGGAGGGAGAAACCTTGACTTTGCATAACTAATCTGGACCCAAAATTGGATCTAGTGAAGCCATACTTATCCAGCAAAAAAACCCCAACCCTACAGCGGACACATCTTGTCTAAAGAACAAGCATGAGGCAGTGGCGAATGCCCTCTTTTGCCAGAAGAACCTGCATTCCCCATGGAGGGCTCATCAGCACAGCTACTAGCAAACCTCTCCTAGCGTACACAAGCCTAAAAGAATCACAGGGATACGCCTCCAGCCCAAGCTTTTCAAAATGCCTTCCACCAAATTTGTTATTATTAGGAGTCACTGATCGCAATTGCATAATTAACAGCACAAGGGGAATACGTACTTAGAAATGTCAATCTGTAAGACAAGGGAAAAACAGCTGCATGTAATGGCAGGCATGGACAGATGCACAGGGAAGACTGCCCTAATACCAGTTTGGTTTGGTTTTGTCTGGTTGCTTTTCAAAACAGTATACTTACTATTCCACCCAGGAAACTGGTATCACTGACGAAATTTGTAACCCTTTACTACAGTGAGCATTCATGGACACAAGTGTCCAAGCAGAATAGGCTGATTAAAATAGGCAGAACACAATTAAAAATATTTGAGTGGCAACTAAACAACTGCTGCTTTTAATCATAGGTGATGTTTATATCTGTGCAAGTGGGTGTAAAATTCTTCTGTTATTAAGGCAAAGCGGTGGGGAACCAAGCTTGTGGTTCACAGCGCAACGGCAATCATGTTATCCTGTCTCCCATCCTTGGCCTCCACTATGTCTATGAGAGCCAACACCAGCAATAGATCAATAACTCTCTACTCTTTACATCTGGGGGTTCGTTTGTTTTTATATCAGGATCATACAGAAGCCCTCACACATCTATAGAGAACACTGGAAGGAGAACTGGGCAACAGATACTATCCAGGCCCTTGCAAAGCAAATGCAAACCGACAGTGTTTCTTGCAGTTCTTTCCTTAACTGGGCTGGTGCTTTATCCACTCCCATCTACGACTATTTAGACTGCAGGCTCTTCAGGCCAGGGACCACCTACTGCGTGCATGTTTCTACAGTCTCCGGAACAAGGCTTCCATTTTTGCTGGTTCTCCCTAGGCTAGACCATAATAAATATGATTATTTTAACAATAACACACATTAATAATCGTTAATGCATTGCTTGAATCTTCCTTTGAAATGCAATCTGTGCGCTCCTTCATCTCAGAAGTTTAATCGCTGGCTGAACTTTTCTCAGTTAACTGAAAGTGCCATAGGTAAGATTTTTTTCTGTTATCAGCACTTTTAATCTTTGAGTAATTTAAAGCAAATACATCTTTCTCTGTGACTGCAAATAAGCCCAACTGTTGGGAGTTTTCTCTGTGGTTTTTTGGTTTTGTTTTTGGTGTTTTGTTTGGGGTTTTTTTTTGAACTTTTTTGAACTTTTCAGTTATTTTCTAACAGCAACCTGTCCTGGCAGCAGCACAGACATGACGTAATGCTGGCTGTTAACGGCTACCTAACCCTGACTGTCAGCCCTCCCCATTGCGATGCGTGCTCTCAGACCCTCTCGTGCTACCAAACTCACTGTGCTCCCTGGCTGGGCCAAAGTCACAGCTCTGTGTAAGACAACCAGCTCCTTTCAAAGCCCATGTCTTCCTGGAGTAAGACATGGGGCTCTACCTCGTTTAAGTGCACCAGGCTGGCTGCTCTTTCATAGGCATCTTCAAGTTCCTGGGGCTGTGGGAGGCCACACTGTTCTCAGCTTTCCAGCACGTTGCTGCAGGAGCAGGTCCATGCCGGCAGCACTGAAAAGCGTGCGGGGGTGTGAGGGGGGGGGCCGGGGAACAGCTGCCTGGTGCAGAGCGATCACCTTTCTGGGCGGGTGTCCGCCGGCCAGAAAAATCTGTGTAAATGTTATGAACTTCGCTGGCATGCTGAGGAAAGGAGAGTCAACCAACGCCACCCTGGCCCTGAAAATAACCCCGCTCCCAGGGCTGCTGGTTGGCGTCCGGCTCCCACGTGCCTGCGAAAGAGCACAGGGGTGTCGCAGGGCGGGCTGGGTCTGTCCACGCTCTCCCGCCGGGGCTGTGCTCGCAGCGCACGAGGCTCTGCCGTGCCCGTCCGTGCCAGCCGCCAGCTGTACGCTATAAGGAGAAAAGTCCAGTCCCCTCAAGGAGCAAAAAAATCCAGCATTTCAGCTCGCTCTTTACTTTTTAAAGAACTATCTTCCTCACCCAAAGAATTCTTCTCATCTCACTCCACATCAAACACAATTACGTATAGGAGTGGTACATATGACAGAGGGACCGAGGGGCCCCATTGCGGACCAAAACCCCACGGTGCTAAGCAGTGTACAAATACAGAGCGAAGAGATGATCCTTTTCCCAAAGAGCTTACATCTAAGCATAAAATGGAAAAATCTCATTATTGACAGATTAATGACAATCTGTCAGAGCAACCATTCCTATTATGTCTTGTGCAGAAAAGTAGTATAGGGCCCTTATAATTAGCTAAGGATAGCTAATCTGATGTTAAAATTGAACAGTTAAAACTAAGGACTCACCTCCATGGTAATATGACATTGAAAACAGTGAGTGTGATAGGAGTACACAGAAATACTTTAAACAGAACCAGACTGGTAACTCCCAGGAAAGAGGCCAATGGGTGGATTTCTTTTGTGAACTTCATAAAAACATGCAACATATAGATCCTTAGAACAGTTGTTTTTAAATAACGTCTGTGGATTTTCCTCTTTCAGCCTACTTTACTGAGCTAATTTTAATACTAATGCTACAAAAGTAAATAAATCACTAACAGGCTATGGGTTGGGGTTTTTTTGCATATTAGTACTACCCTACACATATTTGTGAAAAGAAGTTTTTCCTCAAATTAGTGTTTCTTTTGCTTGATCATCTATAATTCAGTTACTAAATATTGGCCAAACACGGTGCTAAACTTCCTGAGTCACATAGCTTTAATAATTATAAGAATTTAGTACAGAAAAGGTCATAAGTATTTCTTCCGCATGTATAAATTGTATCCACACACAGGGCTCGCAACAGCCTAAGGACAATTTCACACTACTCCTGTTCAGTCTCACAGTTGCCATCTGAGATTGAAAAGCCTTTTGATATTCAATACAATACTTGACAGTGTCGGCACTTAGATGATATCTAAGTATATGTCAAGAAACACAACTAGAAGGAGCTTGAGAAAAAAAGATCTTACATCCTCATGTGGTGTAAACGAGCATGCACTCATGCATGCCAGTGAAAATCACACTGATTTACATGATGTGAGCATCTGGCTCTTTTCCAAGGGTAAGAACTTACTACCCAAGGGCAAGAAACAGCCCATGACGTTATTTCACATGGGCACATGATTTTCCCTGTATTATTACTGGGTAACTCCCACATGGCTTCTCCCACTCTCAGGAAGGAAAGATTCTGACCACGACTTCATATGAAATTATTCAGTCCGAAATTACCTTGGCCTTAAAATGCTCAGGCCCCTGCTAGGGCCCAAAGCACTACTGTTGTGTCAGCGTCTAACTTGAGCATTAGGACTTCTGAATTTTCACACATTTATTGTGACCAGTCTTGCTATTTACTCCGGTTACACAATCACCAGGATACACACAGCGTTTAGTTCTAATCCTGCAGTCCTGACATTAAAAAACACCCCAACCACCCAAAATTCAGTTTCAATACTGCATTAAGCCTTTCATTACAGACTTGTAAAAGGTGTCTAAAACCAAACATCACAGCAGCAAGGCAACTCTTTTGTACTGAAATGCAAAATATTCGCATTTTCAGTAGTTTAATAAAAACAAGGCAATAGTTCCAAAGTGCTTGCTGATCAATAGGATGAAATGAGTGTGGTAAGTATGAGAAAAGCAAGCTTGTCATTAACTGAAAGCATATGACAGAACACAAACGGGGCAATTTTACTTCTCTAAAAATTAAGATTTGTCAAATTTTGAAATTACAACTATTGGTACTTAAAGAAATCTATTTATCATTTATGCACTGCATTAAGAAACTTCCAAAAATGGAGAAACTGTTCCAGACTTCATACAGTTAATGTATTATACCAGAAAATGCCTATTTTTGATGTTTTTCATTGACACACTGATATACATTATGGCATTTGAAAAAATGGCAGCTTTGTCTGTACTTAGTAACTACTAGGCGTGGGGTAAGAAACAGCTAAAGCATAAAACCCAAAGGACAAGGCTTCATTGTGAGCATTAAATAATTATTACAATGCAAAATTAGCCAGAGTAATATCTCTGTTTTACTTCAAGTGATATGAGGTCTGATCGAGAGCTGAATTTACTGTCAACTCTAGTTATGATGGCATTTCACACTGTATTTTTTGCTTATAATTAAGGGGGCAAAATTATTTTTTTTTTTTAACCAACCAGTTTCATTTATTGAATCCAGTGTCTGTCAATAATTATGTTTAGACTTTAAAGTTGCCCTAGTTTTATTTGTAAATGTATCTGAATTTGTTTCTTTTTATGTAAAAAGCTCTTTACTGTAAGAAATTGACTACGCAGGGGAGAAACAGTGGGGTTTCTGTCTGTCTTCCCCCAAAAGTGACAAATAGATACTATTAGAAATTTTGAAATTAATAATTTTGAGATGAAAATAATGTTCTTCTAACCACATTAAAATTTTTACACAATAGTAGACAAAACATAAGGTCTTGCAGCTGGCACTATACTTTCAAATAATGTCTATATTTAAATTCAGTCAGCTTCTATATTTGCCAAAAGAAACCTGGTGCATAAATTCTCCTTAGTGGAGGAGTTGTGGAAATTATTCATAAAAAATGTTGTATTAAACTGAATGTTATCATTAAGAAACCTGTTACATACCTATCTGATTATTATTTATATTGAGTAGCACCCTCCATTTCAAATCCAAAAGCAGAGCCTCACTGTGCTAGATTAAAAAAATGAACAAAAAGATGAATAAATACTCTGCAGCAGGTCCAATTGGCAGGGGCCAGCAGGGCTAATTGCCGCCTACTTCTGCCATGGCTATAAAACAAAAAAGCCCACACCCGAAAACAAGGCAAAAAAAATCCTGTCAGGGTCTGTCATGTGCGGCCCGCCACCCAAAGCCTATACCTGAAGGGTCTTCCCCTCCCGCAGCACAAGTCTTTTCCTTGAGGAGAGGAAACACTTTTTTTTTCCTGGAGCGTATGCAGATCCAAACCGATGACAGCTGAAATATATGTCATTCTAATGGGTTCTGTCATAACTGGGCAAAACACAGCAATGTTAGAAAGCATTTATCAAAGATATGACAGGGCTTTCAAATTATGCTGCCTTTCAACCCACTGCTTAATAGAAACGTGCGAAGTGATAGAACACTTTACCTCGTCAACATCACTAGCAGCAATAGACTTATTTTCTTTGGGAGCAGCTATTCAGAAGTAACTTGACTGAACTTCAGAGTTATAATTATAAACTACAGTGGAGGGATTTAAAAAAAAAAACAACCACCTGTGTGACAAAGTAATTATATAAACCTATTATCTTTAAAACAAACATTTCAGCTCTAATAAAGTTGCTTGCTTTCCTTTCCCAAGATGAGCAAAAATTCCCTTGTTCCTGTCAGTCCTCCTGCAGCTCCCATGAAAGGGGAGTCTGGCCTGAGCAAGGGCTGCAGCATGGGCTCCTGGCACCTCCGCTGCACTGACACCATTTAAAGGACGATTCAGCTTAACAGACTCGGATGGTAACCTCTCTTGAGCTTTCTACTCTACTCGGTACTGTAAGCTTTCAAAAGCCGGCTATGAGGACCACCCCTTATGCCCTCAGAAGTCCAGAGAAGTTTTTGCATTGATTCGAGTGGGGTCAGGAGGAGTCGGAGAAGCTCACGTCCCACTGAAGACATTGATGAGTTTCCACTAATCTCAGCTACAAAAACAAGCCCCCATCTTGTGGCACCCTTCAAGCACACACCAAACATCACTCAGTTTTTACATATACACAAGAAACCTCCCTCAAAGTCCGCAGATTTCAATGAAACCAGGAGCTTACCAACCACGTTTAATTTTGATAGATTGCAGCTCAGCAAAGTATGCAAGAATTTGTCTACAATTAGTTGCTTCGACATTTTCTGGCTGGCTTTTGGGGTGTGAAGTGTCCCCAGCTACAACCCTGTGTGTAGCAGTTATTTGTAAATCTCTGGTTACTGAGGTGGCACAGCAACTCGCTGTGAGCATCTCTGACAGGCAGGTCCTTTTTAGTTCTTGCCTGCTTATGGATTTAGAAGTCTAGGTTTAAGTAATCAGTTTTGTATGTTTTGCCTTTTGGGTCTGAATCCGGCTGTCATCACAAATATTCACTGTGACTTAAAGCGTTAAGAAATACAGGGCATAAAAAAATCTGTTTATATCTTAGTTTTTATATATGAAGGACTCCACTGCTTACAAATACACTTACGTTTCCTTACCTAGTAACTTTGTGCATTATGGACACCTTTCCCTCTGTCTGTTTAGTACCAACTTAGAGTCAAGAACCCTAACACCAAATTTCCATTGCTTAAGCTCCAAACGCTTTACATTTCTCTTATGGCCATTTCACCCCCTGTCTTCTAATTACAGCACAGGAACAGAGCCAAAATCCAAACTCAGCTCAGTTTCTGATATTTCCTCCTCCACAGTTCCCTATTTCTTTATTTCTACAGTGGATTTTTTTCAGTTTGTTGCCATGTTCCACACCTGACAAAGCAGCCATTCCTGTTTAACCCACCCTGACTGCTTCTGTTAAAGCCCTGCCACCCAAACTCTGCAAGCCTTTGCCCTCACTGGTTATAAGTGAGAGATGTGAGCCATCAGCTGTCACAGGGCTTTCTGCAGGCACCTGTGTTACCTTGCTGCAGGAGCTGATGCACCAAGCTGCCCAGCATGGATGTCCCACCACGGAAAGAGGTGACTTCCCTGCTGCCATGGGTACGCCAGGAAGCTGAAGAGGACAGCGTTGTTCTGAAGGGGCAAAATCCCTTTGAACACCCTTTCAGAAAACCATCACGAAGCTAAAATCTCACTGATGACCCAGAAATCTGTGAAGCTGCACATGCCATGGAGAGTTCAGGTACTTAAACAGATACTAGTATTACAAGTTTTAACTGGACTTGTACTAAATGATATACAGCCTTGCTCTGTTTCTACACATAGGCTGGCGTTTCCCTCTAAGTGAGGCACCAGTGCAGGAAACCCAGGCACAAAAACTCTGTCTCTCCCTGGGCTTTCGTTTCTCGCCCCGGGTACCAGCCCCTGCTGTCCCAGGCTCACCGCATTCACAGACCTAAGGATTCACTTTTTGTCTCACCACACCACCGCACTTCAGCCTCCACCACAGTCTTGGTATCTTAGATTATGAAGCAAGAGGGCAATGCTGTAAAATAAACTCACCAGTCACATGCCTCTTCATTGCTAATTTCTCCCAGAGCTCCTACTAAAACCCGTCATGTTAAAACACACACAAAGTGGTCAGGCGCATATAGACTCACACACACACACACACACACCCCCCATCTCTTAGGCATAGTGGCTCTGTATTTCAGGCAGTATATCAAAGCCCTGAACAGAATTTTTAACTCGTATATTAAACAATTATTCCTTTGGCAAGAAATTAATTTGAGCTCTGTTTTCAACAAGTTACTGATTCTGTATGGGTTCTCCAGGGGTATGCAGACTAAACCGTGCGCGGCACAGGTGTTCAGCCCCGGCTGCCTGAAGGGACCTCCGGCAGAGCAGCAGCTACCCGCACAACAGGATCACTCGGCAAATTGTGCACAGTGGGCTGGGTTTCTCATGCGTGCAGCACCCTTGTATCCACAACCCTAATTTGGAGGGAATGTCATTAAAGATACCCATGACCTCAATTCAACCTTCCATGGCCACACAGTTTTGCCCGAGAGTGGTCTTTTACTTACATTCAATATGCAAAATAAAATAACCACCCTGCCAGTTTTCAGTACAACATGAAATCCTGGCTTGTGACATCGCAAAACGGAACAGTAAGAATATAAGCAAAAAACCCCCTTGTTGGCACTCTCCTGACTGCAGTGGCTACGGGCCAGATTTTTCATGATGCAGTTTCCCAGAGGAGATGGTTTTCAGGCCAGAATCTCACCTAATCTGTGCTGAAGGAGCTCCAGTGGAGCTGCACAGGTGAATCTGGCTTTTTATGTGTAATCTGCTATCACATTTTTGTCCAGAGAATTTTGTTCTGTATTTTAGCATCATTCTTCTTAACAACCTGCAAGACAATTTTCTTCAAAGAAAGCTGTTATTAGGCTTTATATCTATGACCTTAGGTTATCTTTTATAGTTTAATCTACACAAGCTTAGAAATCAAGTTTTGCCTGTGGTAGCCAGCCCATCAATTCATTCGATTGTCCAGTACAACTTCCAATTCTCGCAAGCAATTTGACAATTGTGAGTATTTCGCACTGCATGTTATGAAGTCGAGTGCTGCAAAAATAATGAGACCTGGAATTACACACAGCATTGCAAGTCTACTCATTTAACCATGAATTTTCAGGTAATTTAGATGTTTCAATAACAGGCATACTATAGGCCAAACTGTCATATTACTTTTATCACAAAAAATGTCATGTGCCTGTCTCCTAGCTTGCACACATGCCGACTCTCAGACTCTCATTGAATCTTCCCTAATTCACAGGCTACATAAGCAAAATACGTTATTTTTAATAGATGGTTTCATAAATAGCAGAGACCTCCAGCCACTAAATAGCGTTCTCAAGTAATTTACTAAGATTTGTAATTTATTAATAGGGGATATGTGAATCTTCCTTGATGGGAAAGACAGAAGAAACCTGGGTCAACTTGGCCCACTAGAGGCACAGGGCTGGTCTCTGCTCCTGGTGACTTCTGCCACGAGCAGGAGAGGAGAGGGGTGTCCTGCCTTTCCCCCTTGGTCCCACACGAGAAAGGCCCCTCGCTTGGCTATCCTGGAGTTAAACGCCGGCGCAGGCTGGAAAGCTACCATCCCGCAACCGCCCACTCCAACACTTTGCCGGGGGTAGGACACTTGTCACCAGCTCCTGATGAGCAGACTGGCCACAGCGCATCTTGCGCATATCCGCTGCTGAGAAAATAACTTTCCGAGGGCAAAGTTGGTCTGTGAGGCAGGAGGGGGCAGCGACTGCAGGAATGGCTGGAGCACGAGTCACTGTGGCAGGGCAGCAAGCCCCTGCTCCTGCCAGGTGGGACCAGGGCTCCTGCTAGCAATGCTGCTGCAAGTGGCGGCATCATAAATAACATAAATCATAACAGATCATAAATCACGTGATTTATGGAATGTGAAAAATTTGTGAAATGTCATGTGGTTATATGACATAATAAAATAAATCATAAATAAATATAAAAAATTAAAAAGGTAGCCACGCAGCTCCGGCAGACCAGAGAGTGGTCTGGCCTGGCCCCACCCACGCAGTGATGGCTGGCTGTCCTGCATCACCAGACACAATTTCTCTCCCACTTTCTCCTCCTTCACCTACTGGCTAAATCGCCGCATGCCCCAGCGGGTGGGAGCGGAGACAGGCTGCCCGTGCATAGCTGGGCGCCCGCCCTGGAAATGTGACTTCACAACTGTTTGCATGGCCCAAGTTTAGCAACTTGTAACAATATCTCAAATCCCTCTTACTGCTGTATTTAAAGTTAGCTTTACTTCTTATTGCTTTTATTTCTACAGTTAATCTGCAGCTTGGAGCCGGTGAACTCTGAAGCCTCGCAATATGCTATAGTATGGGGTTAACCTGCAGTATCTCCTTAAATTACACGTACGGTTTAATTCAAAGAAAAATGAGCAGGTACAGAAAAGCCAGTCTGAAAGCAGTTTGTAAACACTGCGTTGCTCTCAGCAAGTTCAATTCACTTCCAATTCTGATCTGATATTTTTATAGATTTAATGAATCTGTCAGGTCGATACCATGCAATGGGATAAGTGAGCAGCCAGCTTTGTTGTTCAGGCTTTGTTTTCACATTTCCAATTAAAAACAAAAAACCCAAGCAATTAATGGGAAACATTAAAATGTAAGAACGCAACAGCTTTTAAACATACGGGAGCTTTCATCTGAGCAAGAATGTTCCCTGGAAAAGATTGAGGTGAGCTCACAACTTTCAATCAAAGATCTCTCTATTTCTAAAAAACTTAGTTGAGGTTGGTTAAGGTTATCACATAATAGGGGAATTTACACAACTTCAGAGACTGGCTTTACTAGAATGAATTATTGATGTCTTACTTTCATAAGTGAATGACTTGCAAAAAACAGCATACAGTATGTTTCACTGCTGCAAACTGCAGACTTACTTAATGCAGCTCTGGGGAAGCGAGCAGAATTCTTTCGTTAAATCGCACATCAATGAAAACAAGACTGTAAAGGATACAGTTACTTTGGAAACAGATCAGTCTTTAAAATGTTAAAAACGATAGCTGTACCTGAACCCCACTGATAATTTATGTGGCCTTATAACTGTTTTTCCTGTTTTCAGAAGTTTTTCTTTTCCCCACCAACTGACAGAAGCTGAACATCTATTTCATTGGAGCTCTGCCAGTTTATACAAGCTAAGGATGTGGCCCATATTTTTAAAAAGGGAGGTCCTTTTCACTGTTTTGCCATCTGCCAAGCTCTAGTTTAAGCCAATTAAATAATGTCAAGTTCTAGCAGGCATTTTCAGGCAATTAGAGTTTTCCATTTCTGGACCCCTAACGGTACATAGCAAGCCCGGCTTCAGGAGAACTGAGCCATAGATTCAAAGGTGCTGACAATGCTGAATGCCTTCTTAAAAGTCGGAAAACAGCCTGACAGTTTGTACGCTCTCTGTGGTTTCCATCCAAAGTGAGTTTGTCTAAAATCTGTGAATGTGAGCACACAATCTTACACACTTTGAGTTACTGGGGTATTGCCTTCAAGTATCTGTTGTTTCAGCTGCATCGCTCACTAAGTTGGATAGGACGGGAAACAAACCTGTGGCAGACTGAAGGGTGCAGACAGCTTGCTCCTGATAAACAGTGAGGCTGTTTATCACATCGAATTGTTCCCCCCCTTCAGCGGTCCTCAGGTTGCCAACCTCGCCGACCCTGCGGTCCAGAGCCTCCCCAAGTCGCTGTGCCCGCTGCCTTTCCCGCCCCACAGCGCCCTATAGCCCCGACGCTGGCTGTGGAGATGAGCAGCAGCAGCCGCCCGCTGGGAAGAAGAAAAGCATTTTGTTTACCTTCTACTCCTCAGTTACAAACGTAACAAACATCGAAAGTCTCAAGAGATACCTACACGAACAGTTACTCCATGTAACCATGGATTTCCTATCATTTGTAGCATTTTCTTTTCCCGTCTGCTATTCATAGGATAAACCACTTACGCTACTGGTCCTAAAACAGACTGCAAACAGCCGGAGTGGAGATTGTCTCATCTTATGTGCACAAGACCTACTACAATGGAGCCTTTATCCTGCCTGCAGACTTTCAGCACTGCTATAATTCAAATACTACTAATAATGATAGTGAATGTGGAATAGTCTGAGCGAGACATTAACATGAACAGAGAATAACCCTCTATCAACCAGAAGCTCTATAGGAATAATGGACTACACCAGCAATACTGGCAGGGTTTGCATGCATCCTGCTTTTTATCCTGAAAGAGCCAAAACCACCTTCTCAAATCTATGGAAAGACTGTTTCAAACACATCATATTGAATGAAGCCTTTTTATCACGATGCAGCAGCCCCACATGCCATTTGGGGCTAAAAAGGAGAATGACCTTTGCCAGCTGAAACCATCACTGGAAAAGGGAAGGGAGGCCAGTGCGTACCGGCGTGGCTGAACGACAAGTTCTGGCTTCTGCTCTGCCTAGGATAAAATGAGAATTACCCCAGTCTAAACCGGCCTCTTACCCACTGTACTGCCCACTAAGAAAAAAAAACAAAACAAAAAACCCCCAACAAATCAAGCATTAATAAGCAAAATGTCCAGCAAACAAGAAAATGGTACTTCTCACATAGCCCCGCATGCCAGCAGCATCCTGGTTTCAGGCCAGACAAAAATGTCAGATCAAGACACCAGTAAGATTTCACTGTCATTTCAATGACACATTCACACCTTCAGGTAGGCCTCTATAGAGGTGTGTGCATATGGGGACACACCTCTGTATAAACTTCAAACATGATTTAAGTATGTCATCCTACACCAACAAAGTCGTATTAGTACAAATCCATGCCTATTGTAACTGAGTCATATGAGTACAAGGTAGATATTTTAATACCGCTTTAACGGCTAATATAAATAAGCCTAAATCTCCGGCGTACTTTGATTTTTATGACCACAATAGCCCTTCTCCTTCCTTTCCTAATTCATTTATCACATATGGAACCAACACTCACAGATTTCCCTTGAAACTATGTTAATGTAAAGGAAAACAAACAGGACTAGAATGCTCAGTACAGCAGACCAGTGTACAGAGACGTGCTCTTAATGAACAAGCTGGAGCTGCCTGAAATGGCCCGGGTTCGGAGGGAGGCAAGTTTCCTCATGGATGTGGACAAAGGTCTGTGCTTGCGAGGCTCATGGGCTTGAGAGTGCGTTACAGGCAAGGGAACACCACGCGGGGTAGGCTGCAAGACACTGTAAAAAAAGGCCCCAAAGCAAAGCATTATTTTAAAATGCACAGTATTCCTAGCAAGTCACGTGCTTTAAAACTGGATGTAAATCACTGTAAACTTCAACTTTTGTTTCCACAGAACTTTTAAAATGTTTTTGCTTTCACACACAGAGCCCTGTTCAGCATCTTGCTGCCATGGAGTTTTTCTATCTTGACAATTCACTTCCGTGAGCAGGCATGCAGCCAACTCAAATGAGACTCAACGCAGTGAAAAGCCCTTCAGGTAAACAGTGTGATAAGCTAAACTGCAAAAACGAGACAATGTTTTTGGACTATGAGGCAGTTGCTATGGAGACGGTTGCTAATTAACTGCATTCAGCCAAGAGAACAAAGGGTTTAAGGGCAGACAGGACTCTGTATCTTAGAGTGAGCAATGCATAACGTCTTATGCAATCTGCACATCTATCATATCTGGAATACCTGAGCCTTTGCTTAGGTTGCAAAATACCTCATGAAATGACAACAGCATGGTTTATTCCTTTAAATTTGAACTAAATTTTAGGTAATTAATGATCTATCAGTATTTTAAAACCAAACAAAATCCATGCTTAGAAGTCACAGGTATCATGAATCAATGCATCAGGTCAGGACTGTATTAAACATCAAAATGACTTACATTCATTCAGAGTTACTGCTTGCACAATGTACTGGGTTTGTGTGGCAAAGTTCTGGTAGCGGGGGAGCTACTGGGGTGGCTTCTGTGAGAAGCTGCTAGAAGCTTCCCCTATGTGCAATAGAGCCAATGTCAGCCAGCTCCAAGACGGACCCGCCGCTGGCCAAGGCTGAGCCCATCTGCGATGGTGTAGCACCTCTGGGATAACATATTTAAGAAGCGGGGGGGGGGGGGGAAAGCTGCGCAAGAGCAATCACAGCTAGGGACGCGAGGAGTGAGAA
>JAVKLA010000021.1:18972257-19006843 GCA_034782735.1 Sagittarius serpentarius | reverse complement strand
GGGAGAAGGTGCAGAAACACAAACCTGAAGGCTAGAGGTTCAAATTTATAAAAGTTTAAAAATTGTCAGTTTAGATTCCACCAACAGTAGTCACTACAGCACACCAATAACTCTCCCACAGATTCTACAGAACTTATCCACCTCCAGTATTTACAGCACTAACCACCATAAGTAGTAATTGCTTGAGTTACATAAATAGTCACAAGCCCCAAATATCCCTCTCTCAAAATCAGTATTGCTGCTCTTAAAACTGGCACCAGAAAACCTTAGTAGCACAAATATGATCCAAAATACAAACCAATCCAAATAAACAATGAAAACGACATTAAAACAAAGCAGAGAACAAATGAACATGGAGGATTGACAAAACGAAATTAATAGGTAAAATAATGAAGAAAACTGAGGGAGCCCGCTCTCGGCTCCTTCCCCAGTAAGACCTCTCCACAGCAGTACAGATGTGAAGGACACCTGGGTGCAGGCACAGGGCATGCTTGAACTCTGCGGGCTTGTGCAGCCCTCTCCCCCATCCAGAAGGGAGCTTCCTCTCCGTAGTGTTACACAGGGATTCAGAAAGGCAGAGCCCAGAATGAAATTGTAGCCTTGTGTTTACATGTTAATTACTGAAAAGTTACTTAACCTTGAGCCATAGACTACTGTAATGAGCTTGGGCATTCTTAAGTCTCTCAGAAAGGGAGCTGAAGGCAAACCGTCTGGCTTGTCTTCACTTCCGAGTAGCCCTGCCCCTGGGTCTTTCTTTGTAGGTACTCAGACACTACCCGTCAAAGGCAAGCTCTGACAGACCAGTAAAATGTGCAAAATTTCAATTACAGGGACTCTGCACTTCCAGCGCAGCCCAGCTGCCAACCACGCAGAGATTTGCAGTGATAACAATTATACTTAAAAGCGTCACTACACGTTTGAATGCATTTACACATTCTCCTTTTACTCTCTATTTATTATTAATGGCAACTCAACTAATATCAAGACCCTGGTGTGTTTGGCACTGTAGGTGTACAGAAGGACAGCAAGTTTTTGCTCTGAGGAGTTTACAGTCTAATTATAAATGACAGCAGATGGAGGGTAAACATTATGAGCTGTTCTGCTTTTCATCAGGAAATTTAACACAGGTAACAATTCTTAACCAGATAGAAGAAATTACACACTAAATCATGTACCGCAGGCTAGGCTGCAGGCATATGCTAGTCAATCTTATAGACTGTGGTGACAGTGGCCAATTCCAAGACAGATTACCAGGTCCCAGAAGATTCAGGGCTTCACAGGCAACCACCTATATGGAGATTTTGCAGGAAGCAAATGGGAAACATAGCTTTGTTCAACTAAGTCACACTCATGTTTACATGTAAGCATCTGTTTAAATCCATGTCTATTCACCAAAGGACTTAAAATGTAAGCCCAGCACAAGCATCTGATGGCATTTTGTACTACTTCTCATTTTTAGGTGTCATTCCTAAGTCCACCATAAATTAGCTGCCTATGTAACTTCATAATTAATCCACCTGGGAGGTCATAAAGTCACATGTGACTGTTACAGATCTCCACCAAAAAGGATTTTGAAGCTGTAACTGATAAAGTTTGTCCACCTGAGGACTATACTGGCCACTCACCAGGAAACTGTGGCCTTACACATTTTACACACGTCAAAACTTTGCACCCATCCTTGCTGTGGTGGTACAGTATGCAGACCCGTACAAGAGGCAGCAGGCTCTGTGCAGCTGGGTATGAACTGCACGCTGCCATTTGAGGACTCCCTCAACTGCCATCATGTAGGAAAGCACTGGGGGCTGAGCTGGAGATAACAACGGTCTGTGGGGGAACAGCTCCCATGGAAAGCCCAAACATTAGGGAAGAGGCTACTACAACAGAGGCCTTTTCAGCTCTATCTTCAGCAGCGGGCCCAAGTGAGAAAGGACCCTCGTATCTCCTAGACAGCAGCTGAACCTTGCTTCCTAAGTGGCAAACACAGCTCTTACCTCACGGAGACGACTGGAGCAGGATGTCTGCATTCAGCCCTCTTGGAGGCCTACCTCAGTACTGAGGAGCACCAAAGACTTATGAGCTGTGCTTTAGGTATAAAAGATTAACGTCATGCTGAGACTTCATCTCCTGCATTTCCTACTGCTTTACCAGAAGATTTGGACTTTGACTCTGCAGACTGTCCTGCAGGACCAGAGGCTTGCTGAGCCCTTCCCAGGGGGCCCGAGGAGGGCCGCCTGCACAGAACCTTGTGCTCGCCCGTGTTCAGAAACAACCACCAACCCACAAGTGCAGGAGGTGCCCAGCTGCGTATGTTACACTGAAGCCAACTAGTATCATGGGGGACTCTCCACTCCGCAAGGACAAGAACTTAGTTTGCTAATGTGAGGTGCAGAATCACAGGTGCCACTTCCCAGATTTGACAGAAAACGGGTATGTAAACTTCAGATTCCCATGAGTGCATGCAGCTGTTTTAGGAAGCCAGAAGTACCTAGCAAGCTACTGATTACCAGCCATGTCCACGTAGAAGAAGAGTTACTTATTGCACCGCGCTGTGGGAATGACTGCATCGGCTAAGAGTCCTGGGCTTAAGATTCATTTTGTTCCTACTAGTAAATTCACAGACAACTCATAGAACAGGAGCAAAAGTCTTTATGGCTCCGTCATCTCCAAGGCCTCCCCAGGCTACCTTCGCCCACTTTCCGCAGCTGAGACACTTCAGGCTACTCTGACCCTTCCCTGCGCAATGAGAGCACTGTATGTCACACACTGACAGACGAGGTCTCTTTCTCCAGGAGAGGTACGCGTCTACGCCAGCTACGGATACTGCAAGGACCAAATGCTTTCTGTTTTCCACTCTCTAATGCTCTCAAATACATGCAGGTTCACACAGGAAGATGTGCAGGTCACTCCAGAAGCCCCTGCCCACGTGTGCCCTGCCTTGCACACTGCAGGCGCAGGCGGAGGGGAGGCCGGTGTTCATGCGCGCTGAAGCGCTCCTGCTTCCTGGGCTCAGCCTGGCGCGTGCGTGGAGGGTTGGCCCTCACACTCTGGTTTGCAGTTGTGAAGTCCAGACAGGGGGTCGAGCTATTGTTCTGGAGTAATAGTACAAATAAGGGATACACTTCACAGCGCAAAAGGGTCAGAAAACCATTTTGCGACTGAAAAAATAAAAAATTGACTTATGGTAGAATTGGACAATTAATCTTTTAGGATTCTGTCTAGTCAAAAATAGCCTCTGTGTCTGATAGGGATTCTGCAACCTCCTTTACTCCATAGCCACAAAACCTGATAATTCAGGGAAAAACACATCTTATTTCAGACTTTTCCTTCCTCAAAAGCAAAGTCCTTGATAGAAGGACTTTTCTCCCAACCAGACTCACAAGAATGATGTACAGTGACTGCAGAAACTCTGAATGTCTCTGAGTATCCTGCTGTTCCTCCCTCAGAGAAACCACCATGGAGCAGCTACAGAGGAAATTTGAGGAGACAGCTGAACGTCCAGATTACACTCCTTCCTAGATACTACTCAGAGAAAAAAAGTTTATACCCTTGAAAGACAGAATAATAATTTGAATTATGGGTCCCTCCTCCCAGATAACATCAGAGTTAGATAACTGATGTAGAAAACAGAAGCAGAAGATCTGAGAATGGCTTGAGGATTTACTACAGTAAATTCATAGTAAATTTTGAAAAAATCCTCAAGTCATCCTTGAATCTTCTATTCATTTCTTCAAATTATTTCTGATATTCTAGCAGGCCAAGGGAGAGGGTAGCGAATACATGGGCGCTGGCGACACCAAACAGAGTTGGCTGCGCAGCAAATCCTTACCGGAAAGAGAGGGTGAAATCTCAAAGATAAGAAGGGTATTTTCTATCTCCCACATTGTATTTGTGAACTAGATTTTCTGGGAGGCTCCTGCCTCCGCTGTAACGCACAAACCAGCTCGTGGCAGTCCAGCTCATCACCACGACCGATCCGGAGGCAGCATAACTTCACTTTAGCAGCTGTGAGCTAGGAGGGTTTTCTCACCAAAACCATAAAGCAGAGCTGCACAGTGGGACCTAGTGATGCAGACTAAGAAAGCCACAAGTGGCTTCTTGTTGCCCTGCACCCTCCACTACATCAGTTAGAAGCTGGCAAAAAACCTTCCCCTCTGGCTTTCTCTGGCTTTCAGCATACTCCAAGTAGGGGAAGGGCACCTCGGCTTGCAGTATCACATGCCTGGCCTCCTCTCTCTTCTCACTCAGGTAATGAAGCTTCTAAAGGACTATCGGCAGCGAGTCAGGGCTAACAGCATAAACTGTGTAACAGTGGAAGAATTTGGACACAAGACATCTGTGGCTGAGCGTTGTGGGTCTGGGAGAGTTGTTCCTGAATGATTCCTACCACTTTCAGTGTGAATTCAACAGATGATACGCTTCTGAAAAGCAGCCCAAGATACACACAATACCCATATGAACGGCCTTACTATCGGACACACCACTCCTCCACTTAACCCAGGAAACGGCTGTCGAGGCACACAGCAGGGCAACACGTAAAGGTTTTCCTTAATATGCGGACTGATTTCACAGGAATATTAAGGAACAAAGGAAAAACAAATACATACACACATTCATGCACAGCTGGAAAATATGATTTTAATCCTACAAAGCGAAGAAAGTGTCAGATCTTGTCAGTGACTTCATACTCACTGTGGAGCACAGAATATTTAATTTCTACACCCTATTCCAACAAAGTTGCTCTGATTTTCAGGGAGTTTGGCTTTTACAATTGGATGGACGCGATTATGAATGATTTGCATGAGGGACTTTCCCAGGCATGCTTTATAAGCTCACTAAGACTTCTGAAACTGTGTCAGTCTTTTCTGTCTCACAGTAAAACTTTAAGATTTCTTTCCCAGGGACTTGGAACAGTGTGCACAGTATTTTGCTGTTAACTGAAAACCTTTTCTATAAAAATCATGCCAAAATCAGAGTATCTATACCCCTGTTTCTTCTCTTTTCTCATCTTTCTAGTGTCTTTCTCCCACAATTTTAATGTCTTAAGTTCTGCAAACAACTATTCTTTGGGCAAAAATTAGGAAATGTTCTTTCCAGGCATTTAGCACTGAATCTTTATCTGTGCCTATGAGCCCACTGAGAGTTTCACATAAATTCCAATTGCTTTTCCACTCCACTCTTTTTTCCATTCTTGAAGATGGTTGTTGCATAAAGGACTGTAGGATTCTATTTATTTTATTTTATATTTATTTTTTCTGCTATATAATTTATCTATTTCTATCTGGTATTCTTTTCCTTTCAATGATTTACTTTCCTGTGAAGGACGAGGAAGGAAAAAGCCAGTTTCAAATATGCAAGTAAATACCTAGATAACTGCAGGAACAGTCCAGTAACTATGCACCATGAGATGGAAATCACAAATAAAAAGAACAGTATGTAGATAATAAAAACTGTCTCTTGTTAGACACATCAGGAGGCCGTTGTGACCTCAGACCTGTGGTCACAGAAGCCAAAATCAGTAAAAACCTGCAGAGAACATCGCAGATTCTATTTAAGAATTGCACTGAGGTCCCCACATTAGAAACTCTGCTATTATTTTCATTCTTGATTGATGTTTGAATGTTTAATTTAATTTTGGCTTTTGCTTTTTTTTAAATGAACACTAAGTAATGGTTTCATTACAGTCTTAAGGATGGCTTTGTTTCATGTGCAAAGCAAACATTTAGTGAAGGGTTCGATTAAAGCCAAACAAGTAAATGTTTTACAGAGATAACTTAGAAACTACAGAACAACAAAACAAGTAGTTATTTAAATGCTGAAAATCTAACCTGCCTACACAGATGTTGGTCTTGACTCTCCCATCTTTTTCTGTTCTATTCTTTTGCTTACAATTTTATTCGAAACCACAAAGAAATATATTGGGAGCAAAGCAATGTTTTTAGCCCCAAAACAAGTTCTGGTGCCCAGTTTTTCAAGAGGATGTTGCTAGTAGTGAGCAGGCTAAACAGTTTACACAAACTGCCTTCAGCTAGTACAGCAGAGTGTAAAAAAGGGGTAAGGGGAAAAATCTGTATCTTAGACTCTTAGCAACTGCTGAAACAGCAGAGCATACTTTTACCTCAAGTGTTTACCCAATAATTCACCAGGAAGTAAATAGAAATTATGACCTCTCAAATGGACATTTATGCCGAAACATCAACCGACCAGAGGGAGGGAAGATTTCTAATCCACTTTGTGGAGGAGTCATTGTTCAAGGTGCAAAGCCACGGAGCCAAAACACGGAGAGATGCAGCAGACCTGGGCTCTCCTCTGGCTATTTTGATCTGCCCCAAAGCAGGGGACATTTTGCCAGTACAGCACATCCCACAGCACAGGGTACACCTCCAGAGCCTGGCACTCAACCCCAGGGAGGTGGCGAGGGGCTGGCAGGGTTTTACAGCAGGAACACGCCTGGCACCAGGTGGTGGCTGAGCGCAGGCCAGGTACCAACCCCAAGCCGAGCCATCTGTGCGGTGAAGATATGCCCATTGTACAGGAGCAGCGACCCAGGCGTGATCTTTCTCTGTAGAAAAGCTACCCTCAAGATAAAAGGGTGGTTTTCTGGTAAACAGGGAAAGTAATCACTGGGAGCAAAACTATACAAAGCTATGTACTGTGCTTTTAAATCTAGGGGGTTTTCCTCTCTCCTCAAAAAAGTTTCCAAAAAATCCTTGCTGTTCCTATCTGTAAGTGATAGTTTATGGAGAAGAGGGAATACACAGGACAGGCAGTAAATCAGCCTACTAACTGATCCAGAGTCCATTACCAAATGTTTTTCATTACAAGTATGGCTTCACTAATTTCTGCAATGCATTGTAGGCTATTTCTGGAAGCTTTAAAAATGCATGAAGTTTCTGCATTTTAATACTTAACAGTATAGTTATTTCAGTGTATTAAACAAAAAAGGGGGGAATCTGCTTAACTGCAACTGGCTTTCATGTCACAAAAGGACTAAGCCAGTGCAAAAGCAGCCAAGCAGGAACGCTATTTAAGTCCAGCATGAAGAAAACCTTTCCAACCTCTTACACCAATTAGGATAATCTGGGTCTTTTGATGTTAAAATCCCTAAGAATCATATGGAAATCATAAAAAGCACAGTATTTAAAACAGATTCAGAATGCAGATAAAATCATTTTTCCTTCATAACATTTCCACCAGAGCTGGGGGCACCATCAGCTAACAAATTCTTTGTAAAGCTTATGTCACTTGTACTGTAGTGTTTGCTTTTGACCAGGGGAGATGAGGGAGGCCGTCTCTAAAAGCAGCTGCCTGTAAAACAACACAGCACCTGGGAGGCAAAGCTGGGATGCACGCTGGAGCTGGGACGGGCAGGCACCAGGACAAGCAGCAAGGCCAGCCTCTGGCCCTGTACACAAGCTGCTCCCAACCAGGGGAAAGGAGAACGAACAACTACGCAACACAATCCACCGGCCAGCTTCTGGCGTCTCAGCGCTTGGACACTTTGGTGGGCTTTGTACAGACTTCCCTAAATGAACGGCATCCTTCATGAACATAAACTGAAGCTACAGGCACTGAAAGAACATGCTTCAATCTGTGCAATGAGTTATCTTTAGATGAAAAGCACTTAAGCCTCGCATTTCTTCTTTATGTTGGACTATTTCTGAAGCATCCAAATTTCTCTAAGTGTCCTGCTTCCAAGGAAACTCAGGGCAAGAATTCTGTTTGCCTTGACAATTCAAAAAAAGACCATAGGCAGGAAAGCAAGGGATGTTTTGCTGGATACAGAATTGCAGAGCTGGAGGGATCTTTCATTTTCTTTAAATATAATTCTGATCAACAGTATTTTGCTGTGAAATCTGACATGGCAACGAACCTTTGCCAAAACCATATACATATATATGGAGAGACAGAGGAGGTAGTTTTACAATGTTCTTCCAAACCGTAACATAGTATTTTCTGTAATGGGAGAGGTTAAACACACCATCTTGTGCAATACGAAGCATCAATATAGCCTCCCTATGGAACTAGTTACACACTCCTACTACATGTGCGTAAGATGTTGTACAACACAGTTCCCTAGAGGCAAGGCGACAAAGAGGTGAAAAGACTGGGGCTGGGGGACGGGGGGGCACACACACAACTCGGGAACCTTACATTGGCATTTGAATAAATCGAAAAGTAAGCAAAACTGTTCATGTTTATACAAGCAACTTGACTGTATGCTAACAGACGACAAGGGTATGAAACTATGTCCTTATAAAGTAACGCTCATCTTTTACTTATCTAACAAAAAGAAACACAGGAGAGGGTCAGAGGCTGCTGAAGGAAAAATACCCAAGCGCTAAGGCTAGAGAAATGGAAAACAAAGTTTAACAAAGATAGGAGTAATTGCAGATAGAGCACACAAAAAACCTTAAACACTGCTTATTTTTCTATAAAAATAAACATTGGATATTGTTGTCAGTGGTATGCACACCTCTGTGAGAACCTGATATTTAAATTGTCAGTTTGACAGCCAATAAAGATGATATTAAATAAAGATTAGCATCACAGTTCTAGTACAGCTATAAAAGAAAATTGGCAGTAGTGTTACCTATCAATGTGAAATCAGCCTTTCTAACTAATCATCCCAATTTTCGGTTATGTGTTATAATATTCTCATACAGATTCTGAATTTCCTTTTATGTCTTATGGTAATACTAGAACTATAATTAATATTAATTACAACTTCCATAATTTCACAGTGCCTGAATTGCTTGCTATTCCTAGTATTTGTGGAAAACAAGCCATGCAGTTCCTGACACAAATATTATTCCTTATTAGTTTTGCAGCTGAATAATATTCAGCCTGTAACAGAGTCCTCCGAGGACTGAAAAGTACTCTTGTGCACACGGATACACGCACAAAAACAACAACTAAAAGCTAAAAGCAACTTGCCGAGAACTTCTGGGTCAGCTTTTGACATCACCCATAGGAATGAAATCAGACACCAACCAATCAGGCACCATGAGGCTGGCAGTACAAAATAAACAAAAGCTGGGCCCAGGGCTCTACAACGAGGGAGGGAAGTGGAAAAGACTATTGTTCCAAAAGCTTTTAAATGATGTTCCTTTATTTATTTCTTTTGACAATGCCTGAACTGAATCTTTAAGAAGGGAAAGGACCCTCCCCCGCCCAGGATCTGTTAAAACAGAGCTGGGGGGCTTCTTCTCCCTGTTGCTATTTGTTCTTTTTAACAATGTTTTGCAAGCCCTGTAGAGCGAACAGCACCATCCCGGCGCAGCGTGTGAGAAGGCAGCGTTCTTCCCAGCATCTCCACAGAGGCTCGGCACCGACACTCGGTGCCAGATTTTCTGAAAAGCTGGGCAGGCTGGGTGCTAAGCTCTTTTCAAAACCTGACCCTTATTTAGGTGCCTTCCAGGAAGCTGAGGTCTTTACAAATCCAGCAACAATCATAGGTACTGGGCATTTCGGGAAGCTGGGGCGAGAACTGTGCAATGAAACGACCTATCTGCGTGCTCTCCCCAGACGAAGTGTGTCAGCTCTTTTGGTCTTTTTGCACTGTGCATTGCTGAACCTGCCCAAGCCGAAACTCCTGCGTGAGACCGTGCTTACTTATTCACACGAGCGGGCTGAGGAGGACAATGCCCCGTGCAGCGTCATAGCTGCGGCTAGTGTACAGCCGATGATTCACTTCTTGGACTCTCTAACCTGTCACTGAACTCAAAAGATTTAGGATTCGGCCCAGAGTGCACTAAAAGCACACATGGTGTGTTTTTTTCAAAGTTCAGCTCAGCTGAACAAAGCTAGCTGAATGACTTCAATCATGGCTGTGCTTCCCCAAGGAAAAAAAAGCAACATATGTCTGCAGTTTGGACTGGACTTGCTGCCCCTCTCCCGTTTCTAGCTGTGCCGCATAGTCAAGAGTATAGGGACAAGTAAACGCATTCCAGAAGTAAAAGATGAACTTGTGGATCCTGGAGTTGTACA
This sequence comes from Sagittarius serpentarius, assembly GCA_034782735.1. Classification (NCBI taxonomy): domain Eukaryota; kingdom Metazoa; phylum Chordata; class Aves; order Accipitriformes; family Sagittariidae; genus Sagittarius; species Sagittarius serpentarius. Next base: position 18,996,856 of record JAVKLA010000021.1, on the reverse strand, counting down.
GGTAAAGAATATCAGTCATTCTTACATCTTTAATAAAATAGAACTTTTTCTACTCTTGCCAAGAAAATTAGTCCTAAGGTGCACACAAATAATTACATATTGTGGAACAGTAAATTATTACAAATGCCATAGAATTCAAGCAGCCCCAAGCCTGGGCCAGATTTTCAAATGTTTCGCAGATGTTTATGGTTTGCTGCAAAACTTTTGTCAAGTTACCCACACAACACAGCATTTACTGAATGATTTTGGCACATGGTAATTCATTTTCTTTGCGCAGGTGTTGCATTCCAGAAATATTCTGTCTTCTTATAGAAGACTGCTGGAATTCTACTTAAAAAAAATCATCATGAAGGAAACCAGATCCTCTCATCTGGGAGAGAAAAAAAACACACCCCAAACTCAGTTCATTTGCCTTTTCTTTCTTTTCAGGTAAAAGAAACCCTCCTTGCAGGTAAAAATCTATTCAAAATACGTTACAGATGTCTGGTATTTCTGCAAAACTCATAAACTGGAAAACACAGTCCACTACAGGGTGAAGCCCCAGGTTGCTTCTGGTAAAGACACAGGGGTATCCAGTCCCAGGTAATGTTTCAGTGGTTAATTTTACTTACTGGAAGCTTACAGTTGGTGGGACTACTAAGGCCTAACCTTTGACTGCAGTAGAGAGTCACGGAAGGAGACTTTGTCCATCAAGCCCCAGGCAGAGCCACAGCGGGGACCTTGCAGGCGCACGGGCAGAGCTGGTGTAGGCAGCGTCAGCATCCCCACGTGCATCTGTCGCCGTCTCCCTCAACCTCACCACAAAGGCACCACATGCACCCGCAATGCTCCCTTTTGTCGTAAGCTTTTATTCCACGCTGCGTGGGGCAGGAAGCAAAACACAAAACGAGGCAGTGCAGCACTTTGGACTTTCCTTGACTGATAAGTTGCCTGGAGGCAAAGCGAAATGAAACCCTTGGGATTTAACAACTTTCCCTTTTAAGCATATGGAAATTAAACATTAAGCCTAAAAAAATTTTCCAGGAGCAGATATGAATCCAGATATAATATCACTTTGTAGATATGGAAAAATACAACCGGCTATCTTCAACTTCCTAGACATGCAAGGCACTAAGTTTTCCTTCAGGGTAGGAAAGCAAAGATGAAAATGCCAAAGGACTGTTAACCTTTAGAGACACATTTTAAGAGATAACATGACTGAACTCAGATAAATCTGAAGTAAATTTAATCAACCTCCCACTCCCTAGCTACACTATCAGAGGAGAAAAATCTACAATTAGGAATGAAACAGAAGGAAATTTAGACATCTTAAACTGAGCAAGCTCCCATCTCTGCTGTGCAACTTTCCTGATGATACTAAATACTGCAATTCCCACGTGCAGTATTACAGACTTGCTGTCTTAACAGTCCTCTTATGAGTAATCACTGGAAGGGAACATTTAAATAATGTTTTGGAGCGCATATAATCTAGATTTGGCTGTTGTTCTCTCATTTAGAGCAAAATGAATCTAAATTTACAATTTAAATACTTTGCATCAAATCTTTAAATCACCCTTCTTATTCTGTGAATGGAGGTGTTAACGTCTATGTGGTAGCTATGACCCACTAATTCATGTGCTCCAATATAGTGGCTAAGAAAATATAATCCTTTAATCTTTTGTTCTGTGACTCCACCTACAACTCCCTGGCACTAATTTAAGAATGCAGACAATGATGCTTCTAATGAGCAAAACATTAAAGTAAGATTGACTGTCAGAGTAAGCAGTCTGTTGCCAAAAGTGTCATGAATGTTAGACAGGTGTGAAGGTATGTACAACAGGAATCTTAATTTTTAAGTGACAGATGAGGAGTGTTTCAGCATGAATATGAAAGCCTATATTAAAAAGAAGTTTAAATATATATTATTAAGATACAGATCCTTCTATCGAGTGCATTTTTTTGTCTTTCTAAATAAAACCATTAAGTTATGATAACCTATATTACATTTTATCTTATTCTAAACTTTTTTTAAAATGCTCATGTGATTTTATGTCATATTGAAGCTGTATGTGTGCCACTGTTCAATCTGCTAATTTTTCTGGAGAAAGCTAAACCATTAAATGGATAGCTTTTACTCCCTAGGCATCTAAAACAGTTTGTCGAAGCTTTACCCTGGTGTTTTTCCAACAGTGTTTTTTTCTGCAAGTTGTAGCAACAGTTTTCTCCATTTTCAGCTAGTTCAGTTTTTAATTAGTTCATTATAAGTTAGGAAAACAACTATGAATTCAGAAAGCAGGAAAGTTTGTTTTCCTCTTTCCACTCATGAATAAAATAGAGATGTGCAATGATCGACTACTTAAGTAGTTCAAAAAACTTGAAGTACTTGGTGTCCAGAAACAATCAGCACAACGCACTAGCTGTAGATAGTAGTTTTGTGTAACAGATCGGTTTTAAAATCACAACATGTTCCAATATAAATTTTTGCCTTGTATGCCAGAACATCAAACATAGTTAAACCACTAAAGCAGTCTTAAAATGTCACTTTTGTGTATTTTAATAGAATTCAAACTACAGCATTTTGCTACACGTGAATCACATGAGATTAAAAAGATCTATTATTTCTATTAAGAAATGTGATTCACTATTTTCTAGCACAAGAAGAATGTAAAAATTTAGGACATGGGTAAATGTATGTAAGCAGTACACATGTATTTACAGAAATCCAATTATGTACAACAAACAGCTCTGGTTAGCAAATGATATTGACCAATAAAATTGAGCCTTTGTTTAGGAAAGTAACTGGAAAGCAAAAATGCAAAACAAGATTACACTTAATTATTTAAATCAAAGTGCTCTCCTTCTTGATTTAAATTGTGATTAAAATCAGGGATTTAAATTCATCCACTTCGGACTGCATAAACATCACCTTAACAAGAGAGAGAGCAGTAGCTTCATCACCCAAGAAGTTGTTCATGAAAAGCATTATGATAGAACACAAAGGACTGAGGAAGTTCATTAATGGATAACCCTCTGCTGCCCAAATTCTCCAGTTTCTCCCACAGAGAGAGAAAGCAAATGCATGAGTGGGAGAAAATGTTTACAGGAGTGTACACGCATAAAAAAAATGCACAGGTACTACGAGGTAAAATAATGACGATAATTTTTCATTAAAAGCAGGATTTTTCTCCTCAAACCTAAATAAAGTAGATTACTCATGCATTCCAATTATTCTTACTTGTTTTATTTCTAGGGTCCCTAGAATAGCCCACGTTCATACTTTTCCCCCATTAGCAGGAACATGGAGCATACTCCCTGTTTACCTGATAGTGGCATTAAACAGAAAGCAATAAATATTATACTGAAATGGATTTAGCTCTGCACTCAGATACTCACACCCAACCCCTGTTCCAGCTTCTACCAAATCCTGGACTCTACATTTCTTCCTAGATAGCGGGGATGTGAATAGCACAAATCAAACAGTACAACTTACTGTTGAAGGAGACCTACTCCAACTTAACTAAAAGTCCAATGCATCACCAAGGTGATCAAAATACCAGTATAATGAAATGGAGCATAAACCAAGGTACGTGACAACGAAACCTACAGCATATTTACTCCAAGGGCACTTTAATACCTTATATGAGACCATCCTCTCAAATAATATCATTTATTTTTCAGCAGAGGTCCAATTACAATTAAAATAAATGAAAGCAGGTAAGCCTTTCTTCTTTCTGCTTTGCAGCTTGATTGTGAAGGACAAACTACTCTGGTTGAGCCCAACTTCTAATAGGAACTACTTTTCTTTTTTGATTTTACAAGAAAGTGTTTTACAATCCAGAGAGGATGAGTCATCAGAAAATCCTTGTCTAGTTGCCAAAAACCTGCCCCTCTTCATTATGAACATAAAGATAAAAGCTCTTACAGTACATTAGCTGGCATACGCCTACACAGACAGTACAAATAAATTAATTGTGCCTAGCCTCAAACATCCAAAGAGGTGTAGTAGGAGCTCAGTCCATCTTGTTTCATTAACAAATTAAACTGTAATAGAGCATCAACAGTTCTCTTATGTACATAAGCCTGGCTGTTGTACAGAAAGGTTTTGCAGGTATCATGCTTTCTTACATACATACATCGTAATTCTTCTATTATTTACATTAGTTTGCATACACTACATAAATACCAACAAAAAGGGTATATGCTAGAAAAAAAATTATAAATGTTGGACTAAGGCTGTTGGCCATCCTACAAAGCTATTCATAAAGTGCATAGGTTTTTGGAACCCAAGACTGGGGTAGTGATGTTTACTAAAAAGGGAATTTTGGGTCTGACACTGTTTCACACACACAAAATTTACAAATTGTTTTGCATCTGACAAAAAAGGCAGGCATATTTGGAAGTGTGAGTGGACTGTGTCTGGTCTGGTCTATTCAGGTCCATTTGAAAACTGCATTACTTGCAAATATCAAGGCTATGTCATAAAAATATATACATGTGTATTTTACAGCTCAGCCAATGAGAATACAGATCAAAAGGAAAGTCACTGTACAAAGTACTGTACATGGACCAGGGGCCAGAATTAGTGGAAATGAATCAACATTTACCATCAAACCCCTGCTACAGATGAACTGTTTTACTTCTGGAATGCTCACAATCTTTAGCATGAGAAAGTTATACACAACCAACTTGAAAAACAAGTTTAACTCTACTTAGCCACAAGCTAAGATTACACCCTCAAACACACCTTTCTAAGATTTCTTATGAGAGGTTTGTTTGTGCAATCCAGTTAAGGGCAATTTGTTAAAATTGCTCTGTGATTTTCTTTATCCTTTAACTGCATAATTTAAGCAACCTGCATTTTATAAGTTCAAAGAATTTTTTTTGTAATTACATATTTGTCTGGTCTTACCTCCTGAAAAATGAAAAGTTGTAGATAAAGAAGACAGAAAAAAAGAATGGAAGAGACAGACTGAGCTCAATATATCATAGAAAGCAACTTCTTAATTAATGAGAACAGAGAGTCAGTTAACATAAAATACAAGTGTTCAAAATTATCTGCAGTCTGTGTTACTGCTGCTCTACCTTTTTGGCCTCTAACCCCAGGGCTGGGAAAAGCCAGAGAGAAGAGCAAGACAGTGACTCCTCTGGAAGCTAAGTACTGCTGATACCCAAAGGCCGGCACCTCCCACCTGTGCGAAGCCTCAGCGATCCCTGTACAGAGAATTTTGCCCTCTGTGTTTTGGTCAGGCAGTTGTTACGACCCCTCCCCAGGTGCAGCAGGGCATTACCATTGCTGCGGTGCTCTGGCTAGCTCTCAGCCAGGGCTTCCTTCCAGCTTTGTCCCTCCTTAAGTTTCCCTTTGCCTCTTCAACCAGGGACAGTATTTTTCTTCTCTTCCTACCTCAGGAAAGCACACTGCTGCTATCTGATGTTAGTAGCTGTTACGTGGTACTACACACGCGGACATAGCCTCAGCGGCTTCCAAACAATCTCCAAACTACATCTGCAGAGGCCAACATTTCTCCTGAGGGGTAGAGCAGTGTGACCAAAGACGCAGATGTGCACCTTACAGCAGACTGTGGCTCGGTACTCCCATTGCACGTGTTTTGGGGTTTTTTTCCCAGAGATTGGTTTTGACAGGCACCGAGGCCAGTGCAGACGTACTGGCCCGGACTCGTGACATCACCTGATTAATAAATCCAAGGAAGCTTTGGCAGCTCTGGCTACGGGCAGCCACCCTGCGGGAGAATGGCAGCCACGCATCAGATAATGCAATGCTAACTCACTGCTCTATGCAGTGCTTCAATCAATAAACAACTTTCTCACAGGCCTGCTGTACTAACCATCAGTTTATACGGCCCCTTCTGTAGGCCCCAAAGGCCCCGCCAAACCATAGACCAAACCCTGCCGGCCACCACGGGAGCATCAGAGCTCCCGCTTCTGCCCTCCCCGGCCAGAGGGACGCGCAGGGTGACGAGGACGATATCCTTACAGTAGCAATGGCAGCACCGCTGACAGGGAGGTGACAAAGAGCCCTGGGACGGCGACTTTGCACTCACTGAACGGAGGCCGTGCTCTGCCCCAGCTCTGCAGTGAAACACCTAGGAGCCTCTCTGAGCCCCCCCGGCCCCGCCAGAGCACAGCCAGGCAAACGAGGCCACTATAGGTCCTTTTCTTTTCTCCTTCCTTCATGAACGGCGCCTCATTATTGTAGAATGATGCGAGCGCTTAATTAGTGCTATGGGTTAATCACTCTGCCTGAAGAGTTTCCCTCTCTTTCATGAATAAAGGAAGCCAGCCCAGCTTCCCGTTATCCAGCTACCAGCACCGGCTCTAATAAAGCACCATCTTCGGCCCAAGTCAACCACAGCAATCACACAGATACGTAATGTCTGATGTGTAACTGTAGATATCCTTTCTTTTATGGGGTTAATACTTGCCCTTGGGGATAATTGTGCAGGACTTTAGATGAGAGATTTCCATAAAAGGCAGTAAGAGTCACCCAGCTAAAACCACACATAACTCAAGCTAGTTTACCCCTTTGCATTATTTAAATGTCTCCCTTTAATGTGAATGCATCAATTTAAAGGCACAGTGCTGCCAGTGCTCCAGGCAGGCAGCTCTTCTCTGGCGACGAAATGTGTCTCTTCAGAATTTAGATTTGCGTGCATTTAAAAAATGTGCCTATTCCTAGGCTTCCTGGCTGTCAGAAAACAAAGGCGTAAGCCTGCCTTTCCCATTGCCGTCAGGAGTCTTGCGGTGTCAGATTTACTGCATCCCTTTACCTGGGTGTCAGGCAGGTAGGGGTTGCACCCGCTCGCTGAACCAGATGTGGATACTGAAATCCAACATACCGGCATTTCAAACTGTTGACTGTTGGCAATTCTCCTGACTCCAAATGAGCACCTGTCCACTCTGTGAGTGGACCCAGAGAAGGAGGAGGAACCACCGACTGCTCCAGCCCTTCCACTCTGCTTCCCTGTTCCCAGAGTACTGACTCTGGCTCACGCCTTCCTTGCCAGTGCTTCTGCTAAGCCAAAATTTACACCAGTACATGCAGGTAACTAGAGACTTTTCCAGATCACTTACAGCTTGGTCTTCCATTTTAAGATTAAAATATAATTTTTGGGGGGTTTATTTCTAGTCTATATTTATACAAAGAACACCAGCAAGGTTCAAGTTACAGCAATTAATGAAATTTAACTACTTTAATAGGGAGAGCCTTTTTTAAAACCATTTTGGTTTTAATGTTCAAAAAATGCAAACAGTAACAAAAGTGAGGTAGAAATATTTTCGTTTGATTGCATGTTTCTTTCTCTGACTACGTGTATGAACTTGTTTCCTGGTCAAGGGGAATTTTTGCAGATAGGAAAAAATAATTCTGCCATCCACTCAGTCCCTGAGTATCTTGTTTTTATAAGGCACAAAAGTTTTGTCAGTCAGGTTACCTAGGAGTGAAAGTTATGTCTCATAATCCGTAATTCTATTGCCCATTACACACCATCTGGTGACACAGTCAAAGATAATCTGATTTTTGTCTTTTAAAAACATCGCGTAGCTACATCGTATGGTGCAGTATGATAAATTACTTATTTAAATATGGTGCTTCTGAATAGTTTACAAATCCATGGTCACTCTCAGTCAACCTGAAAGCAGTTTTGAGCAGAGGATTTCTGTTTGTTATTTCAAATGTCTAAGTCCCTCCCTAGCTAAGGTTTTTATCTATTTACAGTTACACCTAGAATTGTACGATTAAACAGCTAACATCTAATCTAACCAAACTTTAAGAAGCTGTTACTGGAATTCAAAGCTTTGCATCTACAGTGCAACAAATATCATGACAAAGCTATTTCATGTACCCAAAGCAGCAATGTCTTACTGCAGTGTCTTTCCTAGGAAGAGCCTGATATAATTTACTTATAGACTACTTGTTCAATGTGATGCAGGAGTTCTCAAGTATTTCAAGCAGATTCTGGAAGTCTACCCATAAGGAGTTCCTTGCAAGATAATGGTCCATCAATATATCTGCAGGTTTGCAGCAGATTTGCTTTTATCACTTCATTTTCAGTCTCCAAAAGTAATCAAAATAGCTAGTGGGTTGCCAAAAGTTGCATCCTCACAAAAAAAAAAAAAAAAAAAAAATCAGTCATGCTAGGCAAAAGAAAGCTTTTACACAATTAACCTGGTGAAGGGAAACAGACAGTTTGCTGTTGCTCAACTCCTTTGCCAAACTATTTCAGTGGTCCTTACGTTCTCCAAGGCCAAACGCTCCAACAACAATCTCATCACCTTCTGATGTACAAGACACACCCAAAACATTTTCAAGTGGGGTGGAAAGTAGTAAAAGAAGATTTCTGTGATTTGCAGTCAGGTTCGTCTGGGAGGATTACATATTTCTAGGAGACTATAATGTACACAGACACCTGTACCTCTGATACAATCACATAATCAACATTCAAGTCTAGATATCTATTTTTCCATGCAGATTTTTATTACTTTCTCTTCCTGGAATAATTAACCACTTTCAGGATTTTTTTAACTTAAGAAGTGAAGACTTAATTTTCACCTGACTCTTCAATTACAATTCTGAATAAATCCCATTTTTGTTGAAGACCAGCTTTAGATCAGTCTATCAGGCTGCTGGGTCCTCTTGCACTGGCAGGTTTCGTCCCCACCAAAGCCTCTGGGCAAGCCAGAGCCAAAGCACATCCCTACAACAACCTCATATAGTGATACACCTGCATCACTCACCAGAAGTTTCCACGGCCTCAGGCTTCATCGTGGTGCTCTGATCAAAGACAACTCCTGACAGAGTTTTGTGTTGGGCAATGGCTCACCAGCAGCCTAGCTGCTGGGATGCCAGACCATGCACCATGGGGAGGCAGGGAACATTTCCAAAAACTGGCAAGCACAGAGATGGCACATGAGCCCCAGGTGCAAGCTCACAGGTGTGTTCCATTACTCTGCTCCTCTCTCACACACACCTGTGGAGCCCTAAAAGCACCAGACGTCATCCACAAAGCATGGAAAGTTTGTCCCATTTTCTCTGCTCTCTAAATCCGATTGTCCCATTCTTGCTCCCTCTGACCAGGCTGTCCAGTTGCCCATGCCTATCAGGTATGTTCTGCTACTAGAACGGATTTGAATAAAGCATTTAAGTATCTGGCAAGCATGTTCTTCAATGAAGACATGCTATGAACTAGGCAATCATATTTTTAACTGTGCTGCCTGCCAGAAGAGTGCACAAACTTCCAATAGCAAAGAAATGAGGTCATTTTGGTCAACTGCCAGAATCAGCACATTTCCTCTTTTGGTTCTGGATGCTGCACCTCCACACTCCGCAATGTGTGACAAATTGTGAGAGGGAGGTGCAGTCTCTCAGAAAAGGAAATAAAAATTAAACTGGTGGATGTTATTAAAAAAAAAAGTGGGGGGAGGAGAGGGTAGGAAAAGGGGGAAAAAAGAAAAAATCATGAAGCATGATGCCTCATGACCTTCTCCTGAAGATCTATTTAATTGGAGTCCAACATAACCTTCCTAAGATGATGTCAATACCTTATCTTGATATTGCAGAAGTGTAAAGCCTCATTCCATCAGAGGAATTCAAAAGGCTTACATGAGGGATGCAGCTTTTGGTTAGAAGGCCGGACTGGAATTTAGCAGATCAGGATTAAACCCTGGTCTTGCCACAAGTTCCTGTGGGGCTTGAGCAAGACTCCTAACCTCCCTTGCCTGAGACCCTGTCTTGGGCCTGGTCTTGTGCATTTAAAAACTAAGTTTTCCTGAGCTGGGAATATGTCTTTACAGCAGAGTCAAGTCTGGAACAGTGGATTTTGGATGCTCATTTGGGCCTCTTAATGCTAATGCAGCACAAACCAAAATGACAGTAGTAATAGTAATAAGAATAATAATAGTAATTATCTCTCAGTCTTTATTTTCAAGTTAATGTCTGCCAAAAAGTGTTAGAGAAGTTTCTCATTGTGGCAACTACTATATTTATGTGTGTAATTTACAAGCAGCTCATCTGAATAATTTGGATTTTTTATTAAGATTATTTTCTCATTTTCCATTGAGAAGCCTTCTTAGATACTGACTCACATTCAGCCTTGTAGGGAAAAGCGCCAAGCATTTGTTTTTCTTATGTCTCCAGTAGTTATTTGACTCCTGCATTAAACTCAGCAAAGCCAAAACTGAATAGGAACAATCTTAATTTAATTATTAAATATATTTCAAACTTCACTGTGTTTTTAAAAAGATCTTTCATGTGGGGTAGTGGAAATGCGCCAGGGAAATCTAAAAAAATACATGTAATCCTCTCTCCCCATCCCTTCTTTCTTTCAGCCTCTCAAAAGGAGGTCAGGTGAACTCAAATCTAGTCCAGCTAGGGTGAGCTAGTTTCACTTCAGGTTTGCTAGGAAAAAAGTTACCAGGGCATCATGCCAAGCCTGCCACTTTTGAGATAAATATGACTTTCTTTCAGGGCAGCTTTATGAGCGGCACAGCAAGAGGCTCATATACTGTGGCAATTCAATTGCAGATTTAGCTATGCAGCAGCTGCTACTGCTTCATTATAAAGAACAGTTTGCTCTGAAGTTCTCTTAAGAAGTTTACAAAAGGGACAGTGTATCTATCCGATGTCTGTTACAGTGGTGTGGAGATACACAGATGGCCTTTGACTCTCACCTTCTGCATCACACAGAGCCAAACCCACTTCTACAGAAAGGGTTAGACCTTAAATTTGCCTGCTCTTTTCCTGATGACACTCCCCTCGTCTATTTGATGATCAGAGCCAGCTTACTTTCCTTGGGAGGGTCAGATTGGCAGATGAACTATAGTGAGGAGAGGAAACACGTTAAGTATGAAAACATTCTCATAAGCTTTCACAGGAAAAGGATGTAGCTAACAACAAAAGAGAATACTGCATTTCTCTGCCAAACTTTATCATACAAGATTATGCATTTCCAAAACCTACATTTATACCAGTTAAATCAGTAGCGCTACATCTACAGAAGGCACATTCTGAAATACCCTTCCTGTATTCCCCGTAGTAAGACAGTTCTGGAGGTTTCTTTTTGAGGTTAGCAATAGGCAAATATATCACCACCTCGCTTAACTCAGGACACTACCAGAGTGCTGGGAGTTACAAAGTGAACCGCTTCAGTCCTGTGAGTGATCGGTCAAGGAGCACCTCGAAGAGTCACTCAGGCAAGGCTGTCATAGACTGCTTGAGGCAAGCCTCATTCACCAGATCCTCACCCATAGTATTGATGGCCTGGCCTCCTGCTAGGCACAAATACTGTTCACTGCACAGTTGGAAGGCTAATTACTTCAAGGTTCATCCTTCCTCCTCTGGGGTTGTTCCCTGCACTTCTTCAGTTTTGCAAAGCTGGTACAGTAAAGCCAAAGCGCTGATAAAATTATGGTCTGGGCATGGCTTTGAACTGCTTGCCTTTGCTTCGCTTAGCGGCCATATCATTTGCCGTTTCACTGAAAAGCTTCAGCTCTGACTGTTCTGGCCAGGTTTCATGGCTTTCAGTACCTTTCCAGGGAGCAATCAGAATGAGCTTTGTGATGGCCCGTCCCTAGTCCAAGCATTCATTATTCCCAGAAACACACCAGCCGGCAGAGACCTGTTGACCTTTCCTTGCTCTCCTCAGTGCCATCAGGGCAGCTGTTTTTGACTCACTCCTCATTTTGTTCACCTGTGGACATGTCCGCCAAACAGGCAGCACAGGTGATTTTTCCTCCACGCAGGCTGGTAGACATTCACAGGCAGCCCTCAGTTTATGTTCGGTGTCTAATCGGTGGAGTGAATGCCCAGGTCAATACCTGCACTCAATTTTCCAAATGCAAAAGAAGAAAGAAAAGCTGCTGGCAGGTCATTCTCACAAGGGGATCCAGGGGGCTCTGTAACTTGCCTTATCCTCATGGATCTGGAATTGCTGCATGCGATGAAAGCAGTCTATTAACAGTTCATCATAAACATGCTCGGAGATTTTACGTCCTAAATTATGTATATGATTGTGTTGCCTGTTCGGTGTCTGTTAGTGTAATGGGAAATCTAAATCACTGTTATTACACCTCTAACTAAGGATTTTTTAACTATTATTTAAATTAAAAAGAAAAAAAAGACAAGTCCTTGGCAAGAACATTTCAAAAAGCTGTGATCATTCTGTGAGCAGCCTTAAATACTGACTTGATATTTCTTCTGGTCCTGGGATACACCAGTTTCAGCAAGTTACTTCAGAGGACAACCAGCTTTTCTGCAAGGACTGAGACCTATGCATCAGTTTCACCGCTTAAAAATGGTTCTTTACATACATTTTCATAATAAAGCACTTTATAACTATTACCCAATTATTGCTTACAGCATTAAGTAACAAGGTATTATTACTCCAATTTTACAGAAGGGAACAAATCATGAAATCTGAAATACTTACTCTGTTTTTGCGTAGGCTTTCTCATATTAATTAATTATGAGACTTAATTACACTCAATCTCACCACTCCAAGCCAATTACGGAAAATTGTGTAAAGCAAAGAAGTAAGGAAATCTCTGTCTCGGAGACAATCACTTACACTGACAGCACTTTCCACATAGGCATACAAAGGGACTTTGCAAATATTAACTCACACACCCAATGCAACGGGATGGATTTTCCTCTGATTTTTCTCCAACAGCCCCTACACTAGTAATCTGAGCAATGAACACTTCTCCCAGCTTCCTCACTCAACTCTGCCCCAGAAACCAAATGCAAATCCCTGCTCCCTGACTTGTGCCTTAATCACATGATCACCTTTCTTCCCAGAAGCAGTAAAAAAATTGCCAGGCATGTTAAAATTGCCAGATTACAAGAGCTCTAATCCAACAACTTTAAACATGGGTTGGTAAGAATTGGTATATGTTATATATATATATGTTGCAAAATATTTTTAAACTTTCTGTTTATTTTGAATCTGCAGCAATTTTATTTACTGAAGCTTAGCCTGCACGCAGAATGGTAAATCCTCTAAAATATCACTTTAAAAGTTTTTGTTCCACTGAAGTATCTATGAACACTTCCACATTCTATGTTGAAACATTAATTCATGATTTCCCACAGCACTTAGCCGCAGGGATCCACAACATGTTTCAATGCCTTCAACAGCAGCAGCATTCCATGGGGATCCATTCTCCTATTTCCAAGTCATGGCTCTTACGAAGATGGACTAAGCCAAGGCAAACTGGCTTTTTTATATTAATACCAACTGATCCTTCCATAAAATGCGCAGGGGGAGAAACAAGAGCAGTTACCATCTTTGGCAGTTTGTCTAAAGATGGTTATGAGTTCAAATAAATCTATTTGATTAAAATTGGGGGGGAGACATTGAACTGACAAATATTAATTTGAATTTTCTTTTATTTCTTTACTCTGTTTGCCAGTAAGTGAAGGCTGCTTTAATAGACTCTTTGCAAATAAAGGTGTAAATGTAAGTGGAGGAGACTCCATTCATTTATGACTTTGACTTCTTTGGAGCCAAGATTTCCCCCCATTCTTCACAGTTATGACATTTTGTGTTCAATCTGGCCTATTCCAGCAGAATATTCAGTCTGCGCTCCCTCCAATTATGCCTTGTTTGCATCACACCATAACAAGTATGCTACGAGAGTTTCACGCACCGGAATCTACCACACAGTATATTTTAAACGCTCTCCAGTTGTCTAAGTCAGCATCATGGCACGGCAGCAGAATTAAATACAACAGGATCTGGCAGGCTGCATTCACAGGACTGCATTGTAAAAAGGGGAAAAATAAACACTAACATTTTGACTGTTTCTTACAATTTTTCTAAATACTCTTAAGTAAAACAGAAATACCTTGCTGAGCCTGAAAAACCAAAAAGTTTGCAGGTGCTGTTAAATCAGGCACCATTCAAATACACATTCTTCCTTATTCTGCAAAGCTTTACCTTCTTCTTTGCCCAATGATACTTCCATACTTCCGTTAGGCCAGGAAAGGGCAGCTATAGCATAAAACAGGCAGAGATAACCTAGGCATTCAAGAGAGTGAGATGCTCAAATCCACACCTAATAACAGCTTTACCCCCACCCATGTAAACTCTTACTTCTCCCTATTCAGGCGAGGGACCTCTTTCTAGGCACAGAGGGTGGATGACCAGGATCTCCCTCTGGAAGCCTTCCTCTGAATATACAGAGAACTAGAAACTTTCTTTAGTAAGACTGGCTTACCAAGCAAGAAAAATTTAGGAAAAAATTAAGTACCCAGTCCTCTTAATTTGAACCCCATCCTCCAAGCTTCAGAACAGACACTTTGCTTGTAGATGCAAACTGTAAATTGCAAGCATAACATTAAGGCATGAACCTCCATCTACCATAGTCTTCGTTAAAACAAGTATCAGCAAAAATTCTGTGTTAATGACAGTCATGTATTTTCCATGCTTTTAATACTAACCCCTGAGTTTAATTATCATATTTAGTGTCTAGGGCAGCAACACTTCCTACCCAGCACCCATCATCAGTCCAGCAATTAATTGCATACCACTGACCTTCACAGAACACCATGGAAATTTTATTACTGTACAACTCAATCGCATTTCGTACAACACTGCCCCATAACTACGTCTTATTATAAAAAAATCATGCACTTACAAAAGGGATAGTTGAGCCAACTCAACTATTTATAGTTTGTAAGAATAAAAAACATTTCACAAGGTTTGTAACATACATACAAAAAAATTTGCAGCCTTAATACAAGACAAATGTTACTAAGATTCACATTATAGACAAACACAGAATGGAAAATATTCCCTGAAGTCATAATGGCAGGGTTATGCAGTATGCTATTTAAAAGCTATTCACCAATGTCCTTTTCCTTTTAGCCAGAACTCTATGGTATAAATTCAGCTTAAGAAAGTCAATTAATTGAAATGTGGTTCTACAGCTGAGGAACTGGATGTGTAAGATGAAGCAGCTGAAGGAAAGGACTACACTTCCATATACTATTCAGGACTAGAAGAGAGGGCTAGCAGCCATGGCCTACGTCTTCTAGATCGGAGTTACCTTCCTGCAAGTTTGCCACTTCGAGGGCGCTACATCCTGCTTATGTCCTGCCTTACTCTCTTCTCTCCTTTTTAAGAAAATGCTACCACTCAGCACATTTCTTCTAAGTTCAAGAGTCTCCTTGCTCCTTTCCAAACCAAAGGGTTCACAAAATAAAAAAATATTGCATGACTACTCTAATTTCAAATTGGCACGCTAATATAAGAGCTAATGTAAGTCAGGGCAAGAACACTTTCTCCCTGGATTCAAGGGCTGTGTCCAGGATGAAATAACTTGTCACGCCCAGGATTTCAATGCTAGTTTCCAAGTTCCCAGACTCAAGTGATCCAGCAGGACACAGCCACGAACCTCCACACTAACACATCTGCACCAGTTTTGGTAGTCTGCACTGTCCTTGTGCACTTCTGAGTCGTCCTCCAAATTTCTTATTGGAGCCATTAGTAGGCAGCAGGCTGGCAACATGCCCACGTGCATGGTGAGGTGAATCACCCTTCCTCCAAAGTCAAAACCCAAAGAATATAATGAGATAACTATGGAGTAAACTGGAGGTCACCACCAAGCTTTCTTGCAAATGAAATGAGTAAGGTATTACACTTTAAAATATTGCATCTCCCAAACACCTTGTTCAATTTTCCACAAGCAATGAAAAATCTTTCTACTGTGGCAAATTCCACTCGTCTCAGGCAATGCATTTAATTTCACCAAAACCCAGTTATAGTTACGTTTACCATGTCAATTCAGTTTCAAACCTTTTTTGGTTAAAGATTTGTAACCTATACTGCCAATGACAGATTATCTAACAAAAGTCATCAACAACACTTTGCTTTGAAGAATTGCCTACACATTGAATGGATGATGTCTCCAAGGCAATTCAGAGCTATACGATGGTAGTGGTTTTGTTTTATGTTTTTTAAGAATTTCATTGAATTTTTTCAGTTGATATCAACAATTTATTACTGCCTGTTTTCATAGATACTTCCATTTCTACAATACAGCAGAGGAAACGTGAAGTGAAACTAGCTTCATTGTACTGAAAAAAGGATGTAATAATTTAATTCACTTTGCTACCTAATCACAAATGCACAGAGAGCATGAACTAGGGAAAAAATATGTAAAGCGGTGCTACGACAAAGCGTGCACAGTTTAAAATTTTGTTTTCTGTAGAAGTGTGGGTTACAAATTAGAATGGAGAGTACACGCATTATTGAGATTACTGAAAAGTTGTGGGCAAGGCTATGATTTGGAGGCAACAACCCTGCTCTGTTTGAAACTAAATTCAAAGTTCCCATTGATTTTGCTGACACCTTGACTTAGATATTCTTGAGGCCTGATGACAGAGAATAATAATAAATATATAGATGCCTGGAATGACTTGCTATACATCTTGATGTAAAAAGAAGTTACAAAATGAATACAAAGATGACAGATGAGCCTCCCCTCTCCCAGCCAGGAAAGCTTATTGCCATCTCTTCAACACTTTCACTTCTGCCAGAACTCCCCTCTGCCTGCATGGTCCCTCCAGCTGTCCAAAGTGTCTCCTCCAGACAGTACTGCTGAGCAGGCAGAGCATGGATTAAACAGTATTAGATGTTCTTTCTGTCATTTTGTTTTCAGTAATTTAGAAAATTATTTTTCTCGTTGTGGATATTTTTAAATGGTGTGAGGGAGATGTTACAGAAAAAATAAAAACCTCCAAGATCAGAATATATCAGAAGCTTGACAATACTTAACGTGTCTCTGTGACCATGAATATGCGCGCACACACACACACGCACATGCATGCACACACACATTAAGATTAAAGTCAAGTCTTTTGGAGGAGGCTCACAAAAAAATAAACAAACATGTTCAACAGGAAGAGTCTGTTTAATGTAGGATTTAAGCAAGGCTCTTTCATTTGCATAGATCACTTACAGCAACAGCAATTCATTAAGTTCTCCCATAAAAATCATGTTATATTTTGTCTAAAGCAACACATTCCTTGCAGATCACAGTGCCTTTCTCATGCTGTTAATAAGATAATCTGTTACATGAGGCTTACAAATCCATTTAAATTGATTTTAATTAATGAATCAATCACTAGCCACTGATGACTTGCTCTACAGACAGCAAGCAATTCAAAGCCCCAGGCCTCTAATCCCAAACCAAAATCCACATTAGAGCAACGGGACATCTCTCTGATCAATAGTAACACAAAGAAGTTCAGTTTATACACATTTAAAGTATATGAACTTGATCAAAATGTATCTCCAGATCTTATGCATTACAATTCCCATATTCAGGACTGTTCAACTAGAAAAACAATATTAAATCATGCACGTTTCTTTGCAAGTGAAATAAATTAAATCAAGCACAACTATAACCTGCTTCTAAACTTTCAGATGCTTATTCCACTTGAAGGTTTTTTTCTTTATTCTTAAACAATCAGTTGTTTAACATTAATTAATAGAAAACTGCACTTCATATGGTCACAAACATGAACTAATGCCTGTTACGTATGCTTTGATCCTGTGACAATTCACTGCTATTCTCCACTGCTAAACTGCTTAAACTTTCCCTTAAACAGAAGACAAAAAAAGATTTCTGTCCCAAAAGCAGCATGCAGAAGCAGCGTGAAGAACATCCTTGTTATTTCAGTAAGTTAATTATTATAATTATTGTTATTACAAGAAGTTAATTACAATGCAGTAAGTTAAATCCACAATAGGTGGTGTGATGCTGAACACCACAACCCCTAGAGCATCAGCATCTGGCTCCCCATAGCAGAGGGGACACACCTGAGTGAGGCTTCTTCTAAGTACGCAAACAGCTGGTCCTTTAGCACAGCATCTGTGAATAAAGCACCACTTAAACTAGCCAAGAGAAAGGAAGAAATGATGCATGCCTCCCCGGGAGCCTCCTTCCTGGATGTAAGCATCTAGCCCTTCTTTCAAAGGCCGCTCCTTTTTCTTAAAACATGACAGAGAAGGAAGGGTGAGACAAGCCAGCTTGCCTCCAAAAGAGTCTACCTGTTTATAC
Source organism: Sagittarius serpentarius (assembly GCA_034782735.1). Lineage (NCBI taxonomy): Eukaryota > Metazoa > Chordata > Aves > Accipitriformes > Sagittariidae > Sagittarius > Sagittarius serpentarius. The sequence goes on along the minus strand of JAVKLA010000021.1, from coordinate 18,978,799 downwards.
AGCTACACTGTGATAAGCCCAAGCCACTCTGCTCACATGATGCTCTGCACTGCATAAGCTTGATGGCACAGATCTCTGCTAGTCTGGGACATGACTCTCTACTGAGCTCCCCCACCTGATGGAGACTTGCCTCCACAAGCTGAGCAGCAGGTACTCGGAGAAATTTAGCATCACAACCTGAGATCTCTACAAACTTCCTGTACCAGAGGAGCTGGTGCTGTTAGAATTGCAGTTATGGACCACTTACCCTGTTTACATGTTTTTTAAATGTCATTTGCACCTTCATGGTTCAATAGCATCCCATTTCTAAGAGAAATCCTGATCCCCCCCCAGTTCAACAAAGCAGCTTGGCTTGGGTGCTCGCTGCTGTACTAGAAGTCCCAGCAACCCACCTCAGGCACAGCTCCATTGTGACAGAACACATCCAGTGGCCTGTTCCTGGATGAACGCTACCGTCCCTACTGTGGGGAAAACAGCAGTTGGCATGGGCTATCGGAAAAGTGCCCATGAAAACTGTGCTGATGCAAACCTGTCAATCAGGAGAGAAGAATCTCTTTCTCTCCCTCAAGGGTAACCTCACCCCTAACCCAAAACAGTCCCTTAAAGGCTCCAATGTCATTGTCTGCACAAGGGATTGACCCTCTCCGGGTCTTTCCCATGGGCATGAACTTGCACGGACAGAGGGAGGAGGTGGGAAACGTCTCTATTATGGATATGGATCTCCACGCGAAAAGGATCTTAGCACTCAGCTGCCTTCAAGTTGGTCTGCATCCCCTCCTTTCTCCCCAACCCAATCCTCTTCCATGCTGCCTGACAAACACAAGACTCGAGAAGCACCACACTGGACACCAGTATGGGATCACCTGTGTCAGCCATTTGGCTCCAAAACTCTGTAAATGACCGCTACGCTGAGGTCAATTTACCAACACTGAACTGCACTAGCTAAGAAAGAATCCAACTTGTAGCTTGCTTTATTAAACCAATTTCACATATTATTTAATACAAAAGATGTTGTAGCCTAATGTGCAATAACCATTCTGCCTGTATAAATGAAGAGCTCTGTATTTGTTTTTAATCAATACTGCATATACAGTTTAACCAATGCTGTCAAAAGTAACTTTTTAAGGCAGTGTCTCACTAATTTATTGCTCTCAGTACTTGTGTTCTTCCCAGTTTGTTATGAACAAACTATTTTTTGGACGGAAGAACAAAAAAAATAATTAAAGAAGGTAGGTTTGGCTTTTATGTGCTGCTAATTAATTAGAGAGTTAAATTAACCAAATAATAAGTACAAGATAGCAAACTATCTTTCATAATATTTAAGAAAAACATAAAGGGTTGAATACTTTCCAGGTGTAAACATTAAGATCAACATTGTACCAAACCTGAATCTAGCCCAGTTAGCTCAAAAAGGTAAATAGTGCATCCTCTTGCACAGATGTCATAGTGTACAGGCACTCCACGTTCAAAGAGACAGATTCTGCAGCCAACAATGCTCCACTGACATAGAGACAATCAATGTGTCCTTGATTATGAGGAGGCAAACAGTTTTCACTACAAAAAAGGAGACTGAAAAACAAATCATGTGTTTTTATTTTACAAGTTCCAAGTTTGGGTTGGGTTTTTTTCAAGCCCTTTTGGAGCACTGAAACAGAATAAAAATAGTTTGTTGCACAAGCATAAAACAAAGTAACTGCTAAATAAACATTTTAAAATCACTCCTATGTGTTCAGTTCGCGTTCCCATTACTCTTCAGGAGTTGGATGATATCACTAAAATATCTTTCCGTTTTCTGGTAAACTGATTAGATGGGTTTTGTCCAAGAATTGTGCCATAATGTGTTCCCTCTATTTCATATTCTGAATATCACTGCTGGAAAATGTACTGCAGCACAGAATGTAGTATATGCCAATATATCCTGACATTCAAATCAAGACCACAAATTATAAACAGTTTCAGCAAATTGACTTGAGTGCCTTTGTTCCTCAGACATACATCTTCCTATTGCTTACAAAAGCAGCATATACTAACCACTAACGCTGCCATAGCCAGTACTGGGAAAGGAAGTTATTGAAGCCTGGATTTCCTGCTTTCAGTCGTAGCCAAGAACTGTGAGGCTTGTAGTGGTTTCAGGAACTGACTCATCTAATGATTCATGGATAAGATACTGGTTTTAATATATTTCTGATCATAAGACTCAAACTTCAAAAACAGTGATGCTCAATTTTTATTTTAAAGTTTAAAAAAGTACATAAATCAAGTAAACAAATATTGTCATGGGACACACTGGCTAATAATTATAAATGCGTTTTACAGTGCACTCTGTTTTAAAAAAATAGTATGTTAAACTTCCTGGAAATTCATTTCAAGAGAAAGTTGACAATGAATTCAAAATCCACTGTGAAAAAACAGAGTACTTTTGTTGCAATCCTGATACAGCTGAAATTCTAGTGGGGGACAGGTGGGTTATCAATTGCATTTTAGATATACCCTTAGGTACACATATATCTACTGCTACATATTAATCAATGAATCCTAGAGCTACTATTGTTAATGCACCTGGTTTCTTTAGCTGTGTATAAAAAGTATCATCAAATATCGGCTGGTAACAATACATTTGGGTGTTTGAAACCACAGGAAAATTTTGTTTCAGGAGTGACTGGAGCTGCTGAGGTCAATCTTAAAGCAATGACTAACACTGGATCTTAAGCGCTCACAAACACATGCATTTTGTGCTAATTCAGAATTCAAAACCAGCCATTTTTACACATTCAGTTCTTCCAGAGGGAAGCATGCCCTCCACTGCATCAAAATGCTTTTTGCCCACAACACAAATCTCATCAGTATGCTGTAACTTGAACTGCCAGGCTCTTGCACCTAAAAAATAGCTTGTGATGGAAGCTTAATTCTGCTAGGCTCATGTATGGAAAAGTACTGGTTTACTTTTTAATTTTTGAACTGCAAGCTGCAGCTACGCACACACTATGTACCGTGTTGAGGGGAGGGAGGGGGATGTTAGCATTTCTATATTTCACCATGTGCACAACTAGCACAAAAAAAGAAGACAAAATGTATGTTGCTTGGAGAAAAAAAAAAAACAGCAGTTAAAACAGTTGACAAGAAAAGGCCAAAGTGCGCTCAGTGGCTGGCAGTCATTTTATGGCTATAGTCCTACAGCAGATTTACTTAGATGACGTCAGTGGCTCCAATCCAGCTTTTCTTTGGTAGCATTTACCACTTGCCTCTTGAAGCCTCCACTATGCTACAGAGCAGTAGACCATAATCAAAATTCCCTTTGTGAAATAGAGTTTACCTCAGGGCACAGAGGCATTGCTAGCTGAATTGCAGGCTCTTCACCCTGTACTGCATGCCCAGAAATAAATAACCTACAATACTGTACTTTCCTTAATACAGAAGAACCATTAAAAGCAGCCTGCTACCTAAAAAAAGGGTTCTTTAATTTGTTTCCAAAATCTCAGAGGCCAGAATATTAATTTTCCAAGCAACCAAGAACTATGATAATTGTATTACCCTTTGGACTTCTTTGTATTGTTTTTAGAGATTTTGAAAGATAAAGTTATTTATGGGTCATTGTTTCACCAACAAAAAATATAACTATCGCTAGAGGCTAAAGTGAATTTGTATAGGAAGCTGCATATTTTTAAATTGTCTTTCGAATGTGCCCCTTCAACTGCTTATCCACAACTGGTCAGTAAGCATATAGTAAATATGCCAAGAAGCAGAGCAAGAAATTACTGTGCATAAATAATGACAAATTTAAAGAGCAAAATGCACATTATTTGGAGCTATGGATTTCCTATCACAAAACAATGACTGGAACCAATGAAACACTAGTAAGGCCAAGTCAAGCAGATACCAAATCAACTAAAACGTCATAGGCTCTGAAGTTCAAACAAACAAACAAAAAAACCAACAAAAAAACCCCACCCAAACGCCACAGCCATATGAAAGATGCATATTATTGTACTAAATAAATACAGATTTGTTATGTTTTAATGCACCCATCAGTCCAAAGACAACCATTCTCGTTATGGCTGACAACTAGATACATTAGTGGACTGAAAATTGCCTCTCATAGTTAAGTACTTATAGGGAAGATGCACACATGCCTCACAGAGAACTGGAAGTCTCGATACCTCTCCTTTCCCAGCCTCTTCGCTTACCTTCCCCCCAATCACACCAGAATGAGAGATCACAGGTCTAATCTGCAATCAGCCAGAAGAGAAAAAATGCTATTATCATCCAACTGCATGAGACACAACATGGACCTGAACTCTAAATCTGAATTTAAAAGCTTTAAAATCTGAGGTAACCCCCAAACTAGCTCTAAGTAGACAGATGCTAGCATTTCATGTCCCTGCAGAGAAACTAAAAGCCTCTGGTAGCAGCCTTAGATGCCAAGCCAAGGGCACGAAACCTTCCACATTTTCTGCAGGTGCCCATGTCAACTCAGGCACAGCGGTGAGGTGGGAGCATGACCTCTCACTTCACTGCCCACCTGGTTGGACTCTGGGTGCTCTGCCACCTCCTGCATTTTTCCATGCCGTTCATCTGGGTGGACTTCAGCGGGCCATTAAAGAATGGCCACTGTTCCGGAATGTCATATTACTCTGTTCCAGAGGGACAGGAGAAAAATTTTCTTCTCTTTGACCTCCTTTCATTACTAAAAAACTGGTGTCAGCAAACAGATTTAGAAGACCATTGTAAATTTCTCTGAGAGAGAATCTGGTCCTTTTATGGGTCACTAAGGATCCTGGACATGAAAGGCATTGTACAAGCACAAGCGGTCCTTTCTTTCCAATAGCCAGGGCAAGGAAGGAGTGGAAGCAGCGCGGCAACTGGGACGGGCAAAGAGACCCAACAGCAAGACCACATCTGTGAGCAGCAGCAGAAGAGACAGGATAAGGAGGACCTGGCAAGATGGATAGCAAAAGGAGGGAAGCAAAAAGCCACCATGATCCAAAGGAGAGCCTAATCAAGCACTGCCCAAGAGCAAGTGCATACTCGAGGAAAGAGCAGGGTCCAGGCAAACAGAGACAGATGCAGTGCCCCGTAAGGAACAGTGAGATAGAGCCTGTAGGGCAGAAGACACAGAGGAATGTGCTGCTGCAAGGTCAGAGAGCAACGCAGACAGATCCAACCCTAAGGACATCACTGCGGCACTGAATGGAAGACTATTTGTGGTTTGAGACTTTTCCTGCAACAAAATAATTACAGCCGAAGAAAGGCGGGGGTAGGGGGAAGATGGAGGAACTTCCATTGAATCTTCAAGTCTTCTACAAGGCTTTCAGTTGGTCATGGAAAAAGCAGAAACAAAAAATAAAAATCTTCAAAGATCAGCTGACAGCAGATATAGGGACACAATTGTTTTTAAAGGTTAATTTTTTTTAAAGAATAAAGGTAAAATCAGGGATGGGGAAAATTAAACTGTTTACAGAGTTTTGCCTTTTATTTTAAAATGTAAACCAGCTTTAGGGCAAAAAGTGTGTATGCATGGTGGTGGTAGATTAAATATTAATAAAATTTCCTTTCTCCCATTAATTAATGTTTCCAAACACTATATATTTTTAACTGAGATACACATAACAGAGGCTTTAATCAACTAAACCTCTATGAATTTACCTTTTCTTCCAAAATCTGTTCTGACATTTTCTCCCCTCAAAACCAAAACATCATTCCTGAATTATTATCTCCCAACAGAAAGACAACCATGTAAAAAAACACGCTAGCTAATTCCAAAAATAAGCACCATTGTTCACAGCACCATGAGGTGAATGAATGGCGAGAGATTCCACCAAGGGAATAGCTGTGATGTCTATAATGTTAAGGAATAATCTGGCACCAAAAATACCCAAGGCCATACTGGTTGGTGATTCAAACATGAAGCATATCAAAACGCTACTGATAAGCTAAATTAACAGATAGCTTATCTGAAGCATATACTAGCCATATGGTGCCACAACTTCTGTTGCCTGTTGCTGGCATAACAATAGGCTACCGCAGTATTAGACTGGAAGCACTATTTGACAAACTGTCAACAGCATTTTTATTTTTTTGCAGAGCTCTAAGGCAATTGCGAACTCGCCTATTTGCATTTTTTTTAAACAGGTGAACAAAGAGTAAACCAGATGTCAACTTTAGAAATCGAGCTGTCTGGATCAGGAGATTTAACAGAGGCAGGCATACTGCTACAGCTCAAATCTAGACAATGAGCTTTTCTAAAAACACTCTGGCCTAGGGGAGTGGCTATTTAAAACACTTGGCTTCTTTTATTTCAGCACTATGGAAGTGAATTCTGCTCTTAAGTGCCAGCTCAAATGAAGTCATTTTGTTTCACTGGGGCTTTCTTTGCATTTTAGAAATGTAGCATGTACTGTAGTAAAAGAAAAGACAAGTATAAAAAAAAAATTCTGATTCTTTTTCAGCTAGAAGCTGGGTAAAATGGGGGGGGGGGGGGGAGGGTCGTTAAAATTAGCAATTTGATAACAAACCAAAAAAAAAAAAACCAAAAAAAAAAAAAA
>JAVKLA010000021.1:18922679-18965417 GCA_034782735.1 Sagittarius serpentarius | reverse complement strand
CGCGGGAGGGGGCCCGGCGGGAGGGGAAGGGGAGCCCGGGGCTCCGCGGCGGGCGCCTGCCGTGCTACGCCACGGCACGGGGTTCCGCAACGGGGCCTGCGGTGCTTTGCAAGGGGCTTGCAACGGGGGTCTGCAACGGGGCTTGCAACAGCGTTGCAAAGTATGGGGCTGCAACAGGGGTCTGCAATGGTTTGCAATGGGCCACAGGAGCTGGCTGGGCCCTGGCCCCTGCCGGGTGGGGAGGCTCCCCTGGGAAACCCAGCTTACCCGCACACACGTCCAACCCCTGGGTGCACCCCGGAGCCCCGTGCAAACAAACGCCTGCCAGTCCCGAGGAAACGCAGGCCTGTGCTGGGAAGGCCACCAGAAGCACCCCGGGGCCCAACAGAGCCCCAGAGCAGGGGGTGAGCGGGAAGGGCTTTGTGCACATCACACCCCAAAGCAACGTGGACATAGCATGGCCCAGGGGTTCGCAGTCTTCACCCTGAATCCAGGTCACCACCTTTCTCACAAAACTGGCCTCAGCTTCAGATTTCACAATCCAAGTTTTCCACCACTCTAGTCGCGAGCCTAAGTGCCGCTAGACTTTCTTTACCCTTCTTGCACTGGCTCAACCCATCCCCTGGAAACGCTCCCCATGCACTATCATAAGGCCTGTCTCCTTCAGTTAACAATCCGCTATCTTATGGAAATAATCACAGGGCAGGCACAGCTGTTGTCCTTGTGAAAATTTGTATTTGCATAAGCAAAATGGATAACTGGACACCTCGCTGCCTGTTTGTGAAATAAATTGCCTATTTTGATGTGCAAACATACATTTCTATCTACCTTTGAAAGTTTGCCCAGCAGGGCTACCACTTTTGGAGATGTCAGGAAAATCACATTACAGCCTCAGAAGAACCACATGTTGGTGTCATCAGACAGCATTAACATGCGCACATCACATGTAACTTCATGGCGTGCTGGTGGTATTCACAATAAATGCCCTGTATATTATTTGTGTATGACATTAAGAAAAGATGCTGAGCATGACACTCTGGGAATACTAGAAACATGCTCGTCCCGGTTCTTTCCCACTACCAATCTTATATGACAGCCATGCTGATAGCCACCATTTTAGCCTGTGACTGACCCAGGAGCCTCTTGAAAACGAGTCACTTAAAGCTCACGTTGAGTTTCACACAGAGGCTGCAACCGGTTTTTACCTTTGTGGACCAGGCACAGAGTGTGTATGACAGGCAGTGCAAGCAAAAGATGCAAGGTTCCCACTGATCACACGAACGATACTGGCTGAAATCTACTGAAACCCAGCCCTACAGAAATGGCATACAACAAGTAACTATCAAATGAAGCCAAAGTCTGAGCAGGAGAAAGGATTGGGAGAATGCAAAAATTGACATATTTTAGGATATTTTTCCCCCTTCCCCATTTCACACTGGCTGAAAAATTTCTTCTGCAAAGTAGGATGCAAGGAACCCCCTCACACACAGATAGAATTTCTTTCTCTTCCTCTGTTCCTTCCCAAATAGCTCTACTAATACTGTCTAGTAAGTGTCTTAAGTGCCTGCACGATTTGTAAAATTCAGTCACTTTGCAGATTTCTGTATGAAAGCCATAGTCTCTTGAGTGTACCCAAAGTTTACCAACTCTTTTCCAAAGCTGGAACAGAAAAATGGGAAAAAACATTGCCCCCTAACATCTACACCATAGATTTTTTTGGTCACTAGACTTAAACTCACTCCATTATGTTCACTGTATGCACAGAAATGTGAAACATCTTTAAATGAATGTGGTGGGGTTTTTTTCCATAAGACTTGCAGAGACAGAACCAGGAATACTCGCTCTAACTTCTGTGCCTGTGCAGGGCCCAAAAGGTATCATAGCTCTGTACACGTGGAGGGAAAATAGCAAGTTTTTGGACAATGGATAAATAGAGTTTGAAAACCTCTTACCTATAGCAGTTCTCACAAATGAAAGTGATGAGAAATTTGCAGGACTATGGTCTCCTAGTGGAAAAGAAAAAAAGAGGGTTGTTTCTACACCCATGGTTGTGGATGAACAGAAATCAAACTCAAACCAGGTTGTAGCTGTTTGACCATATCTGCAGAGAGAGTTCAGTAGCTCTTTTGCCATTCAGAACTCTTTCAAGAAGGACAGTTAAATTTACCTGATGCCTGTGCATTTTGCTGTTAACTGCGAGCAGCAGGGAAAGCTCACAAAATTCTGATTATTTCTCAGGTTCTGAAACTTTGTACGTTAGTGTTCTTCATGGGCAGTGAGGTCTCAAAAACAAATGCTTGGGTAAGACTGGGGGTCTTCCATTAGCACAATGTAAAAGTTCTTCCACAATCCACAGTTTCCAACTCGAGGCTGAGTCCTGACAATAACTTGCTCACAGGCAACTATACCAATTAAACTACCAAAACTGAGGCCAAGATGAACAGCAAACTAGTGTGGTTACTAAATCATGGCACTTGCCGAGCATAGGTCTGTGGGCCAGCGAGCTCCAGATAAAAACAATAGCCTCTGAACACTGAGGTAGGGAAACTCTGTCAAGTATTGATCTTTCTTGCCTCTTGGCTCATATATCCTGTAGCTTGTCATGTCATGCCAAGTCATGCTATGTCACACCATACCATACTAGCAGTCACTTCAAAAAACACATACCTGGAATCCCAATGAATTTCTGACAGCGAAAAATTGTGTACTGGGAAGAGAGAGGTCTGTGTGTTTTGACAGAAGGTGAGGATGAGGAAAGACAACATCAGCCTCATCCAGCCTGTTGGTCCAGTCACTGCCTTCACGTGAGGGTAGGCTTCTTTGCAGGCCCTGTGGATGAAGAAGGAAGGTACACTGGAGGCACATTCATGCACAGAGAACTTCCTCTGATGAACTGCCTGCCCTGTGTTTATTGATGAATGGCTTCTTCAGGCACACAGGTGCACTGAGAATAACAAAAGCTGAAGAAAATAAAGGGACATTGGGACAAGCCCAGACAGGGGCATTTCCTGGGGACAAATGCTTATCTCAGCTAGAAAGGAGACATACAAGTGGGGAATATGGGAAAATACATTAAGAAAGAGAAAGAATGAGATTCAAGAGGACACCAACAAAAAGACTTCAGGGAGAGGGGAAAGAGAAGAGAGACAGAAAAGAGGAGAGAAGGGAAAGTGAGAGAAGTATTTGTGATTATAGAAGGAAGGCAGGAAGAATAAAAAGAAAGTTTAAAAAAGGGGATAAAAATGGACAAAGGGAAACATGAAGAAGAAAAGCAATCAAAGGGGCAGAAAGAACAGCTCAAGGGAAACCAGCTGGGAGAGCAAGCGAGATTGTAGGATAGGAAAAGAAAAATAGGAAGTAGTAGAAACAGGAGATGGCAGTGAGGAAAGGGAATTAGCTTAACAGTAAAAGGAGTAAGGTAAGGAAGGACAGAAAGAACAAGCAAAAGAATACATGATCAGAGAATAAAGGTCTATAGTACTATCAAGTCTTGGATTTGTCAGTGAAATATTTTTTTCAGTGCAAGTCCTATTAAGACTGTGGCAGAGGCAAGTGTGAACATACTTAAAGATAAGATGGAGGCTGAATTGTAGTTTACATATAGGAACCACTTTTGTCTTCAGTAATGATACCACAGATAGTAGGGGGCATTAGGGAGCCTAACAGAAGAGTTGTAGTTCCCTTCCCCTTTGCCGTTAGCTATGCCAGGTATGGGGCACATAACTTAAGATGTTTCATCCCAGCTACCCAAAAACAGATGACGCTTTTAAGTCTCCAAGAGATATAACAGTACCCAAAAATACAGGGTTAACAGAATTCCTAGTTTACTCTAGGAATAAGTAAACTCATATCTGCCTAGAGAGTACTGGCAGACAAAAACAAGACAGACTTTGCAAATTCTAGATTGAGAGCCCATTTTGGACTTGGAATGAACCTCAAAGCTCAGCCATGCTTGGGTACAGTGTTTTGATTACAAATACTGAAAGAATTTTAAAACTTTGTAATTGGATTGCAGTTCAAATTAGGAAAACTGCTAATCTCAGGAAATGCTTAAAAGTAGTATGTAGATTAGGGTTAATCTACAGAGTGCAAAGAATTAAATACCCAAATCAATGTGTTGTTGAACATGCCAACAAAAATACTATGGGGAAGCTGTAATGTAATAGAACAGAGCTCTCCATATTATAAATATAGCTGCTGAGCTTTGTAAAGTGGCAGACAGTGTAAAGAATGAAAACAAATAACAGTTTAATAATGAATTACAATAATTGAGTCAAGAGGAAGCCAGCACATGAACCATGGCCTCAGAGCCCAACCGAGTTAAAATAGTACAGAGAGTGGGAATATATAATTTCAGACAATTCTGGTTGCTTATTTCTAAAGGTGAACTGAGAGCTTTTTAAAATTACACGACCAGAGTCCAGGGCTGTGTATTTCTCCCACTGATGAAATCACTAACATCAAAATGGTGTGCCTCTTGTCCTGCTTTAGAGCAAACAATATAAGCACAGCAGCCTATTCCTTCTACTGATAGCAATAATTCTTAGCACCACTGATTGAAACAAATTGCTGTGAAAACCACTTGGGTGGCTGGGCTTTTAAAAACTATTTTGCACTACCAATTTTGTAGTGTTACCATCATTTTCTGCTGGGGGAAAAAAAAGGAGAAAAAATTTCCTATTCAAATTCCCAAAGAATCTCTTTTCTTTGATTCATCAAAATTTCAGGTTTCTGAGCACTTCTCGGCCTGCTTAATATGCAAATGGCGTATTTTGTTCCCTCCCTTCACTTTGGCCCAGATTTCTAATGGTATTTATATGCTTGAAGTTAGGTGTAGGTATTTTTAATCCTCTTCGGTACCTAAGTGCCTAATTTCTTTTTATTTCAACGGTTTTTAGGTGTGTACCTATTCTGGGAAATCTCAATACTTATCTAGACACCTGAATAATAATAATAATAATAATAATAATAATAATAATAATAATAATAATAATAATAATAATAACAATAATAATAAATAGCAATAAAAATAACAATAACAATAATAAGACACCTTAATGTTTATCTTAACCACTTAAGTACTGTTACAGGCTTCCTTTGGATCATGCTCAAAATCTACATCCAAGAAATATTTCAAAGCACTTAAAAGCACCACCTGCTGTGAAATTTATTGTACAGGATCATTCACAAGCATTCATTTATCTCACCAAAATGACTCCACAGGTGACTTCTGCAGGGAGACGCAGAGGCTAGACTTTCTTCTTTCCAAAATGAATTATTTCTAAGTAGGTCTTTTCCAGTCACCAATAAGGACACGCAAACACCATTCCTGGTGTCAGTTTGTCCCTGTGGCAGCCCGGCCAGCTCTCCACTGCCTGCCTGCACCTCGGAGGCTGCGGCGTGTCCTCTCATGGGCAGGCCTTGCCTTTGTTCCCTGTAATGCTGCTACTTCCAAATTAGCCTGTGGCCACCTTGCCACCACCACAAAGGCAGTGGCTCCCACACACCCGGCTCCCTGCTAGGCCTGGCCTGGGCATCTGTCCACACCATTTGTATGGAAAGAAGCATGTTGTGGGATAGTAAAGTCATTTACCAGCCACATTTCTAAGAGCAGCAGCAAACACAGGAGTCATTATACCATCTTAACATGAGAAATGGAAGATACTTCACTAGAGAAAGTGCCAGGCAGCTTCACCAGAGATAGCAACTCCTTCTGCAGTAAGACAAATTCCACTTTCACAATAGACTTTGCTGAGACTGCAAAACGTGTAAATCAGTGCAGCATTTGGACCTACCTGTTTATAAACAACCTTGGGTGTAAGCAGGCACTCAGGTGACACGGAGCTGCTGGCAAAAAGCTGAGCTGCGTTTCCTGCTGAGGCTCCTCTGCCTCAGGTCAGGAGTGCAAAGGCTGCTTCCCCTATCGCACCAAGGGCAGCATACGTAGGCTCCCTTGGCTGCTGCTTCCCCTAGTCCCTGGAAAGCCACCTGCTAAGGGAGAATTTGCCAGATATTGGGAAAGTGTACCAAAACCAGTGAACCACGAGTGACAGTGTCTAAAGTAAAAATAAACTGTCCCAGACAAGGAAGAATTGTTTAACGCTCCTTATCCATACAGGGTCCAAAGTATCATTGGAAGTTCCGATAAATACAAAACCAAACTTCATCTGAAGGCAGGTAGGACAGATTGCACACTTAAGGCCCAACTAGAATATAGTTACCCTTATTTTACACTGATTTTTCCATTTCTCCATTCATAATGCAGGTAGCATCACACAGGGTAAATAAAATCGGGAGAAAACCAAAGTGAGAAAGTCTGAGCTGTGCAGAGTTGTTAAGGGTGATGTTGCTACGAAAGGAAAAAGTCAGAAGAGATACGTCCTCTTGTCACCCTCTCTTCTGTGTCATCTGCATAATGAGACCTGCAAAAAGTACCCGAGTTCCTCTTGCCTCATTATTTTCTTAGTGCATATTCTTCTGGTATAATATAGAAACTTGTTCTAGCCACCTGCAAAGCTCAGGGTTTGTTCAGGACAGAACTGGATTGCTGAGAGAGCACAGCACTATTTCTGAGGTGAGTCTAACCTAGCAGGATTCAGTCTTTCTACTTTTGAAGAGGGGAAGTGGGAGAGGAGAGGCAAAGGAAAGGGACTTTTAGAAGAATATGCTGCTATTTCCTGTTAAACTTGACTATTTGGATGTTCAAATGAGTATAAAAGGCAAATCTAAGGAGAGGTAATGCATTCCTTACTGCAACTAATCCTTGAAGGCCAGGCTTACATGGCTTTTTGGTAGGAAAATTACAATGAGTAATTTGCAGTTGGCTGGCTAATGAAAGAAGAAAAAATTACCAAAAGCTGCTGGGAAATCATAATGGTGTATGGGTATATAGTTAGATGGACTCAGTTCACAGGGATGAGAACTACTGAATCAAGTTTCTGAAATGGTCATTACAGAATTTGTAGTAGTAAATATCAGCATGTAAATCCTGACCTTTCCTCATCCTTCCCAGTGGGAACCACAAATACTTTTCATTTAGCCTGTATTTAGGAAGACAGTTTTGGGAACAGGAAAAAGAAAAAGTCATCTGAAGATGTAGGAACCACTGAGGCTAGCTGGTGCTCTAGTCTATCAGAATAGGATCCCCACCTTCAATTTTAAAATTGGACTGCTCTTCTCTCACTGCTTTTTCTCTGTCATGTTCCAGTAATGACAAACGGTAACCAAACTGACAGTGTTACTTACTCGAAATTAAAACAACTGTTTAATGCTCTTAAAATTCAGAATTTTGTAGCTTTGCAAGCTGCAGTGGGTGAACTGGCTGCTGTGAAGCTTAATCTTGATTGCAAATGCTGTCTTTGTTCTGGCTGTTCTGCTCATATGCTCATGATGTGTTACATTCCATAGAGAGCCAGTCAGGACACATTGCCAGTGTTTGAAATGGTCCATAGAAATGGAGGACCACCTCAAACAGGTATCCTGCAGGAAAAGCAATGCCTTCCAAAGGTGGGGGAATAGCTGTACAGTCTTAATGAACAGGTTTTGGCAGAAGGAAGATGGGGACGACCGCTAGTCAGTAGAGTGTTCACCGCTCAGGGCTGTGTGCCACACAGCACACAGGGCAAACTGCTCTGCCCACAGTGGGTGTCACAGGTAAGTGGGACACATAAGGAACTGTGAATCACAGGTCCTGTAAATGGTCATTAAATGGTTGGGTAGAAGTGTGTCAAACAATGAGATGATGTAATGGACAAATGCTTATCATAAACATAGAGAAACCTGACCTCATTTCACATATGATTTCATCTTAGGTGACCTCACAAGTGCAGTTACTTTACCACCTGCACAGCCTTGTATGTTTTATGTGCTTCTTTTACCCTCTAGATCCTGAAGAAATTAGTTAATTTGTTGTTTTTCACAATCAGTCCCAGACGGATGATGTCTGTCAGCATTTCCTGATTTACACAACATTTATCATTTTCAAAGCACTTTATAAACACTAAACAGTTGATCCTCACACCACCCCTGTGCCCTAAGCATTAGTACTTCCTTTTTACCAACTGGAAATTGTTATTGGAAGTCTAAGCAATTCTCACAGTAGCTAAGGTAACAGCAGAACTTGGTAACATCCAATTTTTTAACTGCTCTTTACGCCTGCAGCACGTCACACTTCCCTAATGCAAACGCATCTACCACACTGCCCTCCGGTAGTTCTTTTTTCTTTTTTATTTACATATAAAAATCTTCTCCTCAGCTCTGTTAGTTCTTGCAACTTTTTGGTCTCTGGTATACTTCAAGAGCCAAGCTCTCAATTTGTCTACAAGTCAACTTCCAAAATACTCTAAAAACAAATGAGCACAACTTTTGTGCCTTAAGATATTGTATCCCAAATGTCTGTCAAGTACAATTAATAGATTTAAAAAGTCATCTTTTTCATTTATTCACTTAATATGAGGTCACAGAGTCATCTAAATTCTTTGTGGGTACAGAACTGAGGTTCACTGAAAATCAGGCCCCAGCTGAGCTTTGGTGAATTTTTAAAGTAAGCAATTAAATGGCTTGTAAAATACAGGTATTTCAGAACAGACACCAGTAACTGTTGGAAAGAACTGAAACTCAGAATGGCTGCATTCTTAGCTGCATTGGAGCATTCAGCAATGTTAAACTCCTTCCAAGCACATACAAAGGGAAGTAGTTTGATTTATTCATAATAATGGCCTTACATACATAGTTATAGGCAGGTGAAGGCTTTTGAGTCACTTCTAACTGCCGAAGGCAAGTAAAGAAGAAACACTGGGTAGTAGTTAGACAAAAATAGAAGCCTCTAACCCCTTCCTTGGGCAATGTTTCTTCGCCTAATCTTGTCCCTACTAGCAGAGTAGTGGTACATGGCTGAACTCAGCTAGTATACCAACACCTGCCAGCACCTCAGCACAAAAAGGCTCTATGAGCCCTCTACTCATTTGAGTCATACCATTCGCACAAAAAATTACCTGAACAAAAACACAGCACAAGAACTTTTGTTTAGGATATTGTCTTTTCCTTCCTTCCTTTTTAAAATGTTTTCCCCGTGCTGGCATAGGTGACCCCAGACCTGATGTTCTTAAGGATAAACCTCCCTAACATTTGGTGTTGCAATTCATGATGTACGGGTTTGCTTTCATGTTAGATGTAATGGACAATGCATGGGAAAAGCCAGGTGCCTGAGAATAGGATTCACCACAGCTAAGTTAGAGGTACCTAGAACTAGCTAAAAGGGAAATCGTTAGGACAGCAGTTAGAGGTCTGCCCTCTGTCAGCATAAAGACGCCTTGTTTGGCGTAACAGGAGGTGTTCTCCTCTTGCAATTCAGACCCCAGTTGCCTCTGCTGAGAGTGGATGTCTTTGCTTTTCAAACTGGCAGCTGGCCTCCATGCTTTACAGAAATGAGAGGAAGAAGGTGACATTACCATTCACTGTCCTTCTCTGGTAGCAAAGTAGATAAGCTTCAGTCCACTCAGGACTGAAGGAAACTTAAATTTGATGTCCTTCTCCGGCTGAGGGAAATACACTCCTCCAAGCCCCATGGAGAAAGCCCTGTCTAGCAGGAGGCAGCTCTGTTGCAGAACGGTAAGTTCTCCTTCAGATCTATTCATTGCATTTTAGTGTGCTCCTTGCAGAAGAAAGCAGTGGGTCTGTTCCTGCTTTTCTGGGCAAGCCATTAGTGGATGTAGCCCTCCAAACTGGGAACTGAAATGGCACAAAATCTCTCCTTTCCACGAGGCCAGGAGCATGGCCACCTATATACCTTCTCAAACAGGTAAGTGGGCTTCATCAATTTTGTGGTCTCGGCGTAGCCTGGGCAAAATTTACTCATTGGCTGCATCTGGACTGGAATTAGGCATTAAGGTATCTCTGCATTATAACTCCTGCTCACTTTGCTCCCCTTTGCAATAAAAGAATTAAAGGTTGAAAATGGGCCAGAGGGAATGGGAAATCTAAAGCTGGTTGGAAGGACCAACTGCTCAGAGAGAACATTCACTGACTTTACATTTTGTATCAGTAGGCTAGCTGTGCATGCTCCTTCTGACCATGCATTATAGCAAAACAATGGGGAAAATAAACTTGTGTGGGATCTAGTTGTTTTAGTAACATATCAATATTAACATCCTACATGTATAAAACATTGTCCATACCTTTTTGTTCTGTTTTCTTTTCTCTCGGTGACCATTGTCTAACCTGCAGGTGTCTCATGAATTCAGGCCAGTGGAAAACAGTAAGTAAAAACTGTTTGTTTGAGACATGGGTTTGTTCTGCTGCCTAGGTTTGAAGGAGGTGAGATATTTACCTACATTTCTTTCCAGCATTGGCTCAGACACAAAAGCCAGTTACAGTGGCTTAGCAAGGCAATGTGTATCAGCTGAACTACGGCTGCTTGGTTATGTCAGAGCTCTTCATGGCATATATGTGAATCCTACATACAAAATATGAAGTAGGCATCCAGGCTGCAGCATTGGGAAGGGATTTTTACTCCTGCCTACACAGTTCTTAATGTCCAAGACCGTGAAAGGAGCCATTACAGTGTGGCAAAGGAAGGACTGGGTGACACGTGTTGCGCTTCTTCTATGGCACCGCTATTAACAACTGATGGCTTAAGTTATTGGTGAGGAGGAGAGTTAAACTATTAAAAACTTAATTTATGTCTCATTCTTCACTGTGTGACTCAAACCAGTTTTGCAATCTGTTACAGGTTAACTAGCCAGGGTTAGGCAGGGTGGGGCCTCTAGCAGATTGCAAAACTGGTTTATTCAATTCACAGAACAAGAAAATATCTTTAAAAACTGGCATTCTAGATGAAGACCAGATACCTAGCTGTCAATTATGGCACATCATGCAACGAAACAGATTTTCAGGCCCCTCAGCTTTTGCTGCTGCGTTGAGTGAGACACTGCATGCAAGTCACGTGCAAGCGGAGGCCACCCAGTATCGTGCTGCAGCTGAAGAGCATGCCTTTCTTTCAGCTTGGAGCTACGCTCAGAGGCACACCCTCACCTGCAGCCTCTCTCCTCTCCTCCGTAACTCTGTGTGCCAAGTGCAGCTGGTTAATAGATCACAGATCAGACCGACCAGCTGCTTCCAGCATATGGGGACATGGAGGAGGGGAAGCTGCAGGGCTCCTCTGCAAATGTGTGAGATGCAGGTCTGGAGCTGTCTGGAGATCAACAGGTGATTTCAAGTAGGGAAAGAAATGGAAAAGAGCTGTACTGTTTTTAGCAAAAAAGAGAGGGAATGCAATCTGTTGTCTCCTACAGAGTTTTGCTCTTTTTGAGAGGGTAGGCAGAAATGCAGATGATTAGAGTTGCAGGCTTACCTTGTGAGGTATTTTGTACAGCTTCATCTGGACGTGGGATGTACCACACAAGGCGGTGACGTAGGTGTATCTGAAAGCTCTCCTTCGATGTTAGGAATACACAAAGCATGGGAAAAAACTGTTAAATTACATAAAAAGTCTATTGTATATGTGTTAACATACATTGCAGATGGTTTCAGAATCTTGCACCCTCTCTTGTTATCAATGCAGTTCTTTTTATTGCTACCAGATAATTCAAATTTTGGCACTGTACAACACTGTCAGAGAAGAGATGAAGTATATGATCTACTTGTCTTTATGCAGCCAATACCATCATTGTCCTAGGGAGTTTTCCTAGTCCACAGCCATAGAAAGACCATCAGAAACTGAGAGCCTCGTTTTCACTTACATTTGTGGGCCCTTCATATTGCTCTGGCAATATAAAAAGGTCCTAAAGTTTAAGTTAAAACTAATGTGAAACTCACTTTAGCAATCCTTTACATTGTCATGGCAGTGCAAATTTGTCCCTACTATAAACACAACATAGCCATGTTCTAAATCTCTGTTATATTATGTTGCATTATAACGGAGAGACACCAGAACGGACCAACTGGGGAGCCAGAGGAGCTTCTCCACAGGAAGTTTTTGAGAAGTTAGGATTTGCATGTGCCAGGGTGGTCTGAGAGTATTTGTTCCTGCCTCAGTGCAGGGCTAGACTGAGTGATTTTCTGAAATCCTTTGCAGTTCTGCAGTTCTGAAAGTTTATGTTTTCTAAAGAGACAATTTCTTTGTGTGTCCATCAGCGTGGTCTGGTCTTAAACGTTACTCTGTATTTTTGCAAAGGCTGTAAGTTTACCACCGTAATAGTGAAAATTAGAAACTGCATTCCTAAAATTGGCCCGTTTCCTAACAACATACCAAAGAAAGGCAAACAGAAAAGGTATCACACATAATTTAGTTAAGATTGCTTCTTTTGTATTTGTTACAGTGTAAACATATATTCCCTTCTTGCTTCCCTAAACAGTCCAGCCCAGCTGAGTTGTGAACTGTGATTCTAAGGACATCCAACTTCTGAGCTTTTTAAAAATGTAATTAAAGCTTTCCCCTTTCACCTATAAATTCCCCAAAACTACTTCAAGTCCTGCTCTGTCTAGATGGAAGACTGTTTTTTTCTCAAAAGACGTTGATTTTTAAATGAGCTTTGTTTCTGATCGTAGTAGCCCCTATTTGTTTCACAGCAACAGCTATTGGGAAGGGACTTTCACGATGCCTCTTAGTGAAACTCCACATTTAACAGCTACAACATCTAGAACCAAAATCAATGTTCATGCCAAGTGTTAATCCACAGCTTTCCTGCCCCTTCTCCATGGAAGTGGCCAGTTTCAAACCAAAGCTGTTCAAATTTCCTCATGCTGCTCCACAAAAGAGGCATGGGAATGCCCTCACTGCAACCTACAGTGCAGCAGAGAGAGCCAGGTAAGCAATCTGGCTTGGGTAACAAGAGTTCCTTCACTGTCATCTCACAAAGCTGCTTCACAGGGTAACTAGCCCACGTGGTGTTTTGGGTTGCTGTGGCTGGGCTACCTGTGGGACTCAGGCAAGCCCTGTCACCCCCTGCAATATCAGGTACCTCTACAGTGCCAGTGTAGCCCTTCTCCCAAGTTTCGATGATGAAAAAGAAACTTCAGTTTGCATATGTGTTAGTGTCAGCCTTTTGTAGTGTCACATTCATGCTAGAGACAACAGTCCCAAAAGGAACTGGACTAGAGCTAGCATTTCGCTTCCCTGGAGTCAGTGAAGCAGCCCTTGGCTAGAGCTGGGTCTGGGTGACCGGAGTAATGAGGTTCTGCAGTTCATAATTTTACACTGCGCGTTTCCTCCCTAAGGACTCACACAGCTGGTTTATTGAAATCACACACAGATAGGTCTTAATGCATTTCTTAGAGACTGATATTAGAAAAAACTCAGCTAGCCTAATTGTGAAATATGCTGGTGGAACCTGCAGAAATGTGGGCTTTATTCTTGGCTTTGTGATCAGTTGGAGGGCGGACTTCAAACAAATCTTTAAACCCCTTTGTGTTTCAATTCCCCTCAGCTGTAGAAGAGGGATGCTCACCCCCTGTATGCTACTGCCATGTGCTGGCTTGGGCTGAGCACATTCTGTGAGCAAGGCTGGGCAAGCCTGTCCCACTGCTGACCTCCAGCACCTGTTCCCTGGATAACTGGAGAGCTTCAGCTCCAATGGCAGCCAATACAAGACCTTTACCAGCACTATATTCACTAAACAAACATGTCTTTTTATTGTTGTTATAATTGCAGTTGGTTGACAAAAATCCCATAAAATTTGATGTTGTAAAAAATAATAAAAACATTTAACATTACAAAAAAGTTACTTTGATACTAAATATCAAGTTGGCATGACTAAGAGTGTAGCGTCACACACAGCAAAACTACTATTGCTCCTTCCACTCATCGAGAGGCTTAGGCCACTCTGGCCAGGCCCCTTGGGTCCCTACACCCCCTCACCACACACCTTCCAGGAGAAATCCTCAGCAGACCCTTCTTCCACTCTTAACTGAAGATACTTCTGTAGCTTTAAAAGTGGCTCTGGGCTGTACTGCTCAACTCCAGTTCAGAAATTGCACTTGAAGCACAAGACACTTTACTCTTTGCCACGACTTCATGCTCTCAACCACAAGAAAACCTAAGAGTGACATGGCTGTCCCCATCCTCTGTCCATGTAATGGCTGTATCTGATCATTCGGTGGAAGCCATTTTTTAAGCTGAAATCTTAATTTTTAAACTGCTGCTTTGCAGGTCAGTCATTAGGTTTGATCTGCAGTTATTTCTTACCTTGGGATGATCTTTTATAGCATGTGAAATATTATGAAAGTTAACCTTTTTCCAGGGCAATAACATTTGCATTTCAGAAGCTTTTGAATAAATATTTAAGAAAAAATTATAAATATGTTAGGTTAAAGCTTAGTTTATTTTAATTTTTACGACTCCTCTGGATGGCAGAACAGCTGTATTGGCCGCATAACATATATTTTTTAGAGTTAGAAATATATAGCCATCTGTTCAGCTCGTAACATGTGTTAATAGGTATCTCAAATTTCAATTCAAGAAATAACCATCTTAATAAATAACATAACAGCAGGAAACTTGGGTTATCTAATGGAGACCTAGCTGTAGTAGTACTACATCTGTTTAAGTTAGTCATTACAGAAATATTCAGGTAAGAAGTACTTGGCTTAAATGGAACCTTTAGCTAAAATCATTAGAAAACTGCATTTCCTGGAAGTCTGGGACTGAGACTAAGAAAAAGACCTAGTCAAAAGATTTCCAGCTTTATGTTGACACTTGGATACATTTTACAGAGATCAGAGATCTTTACTAACGCTATACCCACCCAAGCTTCATAAATTTCTCCTGTGGACTTGGTGTGCCAGAGATGACCCATTAGATAACTTCAGACCCACCTGGATTTGC
Organism: Sagittarius serpentarius; assembly: GCA_034782735.1. Taxonomy (NCBI): domain Eukaryota; kingdom Metazoa; phylum Chordata; class Aves; order Accipitriformes; family Sagittariidae; genus Sagittarius; species Sagittarius serpentarius. The sequence continues at coordinate 18,950,596 of JAVKLA010000021.1, read as the reverse complement.
AGTTCAGACCACTAACTCTAGAGAAAGAAAAAAGCTCATGCAAAATGCCTGAGTTAAGACCATCATCAAATTAATCTCAAATTGTGCAGCCCCTGTAGGACAATATCCTACTTAAGTGGTCTTAGTGCAGATAATGGTCAGCTCTGAATTTAATCTGAAAGGTGAGTTAGTACTGGATGATAGTACCCTATACTTGCATGGGTATACATGAAGCAAGACAAATTACAAAATAAAGTAAAAGTATGCTCCTTTTTTTTTTTTTCTGCTCCAAAATGCTCTTTTTGCTGCACAGTAACAGGCAGTGTAAAGGGCTGTAATTCTAGGTCTTTTGTTGCCAAGATGAAGAAAATGTCACTCTCAAGCAGATGGTACTGCTGATGCGGAAGGTCATAGACTTGGAAATTAATTTAAACAACCCAAAACAAAAGCAAGGGAATGGTAGGGATAGTCCATTATTATCTTTGAATATTGAAAAGAGGGTTGAGGAAGCACAACAAAAAAGGAAGACCAGTTTATCCTTGGATTAGCTATAGAAAATGCATTTTATTTCCTTAACAAGAACTAGAGGGAAATCTTAAGCCACCAAAAGAAATCATGGTCAGATCCTTGGACCTCTGCAGATGAGGATCTTATCTGAGTATGGGGAACCACAGAGGACACAGTGTCACCACAATTAATGGTCTCTATGCCATTTTCCACTTCAGGGATGCATTCCACTCCCGCACCAACCAGCTGGATGCTGGAGGGGCCTAAGCACCCTAGTTTAAACTGTTCCTGGTTCAGCCCTTAATTTTAGGACTGAGAAGCACAGAGAACAGCTGACATCTTCCTCTCCCATCTCTAGTCATCTTCCAACTATAGCTCAGCAGACTGGTGAATTCCAGTCCTTTGTGGCTAGCATAGGGTGGATGTCATACTGGAGAAGTTACAAGAATATGACTTTATGATTTCATAAAGTACCTTCACAGGAACTAATTAGGGGGTAACTTATTAACGGAGAAACTATCAAGTTATGAATGAACTGTCAGCTGCTGTGCCAAGTAACTTGCATCAGCATTTACAGTCATAAACACTCTGGGTAAAAGCACACTTAATAGGACCCTTTCATGGGCTGTGCAGTCTCTGTCACAGGAACAATTTAGTGATTCCTTTGTTTGTGCCAGCTACAGAAGGGCCTGGAAGATCTGTGATGTCTATTTAACTTCTGTGACATGAATTTGCATCCATCTTTGCTATTCATTAACCACTTCCCTCCCCTCCCTCAACTTCTTAGCTCTTAACGGCTGTGGAGAAAATATGATCCAAACATATTTTGAAACAGCAAGATCTTCCTGAGTCTGTGCCTGGGTCTGAACTGCCCTATTCATATTAATCAGTAGCTTCATTGGTCTTGCAGCCATGGAATGGTAGTTTTTCAACAATATACCAAAATTAATTGAATTTTTCATGTGGGCTTTGCCACAGACACAGGACATTTCACTTTGTTTCTACACTCTGCTGGAATCTCTCAGCAGCTGTTTCTATTTTAGTGCTCTTCCTACAAGCAGAAAATCTGTGGAATTACGGTACATCACTCCCACTCTCTCCAATTTTGCTAGGTAGCTGTATAACTCACCTGTGGCTCAGGCCCTGGTAGTGTGGGCACACTGAAGTGACACCAGTAACCTGGGGCCCAAACCAAAGTTACATCTCCCAGCACCCAAACCATGCCTCTGTATCTTTAAGCTTGCTTATAAATTGGTATTATCACATGACAAATTGCCAAACCACCTATCTTATCTATAAGAGGCAATATCAACCAGTATGTTGTATTTTTCATGCTCTCCTCATCACTAGGACAATTTGTAAACATCTGAGCAGCTTTAAACAGTTGCACACTAGAGCATACAAATCTGACAAGCTTTCCAAAATACACAGCCCCAAACACAGAAATACTTCCCACTCAAACAGCTTTCCATAGCTCAGCAGCAGATACAGAGTTTGAAAACTCACAAACAGAAAGAGACATGGCATCTGACTGGAAAGAACAGCTTTCTATCTTAAATTTAAAAAGGAGGAAAAAAACATTTTTATCTTCCATTCTTAACTTTCTCTCCCAGATTGCATTTTGTATCTGTCCCTTGTTAAGCATCACATCAAAAAAAGAAACCCTCACCTTAAAGTTTCCTAAGTAAGAAACTAGCTGTTGGTACAATATTTCCTATGTGTTAGTATTCAAGGACTTGCAGAATATGATTAAAATATTATGAGCTGCTTTTATGAGAGCTGAAGTCATGTAAGGAGATTTATATAGGCCATTGCAACCTTCCTATCAACTGTAACTTTGCTTAAGGCTACTGTTTATGCTTTCAGAAAATACTGGAGATACCTAAGGTCTAAGGCACTAGAAAAAAGGAAAGGGAGACAAGCGTCTGTCACGGTACATAGAAAATGAATCCTTCTGGCAACTCTTGCCCAGCCCTAGATTAATATGGATTTACAAATAACATCATCAGTGAATCAAGAAGCGTTGTAATTGTTTCTGCAGCTATTCCAAAACTTTCTTCTGCACAGACACAACCTAATTCTAACTTAGTAAGACAGAACAGCTTGACACATTTGTTATCTAAAGACCACTTCAGCCAAAGAACATAATGAAAAAGCATGGGAACTTGACTCAGGAGCAAATGCTCTTCTTTAATATTTGTTCCAAAAATAAAAAAGCCTCTTCCCCCCCCATTTCTCATTATTTCTTATTCTTGAAGCTCTAATTTTGCCCTAAGGACTGTTTCAAAAATACATTCTCTTTGACAGGATTGCTTAATAGTGCTCAGCCAAGTGGGATTAGAGCCTTCTGAGGGAAAGAACATATTTCTTATTCATTTTCTTGACTAATTACTAAAAATTACTTTGGGAAACCTTAGTTGTGGAAGTATCACTCACCTGTTCTTCACAGTGGGGATTAATAACCAGCATGCACTATTGCTCAGTGCCTGAGTGCAGCTGGCAGGCACTGCGGCTGCAGTCTTCACACAGCAACTCAGGACTCATGCATGCTAGAAGCAAACCTGTTATTCCTTCTCGCAGGCACACTCTTAATGATTTCATGACTACAGTATCTAAGGGCTGCTAGAAAGGGGGACTAACCAAGCGTAACCCTGTTCTGGAGTCATTCCTCCAACTAGTCTTTAGGGAGAACTGAGTGAATGCTGTGCTTATGCACCAGTCGAGGGTAGGGAATACACCGTGCCCCAGCTTCTGGAAGTAAAGTGACAGGAAGATGAGCTGGAAAAGACCAGACATGATGATGGAATCAGTTCCATGTCCTTTGTTCTCCATGCTATGGCCAGACATAGCCAGTCTTTGCTGAGAATTAATTGGCTAAATATTGCTCCAAAAGCCTGTAAATTTCTTCCCTTAAACTCTATGAATTTGTGAAGACACACATAGTAAATAAACAGAATACTTCCATAGGATGTTCAGCTATGAAGTTAAGAAGAAAACAAGGACTATCACTATGTGTGGTACTGTTTTCACTGCGTATTACACCATCAATACACTAAGGTATTGACACAAAACCATTTCCAGTAAGGCTGAGACAAGACAAAATCAAACCCAGTGATCTGAATCTACAGTCCTCACTAAATCAAAAGCAGGATTGTTGTTGACATGTATACAAAATAATGACACAGACCTTAAAAATCCATGATGTTGACTTACATTTCTTTACACGGGTCAAAGAATATGGCCTGGTCATTGCATTTCCTACAGTTGATTTGCTGGAGTATTTTTGTAGTCCAGTACGTGAAACTGTCGGGGTATGATGCAGAAAAGCAGGCTTTATGAAAGAGCATGAGACCAAATTGAAATGAACTTCCCATCAAAGGGAGAAAGGGTTTTTTCTTGTTCCTCAGCACCACTGCCCACCAGCTGAGCTCGGCTGGAATGGCCACACTACAAACAGCCACCTTAGAGGTCTGGTTGAGCCAGGAGGCCACAACAGGTCTCCTGACTTCCTTGGAAATCTGTAGCTCTAAGCATTTCTCTCTGGCTTTTTGGGCTAACTGGAAGTCAGAGCAATGATCAGAGTTAAGAAGAGAACACAGATCCTGCAAGAAGTGTTAATCTTTTTGTTGATAGAGAAAAGTATTCTAGAACAAAAGAACCATGCTTTGAGGCACATCTTCCACTCTGGCATTACTGAAGAACGAAGGATTTCTTCCTTTGCCCAAGCGTCCAGTCATTAGTAACAAACTGAAAAGCGGTCCTTTTTGTGTAGAACCATATACACCAATCTAGGAAATGCCAGGGTAACATGGTGGGAACTGTCATATCTTCTTGCCCAACCTGCACCTTTTGCTTGCCATCACAAGTCAATAGAAAATAAAACAAAACCAAAAAGAACCCAACATCATTCTTAAAGCACTGCCAGAGCTTCCACTTAGACAAGAGTAGTTGGGCCTATTACAGCAGGTAATGAAATCCACTTCTCTGTAACAAAATGGGACCTGATCATACAATTTTATTGCTCGTTTCCCTTTCCTGAAGAAGTTCTGACCTCAACAATTGTCTCTGAGCTTGACAATATTAATAATATTGATTCTGCTTGACAATATTTTAGGACTTTTGCAAAGACCCCTCAACTACAGCTGAGCTGTAAAAAAATCCTATTTTTTTAAAAAAATATAGCAGAATATGATGTTTTGCCATGTCTACCAACTGTGAACACGACTTTTCATCAGCTATAGGGATTGATTTAATACAGCTGTAACCATGAGGCTTCTGAAAAGCACAATAGGACCTCTGGGACTCTGCAAGCCTCTGTGACACTTTGAGAGAGGCACTCTACATCCAGATTTCTCTCTTAGGACTAAAATCACTACACCACACAAAAAGGAATCTGAGACAGCTTCAGAGCAATTCTATTCCTGAACAGAAGTGCTGGCTCTGGGAAGGTGAGAGTGGGAACCACAGAGAAGAAGGGGCCAGGAGTTACTCCCTTTTTTCAACAGTCCACAGCAGTGACAACATCTGCAGAGCAAGCACAGGGTGGAGTGCCAGGCATAGATGCTATACATATCCCACACACCCAACAGAAGAGTCACTTCACCTTCATCTTGCTTCACCAGTGCTTTGGAACAGCCACGGGGAGATAAAGGCTAAGAATACGGGAGAGGTGGCTTTAGAGATATTTCTGGGCAGGCCTTCAAAGCTTGTTTCTTAGCCATATTTCCATGGGTGTCCATGAAGCCTACAATGAATAGTCAGTCATCTTGATCCTTCCTTCCCCAAGTCAATACAACAGACCCCAGGCAGAAGGGACTCAGTTCCAGATTCTTTTTAGAGCTAATGGTATTTCATGGCTGTTTCATTCCTCACACTTTGGCAGCATGTGCTAGGGCAACATATGACACTGAGGGCCTCTCTCCCTCTCCATCTCATGACAAGCCTGAAGAGATCAAGAGTCAGTCAGTCTGGGGTGGGAGTCAGTAACAGTGGTTCTAGGAGATGACCTATCTGCTTCTCTGTATAGGGCATAAGGAAAGGGCATAAGGACAGCCCACAAAGCTAACAGTCAATCATGGAGTGACTCTTTTGCTTCTGGTGGGTACAGCAGATACCCACCTGTAGATTGCCTGGCCCAGCAAACTAATTCTGAGTTTGCTGGGGATGGAGGAACCTGGATTTTACAGACTGCACAACTCTGAGAGATACACGCATGTGTGCAGTCCACCATCTCTTCTAGTTCCAAGTCTGAAAGATTCCAATGCAGCATTTTACCTTCCCCCAAAATATCGGAGCTAGTCTGAAGAGGCTGCTATGTAACCCCCTTGCTAATACACCTGCACAGAGCAAAAGAACATCTATCAGGGCTAATATTAGAAACACCATACCACAGGGCTATCCCTGGAAGAGCCAGCACCAGTGGAAATGTGGCATGTTTTGCTCTGGTTGCACACTCACCATGGATCACGTGAATGGCTCTGACTTTACTGCTGTGGGAGCACTACTGCCATTTTTAAAGCTCGCTGCTGAACTGCTCTCTATGGAGGAAGAGGATAGCCCCTTTTCTTGACAGATATCCTGTTGTCATGAGGCTGCTGTGGTGCAGGCTAGCTGTGCTGTCTTACGGGCTGTTGGCAGCCCCTGGCTCTCCATGTGTATATTAGCTAGACTAACACGGGTGAAGTTGGGAGGGTGATTAAAGGGTAAGGTTTTCTGCTGAACGTCCTATGAAACTTGTGAGGAGTTCAATGTTAGAAAGTGTGTATATTCATAGCGTTTGACCTCCAAAGATGCTAAAGTGACAATCTAGAGGGCTATGAAGGAACAAAAGCCTAGTTCTTCGCAATATTTAGGCACCTAAATCCTATTTGTATTAGCAGGCACTAGGCCTTTGAGGATGTAGGACAGCAGTGCCCACCACAGTCCTAGCGCTTCAAGCTCCTGGTTGACTAAGCCTTGGAGCCAGACAGTAAGGAATGCTTGACATTGGCAGTGAGGTCAGTGGACATATCTGACAAGTCCAAGTATATTAGCCATGGTCATGGTGGATACAGGGTGGCAGAGTAAGGAAAGGAAATCATCTTATTGCCAGAGACATGGTTCACTGCATAAACTACGGTACTGTACTTCATTTCAGAAGTCACAAGCAATCCTAACTGAAGAATTAAACCAATCACACTCTTCTCAAAATATTTCACTGATAATAATGTAACTGGCTGGTTCATTGCTGCAACCAGAAGCAGATATGAATAGGAACAATAATAATGATGAAATGGTAGTACAAAACAAAGTTACAACAGTAATTAAACACAGAATATTATTTAGCAATGCAGGTTTGGTTATTAATCTTGCTGGGTTAATGTTTTGGCTAGGAGGCAGTTAAACTTTTGTATTTTGAATTTGATCTTGTTTTGTCATGGAATTAATTTGAAAGTTCTGTAGGTGGTGTCCATCAAAAAAACTTCCAGTCTGAAGCACATGACTAGCATAGGACAAATGCTCTATGTTGATAAGCATTTGTGATCACATCAAAGATTTTCCTTAAATCAAGTTACCTTAATACCCCACGTATTATCTATCTAGCCACTGGGAAGCAGGTCCTGTGGGGTCAGGTATACCACTATGGGCTATTTCACAGCAAAACAGTTAATCTGCATCACAACACATTGTCACGCATTAGGAAAAAGTTCTGCCATGGTGCATTCTGAATTACAGACAGGCCTCAAATGGTCTCCACAGATGCCAACTCACCAGTAGCCTGATTCAGATATCCCATCTGTCTGAATGTCTGCTGCATTTCTTCAGATCTTTGGGTACATTAGAAAAAGTATTTTTTGCTGCCTCTCTTCCCCCTCACTCTCCTCCTCCAACATCATCTCCTTTAGGATGTAATGTCCCCAAATGGCTTTGGGGCAGCTTCTACAAAGAATTCCCATTTTGGATGCTGTTCTGACTCACCATAGAAAGAATAGTCCTCTCCCCTCCTCACACAGTAGTGTGAACTCTTAATTTTGTAATGCAAAAGCCCTGAACCAAATCCATCCCTAATGTAACTCTACTGAAGTCAATGAAATGACTCCAAGAATTGGTTTGTCTCTTGGTTTTAACACCAGAAAAGTGCCTCATCCAGCATAAAAGTAGAAACTTAATACACACTTCAGTGTGTTAGACAGCCTTGTCATCACAGCACTGTATTTGCTTTTGAATAGGCTTATTATCCATATCAGTGTTACTTCTAAATCTGGATATTGCATTTGTTAGGCAAAGAGAGAAAATCAGTTTTATTAATTGAAATAGAGACTGCTGAAACAGCTGAGTTTCAGCATATGTTAATAGTACAACCATCCTCATTTAAAGAGATATTCAAACCCCTAATAAAATTTTCGTTTTTAAATATTTCCTGTACTAAAGTACACATAACTACCATGTACCATTGCCATCTAGTGGAAAGGTAAGTAAGAACACAGGTTTCCTTCACTTTAATAGCTACCCATGATGATCATTGATGATAATTTTATCCAATTTGCAAAATCTCTAGAAAGCATACTGTAAAGTCCATACATCTCTCAATGCTTGCCCTGCTCTCAGGGAAATCGATAGTTTCCTGTTTAATTTATCTTTTGGTATGGTAAAAAGAAGTGTTTGACTGCTGTTAGCAATCTTACTGATAGTTTTTCTTCTGAAACAGAGGAAACTTAGCTTGTTTCCTTATCTTTGATTAAATATAACATTCACTAACTTAATTGAAATACAGCGTGTTAGTGGATACGCATGGTCAATAAGGACGTGTTTCAGAGACAACTGCTGTGAAAGGGGAGGTGGTGGTAGAACAAAAATAGAAAAAATGCTATAGTAACGCAGCTTCTCCTTGGCTTGTCTAAAAGAATGAAATTAACACAGCTTTTTGCAATTAAAAGCATATGCAAGTTTCAGGCAGGCTGGCAGATTAAGCATTAAATTGAGAAGCTTCTACACAAAAACTCTGGTCAGGCTAAAAGACTTATTTCTTGTAGTAATTTGTTTAATGAGTTTACATCTGCTGTAACATTCAAAGAAGTCAGTAGAGCTCAAGTGTTTCACAGCTGCTCTTAAAAAACCCAAGGAGGAAGCACTTTGCTCATCTTCCTCAGACTTAAGATAAGGATGAGAAATGTTACAGAGATCCACTGGAAAGCCTCAAAGGCAAAATACATGATATCTAGTTTTACTAGATTCTTGATCATTTACAGTTCACCCTAAAACTCCCACACATTTGTTTCTTAATGTCCCTCACGCTCTGTTAAACCTCACTGCAGCAATGTTCCCATAGGAATGTGGCCACTTGCCAGACTCTCTCATGAACATTTCATTAATCTTCTTGGCTCTCATACAAACTACAAAACATTATTTGTTAGCAATTTAACTGTTTTGCTCCCAAATGTGCCAGAAATGTGATCTTTGCTATGCTTTCATTCAAGAATACATGAGGATAATTATATAGTAAATGAAATGAGGGTTTTTTTTACATTTAGCAAGATACAGTGCCAAGAAAGGTAAACTGATTATATCTTGTTTCTGGAATTAATGCTTATGCTCCCCTAAAACCCAAATCATTCTCAAATGTTAAGATCTAACTTATACTTAGCAAAATAATCTTGAGATGCAGTTTTATTTCAGTACATTACACAATGATCTCTGACTTCTCTAATAATTCAGACCATATCATGTAATCTGCCTACTTCAGAGGATAACGTAACAGAAAATACTATTTCTGTTTTCTGAAAGTCTGGCCTGACCCATGTCCAGTGATGTTGAGAAATGACTATCAGTGGCTTTGCAATAAATATGAAGAGTCTGTTAGCATGCAAAGCTTTGAAAGCACATGTCTTGCTACAGAGAAGGAAAACAATTTAGAGAAAAGGAACTTCATCCTCAGCAGAGCAGGGAGGACTTAATTCTAGATATACAGATACACAACTTTTATTTCATAAAATGGGAAGCTTCACAGTGGTATCAGTGGATAAAGCTGTCCTCAGGTATGTATAACACTAATAGTATAGAAGCAGGCTTTATCACTCAGTTTCATCTGGGTTTAAGAAACCAACAGTATTACATAGACAGACATGCAGATGCAACTCAACTTCATGCGAGATGTGTAACCTCCACGTTTTCTAACTTTGCAGTATTGCAAGTAATAATAACCTTCATATGTGTCAGCTCTGGGCACGGGGAGGTTTTGTAACTAATCTATAAGAAGTTCAGTTAATTCCTCAGATCCCATTTTCACTTTGCATCAATGTGACTGTTTTCAACAATTTGATTCCACGGCACCGTATGCAAAGTGGTATGCCTCTGCAACTGAGGGATGAAATGAAGAGTAAAGAGCAAATAAAGACTGCAGCCATTTAAAAGGACAGTGTCAGAGAATTAAAGGGAGGGGAAAGAACTATAGCACATTTATAGGTCTTTCTGTTTTCTCTTCTGACTTATGTAAGCGCACACAAGAAACCAAAACATTTGGGATGTATCCAAACTAAGGCACTTTTGAGGTTTTCCCAGCACTTTTCTGGCTTAATATTTTTCTGCAATGTAATGGGCAGAGACATGCAGCCACACTCTCCATATTGTGCAGTCTGTGTCAACAGACACATATTTGACCAGCCATGAATGAAGCAATGGCCCCAAGCTGTTTGCTGGGTCAGAATTTGGGTTTGTTTTTTTTCTTAGAATAATCTTTAGGGGAGAAGAAGAAGGTACTGCAAATTATGTTGCAGAACGTGAATGTGCTGGGTTGTGGCAAAAACTGATTGATACATGCTCTTTCACTTCTACCTTTTAAAATTATAGCAGGGGGATGAGTGGCAAAGTGTTATGAGTGTGTCCATAGAACATGAGAGGCTGACGATAGAAATAAGAAGCTCTATCAGTTGTTATGTGCAGCAAGATAAAGAAACCATTCAAAGCTTTTAATGTTGCTTGGGGAAAAGGAACAGGAATGACATGGTACTTAAGACCAGCTGGAAAAAAAATAGGCTTTTGGTGAGACAACGGCATGATCAGCTGCATGATTTTGATTGTTTGGATGTTGGGCTGATCAACTACCTTAACCAGGGAGAAAGGACCTAGAAGATGAGGTAGGTCATAAGGTATGATCAGATGAAGGGAGGTTTGGGAGCTGGGAATTTTTGAATGGTTAAAGTAGGTAGGAAAAATTTGGTAGAAAGGCTCATGCAAGATCTCAGGAGAGTCAGTCAAGAAGGAAATAACCAGTGGAGGAGGCAAGGCACCCAGGAAAGTGTCTGTTGTGCTTAGATGGTGATAGGAGACCTGATGCAGCTCTTTTAGCACTGGACCGAGTACTCACCTGCAGTGTTGCAAGGGTTAAAATGAGTCCAGAGACAAGCACATATGTAATTTGCCATTTGGAATGAGCATTCCCAATTTAGCTTTCAACTGGTGGCAAAGCCTAGTCATCGCAGTGAGATGCCAAATATTAATTTAGGCAAAGCTACACTGCTATATACTCTTGGAAGCTGTATGATTCGAAGTCAACAGAGTATAACTGACCTAATTTCTTATTTTTATTTCATAACTAAAAGCAACTCAAGGGAACCCTGAGCAGAGAGACTTGCTTAAGCCACACCATAATTGGACTGACTGATTGTACTAGCTGGTTGGCTAAAATTGTATTCTGATTAAATTGTAAGACCTTTTTTCCAAATGGCAAAGCTCTCCTGCCTATAATTCCTGTGAGTCCCATCCAAGAATTACAGTGTAAAGAGAAAGAGAGTGCACAGTGTCAGACAGCCTCTGTTGTTCCCCCCAACAAGTTGTAAATAATTATAGGATACTTACAGTGCTCTGTACTAGAGAAAGCCAAGAACAAGGCCAAGTGTCACAGTCCTCCCTGAAAATAATTGCAGCATGCAATATAATCCTACGTACTCTGGCAATATGTATTCTAAATAGAAACAAACAGGATAGCACTGGATTGTGGGTGGTGGAATTGTACCAGATGCTGGGAATTTTATGTTAATTAAGAAATGCTGATTAATAAAGAACGGTAAGTTTTAATAAGCCACTAATAAAAGAGAAATTGCGTTTAAGTAACAGGCGTGTCTTGATTCCCTGGAACAAACCTGATTTTTAATCGGGGGAATTCACCTGGTGGAAGATTTTGCCTGACTTAAGACAGCAGAAGTTTTCTGTTGGTGTTACTCACTGTGGTTTAACTCCCTATCCCAGAGGTCTGCCTGGGTAACTGAGCCATTGGGAAAGAGGTCTTAGAAGCAGCAGAACTTACAGTCTTGTACCAAAATTACTGGGTGAGGTTGTGTCATACTAGACAAGAGAATAGAGGATCACAAGACTTCTGGGGCTGAAGTGTTAAAGTACATGCAAAACACCCAGCAATACAAGATAGTTCAGCTTATTTCCTGAAAGTGCTCAGAATGCAAGGAAAGAGATTAATAAAGGTGCTGGGACTGTGCTGCCCCAGCAAGATCCATCCTCTCTCTCACATCAGGGTACAACTGCTTCTTCCCCCTTCTAGTAGTACAACTACACGTAACTTCCTTAACCACAAAGTGAAGGAGGGCCCCGATTTTTTCTGTTACTGAGCACAAGGTAACAGGGACATCCTGAGGTTTGATGCAGGTTTCCTTGTACATATAGGCCAAAAGGAGGCAGAGCTGACTCAGAGAAACTTGCCCAATAGTATTCTACCTTCATATCATGCTCTGCACTCTGATGTATCATACAATACTTTGTAGGTTATATAAAGGAGCTCAGTTCGATGGAGGGACATTATTGTAAGCACAAAACAGGAATCCAGACAGTTTTGGTAATCCAACCACAAACAACGTGGGCATAGAAGATCTACTGCGGCTAATGAAAAATGAAAAGCAAGGTCTAGTTATAAGCAATGGAATTTCAGAAATTAACACTCAAAACTTCCAACTGAGGAATACGCACGTTCCTGAAAAGCAGAGTAACTGTTCAAAATATCAGTAGATAAATCTGTGCCCTAAATCTGCTTCCTACCAACTCTGTAACTTTCCACAGTGTTTGGAAGTGCATATTGTAGCATATTCATTGCCAGACTATCTTTCTTGCATGGGAGGACAATGTCCCTCTAAGACAGAAAAATCTTTGAATCTGGACATGGAGCTGTGGCTAAATGAAGCTGAGTCTGCTACGTGCCTCTAATTTCTTTGCTTTGATGAAAGTCCTAATGTCACCACTTAGGCAACGAGAAGGCGAGTTAGGGCTTTATCAGGACTAACTGGCAGCAGGCAGAGTTGAAGGCAGATCTTGATTAAGTGCTCTAAGCAACTGGAATGAAACTGTGGGACTGCAGAGTCTGGGAAGTAGTGGTCCACATGCAAGTTTTCATTTCAGAGCCCCTTTTAAACTACGCCCCTTTTAAAACCTGACCTTTTTCCTCCAGCTCTCCTCTTCATGCTCCAAGCAAACTCATGGAACCTGCCAAAGTAGAAAACTAACTTATTAGTCACAGGACAGTTGGTGGCACACAGAGCATACTCCTGATTAATTTATCAGTCTAAGTTATTTTACGGCCAGCTGGCCCACCCTCATTGTGTTATATGACCATGTTGCAAACTATAAAGTGTTCACACAAAGATACATTTCTCTTTCTTCCGCTCACTCTCTGCTTTTATTCTGTGCTTGTTTCTTTAGAGATCGTGGTGTTGTGGGAAGGCTCCACCACATATCTGTATGGCTGCTTCTTATTTGCATTAAGAGTCCCTAAGGTGCCATGAAGAAAGTTTAACATTAAGTAAGATCCAGGCCTTGATTTCTGTGAGGGTCAGAGAGGGGTGGTTTTGTTTTCTTGTTTTTGTTTTAATTCTTTTAATATTGTGTAAATATAATTAGTATTGCTTCCGTTTTGACAGGCTACACTCAGTAGTAGCTCAGATTACGCTCTCTGCAATTTCTATTTGAGGAGTTTATTTGATTTTGATATTGCTTTATTAAGAAAAGGCACAGTGACCCAATTAGAAACACTGATAAGGATCCCGACGAATTCAATCTTTACATTTTATCTTAAAAAAGAAAGAAAGAAAAGAAAAGTTCCCAGGCAGCAAAATTATGAAAATCACAAAGGGAAGTGCCACTCAAGACTGTACTTCTATCGAAAATGTAACCACCACAAATTTGTTTTCTACTCATCTGAGTCAAGACGGGGACTAATTTCCCAGTGTGTTAGAATTGTGCATTTCTTTTTTTGTTCTCTTATAGCTTGGCAAGGCAAACAAAAAACCAAGATTAATTACAATACTTTAACAGTCTGTCAAATAAGGCAGTTCTGTTGCTTACTTTTTAAGCTAGTGCATTCATGGGAATATTTTTTTTGTAGCATTATCTCATAAAAATACACATGTAAATTTAGCACATTTTTAGTATTGTAGACTTCAGCTAATCTAGTATCTTTCATATGTAAGGAGGATTTGGGTGGAGGCCAAGTTAATTAAAACCAGAATAGAAACATGTTCTATTCATGAGTCATATACCTCTGACTCACAACAGAGTCTGTGCGGCTAATGGGTTAATTTGTCTCAAAAACATAGAAAAAATGAAGCTAGAAGTTATGACACTGTTTGAACTGACTGCTGATTTCAGACAGTAGATGTACAAGGTTTTTATGCAATTAAGAATACAGATCTGCTCTAAAGATGTCCTTTCTGTCTCTTCAAGTGCCGTTACAAACAGTTCAGAAAGATCTGGAGGTACAGAAGGCTTAGAAATCTAGGACTGACACATTCAGTACTCTATTACTGTAACAATATGTACATGAAAGTGTTTAAAGTACTGTCACATAGAGGAAAGTCTAAATCACATGCATGTATCTTGTAATGCTGGCAATTTCCTCCTAGCCGATGGCCCTGCAGCACTTCAATAGGAAAAATTCCTCCCCAGGCAACCTAACAAACCTACACACTTACTTGCCTCAGTGGCCTGATGCTGAGCACCTACACCTTTACCACAGGAAGTGTGGTAATATTTTAAACTGACAGCCTTTGTAACTCCTGTGGTCCCTTTTCCCCTGGGGACTGGCATTCCACACAAGCCTCACTGGTAACTTTCTAGCTCCTTGTTTTACATCACAACTTAAAGGCACAGATAGGGTACAGAAAGGGGAACTTGGTTCCTAATCCATATCTATCATGATCTTCTGTGTAAAGTTAGAGAAGTTCACTTACAGGTTTCCTCCTCCCACATTCTTCCAACACTGAGCCTTTCAAGACAAGGACTGTATCACAGCGTGCATTCATGGAACTGCTAGTGCAACAAACCCTGTAGGCATGGATATAAACTGAACAGCAAATAAGCATACCTGAGTTGTATCTGCCTAAAACTTAGTGCCAAGGTTGAAAGCAGACAGCAGGATTCTGCTGCTCTGGGGTGGATTTAGTTATCTGATCTCCAAGGGCCTCACAAGACATAAATTATCCTGGTTTTTCAGCCCTCATGCAGGTGAAACTCTTAATGAATACAGGAGTGGACAAGAAGTATTTATCTTTTATGAGCTAATTTACAAAGCGGCTATAAGGGATCCTTTGAGGAAAGCAGGCCTTAAAAGTAATGGTTTTGTGAGTGTAATTATATAGGATTGTGCTAGGATGTAAAGACAATACAATGCAGGCCTCAGTGTAAATGTGACTGAGGCTTCCCACAGTGATACGAATATTTATCCATTTCTAGGTAAAACAGACTCAAAAAAACCACAAGGACTTTTCTCACATATTTAAAGTTAATTCAGTATTTTTCTGAATTGAGGCTACAGTCCTCAGCACCTTGCAATTTTCAGACTGCACATGGGAATATAAGTACTCCCCCCTTACCTAAGTATTGCCACCCAGCAAAAAAAAGAAAAAAAAAAAAAACAAAAAAAAGAAAAAGAAAGAAAGGAAAATTACATTTAAAGAAAAAAAAAAGAAAGTTCTGGTCACAGTGATTTCTCCCCACCCCCCTGCACGTAATTTAATAGTCCTCATCTGTTCATCTAATATAACAGTTACAAATTTGGCATGTGATCCAATTGACTAATCATTCAGAGACATGACTACACTCAGCACCGTTCATTCCTCCCAGCATCAAAAGCCCTAAGCAGTGGATGGTGCTGATTAGTCACAGCTGAAGACTTTAGAGCCTCAACATGCTAGTTTAGTATTAATTTTCACCTAACTGAACAGTGCAAACATCCAGGAGAGGGAGAAATAGTTAAAGCATGTTTTCAGGCTTATTCCCAATAAAATTAAACTGAGCCAAGTAGGAAACAGTCTGTGCAGCCTGTCACAACATGGAGATGTCAGAAGGGAAGCAGAAGATGGTCTTCCCATTTTCCCTCCCCAGCCCATATGAGGGGCATGGCCCCATGCAGATTTTCTGCTCTTCACACAGAACATAGGTACCAAGGTTGCAATCCTGGAAAATCTGTTTGAGCACCACCTCCCCCTGAAGCCATCTAAATTTCGCCCTTAATTTTCAGTTAAAAAATCCCTAGCATTTTATGCCTGCACATGCTCAAAGCTGACCCAGTCTCAATGGGACTGAGTAATTCTAGTTTTAACCTGGCTGGGATCCAAAAATGAGATGTAGCACTCAATCCAGTACTTGTGATCAGAGAAGGCCCAAGAAACCTCAACTGGCTTTACAGACAAAATGCAGTTGTGTCTGCCATTTTCCTAAAACACAGCTTGTGGATGATGTGGTGCTCACCTTCCCATATGAGCTCACCTAACAGCTAGAGAACAGGTAGGAAGTAGGGGATGAAACTATTATTTGCTTGCCTGAGGAAATGCACACCTAACTCAGGCTGCAGGCTGTGTGGCGTAGGAATACCTTCTCTTGGGGCTGTTTTGACAACACAGTCCTAGAAGACAGGAGTTGAGAGTAACTAAAGCTCAGCAGGACCTTTGCATTGAAACGGAGGTGATGTTAGTCCTAGTTCCTCTTCAAAATGAGTTTTGATATTTTAGCATCCTTTGATTGACTAAAATACAGAAGCAGGCCTTACAGGAGGTCCAGAAGGTAAGTTCTTCCCCCCAAATCCTTTTCCACCTTTTCAACAACCTAACCACCAGTTATGCTCCCTCTTCTGCTCTCTTTTGCTCTCTGTCATTTAATGTGGAATTACTTTATACACAGAGTTGCAACTTCAGCTTATGAGTCAACAGTGCCTCTCCAACAACACTAAAAAAAAGCGTATCACCTTAAATTCATACTGTAGGTTACAGCACTCTTCTAAGAAGGAGGAGAAACAACTCCCACAGATGCAGAAGGGCATTAAACCCAGATCTTTATTTTCTGGGTGAATAGCAATGAAGAAATTGAGGAAGCCAGACTGTGACCTTTTTGTTGTACTGCAATGTTTGAAGAAGAGCAAGTCTACTTGCTCTTCAGGACAAAATCCATAAAATTCAGGACAAAAGCCGTAAGTGCATACGGTGGGGCTTAAGACCATGGATCCTAAGCAGACAGAAATACCTCCTTCCAGCCCTGAGTAACAGGCTGGGATTGAAGCATGGCATTAAAACTCACCCTGTCCTTAGTGTTCCCTGTTGATTAAGCAGCTCTGCTTGGTGGTTTCAGCTTTACAAGCAGACCTAAAGATCAAATACCTGCTTCTGGATTCATTCCAGTAGTTCAGTGGCTAAAAATGTCGATCTGTAGCACTTTAGATGCCTATATTTCTGACTGGTTCCAAGTTCTGCACTGAAGCTCCTGCATTATAAAGGGTCACAACAAAAACAAGTTTACAAAAAAATAGATCTCAAAATCTTCCTAAATGCAGTTATTTTCTGAAATAGACAGTTTAATTTCAATCATTTTAACATTTCACAAACATTTTGTTAAATTTCAAATTAACAAAATTACTCTGCAGAAAACTGCATTATACACAGCTGCAATATCACCACTAAAGTGTTCAGCACCATAATATTAAAGCGAAGGTATGCTTTGCTATTTTGAGTCAAATACAGCATTTTCCTGACCTGCCGCTGTTAATCATTTCAAGCATATGTTTACATGGCTGTTTTTGCCAACCCACTTTCAGCTGTCACCAGCCCCCCCCGAAAATTATAATACACACCTAGTACACCCACAAAGAGGTAACTGAAAATGGGTTAGATGCATAGAGAGGTCTGGAAGCTCTGAGAACGTAAACCATACAGCCTTCCTAATTTTTTGTCATACATTTCATACTTTGATACAACAACAACATACAGTGTTGATTTTCAGGTGCAAATTTTATTGTGGATCATAACAAAGGTTTCAGAAAAAATCAGCAATAGAGTGTCTGTTACTTACAGAGTACATAAAATACATTCTGTGAAAGCTACTAACTCTGCAGTTGAAGGGAATGCAGCTTAAACCAACCATTATTTTCAGATACACATGTTAAGAGGAATATTTTGCAAATGTTCTTTTTTCTCAATGTTTGATATTGAAATCAAGAACCAAATATTTCAATGACACTAACATTGTTGCAGAGTGTGTAGTATTAAACTGTTAGACAGAAAAGAAAATCTCACTATTGCAAGAAGAAATAGTCACACAGAAAATATTGTCAAAATATGTAAAATTAGCCCTAGTAAATGTTAAATGACTCAAAACCTCTTTGCAAAAATCTGTGGATGCTGAGGTATGCATAATTTTGGAGTTTTGGTGCTGCTATCTCCATTTTTCATGAGCTACATCAAAACAAAGTATCTTATTAAACTAATTATAAGTTTCCACAAAGGATTTCTTCAGCCTTTAATTGTACTTTATCTGTAAAGAGAAAACCCACACTTATTATAGTAAAATGACAGAAGTCTATTAGGTAACAGTGTAGAAAATCTTGCAAGAGGTCTTCCAGGCACTGTTGTCTCTTTGGGTGCTTGGCACACACACAGGCCATTCATGAAGGCTGTTTTGATAGGAAGACAAGAATAACAAAAACTACACCTAAAGCTAGTATTTAGTGTATTAAATATCATATATATCTTTCTCTAATGAAATAAAACTCATTACTTTTAAAAGCCATTTTGCTTTACAACACTGCAGCTTGCAGTAAGGTGTCTGCTAAATTAATCTGCAATATGAATTTAAAAACATACTTTAAGAAAACAAGTAAGAACAAAAGTCAACCAAGTAGCATTTACCTCAATCAATATAGTCTGCCTGAATGTAAACTGTTCCCAAGTACTGTAACCTTCTGTAAAACAGAAAGGACCAAATTCTCTGTTGATTTAATGCCACTGGTTTACACAGAGATACGCCAATCAGCAACTTGGTCCACAGTCAGCCAAAGTAGATTAGGACCTTATCCAGCACTTGCTGGTCCACTTGAATTCCTGAACCACGTAGCTGCAAGGGCTGCTGCCGCCCTATAACAGAAGATATCTACTGACTAAGAAATGCAAAGAACTAGATATTGTGCAGTCAGCTCATTTAATAAGAAACTTGGTGCATCTGTACTCCATTGGAAATACAGAGCAATGCAATTCTGGACTTTATGTGTGTGTCTGAGGTAAAATTATGCAAAGATTCCTTCCATACCTTTTTTCCAGGGCCTGTTCTTTACGGCAACCAAATGCCAGTCAACTGGGAAAGAAATCTGAAGGGAGTTGACCTCACGATATTAGGATTTTAATTAATTATTTTGACAACAGCTTTTTGACATACTATTAAGAGTCTGAAGCTCCTTTTTGAAAAAAGTAAGTTTTGTGTGGTTGACAGAGCATGCCAGGATTCATCAATAGGGAAAGGATGCCTATCTCCAACCACAAAATAAATCTGGATACCATATTTCTGGATACAATGGGTGGATTAGAATTCAGAGAAGCACAGAAAACTCTGTTCCTTTGGCAGTTTCATAATGCCCCAGCAGCAGAAACGTTTACTGTTTTTTTGCTACTCAAGACAGGCTAATAATCTGCCAGTTTTCGGTGGATTCAGTTACCTGTGGGCCTTCATGTGACAAAGCACAACAGATACGCACATTGGTCTGGTGGATGAGGTCCAACTACCACCATGAGATCTTAAGGCAGTGGCTTGGATTCATACTACCTGACTTTAGAAACCTAGCCAAAGCGCTGAGATAGCAGCCTTAAGATCAGAGGCTCCCTCTGGGACCAGTAGAGAAATTGGCCTCTCCCGGTGACCGTTCATACCTTAATGGGCTAAATCCACTGATTTGGATCTATTTAATCATTTAAAAGAATTATAATTAAAACCAGGATTGACCTAAAACTTAAACAACTTCTATCTTAATATAAACAGGAAAATTCTGCATTCAGCTGTACATCAGTATACATTGCTGTGTATCAAGAATAAAAGCATTGTAGGTGTCAGCAGAATTTGGCCCAGCTAAGTTAACATTTCACTTCCCTGAAGGAAGGTGCTGGCCTACACTGATTGCTGAAAAGCAAACTGTCTACAGTAGTATTCTATATTTCTATAATATTTTGTATCAAAGCAATAAATATTAGATATAATCTGTATTTAGATTTCATATTTCTCTGATAGCTATTTAAATCTACACTGTCAAAAATATAAGCAGTGACCCACTCCTACATGGCAGCATACACTGTGTGAATGTGTTAAAACTATCACATGGGTCTATATTTACATAGGACATTCTTGTTTATCTAGCAGATTTTAATTTACATAAATTCTTACCATAGGATAAATTATTGTGTAAAGTTTGGGTATTGTTTAAATGTTTATATGGTTCTGCATAATTGCATTTCAGCATGAAGATTTCATCATTCTGCCTCAGTTTTATTTTTTTTAAGAATGGAAAATGGAGTCTGACAGACTTCAAAATCTCCAATAATGTTATACCAATATAGCACAGGAATACTTATTTTCAAGCCCAGGCAAAAACGAGTTTCACTGTTCCTAACCTTTTTCCTTTACATATATAAATCTCCTCTTTAAGGAAAGTGCACTCCTGAACACAAGGGCCATCAAAACGTTTTGGCATTGTTGAGATGTAAAAGAGTGTTTCAGCCGAGCATGACCTGCAGAAAAATCATCATACATTTTTTAATAACTATTACAATCACCACAATCTAGGTGTGCAAATGAAAAACTTACATGTGAAACATTAAAATAAGCTGATACTGCTGCTGGTATATACATTAGAAGTTCTGTCTCAGTTGGTTCAAAAAATGCTTTGTTAATTCCTACTGTTTAGCTTCTCAGACATTAAAGATATAATGAAAACATGTTCATTTTACCAAGGTCTGTAAAAGGCAAATAATTGTTATTTTCTGTACCTGTAATTTCAGAAACTCAGTTAAAAATACAGACGTAACAAAATATTTTAATAAAGATATTTAGAATGCTTGTAACAATCGGATAACAATTTCCGACTTCACAGAACATCCAGGTATTGTCCTTTGAATTAAGTACTGACTTTCCTTTGCAAAAGTTGATATTTACTTCTCAGAAGAATAACTTCCGTAGCCCCGCAGCAGAAGTCAGTATCATCTTGTTATGAAACATCAGTTAGTGTTCATCAAAGAACGTAACTGCTTGTCTTCCCTTTATGCTAACATTGCACTGGAAAGCTCTACATTAAAAAAAAAAAAAGCCTAGAAAACTGAAAAATATGTAACGCTTTATATAAGTAACATACAGCTGTTATTGACTGTGCTTGCTAGCACTGTGTTTCTTCAGATGAACAGACTCAAGAGCTGACAGATTGCTTTGCCTTTTACCTATACTAGTTCTGCCATAATTGGATGACTATTAACAAGTCTCTTTCCTGCACTAAGCAGTTGAAAGATTTCTAAATAGTCGTCCAGTAATTTCTGCCTAAGGATTTTTTCCTTTACTGTGTAACCCAGGATCCCAAGAATCTGTGGTTGCTTTGGAACACTTAATTTAGAAAGGTATCTAATACTAACATCAAGACTTCTAGCAAATTATTAATTTACTCTTCAACTTATGCCAGTGCAGTTTTCGATGATTCAGGCAGTCTCTATCAGCTTCTTTATGGAAATATAACTGGTGTTTGATATCAGTCTAAGGGAAGAATCAACTCCCATTTCTCTTTTGTGTGTTTGTTAAAGCTAAAACCAAACAGATAATAGCTTATACTTGGTGATGATTAGATAAAAGTATTCTTTATAGCCATGTAAAATGAACAAAGAACCTTACACTGTAATGGAGTCTTTGCAGATGGGAGTAGTTTTGACCAAAAAGCAGTGCTTTTGTATCTGAAATGCTACAGGAATGTTTCTAGAAAATTAATCTTATTTTTTTGTGTTGGACATTATGCAGCAAAATACATTCATCACAAAATCAACCAAAGGGACAAATTCTAAATCTTATTTAGCCATAAACCTAAACTTGCAACCTAGTAATCCTGTGTTTAAACTACTAAAAGAAAAACAAGCCATTCTTTTACTTTCTAATACTATGTAATAATACAAATATTATAGGGAAACTGTATTATACAGGTACGTCTTCTGAAATGTGTACTTTGCAAAAAAAGATCTCTTCCTTGAACAAAACCAAGTGACAAGCTGCACAGTGTGCTTAAGCGGAATGCTCAATAACACATATTTAAAGCAGAATATCACATTATAGCAAGTCTGAAGGAATGAGTAGCCAATTCAGTTTGTACCCATAAAATTCAAGCCTAATAGCACTGGAAATATAAATTAATCAGGTTAGGTGCTTGAGGAAGTCTCTTCTTTTTAGCTGTGATGTGAACAAGAGTATTTAACTGTTTCTCCCCATGCACATTTCTCATAATTAGAATGCAACCGTCTTATCATGGATAGAAAATATTCTTCCCCTCCCCAGATTAGAAAAGATACATGTAAAAAATATTAAAATAGATACTCAGTACAGAATCTTCCTACGATTGGCTTCAAAGGCTGATCTGAATTAAAGTTACTAAATCTTGTTTTCATTGTTGCTCCACCTACTACAAAACAGTGTGAAGACAGTTATTATTGAGACATTAATTCTCCCAGAATATACCCAACTACCTTCCTCCAAACCCTTTTTCTTCATAAGTTATATTAGTTTTAAATTTACTATGAAAACAGTAGTGCAAGAATAATCAATTAAAAATTCTTCAGATAAATGGTTTAGTTCCTTTTAGGACAAAGATGCAGAGGAATACCGATGAAAAATATGCTAGTTATGATGCTTTCTCGTTAACACTCCTTTACGACCCAAATCAATTGTTCACTCCACGTTCCTGTATTTGGTAAACAAATTGTACAGTACTCTCAGTGTAGACTTCAAGTCACAATTTACAATATCTAGAAAAAAGACAAAGGAAAAACCAATGAATAACTTGATTAGCTCAGAACATTTTTCAGAAAAAATGCCTGTTCTCTACTCCCTTTCCTTGCTCAGATCCATATCCGTGAACATTAGAATCACAAGGATAGTAAGAAACAGTAGAAATATAAATAAAGCACAGTTTTTAAACTGGCAACTCAAAAACTGGTATTTCAACCACTTTAGTTAGGGATACAACTGACTAATGGTGCTGATGTAGAAATGCAACGAAGGTTTAGATGCCCATGACACAAATTCACCTAGGATTACATAAATTTGTATGACTGAATCTTCAATCAATTGTGGCTGAAAAGTAACAATTTTGAAAAAACTGTCAGGCAGGAACCAATGGAACTCTTTCTTATGTAAGAATTGCACAACTTGGCCCATTTTGTGCTGCAGCGTCCTTTATTAGGCCTAATTTCAGCAAGATAGCTAGAGGCAAGTTTAAATTTTCTAAAGGATCTAAAGAAGCTAGGTATACAAGTGCCCCTTGAAGGCACTTCTGAAAATGCTTTGGGTTAGCTGATAAACATGGCTGAATCAGTCCTTAGAAATTCAGCGTCTAAAGTAAAGGATTTACATGAAGCAAAAAGCTAATGAATACCTTCTGTTTTGAAGAGAAGTTCTTGAGAAAGTCAATATTATTTCACAAGAAATCTATAAAACAAACTGACAAGTAATACTGCAGCAGTCTATGCTAGTGCTTCAAGGAATATTCAATCTCAAATAGTGACTTAGAATTGCCCTCGGAAAGAAGAGAATAGAATTAGAATTGTCCTCTCTCTTTCTATTGACTGTATAGGAACTCAGTCTCCTAACTTTAGTTCTTGCAATTGGCCATGAAGGTGTAAAGCAGATGGTGTACATACTCCTAGTATCTTCAAAACCTCCAAGTAAGCCTAGTAAATTGTGTATGTAATCATCATATAGTTTTGCCTTTATATTTATCTACACTGATGTTTCTCATAGATTGTGAAGGGGTTATACTTTGAAGAATGAATCCAATCAAACCTATGCATGGTGTCCCAAAGTACGCAAACTTTGAAAGGCTAAAGCTATTAGCTACATGGCAAACTGACATCCACAGACAAAGGGTGAAAACACTCAAATCTAGATTTTATGCTGAGCTTATGCAGGGTCATGAAACCACGGCCACATGGTTTTGTGGCTCTTAATAAATCAGATCAAAAACGCTTGGTATAAAATGAAGAGAAAATGCCAAAAGCTACAGGAAGGGCACATTGCTCCCACAACATCATGTTATACTCCGCAATACTGTTTGCATATAACTTGGGAAGTTTCCTCTTTCAGGCCAGCAGCAAGCTGCACACCACCTTCCTTTCCTAATACAGAACTTCAAATGAATAAAGAGATAACTTTGACAGGTCTTTGCAAAGTTACCAGAAGACTCTACCACCACAACAGAATTCCACAGAAAGGTCCAAATTAAAAAGAAGCACGCTCCCAGAGAAAGGTGAGTTATTTCCATTGCTACATGTGTTTGACCAACATGTATAACATTTTACTGGTTGCAATTTTCAAAAAGAGAAACTTGAGTTTGGCTTTGATGTACGTATTTCAAGAAGTAATCTGAAAAAGCTCAAACTGCAAATGAGTTCGTTATAGACTCGGTAGATTAATGTTCCGGCCATTTTTAAAGTAAAAGGTCACAGAAAGCTTTTTAATGCCTTTTCAATTATATTGCAAATAACCCAAATAAACTCTTGACCTCATAAAAATCATTGGTTTTCATACTCATTTACTTAACTGCATTCTTTTTTCCACTAAATATGTTTTTCATATTCTAAAGCACTTTTCAGCATATTTTTTCCTCAAGAACCTCAAAGAAACAGTGTAGGAATTTAAAGAGTATTTCGTATACACACTTAGGATAAGATCCTTTTCAATACTCTCTTGCTCACTGGAAATTTTAAGTATGGGCATTGTGCCCAGTGTAACAACACATAAAACAGATGTGTTTTTCCATTCACATTGGGCAGGAAGTTTCATATTAAGCATTTCAATAATTGCCCACGAAATGTCTTATATATGCTGAAATATCCTTATGGCTTGATTTATACTGGAAAAATTAGCTGTCCCCTTGAGCAATAAATACCTGAAAAATTAAATGCCATAAGAATTTTAAATCTCCATGGGGAGTAAGCGATCACAGATACTCTCTGTTTTACTTGGATCCCTAGATTTCACTATTTCCCCCTTCTCTCTGACTATTTCAAGCATAAAAGTTTGTGATACCGTCACCACTAGTTTAGTTAAGCATGACTGTGGATAAAAGTTCAAGCAATCAAAAGAAGTGAAAAAATAAGCTAGGTAGGGCCAGATTAAATGCATACGCAGTATGGGCTCAATCCTGAGACATATTTTTTTGTGCGTCTGCATATGTCTGCTGCTGTTATGACCTGGAAGTTGGGAAGGACGGAAAATAAGCAGAATGGATCAGAATTTGATTCAGTAATGTGTGCCTGAATCTCCAGAGAGCCCTTACTATTAGAAGTAAAACTCTGAGCATTAGCTTATATCATCTCCTCAGGGAATGACAATCTGATATTACGGCAGGAAAAGTCGGTGTGCACCATAGAACGTGAATCTGTAATGGCTCTTGAAAACACATGTATATTGATTATTATGGTAGGTAACCAGCAGAAGCCCAGCTACCAACCCTGTTGGGAAGAGTGGAGCAGAAGCTGCACATCCAGCTCCTGCACGGTAAGAAGTGGTAACTTCTCATGGAAGGAATCACAGGAGTACCCTATAACATGGTGAATCAAGAGCTCTACATCCAGCCTGCTAAGCTGGATTTAAACCCTGTATTTATATGAGCAAAAAGGAGTGGAATCCTGGTCCTGCTAAAGTCAGCAGCAAAACCTTCATCTTCCCTGAAGACACATTTTACTTTCAGTCTTAAGCTCTAAATCTAATTTAAATACGCACGATTATGTCCTGCATTCAAAGGCAGTTATGTGAACATTTGAAATTCTTCTTCTACAACATCCACCTCTTTTATGAAAATCTTGTAAATTACACTGGAATACTTGAGGTTTAGTATGAAAATGTGGGATGGGGGAAAATGCAGCAATTGGAGTAGTTCGTATCTGACAGTGACACCATTCACAATTGTATTCTTTTTCTTTCAGTGAATATCTATTACTGCACGTTTGGTCACGCAAATCTTGCCCTGGTCATTCAAGAAAGGAAGCCTTGCAACATTTGAAGGAGTGTTTCTATCAGCCATTTAAGACACAGAGTTACCTGAGCACTTCAAAATTTATCTTGCCTTTCATTCTTGGATTAATGTTTTAACCTTCATTTAGCTCTACCATAATCCTATGAGATAAGATCTGGATCCAATGCAATTTTTTAAGGAGATACAAAAAAAGTAGAATAGATACCTTCTGGTCTTGGCTTTGGTTTTTCCAGTCCACCATCTTGCATTAGCTCAAACGCAAAGGATACATTGAGGACCTAGTAATATAATAAAAGTACTCATTATTGTGAACTCCATACAGTACAGTATAAATGGTCAAAACAAGATGTATTTAAAGCTGCAGACCCAGATGCTCGGAATGGAAAAATAGTCAGGGCTCTGTATATCAGTGGAAGTTCTGGTCCATGGAATCCAGACAATCCATTGTTTTATTTTTTCTGGGTGGTGACGGTGGTTTCGGAAATATAAAAGTAATTGAAAAATAACATCTGAATTAATATTACCCACAGAAAAATTACTTACAAGTAAGAATAGCCCACCTCCCGCAAGTTTAAAAATTGGAACATGATGGCCCATGAAGTGCTGTTTTCTTGAATAAACAGCTGAATTGCCTGGATAGCAACAGACACTAAGGTAATGGTTGGTCTTAAAATGATACATCATACATATATGCCTTTATGCTTCCAAAAAGCATTAAATGTTTCAAATGTTAAATTCTTGGATTTTGGACACAAAAAATCAGTTCTATCATCAATTCATGTGTTTAATTCTTTATACAGTTAATGAACAGTAAGTCTGGTTCAATGACAGCATCACACAATGGCTGCCAAAATCAGTTAATACTCACTAACCACCCCATCATTAATGTAATTTTCCCTTTTATTCCGGATAAGCATTAACACTGAGATCTTAAAATGCTTGGAAATGGTTACCAGTACAGTCCTCTCTTGATTTCAGCTATTTACATCAAACTTACATGGAAAAGTTTGTGTCATCCTTGTACTACTAGACATGTTTATGTTTATTTGTTTTTAACAGAAATATGAAATCTAATTACCTTTTGTTCAAAACTATCAGGAGTCAAGAAAAAGCTGTGCAGAGGAACAAAATAGCCTTCTAGGAGACCCATTAGCAGGACTAAGTACACACCATCTGCAAACTGTAAAAAAGACATTTCTCAGTACATTTTCTGAAGAATAACTTATTGCTTTGCTTAATGAACAAGATACATATTGTCTATTGCAGAACTGTCAACAAACTACTAATGTAAATATTTTAAATTAAAACTAAAAAATCTCATCTCACTACTTTGATTCCTTTTTAGTTAATACGTTCTGTTATGTCTTCTCCAAAACTGACCTAATGCTAAAATATACATGCAGAATAAAGTTCCTGGAAAGAGGGGTGCTCAGTGGCTTTGATCTATGCCTTTGTTTTCTATTCTGCTAGTTGTGGGGAATAAGAACAGCCATCTTTCAAGCTCTCAAATGGTATGCATTCCCTGAGCAGAGAAAAGCAGAATGAACGTGCAATCTTATGACTACACTGTAGTTCAGTATATTGGAGGAAATAAAGGAACAAAGAATCATCTTTGCCCATGTTCTGCAAGTCTGTGTCAATTGAATTTTAAGTGTATGTAATTACAGATGGAAGATATCTAATTGCTATGATATATGTGGCCAGTCATGAGTGGTGTTCCCCAGGGCTCAGCATTGGGGCCGGTCCTGTTTAACATCTTTATCAGTGATCTGGAAGAGGGGATCAAGTGCATCCTCAGTCAGTTTGCAGACAACACCAAGCTGGGTGGAAGTGTTGATCTGCTTGAGGGCAGGGAGGCTCTGCAGAGGGATCTGGACAGACTAGATTGATGGGCCAAGACTAACTGTATGAGTTTCAATAAGGCCAA
>JAVKLA010000021.1:18889700-18917928 GCA_034782735.1 Sagittarius serpentarius | reverse complement strand
TCTCGTTTCTGGAAAAAATAAAAAAGTGACATTTTTCTCTGCAAAGTTTAATGCTTAGGGTACAGTAAAAATTTGGTTGTGATCTACAAACATAATTAGATAAGAAACCTGCAAAATAAGAACTTTTTTTAAACAAACTTACAGTAATATATGATTTCAGCTTGCAAGTATTCCAGAAAACTCTTTTGTACATTAACAAGAAACTTGAAACTCCACCTGTAGAAGGAAGTATTTTTCTTTTCTCCATTGTTCTTAATTCACTTTTCTTTTAAAGGCCCCAATTCAGCAAGACATTTGAAACACCTAAACACATATGTATGTATTTTAGTAGAGGTATGTCTAGGTGAGTTAAATTAAACCTTGTATTTCAATGGACAACCTGGCAGATGGTGCCCATGCTTCTCTTTTGCCAAAATCTTGCCTCCCAGGCTATCTGTTCTTTCTGCCCTGTTCATACACTTCCTTTTTTGCCTCAGTGTTTTCCTTTTCTGACTTATCTCCACATAAGGAGTTCTATTTGCTTGTGATGGAAAACCAAAATGGAGGCTAATCCATTCACAGCCTGTTCCAGACCCTAGTCATCTTGGTGTTAGTATATGCATTGACTCCAGTGTTCTTCAGATGCTAGAAGCCCCTCATATATGGTGGTAAGTGGCCTGTGTCTAGAAGCTGTACACAAAATGGCAGAAGCCAACTCAAATGGTTGCTATTTGAGTCAGCTGGAAAATGAAGGAGTTTAAAAATTTGACGTTGTTTCCAGTACGCTGATCACAGTCATCTGGTGGCAGTGTAAATATTGCACATATGTTTTGCCTCTCTTTGTGTTCTCTCTGTTAATTCTATTCATTGGAATTAGCAAATTTTTGCAATACAGAAAGAAAAGTCAGGCAAATGCTGACGACCGCATGCAAAGTCTAGACATTAGACAATTATTCATGATTCTTCACTCCCTGTTATACAAGGGAATGAGAAAAATAAATTTACGCTGGTCCTAGATTTGCCTTCTATGTGGAAAAGCGAAAAGGAGGACAACCTTTTGGAAAAGCCCTTCATGGCATGTGAAGTGGGGATTCTGCTCTTCTCTGCCTTGGAGAAGACAGCACATCTCTACCTGAGGTAGTCCTCAGTCTATGATGTGCTGAGGATTTGGCCAGGCTTGAGTCTATTACTTCTATACTACATTACTAAAATGTATGAGGATCAAACTTACTTTCTGCAAGAAAGCCATACATAGCATCCTCTGGGTCACTCCAAACTGGCACTTGAAGGAATCTCAACTGTCCTTTTATTTAGCTTGATGACGGTTTCAGGGGTTTCCTGTTCTATTTTTAAAGCCTTGTTACTAAATATCTTGCACATGGTTAAAAGTGCATTCAGGGAGGACCTCTGAACAGTAAAAAGACAGAGTGGAGTCCAGTGTGTTACATACTGAAAGAGGGGGCACAGAACAGCTGCTGAGACGTCTTCTGTCACATACCTTGAAACTCTGAAGAAAAACTACATCATTTAGGACTATCTCCATTTCCAGCTTGTGCAGACAGTAATAAGTACTTGCACTTGAAGTTACAATCTAGTTCATGCTAGCTCAAGTTAGAATGCCACTGTTTGGGATTTTTGTTTATTTTTCCCTCTGCTGCAGGGTGAAACTTTTATTTCCTCCTGATGATGACTCTGACATGCCAGTAATGTCTTCTGGAGCAAAAGTCCTATCATTCTCATCTCCTAGAGGAGCTGAGCATCATAGCAATGGCAACTTTACTTCTCAGTGCCCAGTCTGGTGATATAGGAGAAAAAAAAGGCTTCTAATACTCTACTTTCCCTCTCCAAACATGCAAAAATAGCCTAAAACATACTGCAGTACTGATATAAAACATATTTCCCTTTTTGATAAATTGTAGTTAATATAAATAGGAATTCTGCACCTTAATCC
This sequence comes from Sagittarius serpentarius, assembly GCA_034782735.1. NCBI lineage: Eukaryota > Metazoa > Chordata > Aves > Accipitriformes > Sagittariidae > Sagittarius > Sagittarius serpentarius. The sequence goes on along the minus strand of JAVKLA010000021.1, from coordinate 18,915,998 downwards.
TATTGGTGAACAAAAAAAAAAAAAAAAAGGACACCAAGCCCTAGTTTTGTGCCTGGCATCTGATCACTAACATTAATGGAATTTCCACACTGCCCAACTACAACATGCATCCGCTGGACACTTATTTGACCAGCACATATCAAGATAGACGTCCCTATGCTTTTGATTTGTAAAAAGGCTGATGAAAAAGTCCCAATGGCAACAATCAGAATGGACCTTAGAAACACTAGTCTCAGCATCTTCTCTGTGAAGGCTGCTTCCCATACATCTTTTGCACTTTAAAAACTCTCCATCTCAAAACTGACCCTAACACTGATATCACCTGTTGTGAAGTTTGTTTTGTACTAGACAGAGAAAGACACAATATTCCTAAAAATACAAAGAAGTGCTTCTGAGAACTGGAAGACTGTCCAGCAGTGTTCCTTAAAGAAAACAGTGGCTATAACTTAAATAATAAATGATAAAAAAGAACATCTACTATTTGAAAGTCACTGAGAAATGAGGCATGAATTAAGATTCTCCATTAAAAAGAAAAGCTGGATGCACATTCCAGTGACCACAGAAGACTATTTGGACAGGCTTGGTATTTTCTTCCCTCACAGCTCAAAGGCTCCACTAAAGACCATGAAAGATCTTCCTAATCACTTAATTTAAATTGGCTACTACCCCTAAAACAAAAAAACACATCTGAAATTTGGGTAATATGTCTGCAAATGGAAAGGGTCTTTTCTTCATCTCTCTTTGTGTCAGCTACATGTCAGCAGTTTTATGAAACTGAGGGCGAACTGCTTAATTTCCCACACGAAGTCCCAACTCTGAAAACCTTCCCACTATTTAAATGGGTTTCACCTATGTATTGTTGCTATCCATTCCATCTGGAGGATCATGTTTTATAATTGCCCCACCAAAATGAAATGCAGAACTATTCTGGAGCTTGAAAGAACAAATACATTAGCCACAGGTTCAAAAAAGGACTTCTTGAGAACCTGGAGGCAATGCTGCTAGGAAACATTTCAGACCTTCCCAGGCAGTGGGACCAATGATCTCAGATTAAGCTTGTGATGTACATTTTTTCCCAAATCACATTTTTTCTCAAATCAGTTTATAACCGAGATTTCACATTACTCTCATTGCTAACAGGTTTTGTACAAAACAGCCAAAGGAAACAAGCTTTCATAAGAACTGTGCTGATTACCTGTTGGGCATGAGCATGTTTTTTGTTTCAGAAATATCTTTGTTTCTATTTCAATAAACTACATCCAGCCATTACAGCAACCCTCACCTTTTACGTGTTTCCAAACCTAACAAAATCATGAAATGAATTAAGGTAGTCTTCCTTAAACACTTCACAGAAGTACTTCGTTCTTTTATTTCTCTCTCTCTCCTATTCCCTTTATCAAACCGTGTAGAGTAGAATTTAAAACCAGCTACCACATAGTCTGTTAAGCTTCCCTAGGCATGACCTTACTTTACAGAATGTATGAGGGTTTAGAACACGAGGCGTGCAAGTTTGAACACTAAATTATGCTTTAGGATCTGCTGATTGTTGATTAAAACTTCCACTGAGTTCAAAGGGTACATTATGAATTATATAGAACCAATCCCACAGGACATGAAAGACAGATTTAAAAAATAAAAATAAAACCCCACCCACCATAAAATAAAAATGAAAAATGTCTCAAACACAATTACAGTAAGAATACTGGCCTCCACTCTCTTGGAGTGGAGTTCCACTGATTGGCTTTCACCAAGGACTGAGTCTGCAGGATGAAATCTTCTGCAACATTATTTTGATTTTATTCTGGTACAACTACTTTCTCTGCAATTCACTGGCGCCTGAGCTACAGCTGCGTAGCTAAGAGGCAAAGCAGTGAGCCAGATTTTCCCACTACTTATTGTTTTTAAATTGGTTTATCTGTACTGACTTCAATGGATTTGCTGTTGAACTACATTAGCCTATTAAACACGAGGACAATTACATCCATTTATTTCAATGGGAATTTTGTCTGGACATATGGAGTGACAGCAGAATGGAAGATTTGGTTCTTTATTTTAGGATTGTGTTGTTTTTCTGGTTTAGTTTCTCATCCCAAACATGCCCTGACCGCTGCACTCCTGATTTCTTAAGCTGGTTTTGGTAGAACTTTGAGATAAACCAGTGTAATTAATATATTTATAACAGCCAAAGGAAAGTGCTTGAAAATTATGTTCCTGTGAAGCCTTAGACACCCATGAAGCAGAATCTGAGAGTCAATGAGTCATTATCAGGCGTCAGTGATACATTTGCCAGAGACTCTCCTTCAGATTTCTCCCCAAATCACAAAACTTGTCGGATTTGAATACTAGAAAAAGGAGTGATTACTTTCTCAGATCTGTGCCACAGATTTTCAGTCACACAAAACTTGAGCAATAGCTCTTTGCACAGATACTTCAGGGTAACATCAGTTAAAACACATAAAGACAGACAGTTACAGTGTGAAAAATAAGGCGAAGTTAATTGGAGAGAAAGAAAAGCAGACTAAATGGGAAGAGGCCAAATAAGATAAAGCAAGCACAAGTCCAACTGAAAGAAAAGTGATGAACAAAATAACATGAAGATTCTGGATGGATGAGGCTCTAATAAGAAGACTGACTGACACAAAAGGTTTAGTTGATGGGGTTTTTTTGCATGCTTATGAGAAAGCCAACACTGTAATCAGACTAAATTAGCATGCAAAAGGCTGAAAAAGAATATTTAGTCACCTAACATGAATATGAATGTAATAAACAGTGACAATTCATCATTTAGTGCCAAGAATAATTTGAATCTCTACACAAGTGAGACGACCGTCAAAAATGGGAAAAATAATAATTCTAGAGATCATATTGGGTGATAAACACATTCCAACAATAATAATGCTTCATATATTTTTAATGTCAGAGTCTGGCCACTTCACAATCAAAATAAGATATTCTGAGCCACAGCTCAATCTGGGAAAGCACTTCTGCCTTTTTCTGGTTGAAGCACTGTCAGCAGGGAAGACGCGTGTGTGCTTCTTGTCAGCCAAAGAGACACACATATGCCTGCCCAAACAGAAACTCTAGATGTATTTTTCCAGAAACCCCTTAGCCAATTTCACAACACTACCAAGAGCTGCTTGACATCTATCTTACCTGCACAACAACCACCTGAATGGACACATGATCTGGGAGTCTGATTGGTGCTCGAAAATACTGTGATAACGCAACCAGAAGATGAAGTATTGCCACGAGACTTTTAGCATGAACAGCTGAAATAGATATTAAAAGCACAAGTTACAAACGGCAAAGTAACTAGGGCACATATTTTTACTTTTTAGGATCTAGGTATCATGGGACTCTTTCCCTCTTGCACCTGGAGCCAGGGGGCATTTTTAAGCACCTCACCTTACTGGTCTCCTCCTGCTCAACAGGTCACGTGAATGCAGCCCAGTCAGTAATATGCGTCAGCACCAAAACATTACATTTTGCAACATGTCTGGATGCCATAGGCTTGTGCAGATGGAAACATAAAGCTAATCTAAAAGCCAGATTTCATGTACGGTAGTTTAAGTGCTGTCTCTGCATTCTCCTTGCCTTTCCTTTATTCCCTTTATTTCAATAAGGATTTATGGACTATCAGAAAGATATTTTTGTACTCATAACATGCACTTACTCATTTTTAAGTGTCACAATGTCTGCAGGATGATAAACGAGCCTATTTTGGCAGAAGCCTTAAGCAATAACTTACTAAACTCAATGACTCAAACATTCCTCATGAAGTTGTTACAGTTCTTGTTATTGAAGCTTTTTCACAGCAGATTTCATATCGGTAGTTACCACTAACACAACTTAAAAGATATCAAAAGCAGTATTGTAGGAAAATCTTACTCAAGTATCAAACCGTCGGCATGAAAGTGAATAATTTCTAATTCTTATTACTGTCTTTCTTCTTCTTCTATTTTGTTTTCACATTTATAGTCTTCCCCAGAGTAGTATTCCTAAATGATCTTTGATAACGACAGTACACTTACAGTTTTTGTACTTAAACTAACCAATAACTACTACCTTACTTCATTTGTAAAGCAGGATCAGATTCACTAACATATCCTTCTTCATTATCTTCCAATGCAAGTCTCAATTATGCCGTGGAGATATCCATTCATATAAAACACAGCATCGCTGCCAAATTTTGCTGGGGTGCCAGTGGTCACAGATGAGGTGCTTTAGCAGAACACTAAGAAGATGTCTGTCTGCCTAGCACCAGTGTGTGCTGCAGCTGGCTCCAGCTGCTGCTGTCTATCTCTACTTCAGCTCTAAAACACATGTAAAACATTAAATTAAAACTAGAAGTTAAATTGTCAGGCCACTCCGAACACCCTGCCTCCAGCTGCATAACAGAGACTGGAAAAAAAACTGGGGGGAGATTGAAGAGAGATGGGGACAGAAAACTCAGTAAGACCACACAAAGGTGAAAGTCAGAAATGGCTAATGTTCACTCTTCCTCCCTTGAGCTATTTCTCTCCCTCTCACTAATTTGTTGTGAATGGAATGAGATACAAAACAGCTCAGCTCAAGACAGGTATAGGAGACAGGGCAACTGCTATATACTGGTCAAGGTATTCACCAGTGTGAAATGATTCAGGATACCAAACTCAAAACAGATTAAGAGGCCTAATTTTCTAAAATTGATGATAACCTGCTTTCTGCAACACATATGCCCTAAAATGTCTTGTGTTGGGCCACTGAGGGCATTTCTATTAGATATTACTATGTTCATTTTTAATACAATAAAACAGGAAGTGTGCAGTCCTAATCTTGATGAGAGTTTTATAATCAAAATCAGTGGTTCAAATTTAGCCTTAAATGATCAGAAATATTCATATCTATGTTGCAAATTTCACACAAAGAGTGCTAGGACCTAACTCTCCTTCTGCCTATCTACTACATTTATGTAGGTACTTGCCTGTTTCAACAAACCAATTTATTAACAGAAAACTTAATCTGGTATGCGTATGGAGTTAAGAGCAAATATACCATACTTGACAGACTCTGAAAAGACAGTTTATTTAAATTGGGAGGTTGAGCACCAGTAAAGAGTATAGAGTGTACCACATCTGGAACTGCCCTGCAGAGCAGCTCCTGCCATAAATACCAGGTTTCAGCCTTCCCTTATCATTGGAAATTTCAAAATTCCAGATAGCAGCTATAAACTCTCAGCTGTCAACAAATGAGAACAGCATAAAAAGCACACAACATACAGTCAACGTTCCATTTAATGCTTCTTGGAGGGAGTTTAAGGGTTTCGTTGATCTTTTCAAGCACTGTCTGTAGCTTCTGTTTCTGAGCAATTTCAGACTGAGTAACTTCAGCAACATTCAGCTTCTCACTTTCAAGTTTCTCTGAAGTGATAATAGAAGAAAAAACAGAAGAAAAACTATTGTCAACTCCACGAAGAACGCAAAGACATTCCATGCACCCAGACGTACAGTCATGAAATATTAGACTTCCTAGTTTTAAAATTATCTGGTTTTCCTTCCAGAGCCACTTTCCTCCACACTTCTGAGCTCCTAAAGGTACAGTTCATATTCTCCCTTTATTTATCCCTTGCCAAGGGGAAAGCCAAATATTAATGAAAGCCACAGTACTGGCTAACGAATATTTGCTGCAACTCCTTTTAGGGAACACCAGTTTTGGAGGTAAGGCCCATTACTTCTATTGCTACTGGATAGAGGGTATTCTGTATGCAAGTGGCTTGTACAGCAGACCATCAAACCTAGGAAACAGATAGCAACTTTAAGAAGATTTGTTTCATCAGTCTCAGCCTCCTGGCTTCTCCCTCAGGAGACTGAAAAATTTTACTTGGCCCATTTGCGACAAAAGTGAAGTGATGTCATATTCATAGAGGTGGAGGATGCACCCAAGAAATGCAAACAATTATTTCTGGAGGTATGAAAACAGCTAAAACCTCAGGCAATTTCCTTCTATGAAACCACAGCCCTTTTCTGCACTCAAAATCTGCAGTAGATTTTAAAATACTTTATGAATTCATTTGTTAATAATTAGTACAGATTGTTAGGTACATACATACACAGCTTATTGTTTATCGTTAAATAGTAAGCAAAGAAAATTAGCAGTAAAAGCTCCCTCATAACAACAACAGAAACAAAATGCTTGGTCACCTATCAATTTACTTCTATGAAAGAATATCTTATGAAGAGATCTCAAGAAATATCTTATCTGATAAGAGCTGATCTTGTTCTCATCAAAGCCAACTGAGTATCTTCCCGAAGACAGTGAGCCTGAGCTACCAGCCTATGAATCCTGCCTAAGAGACTGCTATCTCCATGGGTTTCTTGTGCCTCCACAGAAATCAGTCTGTGCATAGTCTCACAACAAGACCAAAGTCTTTAGTTAGCATAGACCTGATCCACAAGGAATTAAGTGTAATGGAAAAGATTCCACTGAAATCAGTAACTGCTGGATCAGTATACACATATTTAGAGCCAGGCTGTATCTGATACATATTTTTGGGGTTTTGGGTGAAGTCAGTGGAGGTCTGCCCATGAGAATCAAATTGCTCAGTCTGGGGAATATCCAGTCCATCACAATACATTCTATAGCTTAACCATTCATAGAAGGGAATAGTCTGTGTAGTCTTTATTAGAAGTGCTCACATGATGTTTCAAGATTCATTTAAGATACTGAAAAGAAATTTACTGGAGACTTTATGAGCTGTAATAACTAAGAAAATGGCTTCTAAGCCAACAGTTAAAAAAGCACATGCCAGCTCTGCATTAGCAGTTTCTTTTCTCTATCTGTTTCTCAGCTGAAGCTCAGTTTGCAGTCCACTGGGTACCATTACCTCAGTAATGTTAAAAGCCAGACATCAAATCAGAAAGAAATTCCAACTTTCCAGAGAAACTTCATGATGTGAATAGACTACAGTATGGAACCAGCACAGATTAAAAACATCCACCGTTGTACTGAAAATGCCCTTGCCTTCAAACTTACTTTCCACTTGCAACATGCTTAAGTTTGTACAGCACATATGCAGATAATAAATTTAATTCGAGTGAATACTGTTGCCAAGACAAGAACCCTCCCTCTCTAGCACCCCAGGTAGGCTTTATGCTGTTCTCATCAACTACAGAGCACCACACATTGCACTGTAGCTATAAGGATTGTGCATACAGCCTATGGCTCAAGGGTCTCATAATACAATGCTATTTTTATATCACTTAGTGGCATAAATGTAAGATGATACCAAAGCTCCTAAGTAGGAACAAGTGATCCACTTACTGACAAAGTGCCCCAACAGTGTGCACGTATATTTTTTCTTACCAAATAATTTCTGCAATACTTGTCCATCATACAGGTCTTCAGCCAAGTCTTTCACAATAATCCTCTCTCCTACCAACACATCGTTAATCCAGTCAATTAATACCTATATGGGAAACACAAATTTGGCAGTATTATACACTATTCATTTGCAATTTAAAACACATGTCATTTTGTACAATGATAAAAATATTTAGCAGAAAGAATACAAAAGCTGCAATGGCTCAAAATACAATCAGTCTGAAATACCATCAGAAGAAAATAGGAAGGACTTAGGAAGGACTCTTCTAAGGTGGCTATGCCAATGCACCACAAGGTCTAGACAAATACTGGATTGATGCAGTGCCTTCTGGAGTGAAATCTGTCCTTTGTTTTCAGTAGTATTTTAATATTTTATTACAAAACAAAAGGTGTTGAAGTCGATTCTAATGACATTTCCTGCTGAAGTTCCAACCCCAAGAATGACAAAGACTACAAGGGAAGTCAATGTGGTCTTAGATTAGGTGTGGGATGGGACTAAGAATCTGGACTCAGGATTTTCATCCAAATTCTTAAGTCACATCTAGAGAAAGTGCCATATCTAGAGAAAGATACTGCAACAAATGACCTGCCCATTCCACTGGGATGTACACACCATGTGGTTTCATTAATTAATTTCTAAACAGTGCTTTAAAGTGTTCACATGAAAGAGGCAGGGATAGCATTAAAAAATAGTTTCACTTTTCTGAAAGTGTTTACATGCTTTTCATTACCTTCATTAGTTCCTGTAATTTTGGGTCATTTCTTGAATTTGGATCAACCATTGTTCGGACTTCATTTTCCTCTGGAAGGTTTAAAAGAAAGATATTAGAAACTATTACAGGCATGACACTTTATTTTACATCAAGCTTTTATGTTGAGATGTAAAATTGTTGTGAATTACCTAGCATAGTGTCCTCAGGGTCTAGTTCGAATGGAATTGGACTGAGAGGTAAGTTAATGGCATTTATTCCTTCTTCCTGTAATTCAGATACTAGGAAATAAAAAAGAAGAGCTTGGTCAAATTTCAATTCAATTTTACTTACTATTTCACTCTTGCTAAAAGTAGCATTAATTGTCTTAATTTCTGTATAAAAATACAACTTTATTAGATAAACCACTACATGTAATTACAGCAATAAAATATAGCTAACAAAAATGGGAGGCCCAGCCAACAAATCTTTACCTGTATGAGTATATTTTTCATATTGAATATGCACTGGATAATGGTACTGGAATCAATGCAATTTCCTCAAATCTTTTCCAGGATAAGGCCCATTATCCTCAAATTTTAAAAGGCTCACTTGCATTTTAATGGTCCTAACATTTTAACACTAATGAATCATTTTAGCTGAGGAAAATGATTATTGCTCTGAGCTGTACCACCCTTGCTCTGGAGATGCTTCAAGCTTAGCTACTTGAGAAGAGCTGGTCTGGCTATATATCCACACAGGAGCTGGCAGACTGATAAACTATTTAGGACTGAAGGTGCAGTTGCAGCACACAGCTACCTCCATTGTTCAGGTCGGAGACCAGCTAAAGCAGACTGTAAGATGCTTCTGGCCTGTGTTTTTGGCCTTTCTTTAGCAGAAACCACAGCAGCAGGACCCACGTGTAAGATGATGAACCCTCAAAAATGTAATGCCTTAGTGTGGAGTCCAGACATAGGTTGAGAAAGAACTTGGACACGGGAATGGGGAAGTAAGCCAAGCTCCCATAGTTTGGAGATGCCCACAGTTGTCAGGAAATACAGATGAGTTCTTACTCAGCCGAAGTCCCCTAAGGCTGCAAAAATCAATGTTCTTGTAATACATGCTCTGAGAACATCAGAACAGAGAGATCCGGAGAAGTGTAAAAGCAGTCCTGCCACTAGTTCTGTACTATGCAGGTTCTGTACCTGGTACAGTTCAGAGCAACTTCATTCATTTCTCTGGGTGACTCAAACTTTAATAGGTTGCAAAGACAAACCCCTTCCCTCACTGCCCAAACATGCCTTCATAACAGAAGAGGATAAATACAAACAAGCCAATACACTAATCCTACTGCTATGGAAGAACACATAGCACTGTGCAGGGAGGGTACCCACTTTGGTGATCAGACAAGTTTGTATCTTGCACCAAGAAATCAGTGAAAACCTGATTTACCAAATCAGGAAGGAGCCTTGCTGTCTCATGAATGACAAGTAAGTGATGTTGTTTTGACCACTCATTTTCCAGTGTACAGACCTTTAACAGAACCGGTTGTTAACGCAACTGTTCCAGTCAGAGTTTAAAGTTAATAACTTAATCATCCTACATGTGCCCTTAAGATTCAGGTAGCTGAACACACCTTCTGACATGAACTAAAATACATGATTTATGTGCCAATGACACATCTAACATTTCAGAATACTACCTGAAGCTTTCCTCAATTTATTTTGAAAATTACAGAAACAATTTAGGTTTGGAGAAAACAGAAAAGTAGCAAGTGGCAGTAGAGATCTTGTGTTTTGTTCCTGGCCCTGTGACCGCCTTGTAAGTTAGCTCTTGGAAAACAGTTTTACCCCTCTGCCTTAACTTCCTGTGTGCAATAAGTACAGCTAAGTTTCACATTAACACTATGATACTTAGTCAGTTGGTGTGATAACAGTACTTAAAACTTTCCAAATATTTTCTACGCTCTGTGAAATGTTTTGTGCTCTGCCAGATGAAATGCCCGTGCATGTTTCAAGAGTCTGTGTAGCTGTATTCAGGCATCTATGTAAGATACATAGCAATAACGGCTGTTAGAATGTTGATTACTTTTATTTGTACAAAAATGACTTTGAAAAATCCACTGCCTTCAATACTGAAACACTAACTTCACTCCATACGCTCACCCTGCTTGTGTATCTGTAAAATACAAATACTGAGCAGCTCTAAAGAGTCATAAAATAATGCTGACAATAATAGTTCCCTTGATTGTTGTATATCCTCTAAAACTAATGGCCAAGAGCAATGGACCAAATTAATCCCTCATGTAACACCACTGAGTTCTGAGGAGTTATAGCAAGGATGAATTTGGTCTGTCATGTACAACAGTTCCTGAGATTTACACTTAATGGCAATTTCTTGAAATGCTAGCACTCCTTAGAGAAAGTCATTGTTGGTTTTATTAAACTCTTTGATTTTTTTTTTTTTTTATTATTTTGGTTCAAAATGGTTATAGGCATAAAAACGTCAGTGGATAGAAAACTTCCTTGTGGAGGTCTTTCTGTTCTGAAATGTTTAGTTCATGGAGGACTTCCACACAAAGGCTCCTAGGCAGAAAACTTTTTTTCACGTCAGTCCCAAGAGGGAGCATAGTAAACAAAATCTGTTCAAGTCAACTGGCTCCACTGAGCTCTCTTATCCTGAAGGGCTGGATGCTCTGCTTGAGCAAGACACACTGGAGGAAGCAGTCAGCTTGTTTTCCTAGTGATGGACAGTGGGGAAAGCTTTTGGTTCCTCTCTCAAGGGAGCGACCCACTGGCAGAGCTCACTGACACTTCTCCAGGAAGACTGAGTGGATCTTTCAAGGCCGAATGTTGTGTAAGTCATTCTTTACAAGGCCCACTGAACCTCCCCATATTTGTCCTCCAGTGTGCACGACTATTACATTCTACTTTTTAAAACATGACCTTCATCATATGATCTGAGTTTCTGAAAATAAGAGAAAGCAAACAAAAAAACACCGTATCTTTGCATGGAAAGGGAATATAAAAGATAAATAAAATAATAAATATACATGAGAAACTAATACATTGATCTGTTCTAGAATGCATTGCAAGTGTTACATCTATTGTACAGCAGAGGCTAAGTTCTGCTTTGCTGTACGCAGGTATACACAAGTGGTGGTCACGTTCCCCCAAGCAGCTCACCCGAAATGCATACATATCTCACACTTGCCTGAGCCATATGCAGAACCTACCCAACACACCTCTGGATGATCCAAAGATCCCAGATGGTTCCAGTCTGCCAGAGAGGACAGCTCCTCCTCAGCCACTGCATTCTGCAGTGCATAACCCATGCCCAACGTTGGTATTAGTCCTGTAATAAAGACTCCTGCCCTCCTGTCCCCTACAAGCAGAAAACACGATGGCAAAACCCTGAGCCTGATAGCATGTTTTTAATTTCTTTCCCAATACCGAAGAGAAAAGATTTAACTACAGATTAATAATACTACTGAAAGGAGCAGGCAAGAATACATGCGTTATATCAAGTTGTACGTAAAAGGAGAGAAAATGTATTATGTAATATAGCCTCACTTTCTAAGAATTTCCATCAAAAAATTTCCATGACAAACCACTGTTATACACTTAGGTGTTTATAGAGAAACCACAAAAATGTGATTGAGGTTAAGAGTTTGCATACCACAGGTTCACCAGAGGAATCCATTTTTCAACTGCTTTTCATTAATTTTTTTAATTAATTTTCATTAAAATCACTTCAGCAATTTAGTATTTTAATAAACACAAAGCATACAGGTTTGGGATGATTTTTGCAGCAGCTGAAATTAAAATAAAATCATCTAATTTCTTGAAATACTTTGAGGAATGACTTGGAGCATCAGTAAGATCTCCACTCTGAGTCTTACAGTGTAAAGACCCAGGAAGAGAGGAGGGAACATTGCTGCAGCAGTTCACCTATACCACACCAGTTGCCAGGAGCCAGACCAGTGCACTGGGATCTGTGGCAGTTCCTCTGAAGGACAGTATCCACAGAGCTGTCTGCTTGACATAAGGCATGCTTGGCCACTGGATGACCCCTGCAATTAAGAGTTAAGAGCACCTTTCTGTTCTCACCCTCTGCTGCAGCCCAGATACAGCCCAGTGTGTCAGCTACCACTGGGCTTGTTCTCATCATGCTTGTATTGGCATGATTAAGGATTATATCCTTTTGGACGCGAGAGGAAAATCCAGTCTGTCGTGTTTTTATACAGTCACCATGCTGAGTGGAACTGGGGGTTGAATGTACTTTTAAAGCAAGACCCTTAAAAGCAACCAAGTTACACATGGGCCAGATAAATCTCTGTGGATTGGCAATGTGAAAGTCCCAGTTTTAACTCTGGATAAGGAATGGACACTTCTGCTCAGACTTCTGATTCAGCTCCACATGCCAAATTTGTTATGATGTAATGAAGTGCAACTTCACTGCTATCAGCTGTCGACAGGCTTCCTCCTATGATGCCAGCAGCACATTTGGCCCCAGAGCTGGGGAGCCCAAAAGCTTGTATCAACAGCAACTACAGCAGCTATTTTAAGCTGGATAGAGTTCTCACTGGTTTAGATGCTCTAGGATTACAAGGTCATAAACCTATGCTATCAAATCCACACCGGTGCTCTGAGCCAGACTTTGCCCTTTGATGCGTGCATACAACTGCCATTGAAACGGTTGGACGCTGAGCACATCTGAAAGTGGAGTACTGCCCATACGGTTTAAATTGGCTTAATTCCTCTAGTACATGCAGCCTGTTGCTCCACATTGCATTTATTAGACAGTTTCATTTGGGTTTTTTACTTGTTTATTTTGTGTACTGAAGGCTTTCTGCTGCCCTCTTTAGTATTCAGGGCTTAATGTTATTCTGATTTGAATAAAACACACCTTATTATTTCACTGAGCTCAGAAATGCCACATCATCCAATGCACTCTCTGTGGTTTAGACGTATTTTAGTGTACCTATCCAAAGAATCACAAAATAAATACAGCAAGATGTAGTTTAAATGGTCTCTCCTCTGAGTGTTACAGCCATGTCTTTCCATATAATTGATTCCGTACTTACAAAACTAAAATTACTCAAGTGCTACAACACTAAAGGATAGATTCTGAAAGTTTGTGATTAACTAGAACAGGATCCTAATGCTGGAGGAGCACTGTGACACAATGCTTCTACTCTCAGTCTTTCAAAATCAGGAGATTTAAATATATGCATATACACCTACATAAATATAAACATACACACTTCTGCAGTTCTTTAACCGCCTTTCTTTCTTTAATGTAAGAGTTCTCCATTCAAGTTCTTCTCTGCCATTTTTAAGGTTGCAAATACTTTGTTTTGGCTTGGTGGTTTTGGGGGTTGGTTTTTTTTTGTGTGTGTGGAAGCTGAGATTTGTTGACATTCACATGACTCCAGGAGTTTAAGCTTTCTATAAAAAGTCAAAGGACAAACTACCTGGGTAGACAGTAGCTTTATGTGCCATATCTCTATCTTAAGCTACTTTTTCCTGGAACAAGCACAACTTGGAAGGCTAGCTGCAGACATCATATTGCCAGGGTAACACTGGATATTTGTATATACACCCACATTCAAACATGAATGCTTATGCTACATGTGTTTATGTATGTAGCCAGAAATTGCAGCCAGTTTAGAAAAGTGCTGTTTTTCAATAAGAAATGTCTTTACTGTTCTTCTGTAAGACAGAGATATTCACTCATTACAGATGAGCCAAATTTAGATGAATCAGTTTTGGTTTCATATTCTTTTTACTGGGGGCAAATTTCTGATAAATGCTCATGACTCTGATGGCTTGCTTTTGTAACCACTTGTGCACAAGAGCAGCTTAACTTCTTCTACTGACTTGATAGTCTGCAATGCAGATTTGAGTGTAAATGACTGTATCTGCACAGATTTCAGTGGATTTATGCCGATTTATACCAGCTCACCAGCTCAGTGTGATTCTTATTCCCCCTCACATACTCCAGTTTTATACCCTGCTATAATTCCAGTGGAGTAATTCTGAACTTGTACTGGCAAATGTGAAGAGAGATCCAAATCACCTAGGATGGTCAGAGAATGAAAGAAAAAACAGCAAAAGCATTCTCAAAAAGTCCTAGTTTAAATTTTTACAGAATGATACTATTTAGTCAAGCAAACTTATGCAATTGCTTTCTGGGCCATCCATCCAAAATGTTATTTTCCAATGCTTGTGTGTGTGCATCTTATAAGTCCACAAAGGGAAAAGAAAATATTAATCTAAAATGGTACTGCCTCATTTTCTTGAATACATAATTCATCCAATATGGATTCTGGCAGCTCAGCTTTAACTATGAAACAAAAGAAATCCACACAAAAGACAATAAATCTGCATTACACATGGTACTAAAATGATCCAATGGATTTATAGATGTTTACAAGTTTGCAGAGTGTGACACAGCGTCCACCAGAAATTTGATATTCACAGCACAAAACATCATAAACATATGTCTGCAACTACAAAGGGGCCTTTTTATGTGGCGATCATTGTTAAAATTGTCTTCAGAACATAAACCTTAAGTTGTAAATGCTACTCCCCATTTATTCTCCAAGACATAACAAATGAGGAAAGAAAAGCAGAGATATGTTTGTAATTGAAAATGTTTCTCAGGAAATGATCTGTACAGGAACATCATTCTCATTCCATTAACTTCTGACTCCAAGCCAACCATTTGTAAAAGTAAATAAATATGCAAACTGGCTGACAACAATGTGCCTGCCTTTAATGTTACTGCTTTAGTACCCAGTCTCCAAAAAAGAATCTATTTTCTTTTCTCATTTCTCCATTACACCAAACATGGCATACACATAAAAAGAATGGGAGAAATGCTGTTCACAAAAAAGAATGGGAGAAATGCTGTAATTCGATTTTCATGTATGCGATACAAATCGAATGCTTTATGCCTTTAACTTTCTTTAAAGTCCGGAGCTACTCCAAAGTACCTCAGCGACTAGCTTGCTGTTCCTTTGTTTTTTGCAATTGGCAGGGGAAAAAATAACCACCATAGACTGACAGATCTCTGGTCTGAGTAGATAAAAAACAACAACAAAACAGGGAGAAAACTCAGTCCTTTTAAAGAGTACACGTGATTTTCTTCACCATGTCACAAGGAGCTTCATTAGGCCTTACATGCTTTCACATTTCATTTGGGATGAAGGTTCTTTCTCAGAATTTTCCTGTAGTTTCTAAGAGGTAACAAGTGGTGCAGTGTCAAACTAACACAGATATCATTCCATTCATTCCTTCAACACATCCTCTAAAATACATAAGCAGTATCTGCAGATGTTTTGAAAAGCCTGTCATCCTATAGAGTGTTTAAAATATTACTGAAAAAAACCAAAAGACAGTGTTGGGAACAAATACAGACAGGAGTTCAAGTGACGCTGATTTTTTTTTTCCCCTACTGAAGAACAAACCATGCATATGAGAAATGTTGTGACCTTTCCAAGTCCTTATCAAAATGTGCTGCGCTGAATCTGACCCCAGCCTGAAAACTCCTCAAACAGCCTCAGATACATTGGTAGGGTCTTTGTGCAAAAGATACCTACAGGCTGTTAGCTGGTCTGCACATGGTATCCCTAAATGCAAAATATTTTACTGAAACAAATCCTTTGACAGCTAAGATTTTCAATTTATTGAGATTTATTGAGAGATCTCAGAACTACATGGAGTGCTTGGGGCTACATGGAGACAGAAGGGAGAACATTTGTATCTTCCTCACCAATATTTTGGTATTTCTCAAGTTATAACAAATCTGCAGGTAGCAACATCCAGAAGATGGTCTGACAGATCTCTTGGTGTAGCCCTTACCCAAAGCAAGTGGAGGCAATTGTTAATCCTATATGCCCACCAGCTTGCTGCAACAGTTTTTTCCAGATATTGTGGAGTGGAGAAGCTGATTTTATAGTACTGACTTGCCTTGTTCTCTGAATCACCAACCAGCTAATAGTAGCTATTCCAACATCAACAAGAGGCGCTCATGCAGAAAAGACAAAACCAAAGATCTGTTCCAAGAAGTCTTTCCCAGCTCAACAAGTTCTAGCTATTCCTAAGAGAAAACCCAAAAATAGTTCTTAGGAATGTGAGGGCATACTAGTAGCAAGCTGAGGATTTCCTGAATTTTTGCTCTTTTCTTCTTGTGTATATAAGCCTTGTTTTTGAAGGAGAAGAAATTAGGTGTCAGACCCACTGCATCTCAATAATCTAGATGACTACTTCTTCTTGGAAGAATTAGAAAAATTACTACATTTACTGGAAAGTTAAAGTTCCTTTTCAGGGACTGCAAATTGGTTTATGTATCACTCATGGCCACTATTTTCATACTGTAGTTCCTAGAGCTACTTCTGTTTCAATACAAGCATCTGGTCGTCTTCAAGGAATGACTTTGTGACAAAGGATCAAAAGATCTGTAGTAAGTGGCCAAGTATTTCTACGTCCCAGAATGAAAAAAACAAAAACAAAACCACCTTAATACCTTCTGAAAGCTCCTCACGCTTCAAGTTCTTTCTTTGGTATCAAAGTCAACCAAGAAAGTTTGAGGGTGACATCAAGGCTGGACAAGTAGCAAACACAAGGAAGATGGGATACGAGTGACTCAAAAAAATTAAAATAATAATGGATACAAATATGCAGATGTATTACTTATTAGTGTAACTGGTAGCTTGCCGTCCACGCTTTGCTACCTTCTGCATCTATCCTGAGCATCTAACCACGGTTCTCAGATTCGGTACAACAAATGAGAATTGACTTGCAAATCTAATTCTTTTTTTCCCCTCCATTTTAAAGATTTTCAATTTCTTGCTACGTTTAGTATTTGTGCCTAACACACAGATGGTTTCTAAAAGCCTCTGCAGTGTGTCCTAGGCAAATGAAGTTTCTTGCCAAGGACAGAATCAGCGTCTAATTTGGGAATTGGGGTCTAAAGACAGGCCTTCAACATGGAAAAACTAGGCTGTGGCTTTGGCTGGATCAACAGAAACACAGCTACATTCTTAAAGAAAACAGGCTGGATTTGGTGAAGGGCAGAAAAACCTTAAAATGGCAGAAATATATCTTCTAGCATACTGAAGTGTAAACTGCCCTTGGGGGTTCTCTTGACCAATGTGGAAGCTAGTGTGCATTTGACAGCAGAAAAACTTCAGGCTTGGACTGTTACAGAAAGGACTACAGGAAAGGTAAATTTGTTTCCCCATCCTTATTTCATATGAGTGTGCATCATCGAGATACACATCTGATGTGTGGAAGCCCTCCTGTTCTTACCCAGCCATACAGAGTCAAGGGTCATTTCAGGGACGGAGAGGAATATATTAGGGTGTGGCAGTCCCTGACTAGAGGGAGGACTTCAGTCAGCTGGCATAAATCACAGTGTGGTGGGATCAATAATACGGCTGTGGTATTCTCCAAAACACATTTACACGAAAGTGTAAGATGATGATGATGCAAGACAGGACTTTGGTAGCACAAACTGGAAACTACGTTTGGCTTGGAAAAGCAGAGTTTGTTCTCAACTTTGCACAGGAAATAAATCAACACTTTCCAGTCTAGGTTCTCAAATCTCTTCATCAGAATTAATTCGTTTAACGTCCCACCAACAGAAGAAAATAGCATTATCCCCATTCTGCAGCATAATCTAGGAGTGCATCACTTTCTAAAGGATACATTTTCATGTTTCTTTTCTGGACACACAAATTGCACTTGTAAAATGGAAGCTAGGCACTTAAAAATACAGCCTTAAAAACCTATGTTACACTTAGCCTGATGTAGAAAGGACAGGAATACCCATAACTCTTGTTTCCCAAACCCGTATCATAGCAAAGAGAACACCTTTCTTGTCATACAACCAGTAGTAATGAGTTTCATCCAGCCCTGTGCCTTGCCCTTCACGGGCACTGCCTGGTACCCTCCTGTGCATTCCTGATGTTGCTCATTTCCTTACAGAACTCAAACAGCTGCTCCAACTTCCAAATGCCCTGTCTCAAAAAAATCACCGCACTGAACTGTCCATCTGATTATGGTGTTCACATGTTTCTTATCAGGAAAGAAGCTGCAAGCAATGTAAGCACCAGCACTGTAAGGGTAAACCCACAACTCTGAACTGCATGTGCATTGCAATCATCTTTTCCAAGGTATCTCAAACAAGCTGTAAGTTTGGAGTAGCACTTGCTACCACCTGTCAAGCGCTGTCAGACAACGGAAACACCTCTGTGTAAACTCCTACCTGTTAAGTGCATTTCATGGGTTGCTATCATTACCAATGTATCAATTTCAGCATGCAAAACATTCATACCAATAGTAGCTGTGGTTGTACTTCCTACTTTACAGGTGAACACGCCAAAAATTGCAATTCAATCCAGTCCAAATAAATAACTTTAAATGGATTTTACTTCATAGCACTAACACATACGGAGTCTCACAGACACAATCTGTAGCGTTCAGTTGTTGATGTCATAAATGAGTTTATGTTAATATTCCTATTAGAAAGTGTTTAGTACTACAAAATTTTCATTTTAATAAGCATGAATATTAAAACTTACCTCCTGCAAGATACATAGCCCATTTGAAAATTGCTATCTCAAATATGCTTTTGACTACAAATTACAATTTTCCCTGAGTGGAAATTCAGCTGATAAAAATCACTATTTTCACACTGGATCCAGTATTACTTAAGGACTGAATTTGTACCAAACTGAAGCTAACAGAAACACATACTCTTATGAAATACCACTAGGATGAAACAGCTAATTCTCTCTCACTCATATTGCAGAAACATTTTCATGGAATAACATTCAAAATGAACAAACTGCTGTATTTTCTTCCTCTTTTGCCCAGGAAAAACAAAGTCTGGCAAGGGCAAGAAGAAAATAAACGCCCATTCTTATCTTCAGAATATTACAAAACAAAAATAATTACCATTGCAAAAATATAAGGTCAGAAAACAACACTCCTAAAGTATCAGAGAAACAAAGATGAAAAATAACTGAATGAGTCAGTCTAGTCTCCTACCTTTAGGGCAAAATGCTCCACAGCCCATCATCGTAGGGTCCCTGGGCCACCCTCATAGTGCATCACAGGGAAAACTGCAGTCTGTAAGGTGTTTGAAGCCCCTTGCTCTGCAGGCCCCTTTGCTGCTGCTCTTCAGAGAAGCTGTGTTAGCTTTAGAGCCTGTTTTGCAACAGAACGGTCCAAGCACATCACAACTCTCAGCTCAGACCATCGCTTCAGAACAAGTGACTGACTGCCTATATAATTTAATATGATGCCACATGAGACTCATAGACCATCTGCAAAAGAAACTAAATCTGCTTTTTGCAGCTTGGTAAGTTGCATTCTGAATGCTGGGATGCAATTTTGACTGTGTGCTTTTGTTATCAGTCATATAACTGAACAAAATACTCAAATGGCAAGTGTAAAGCACATGTTTTTACCAATCGCAGTCCGTTTCTGCTATAGGTAACGTGTACCTTTTCCCCTTACAACTGAACAAAGTCACAATTCGCTTCAAAGTGTAGGGAAGGTCTAGGCACAGACATGGCAATACTGGAAGTGAAATTTCCCTTTTTTTTTTTTGTGAAACAAAGGCTGATCAACAAGAGCTACAGAATCCTTGAATCCTGTTGCCAGAATTGAGATGCACATGTGCTATTGCCAAATTCAGGTCCTGATCACAGTACTCCTTTCTCTATAAATACTTCCCTACTGAAATAATTAGCAAAACTCACATGGAAGGAGGATTAAGCTCTAAAACAGGTAAAAGCATATAAAAAGCTAAAAAGCAGATGAAAGGAGAGGTATGAGCCATCAAAAGAATAAAAAACTACTGCTAAGAAATGAACTAGCTTTATAGGCTACATGTCCTTCCAAACAGGGACAGTAATGAAAAGATAATCTAAAGCAATTACTTGCTAAGCTAAAGATCAAATTGCTATGAAGTTTTCTACAGACTAAAATTTTTCAGAAGCTGTAAAATGTTTGTCTGTTTCAACCTGGAGCAGGATGAGGGAAGTGACACATCCCTGGCTCATTTCTAAGTCAAGGAAAGTGATTACCTTTCTAGTTTCCAACTGAACTTCACTTAAAATACCAGTGCCAAAAGGCAAGTACAGAAAACTGAGAGGTATTTATTGTTTAGGGTTATTCAGCTATGCTACAGAACATTCCTCCCCCAGGTTTCATATCAGATGTGATTCCTTGCAGAGAAAGACACAGAGCTCTCATCACTTCTGAAACTACATTCTTTACCAGTTTTAAGGAGTCTGTGATACACATTGGTCTGCAGCTACTGGGTCACTCCTAAAATGAGCTTTCCCCCGCCAACAGTCCTATTTCATGCTGTACCCTCAAGCAGTAATGGGGGTCCCCATTCTGACTCTTGGAGTCCCATTGCCTTCTGGCACTGGGAAACTGGATTGCTGAACTGCTGAATAACAGCATTCAATTACAGGACAATACTGAGCTGGCAGTACTTTACCAAGCTTTCGTTCTCTTAATTTCTGAATGGAACCATAAGTGTCCCAGACACTTTATTATGGCAATCCCATTTGGGAGGTAAGTTCAGCTAAAGGAAAACCACGCTCTACTTGAAACATCAAGGATGCTGAAGATGATTATATGTTAAGAAAATTCACAAAGTCTGAAGCCACAGCAACCAGCATCATCAATTCAACCTATTTTATAAGTAATTATTTATACCTATTTATAAAGCGGCACTTTTTTGCATGCACAAAAATAACAATTTTAGAAAAATATTACATGAAAGTTCTTGGGGTTTTTTAGGATGAGTTGTTGTACCTACAGTAGTAGCCAAAAATCATGTCCGGGTAAACTGTTCTAATAGGTGTAGTTACAGTAGAGTAAGAAAGCTGCAAATTAGCTAAAGCAGAGCTGCTTTCTCAGGGGGCGTAACATGGCAAGAAGTTGACAATAGCAGGTCTGAAGTGCATAGCTCGGGGACCAAGTAGATTAATTTCTAATCGTACTCTCTGTAATCCATTTTCACTTGCCGCAAACATAAATTCAAGCCGAGCTTAATTTCTAATTCCTGTAATCTAACAATAACAACAAAACCATCATTCAAAAAGCCTGTGCACTTCCCCTTTCCCTTAGCAGAGATCACTGCAGGGAAAAAAAAAGCACATTGTTAAGATGCTTTGGGCCTAGAGTTTCCCAAACTGTTCCTAAGGGTTCACTTTCAACCTTGCAATTTTCAGCTTTGTAAAAACAGAAGTATAGCCAGGGAGGACTAAAGCCTTTTTCAAGTGGTTTTGGCCATCAATACAGGAAACAATTCAAAGGCAACATGACACTGATAGCTTAATTTGTGAAAATGGATAAATACCGTATCTGCCACATAGCACATTAACCCATGTAACAAATAAATACAGAAATAGCACTGCAATACTTGGTTAAAAGGTTTTGGTTCACAGAGGAGGAAATTTAATTAAAGCATGTAATGTCAATTACTGTCGTTTGTAATTTTATTTTGCTTCCCCAGAAACAATACAGATGCAGGATTCTAAAGTTACCTGCATCTTTGATGCAAATGGGATAAAATTATCTAGGTTCTGAGAAAATCCAGACAGTAGTAGGGAAAAAAAAGCATTTTTACCTAACCTCATTCATGGATCTTCTTCAAAGTGTTGATTACATGAGGACTGACATGCCTCCAATTTAAACATATAAGCCAACAACCCAGACCTGAAACAAGATTTTTATGTTTAAAAAATTGTGTTAAGTCATCAGAAAGGTTGGGAGGGAAGCAACAGCCTAATTCTCAGCTCCTGCAAATGGGCACAGCCTTACTAAATCCAACAGAAAAGCACTGATTGATATCAGAAGATAATTTGGCTTACTGTTTATACTGATTGATTTCAATTGGAAAATTACAGGGCCAGGTCCTTAATGCTTCTGTCTCCTTCATTCTGCTCTGTGCAAAAGCAACAGAGACCTAGGAGCCACGTAAAAGACTCCAAGCATCTCACCACCACAGTAATAAACATTGCCAAATCTCGTCAGTCCTTCTTCTCTTTTGCCATACACAATGCACTACAGTATTAGCATCCATTTCTGCTTTTACACAACTTGCTTTTCAGCAGTAGAGCTCAGTGCTGCACAGAAGCATCCTACACATACTGTTTTCTGTTGAAGTCAGGAAATAATACCAGAAATGGATGAATCAAACTTACCACCGGTGAAATACATGTCAGATATATTTCTATTTTGCAAACTATGATCTGAGCTACCACTAGAATCAGCAGGAGAAAATCTGCTGTAAAGACCCCCAAGCCATTTTCCTTTAAGCACCACCACTTCTAAATATGGCAAGCATCCTGCCTTTGAAAAATCATACTTTCCTCAGTAGTGTAATGCTACAGTAAAATGGTGATTAGAATTATAGTAAAGAGCTAATAGAAGAAAGACGAAACCAATCAGATGCTTTCTTATGTCTCTAAATGATACACATAAATCCTGTCTATCAGGTTCCCTCAGGCTATTTCAGAAGTATGCAGAACACAAAATGATGCAGATTCATTACAAAAAGTCTAAATCTAATCTACTTGAATTTAAAATGCCAGGAATCATGTAAATGGAAGATGAGAAGACAGAACTCGTATGTTATACGTAAACAGAAACAAGAATCATACAAACCGGGAGTCACATAAAATGCTCAATTACCAAGAAATTATAGGTCACATCTCTGGCAGTGCCAAAGTCTATTGGTGTATAACTGCAGTGAGGAAAGAGGTGTCTCCAGACTGCCTTCATGCCTTCCGCAGTCCTCAAAAGTATGACATAAGGCTGGTATCTGGGATTTCAGGGTGGCTTTGGGGGTATGAGCGACACTTAACCTCTCCTCCCCATTCACCAGGGCTAAAAATCCAGAAGTGAAAAATTCCAAAACAGACTGCGTAATGCAAAGGGAGGAGATAGATACCAGAGTTATATTTTTAGACATGTAAAGTAACAAACTGTGTCCTTCCCAAATAACACAGGTGAATGTTGGCAAATGTCATTCAAAAGGGGCAATTCCAACTAGACCTAGGTGGCAAATGCAAAAAACTAGACTGTTGACAAAAATAAAATACCATTGACGTGACACAGTTCACCTATAATATAACTGACAAATGGCTAAAAATATGTTGACAAGATCCTGAGGGATTACAGCTCCCCCAGTATGTTACTATTATTTGTAGTGCACCTTGCAAGGTCCAAGTGTTACTGAACGCAGGCAGGCCCATTACCTTTTTCCCTAAACACACAGGAGAAAGAGAATGATGTTATAGCTATAAATATACACACTTTTTTATGCCTTATATCATAAACAAAATCTTTAATACAACTGTACACACACACAAAATCAGATCATTTGAAACACTCAATCATACAGCCTCTTTTACACAAGCAAGTCTCATTCCATGCCATTACATCAAGACACGCTGTGGTCTAAAACTTTCACCTGGAGCCAGGCTTGTTGACGTGTTATGCGCTGACATTTTAAATTGAATGCAGGAATGACTCTCCTCTCATTTTCTAAGTAAATTATGCTGGATCAAAATCTAAATGTCAGCAATGCTACTGAACATACAGAAACAACCTCAAAGTCAGCAGAATCTCAGCGGCATAAAACTAGTATGCAGATCAGACCTAAATCATAACTCCTGCTGATTTCTCTTGTGGCACAAAAATATTGCTTAGCAAGAGTAAAGGCAGCACAATTGGTTACCAAATAGCTTACTCAGTGTTATGATATTGTTTCTCAAGTGAAAAACTACAGTGTACTGATTTACAAGGATGTCCAAAATCGGCTCAAACTTTCTGCCAGAGTAAGGGGAAAAACCCCTTGATTTATAGACCTGTGCATTAACAAGCCCCTCTTTCTTGTTACTTTCTCTCGCCTTCCATTTAGTTTTCACGTTACTTGAGCTGGATTTCCTTTAGGCCTGGGTCCTATTCACTAAACTGTATTAATGTACCAATTCCATCTTGAGATCTCCTTTTCCAGAATACTGCCAAGCTGGCAATATGGTTCCTGAGAGACTACTTTCCCTGACATGCAGTAAGCTATTTATTGACACACCACTGTTCCCATGCAGTTTTGCACCTAAGCAGTGAACTGGATAGCAGTTCCATATGTTCGAGCTGTTATGCTTCTCTGGAAAATTGTATTACTTTGGGTAAATAAAAAGCTAAGAACAGCAGGAAAAATATCATAAAAATGCAGCCGAATTTGTTTCATCCTGCCTCCATCAGCAAATTTGGTCTATGACCTCTGCATATGAGTCATGCAAGTGCTTTAAAACTTGCAGTGATTTATATTTTCAGGATAGGAAGTTCAAGGCTTATATTTCTATTCCCCAACCATACATTATTTTTCTCCATACACAATTTCTTGATAATTATCTATGAACTAAAATATATAGGCATCTTTTTTTTTCTACTTTGTGGTGCATATTAACCAACACCATTCATCTCAATAACCAGTCTCTGTGTTCTTGGCAGAGTTAGCTGATGTGTAGGTTATTCCTGGAACCATACTAGGTTGATGCACTCATCATAATTTTAGTCATGAAAACAGGCTTCTACCAAGACAGGCATTGTTTGTGAAAAAGGAAATTCCTAGCGTATCTGTCAGAAACAAGAAGTAGTAGAGTACACCACTTTAAAAATAAAAGTATCTAATATTTACGTAGTGCTGTTCATCAGAAGAACTTTGTTCTACAAATCAAGTAATGCTTGTTAGAGCTTAGGGCTCATGTCCTGCTGAGAAAGCGCTCCCTCTATTCACAGTCCCTCTGCAGCACAGCTTCACTCCTTGAGTCCTATGTTTATAAACGGATGAAAAGCAACAAGTCAAAAAACCACACAGGCAGCAGAAAAACAGAGATCTTCTCACCCATCACATGCACACACTGATTCCACATTCAGTAACCTAACTTCCAATTAGTTTTTCAGATAAAATCATTAGTACACACATTATTGTTTTGCTGCCATCCTGCTGATCAAAACCAGTGACTAACTCCCACTGAGGCAACTCCAAACCAAACAGAATTATTTCTAGACTTCTGTAGGCTGCTATAGAATTGCACAAAAGCTTCAGTGAACTGGACAGCGTATTCCCAAGAGTTTACAGCACTTCTATTATGTGGGCACACTCTGGAATGGTGAGATAAAATCTAACTCCAAAATCCACTGTGTAAACCTGGTACTTATTCTACATCTTTGAGATCTGGATTTTAATCCCTGAAATAGTAGTGCCAGGGTTCAAAGTACATGGCCCAGTCAAGGAGCAACCTGATGGTCAGTATCTGGGTGACCTAGCACTTCCCTGTGTGTCTTACAGGGCTCTACTTGAATTCCTAGTCTGCTTTGAAGAGAGCTAGCAGAAGAGGCTACTTTTCAATTTCTCTAAACATTATTAGTTGGGTTTTTGGGTCCACAAACTTGTCTTTTCTATGGTCTATTTGACCTGTATCACAACACATGAAAGGTTATGAGGAAGGTCTCACTGACTTGAAAGAGATAATTTGTTTCCTTTGTGATGCAGGTCTATAAGAACCACAGTACAGCTCTAGGTCTAGATATGTTGACTTACCCGCTAAGGACCAAGTTAGGAATTACTGTATTGGTTAGCTGCAACTGATTAGGCACACTTTGCCTTCTTCCTGTATAGTTTAGCAAATAACCCCTTCACTGACTAAAGGTGTAAAAATCTACCTCCACAGCTAAATTCTACAGGGCTCTGTGTCTTCAGCACATGCCTCTGTAGGATATTTTATGACAGCAAAAGCAAAGTGTCTCACACATCAGTGTCTTGACTGTATTGTATGGCGCTGTTGTTGTTCCTGTGTGCTCTCTTCAACTGGTCCTGCTCAGATAATGAGAACTTTTCCATCTTGTTTCTCTAGAGTACTCAGTGATCAATACTTCTGCTTTATCTAATGGGCAGTCTCTGGGGTCTTGTGAATCATGTGTTGGCAGCTTAATCTAGATGGAAATCTATGTTCACCCTTGGAAAGTCTTGCTTCAAAACTATTTTCTGAAACATTCAGACTTTAATTGATCTTAGTATTTATTTCTAGTCTGAATGAGTTAAAACAAAGGTGAGGCTCCCCTGCTGAGTGTCCTGGTTTCGGCTGGGACAGAGTTAATTGTCTTCCTAGCAGCTGGTACAGCGCTGTGTTTTGGGTTTAGTATGA
>JAVKLA010000021.1:18864046-18889600 GCA_034782735.1 Sagittarius serpentarius | reverse complement strand
GCCGGAACAGCAGACCCAAACTGGCCAGAGGGGTATTCCATACCATGGGACGCCATGCCCAGCTTGGTGAGGGGGGGGAGGAGCGCGGCTCGGGCATCGGTCGGCCGGCAAGTGGTGAGCAATTGCCTTGTGCATCACTTGTCTTGTGTATTCCAATCCTTTTATTAGTATTGTCACTTTCTTGTTGTTATTAGTGTCATTGCTAGTTTCTTCCTTTCTGTTCTATTAAACTGTTCTTTTCTCAACCCACGAGCTTTTCCTTTTTTCTGATTCTCCCCCCATCCCACTGGGTAGGGGGGAAGTGAGTGAGCGGCTGCGTGGTGCTTAGCTGTTGCCTGGGGTTAACCATGACATGAGTTACCAGCTCAAGCATAAAAACGGATCTCTGACCTATCTGGACCAGTTTTAGACCTCTGCTGCAAAATGTTACAAGTTAATGTAACAAGTAACAATGTACAAGTTAAGTGAACAAGTTAATCCCAGTTTTTCTGTTAGGTCTCCAGATACAGCCAAGGACCTGAAAGCTTCTGTTTTTCTTCAAATGTTTCCATTTTCATTAGTACTATAGGGCATGTCAGGCAAATCCTGCCCTTCCTTACTTGTCCAGCCCAATCACAATTAAGTTAACAAGTCTGTTGTAGTAGCCAGGATGGTGTCCAAACCCTTTTCTATAGCTGTGGTTGCTCTGTAGTGTTAACAGGAAGAAGAACGCAAGACCTTAATTTGTCACTGAGGCAAGCACCTATCGACTGTGGGCACAAACAAAGGTCAACACATCTCCGCTGTCTAAGAACTACAGCGGCACTTTAAGCCTCATGATGTAACTTCGATGCAGATAACTGTCATTATCACTATTTTATGGATAAGAAAACAAACAAAAAAAGAGAATTTGCATGCAGCCTCAGAACAGAACCAGGATTAGTGCTCAAGGGCTGCTGGCTCTCAGACACAGGCTCAGTGCACTTCAGCAGCAGTCCTCCACCCTGCCTAAGCTTCACCAACTTGCCACAGCGTCACTCTTCTCTCACCTACTTTTTCCTGATTCAGGAGGTAACCAGCTTGAACACTCCTGTCACCTTGTCCATCCCCCCCCTCCAAGGCCCTTGTTTGTTGTCACCTTTCCACTCTCCCACTCTGGTGCTGCTGCTGCCAGTTCCTCCCCAGCTGTGCTTTCATGGCTTTCCCCTTCTCCACCCTACAACTGCAGGCACAGAGCCAGAGCTGGTACGTCCAATAGATCTTGTTATCCAGATACTGCAGGGAGCAGAACCAGAAGTTAAACCATGAAAAACAGTGCTGCATGCTGCCAATCCAATTTATCATATTTTGAATGCAGGTATTAAAAACATGAAAAGGACTATTAACTCTCTCTTGTCCCATTTAGTGGTAACTTAAATTAACTGTTTGAACTTTGGCTTAGAAGTCTGCTTCCAGTGTTAACCGCTGATTTTACACTACATCCTAGATTGTGTAGTTCTCAGCATAATCTCCAACCTCCTGTGATTACTGTAAAACACTTCTTTTTCCTGACAATTTTTTAAAAGAGAACTCAATAGTCTATGCTTCTAGAAACCAATGCTGTCAGAATTAAGTTTAGAAGCACTGCATGGGCAAAAGAAAATATTTCCTGGATCAATTAAGGCTTAGTGTAATAAAGGGAAGATGTTGCCTTTAACAGTCAAAGAAATCTACCACCTTGTTAAAGAGTACCAGCCAGCCAACCCATGCTGATGAACAAACAGGAGATTTTCAGTCTCTGGGCCCTCACACGGTAAACATGTTGGTTTATAATTACAGCTCTCTTTGCTTTGCCAGGGCAGGGGGATAAGGGCAGGCGAGAGGCTGTGCTCCACCACAGTAGCACCTGCATGCAAATGCAGCGATATCAGCTTAGGGGCTCTGAAGGGAACCACTTGCCATAAGTAAATGCAGTTTGACAGCAGCTCCTAATAAGAGGAAGGAAATGAGGGAGAGAAAGAAAAGTGATAGGAGACAAAAGGACTTTATAAAACAGGGCTTTATTGCTTTCATTTGTAGCCTTTTCTCTTTGTTCTGTTTAAGCACTGAGCCTTCCAATTCCAGACACTGCACAAAAGAGCTACCTGTCTAAAAAAGTTTATTTCAATCTGGAACTGTCTTGCAAGATGCTTCACAAACTCAGCAGTCCATTATTAGGAGTAACAATGAGCTACCTCTAATTAATTTGGCACAGCCTTTGCTTCTGATACCAATCAAATCAATATTAATGGGGAGTTTGTGCTCTCTCATTACAGCACAAAGTGAGTACCAATCTTCTCATGAAGATTTTTGGACCATAAACTGTGTTTGAGGTCAGTGTAGTTGGCTTGTTCCCACTCCCTTTTTTCAACCAGGATGGAAAAAATATATAATGATGTGCTATTTAGTACCTGGATAAAAATCTACATTCAGGCTGCCTACACTGAGAGACTGAAACCAGTTTAATATGAAGAAATCTCAGTCTAAGAAAATAAAGATTTTAGTAGCTCACAGAGCTCAAATTAAACACTTAAATAGGTAACACTAGATATTTCTCATGCTGCCTCACATTTCTCTATTTATTTTTATCTGCAGGATCAGGCGTGTTAGAGAGGGAGGCCTGGTAAGAATTGCCTCAGCCATCATTCTTGGTTACTTACATCTGTGGTCAATTTTCCACACTTTCTTCCATAAAAGGTAAACGAGGCACTGTACTTGCAACAGGATAATCTAAACAATATGAACAATGTTACTGTTAAAGACCATCTGGCTCATCAAGCACAGCTCCAGACTTTTAACTCCTTGAATAAAGTGTGGAACCCTGCAGTGTATTTTTTTATCCAAAATTCATTTTTAAAACAGTAAAAGTAGAGCTCCTGGAGACACAAGGGATTCAGAGTGCGAGGAAATTACTTTTCTGGTTTTATCCCTCTTGTATCTTACGCATCCTGCAATCCAGGCTAGAGACAAACACTTAGACGCCACATTTTTCCACAAAAAATGTCCTCTAAAATTTTCTGCAAGAAGCCTCTATGCTTAACTGGTATGTGTGATGTTGGTGTTTTCCAGGGGAGACAAGAGGGTTAAGTATTTCATAATTCACTTCAACTTAATGGCCTGATCCTACCACTTCTTAAAAGGTAATAAAAGTCAAAGAAGGGTCACAGGGAATTAGAAGAAAAAAGGGGGGAGGGGTAAGGGCAAACGCAACCAAAGAAGGCTTTTGTTAATTGTACGCACAATTTCTTATCTGTTAAGATAAATTAACACGTGACTGGTCTCTGGGAGAAAAATTTTACAGCAACGTAGGAACAAAATAACCTGGAAGAGGGCAAGCCAGTAGGGAGAAAACAGAGTGATCCAGAAAGTCCAAAGAGCAGAGGAAGCACTGGAGCTGGCTGTACTCTGTACACCAGAAGTCAGGTCACGGCTCTGGGCCTCAGTTTCCCCACCCACCCACTCCCGGGGGAATTGGAGCCCACAGAGGGCACTGCCGTGATTCACTTCAGTTCTGTGAAGGGCTCTGAAATACACGCCCCATGCCTTGAAGCAAAACAGCTCCACAGACATACAGGAGTTAAACTTTCTTGTACATTTAAAAGGCTATGGACTTCAAAACACACTTGTTTTTGAACTGAACGACAGATAGAATTAAATCTCATCATCAGTCTTTGTTCAGTTTTCTCTCAGCTCTAACTCTGTGATTACTGTGCACACAGTGGGTTAAACAGCTCTGCAACCCAGCAAGTTCTGGCTGTAACAGAGGGCAGGGTTTTGGTCCTCAAGAGTTGGTGGGGTTTTTTTTCTCCAAAGAAGTTTTAATGGCATTATAGAAAAAAAACCAAAAACAACCAACTGGTTTGTTGAAATACTTCAATGCTTTTTGTTTAATTTCTAAAAATATTTTTGGAAGGCAAAGCAAAGAAAATGAATTAGAGCATAGTTGGAGTTTTTCTTTTTTGGGTAAACACAAAAATTAGTTTTCATATGCCTTGGTTCCTTGCCTTAAATTCTGCATCTTGCTTTAACCAGAAACATCCCCCTATCTGGTTTCTAGGTAGAGCGCACGCATGACTGAACCTTCCCCTACAGTAAGTTCCTCCAGCCACTCCCAGAAACATGTGCCCACAACCCTTTTTCAAAGTCTACTCTAATTCGCATCTAATTTGCATTGAAACTATTATATCAGAAGCCCACTGCAATATGTACTGACATATATATGCTAAATTCTTAGCTTACAAAATTTTTTTAAGATGCAAGCTGGGCTTTTTTTGATTTTTAAAGAAATTGTATTCAATATATGCTCATGACTCATCAATAAAAAAAAAGCAGTGTTACAGTAAGCAAGATAGGTCAGGCAGTTTTATGATTAATGGGGTCAAAAAGTTAGAATTCATATTTAAAACTTTGGTTGCTCACACTGAAACAATTAACCCTGTCTACTGAGCACCAACTATACATCAGCCAAAAAAAACCAACCAACCCGTAAAATCTCAGAAAGAAGCAATATTATGTCACAAAACACTTATTTTGGTGTGTGTTCCTCCCCTTCAAAAAAAAAAAAAAAAAAAAAGGCAAAAATTTTCTCCAGTTTATCAGATTTTCTGGCTGTCACTTTTCCAAAACAAATCTAGCTTTTAAGTATGTGATGTTAGAGTACAATGTATAAACTAGACACGCCCTAGTGGCTACTTCGCTGCAAAAGCGTCCCGTTTTCTGGTGTACCTATTTCAAGTCCCTTTCCTCATACTAAAGCTAATATTAGGATTTGGAAAAGGAAAACAGGAATCATTTGATCAATAAGGAGTCTCTTGTCAAAACCTCCTGTATGTTAATGATAACATCGGTTACAAAAGCGTCTGCCAATTATATTGTACCTCTGAGAAAAATCATTCTTATTTTAAATTTATTTTTCTGCTAACTTGACTGGGCGCTCATGATAGTAAGCATCAAATGCACTGTAAGCAACTACTGGATTTTAATTAAGAGCATTCCACAGGAATAATACTAACATGTGCTGAGTGATAAGCATATATGCGCTAATACTGTTCTGTAAAGCCTTAAATTACACGCTTCGGTGCATTACATTTAAGTCCTAGAAGACACTGGCACCAATTGCTGGGATTACAACTTTCAATTAAACCTAGAAGTAAATTACTGAATTTCAAACCATTTCTTTAAGCCACACCTGTCTGCTAAGCCTTTCACCACATTCACACTTAATAACCCTTAACATTTTTCATCTAGAAAGCTCAAATGATCTTACAAATTGAATCCTCATCACTGCTCCATTTCACATACCTGGAAACTGAGGCACACAATAATTAAATATCCAAACCTAACACAGGAACCTGTGCCGCGGCCACTGCTTTTGAAAGGGGTGGTTGCACCTTGTTCCCAAACTTGTTGCTCATTTGCACTTTCACATGATCATCATCTCTTGCACAAGCATTCACATGGCTTTATGATAAATTACATCAGGAAAGAGCTTCAGATTAAAACTAACCAACCACTCAACAAAAAAAGGTTAGTTTTAACCTATGTCAGTTCCCGATCCCATTCATTTCACAGCCACACAAACACATGAATTGGCTCAAGAGAGGCGACGCCCCAGGGATTATGATCAGAGTGAGACTCCATCTTGCAGTCAGCTTGTAAGACTAATGAAACTAGAGCATTAATGCTGGAACTTTCTAAAATCCTGCTGTGCATATGGAATCATGCACACTCAAGACCACATGATCATTCAGCAGAGAAGGTGAAGAGGGAATGCACACTCAAAAAACAGTATTCCAGAAAATACAACCAACATTAAGGGATGGGTCTTTGGAAAACTCATGGTAAAACAAAGAAACTCCATATGCAGCACACTGAAGGTACAAAAACTTCACATGATCAGAGGCCAAATGGGAAAACTCACCCAAGAAAATATTTGGAGAGAGGTTTAGTAAACATACATAAAAAAAGTTGCCAATGACAAATTGCTGGAGGCTGGCAGAGCATTCTGAAAAGCCATCATATGCATCTCATACTCGTCTACAGCTGTATGTCTCTGGCCAGTTAAGTGCGGAGCTGGTTGGGCCTTCGCTTGCCTGGTTTTATGTTAACTAGCAGATATAAGAGAGAGTGAGTTGCTATTTATAAAAAAATACTTACTAAGTGAAATATTAAATTAACAAAAGAAATCAAAATCTAACATTCCTATTTAGATTATCAACATTAGAAAAGTGCCAGATAATTATACCCACTGGTGTAATTCAGCTTTTCTTTCAAGACCTGAAAGGGTAAGATTTCTCTGGAGCCTTTAGATGGTCTTCTCCACTGAAACACCCAGAGGAAATACTTACATTTTGGGGGCAAAGGGAATAGAAATTGCGCCCTGGTCCATGAGTGTAAATTAATACAGCTGAGTCTGTAGCCATTATTTAGGAGGTGTGCTCTAGGTGGGCACATTTCAGGTTGGGATTTTCAAAGCCAAATAGTAGAATTGGCAACAGAATGTTATATTGAGTCAGCACAGGTAAATTCTCTAGTTGGCTTTGAAAATCTCAGTCATGTTTCCATCTAATTGAAGACAAAAAAAAAAAAAGGAGGGGAAAAAAAGGAAACAAAAGCCATAAATTCTTTCCTTGTGATCCAGGACTACTCTCTGTTTGAAAAAGTGGTTAATTGCTCTTCTAAATAATGCTAAGTTTACTCAGACTAAATCTCACCAAGAAACCTTTGGCCAACTTCATGTGTATTTCATATGGCAACACAGTCAAATTTTCTTAAAACCTCATGCCCATACTCTTGGCCAAGCCATAGTTGAAGAGCTGCATGGATGCTGTGCATGGTGGAAAAGCAGTGGAAACACAGGAGAGTGTTGCACATGTACTTTCACACCCGGAGTACTGTGCCCAGTTCTGGGCTCTCCTGTGCAAGAGACAGATGGAGCTACTGGAGAGAGAACAGTGAAGGGAGTCTCCATCCCTGGAGATACTTAAAAGTCATCTGGACATACTGGCTCTAGGTGGCCCTACTTGGGCAGGGGGGTTGGACCAGATGACCTCCAGAGGTCCCTTCCAACCTCAGCCATTCTGTAATTCTGTGACTCCAGGCACACAGTGATCTTTGTATCTCAGCTGTGACACTGTCATGAGCAATTGCAAATGGATGGAGACACACCATCTACCTCTCATCACACTGCCTGCATGAACCCAAAGTCCCAAGGCTCTGGTACACGCAGTGATTCTCCAACTTGGAAACGCTCAGAAGGTTCACCTATTGATACAAATTGGAGAACAGGACTCCCACTGCAAGAGCACAGAACTGAGGAAAGAATTCACCAGGCCACTCATGCCCTCAACGACTCTTTACATGCACAGACATCAAGTAAATAACTCACATTAAGGAAATCTAAGTCATGTGAACATACAGGAACACCTCATTCTTTTCTTGAATTCCTACAAAGAGTTAGATTCATTTAGTACCCTGGTAAAAAGCGATATTGCACAAATATGCTCTGGGCATAGGATCTGTTAGAAATCAAAACTACTAAGAATTATTTTGTCTTTTCTCTTATCTGATGTTTGATATGTTTCAATAAGTATATCAAAATCCTTGTACACACCAGGAAGTAAATGACCTGTGTACTTTGAGAAGAAAGTGTGAAGCTAACATGTATCACTTCTGAATAAAGAAATGATCCTCTCCTTTTCTGGAGACTGACATTAAAAAAGTGGGTGCTTGTTTTCTGCAGATGAAATCCCTGAAACTGCACATTCTAGCCCATACACCATAGTAACTGCTTTGAAGCAAAAATAAAAATGCTTGGGTTCCTGCTTCTTCTGCAGAGGTTTCAATGACAGTAACAACAATGTATGCTAACACTTTTAAAGCCTGATGAACTAAAAGACAAGGAGGACTCTGCTAAACATAGAATCCTCTACAGTGCCTAGATGAAACAACTGAAGAAAACTGCTGCAGCTGATTGTACTGTCTCTAGGTCTTGGCATTCATTATTTAAGTTCAATGGAAACTGTTCAGCCTTGAAGTAGACTGACTCATGCACTTTTAACTTTCAATTTCCTGCAAACAATCCATTAGTTTTTGGCAAGTTTCATACTGCACAGTACTTCCATGAAAAGGGCAGCTCCCAAACTCTTCCAATTTCAACAGTGGTTTTTTGTAACAGAGTTTAATGAAAGTAGAATTTGTACTTATGCCTTTACAAAACTGAATGCGATCCCTACCTGAAGACGTCCGACACACTGATCAAAGGTAAATGAATTACTTTGTTCCTAAACATTCTGTTCAAATGTACTTGTTGGGACAAATCCTACTGGGCTATACTATACTTCCTTATGAGGCAGTGGGCATTTATCAGAGAACAGAAGCTGGGTTTAGATGTGCAGCATTAGGTTTTATCTGACATGGAAGGTAAAAAAAATACTTTCATACTACCTACACTTCTTCCAAAAGCACACCACCTACTCCTATACTTCTCTGGGTTTACAACGGCTGAAGTGAGACACTTGATAAATAAATGATAATTCCATCATCTGCAACTACAATTGGTTTTAAATTTACTATTCCCTTCAAATATTTTGTCACCAAGTGGTATCTGAAATATGTCAGCAACTCAAAATGGAAAATAACTGTGGTATCTCCAATGCCACCATTTGGTAACTATAGATAAATGTGGTCCAGTAAACGGTGACTAGTAAAATTCTTCTTCTTCCACCCCCAGGATATAATTATTTAAAAAAGAGAAAAGAGACGAAAGCATCAACATACATATGAATACAGCTTTCAAAGTACTTGGTAGGATTCCAAATCCATATACACTCCAATTCAGCTGATACAGTAGAAGAGCTTTCCCCCCAAAATTAATTTTTTCAATTCCTGCACCTTGAAGAGTGTGGGGCTGGAGTCTTGTGTTTATCCATGCTCTAAGAACGCTACAGTAAACAGCAGCACAGACTTCCTCATCACAGCATATCGAACCACGATCTACACAAGGCAATCATAAACAGGTTGCAGAGTTTTTATGTTCATTCAGTTCCCTAGCCGTCTCTCCTGAGACTGTCAGCAAGCACAGATTATTAACTGAGATTTGTAAGATACTCTACTCTTCATAAGAACTGACCCAGTCTCATCCAAATAATTTTTCTTAAGTGATACAACCATCAAACGCTACTGGATTTTTGGCTACTATGGGAAAGCTTAGATGCAACAAATTAGGCAAGATGGTCTAGTAGCAAAAAAGTTTTACAAAACAGAAGCAACCTCCATAATGTTTTGAAAGCCTTGTTTTTAAGTGTTTAAAAATAAATTGTGTTAGACTAACAGAGAATTAGACATAGTGTGAACTTAAGTAGCTATGTAGGCACCCAGATCTGGTATATATTTGGGTATCCAAAAGACACCTACCAGCTCTGCAAGTGCCTGCACCTCATCTGGTAAAGCCCACCAGATATCTAATTCCCTATTGCTGGACATGAACAGAGACATAAACCTGATTCAAAAAGCAGATGCTTATTTCCTAGCCTCCTTTCCCAAGCTAAACTTTGCACAAATATTTCCACTGTAAATAAGATATGCAAAGATGGCAGACCAAAGTTATAATAATTAGTACCTACTGCAGAGGGTTACCTTACTTTCTGCACAAGCAATGTGGCATTTAATGTTTCATGGCAATGCTAAATTTGCTTTATTTTCTTGGTATGTAAGTTATTACTCTCCACTTCAGAAATAACTCCCTCCTACCTTGCTGAAACCACTAGGAAGCATCCCCAAAGACTGGTTAAATGCTCAAACAACTAGCATAAACCTAACTCCTTTATTTCTTTTTTTAATGGATTCGAATTTCCCCATTTTTTTAAAATGTGCAATTTCTTGCAGCTATGCTTAAGGTTCAGTCTGACAGATCTGCTTCACTCTTTCTACTACATTCTCAAGCCTTAACACAGTATGTGCCTGATTTAGTCCTTAAGCTCTGCGCAGTCTGACTTGATCCATGTATGCACCTCTTTGAGCACATGAATGGTTTCTTGACTTGTCTACTTGCATGCTTATTGTTAAGCGAGGAATTAAGTGGTTTGTCAGACTGATCCCAAGTGCTTAGTGTCTGAACAGCATGAATTTTTACTTAGTTGAGTAAGAAAACCTTTCCCAGAGCTTCATCTCTCTATCCATGCTAACTGCCTACATACAACTCTACTCTCCTGACAAAAGAATAAAATTTACAGACATTCTTATCTCTCTGGTGAAACTGGAGACCAATGGTTTGAACTGGGGAATCAAATGATGCAGAGCTGGTACATTAGTCATCTAGGGGTTAAGCTAATTTGTTAGCACCCTTGCTGTTTCTTGCCATCAGCCACTATGCATCCACTCTTTAAATTTTGAAAAGAGCACCAACCTTTAATCTGTGGTATTAGTTCCTTTGACAAAATGGAAGATTATGTCTTTTTCCCACAAGCCTTCATGCAAAGCTTAGCCAGCTTCCATCTGGTCTGGCTAATTAAATGTAAGTTAACATTAAGTTAAGAGCCAGCTCCAGCCCACAGACCTTCTATTCTGCAACTGCAGATTTATTAATTGGCCAAACTATTCGAGTATTTAATTCT
Source organism: Sagittarius serpentarius (assembly GCA_034782735.1). Classification (NCBI taxonomy): domain Eukaryota; kingdom Metazoa; phylum Chordata; class Aves; order Accipitriformes; family Sagittariidae; genus Sagittarius; species Sagittarius serpentarius. The sequence continues at coordinate 18,878,990 of JAVKLA010000021.1, read as the reverse complement.
GATTTTTGATTACTTCTATTTTCTTCACTCTCTCATGAAAACAGGGAAGTGTTTTTGAAGACATATTTGCATAATTTCAGCTCAGAAACACAAAACATTAAGACATGCTAATAAGATTCTTAGCAGCCACAAAATTGTCAGGTTTTTTTCTTCTGTATTTGACATGTTAATAACATACCGTCATAACAGTGTGAAGGATCTGCCTATTATGCACAAGATCTGGAATCACTAGAGCTGTACACTTTTAAGCTGGCCGTGACCCACAATTTGGCCCTATATGTACTAAAACTAGAGCCAGTTGTTGTATTCCTTATTCAGTCAAAACTTTCTTTGACCTTAATGGGCGTTCTGTCTGAATGAAGAACAAAGGGATTAGATCTAATACGGGGAGTTACTAATTGCAATCATGACCACAGTTAACTTTTGATAAAATTTATTTGTAAAACTGAAAACACAGAGAATCTAAGTCAAAACAGTGCTTTGCACTATTTTATTTTTAATATTAACTCTACGTAGGTCTTGCACCTGATCTGTTTTGCTGTATTTAACATTAGATGTTAGAGAGGAAAACTATAAGCTTCAAGACTTTTAAAATAAATAATGTGGTGAAGTTAAATTTATGAATTTGTTTTAACACCTGACATTACTTTGAGGAAGATTGTTATTAAGTAAAACAGCTTAAACCTCTTAACTAAATCCTCTTTCTTTGGGATAGAGGCAAAGATCACATTAAGAAATACTTTTTCTTCATTTATTTATCTAATATAATGCCTGCTGCAATAGTATGTAAAGCAAATTAAAAAATGCAAAACCCAGAAAACTTCTGCCTAGTTCACACAGACAAAAAAATTAAACACCAAATGAGCTGTTCTTAAAAAAAAGCAGTTAAAAGTTCAGTTTCATGTAAAAATCGAAACCATATCAAGACATGCAACAGAGTTAAAAAAAAACAACAAAACCTGTGAAGGGCACAAAGTGCTATTTAATGGAGCAAAACTAAACACTGAAATTAGGAGACCACTGCTCATTTCCACTTCTTTACCCTGCAGAAGATCGCATGCATAAATCAATTCAATTCACCTTTTTCTGCCTTAGTTGCCCCAAGGAGATGGTATGGACAGAACAAACATTTCTCCTTTTCTGTCCTCACTCAAAAAAATCTCAGGTGTTTAGAAACGCTCAAAGATGTTCCATGTAAAGGCAAACTATTAGCAGCTATTATTGTGTTGGAAATAGAAATGGACAAGTAATTCACTTCTAAGAGACTCTGAAAACAAAAATGCTGTTGTTACAGAATGCAGACCAACAGCAGACACAAAGCATTTTTTTATTAAGTTTGGTTACAATATGGGATTTTCTTATCAACTTATTCCGTCCTTTCCTCTATCCATTACATTTTAATGACCTGCTTGATAAAAACCTGTCTCATGTGCCTTTGAATCTCCATTTTATCCTCTGCCTAGCTTACTTTACATTTCTGCTCTTACTTTACACAGCAACTCTATTTTCTCTGTAGCTTACCCTGGGAATGCTGTTCTGCACATAGAGTTGTTACCTTTTACTCTGACAAAAGCAACTTAGCTCAGAAGGTCTGATAAAATCCACTGGGGTAACTCCTTCAAAAATGAAATACAAGATGCGAAATGCAATCTAAATTTACTCGTCCTACTCTAAGACTAGACACAGTCTTCTTCCAAAGACCCATTAAGATTCAGTTCATATTCAAAATACCACACCTGCAACACAGCGAAATGCTGAGCTCCATTCTGACACACTTCTAGCTGATTCCTGTGAACTAATTCCTGGCACTTACTCCGCTCACGCCAGCTTTCCTCGTGAACTGGAGCCACCTTGTGCCCTACAGAGCACCTGCACCCTGCTGTCCATTTCGGAAAATTTTTATTTACAAAGCATACTGGTATTCTGTGCATGAGACAACAACTCCTAAAAAACATTTATGCAGATTCTATACAAATTGTTTCATTTGTGAGTAACTGTTTCAAGTCAGTTAAACATGAATAAAATAATAAAGATGCAAATCAACTGGATGCTGACTATTTTTTTCCAATCCAACCCACCACTGCAATGAGTTTTTAGGAAGCATGCAAGACACTTCGAACACTCGTGCTATAATGAGGAACACCACCACTATTTTCCAGTATTATTTTGCAGTAAAAGAGTAAAGTCTCTTCCTCTACAGTAACGAATCTGAGTGCACCAGCATACAGCCTTAAAATGTTTACAAGTACTACAGTTCAGATTTGGCCTCTAGCCATAAAATTAAAATCCAGCTTTGAAACATCCCCAAAACTCAGAATTGAATATTTTTGTCTCTTTACAAAATAGGGATTACATGCATCAAATAGATCTGGACATATTTCCAGAGACTACTGGGGTAAATTCTGACTCGGAGCCAAATCTACCGTATTCATGTTCTGTTATTCTAACAGGATCAATATCAAATGTGTGGAGTGTATCGGAGTACTGAGCCAATACGTATTTCCTTTCCTTCTCAAAGCAAGGGTGATTTTCTCTATTCTAAGTGGGGAGGACAGATGTGATCACACTTTCTAGTAAAATTAATACACATCATTTAAACACACGAGACCCGACATTTCTTCTTAAGCCTGAAAGCACAGGCCACAAAAAAAAAACCCAAAACAGACAAAAAACCCAAAACCCTGAACTACATAGTTACAACAAAAACTGTTCTGGCCTTTTACCATTCTTCTTCTTCATGCACTTTGATGACAAGTTAGGCATATCATCTTTTGAATCCAGTACTGCAATACATTATACAGCATTTACTCTGAGCACACTGACATTATCATTATCTTCTTTTGTGCCCGACAGCAACTGCAGCTCCTATAATGTCATTATTGTAATTAAGAACAATCTGAACCATTGACAGCATTGCCTCGTTTGCTCTAGAATCCCCTGTGCATTAGTGTTCTTCTAAACCAATGTTTCACTATTAATAGTTTGCTGCTTTAGAACCGCCTACGGTTAAAAGAAAAAAAATTATTAGACCTCAGCCTAACTTGACGGCTGAAGAAGAAACTTGTTAAGAAAAAATAAATGAAAGGCTGTACACTGGCAAACTGTTACACTTTTCTTTCTACACATTGAAAATGGATTCCCACCCTGCCAACCTATTCAGGCCGTTACCCAGGTAAGGAAGCTTATTCTGGCTTGCTTCAAAAGGACCACCTGTACAAATACAAAAGAAAACATCTCTCTCTTCTCCCACTAAATGTACCCAAAGTACTCCTCTGTCTAAACTCTCCCTTTCATTAATCCAGCTCACAGTTGGATAAGTAGGGCACTGCAATTTAGACATTCTTCTCTGGGAAATTCTGACCTTAACATCCACCCTTTCTGCACATGTGCTCTCTAGGCTGCCTGTACCCCTGCCCATCTGTTTGCAAAGTATGACGTCTGCTGGTTTGCTGAGCCAGGAAGGTGGTCCACCATAGCCCTACGATTGTTTGACTATCTGTAATTCCAGAGAAACAATCAATTGTGAGCTAAAGAAGTGCAGATGCAACTGGCAGGACAGCACTGACACAATAACATGCACTTCTTAGAAGCTAGGGCCAGAAAGCCCATGGCCAGGCCATGAGAAACAACTTGCATTTTTGCAGTAAATGAGAAGCTGGAGTATTAAGTCCTACCATAAAAGAAACCAGCAGTCATTACCTGTGTACTATCTGAAAAATACTATGTTGAAGTCTACCTATTGAACATCACCGGTAACATGGAGCTTTATGTACTTTTAGTAGGCATGAACACAGGAAAGCACTGTATAAAAATGACCAAAGAAACCAGCTTTTTCCACTAGCCATGTATCTCCAAAGGATAATACAGAAAAACATGTATGAAAAAAAAAATTTCACAACTCCCTTTCTCCATCCTGTTTCTAGCATAGTTAACTTGAATTGTTTGCTTGTGCACTGCTGCAGCCACCAAAGCCAAGAGGCCAGCTCTAATCAGAGCATTTAAAAGTTCTTACTGCATGCAAAGGCAAGCAAAAGAGATTTAAGTTCAGTACAAATACCAAAGATGTGGTGACTGATTTTTCTTCTTGTGAACACACATTCCATTAAAAAATTATGAACCCTATACTAAAGAAACATTCAGGAAACTATAAAGTTCAGACTATATTTAGGATTTCTGATGCTTTCAAAGCTTCTGCAGTATGAGATTGTATTTTCATGTCTGGGAAATCTACCGATTTGGAGATGAACACCTGCTCCTTACTCTACCACGCCCTTCAGTCTCTGCTCCAAGCTTTTAAGGGGGAACAGTGGTCACTGACAATTGTTGCACCCCCTCTCCTACCACCCTGACCAAAGTCCCTTTTTCCAAGTGGAATTTCATAGGTTTCGCTATGAATAAAGCTTAATCTCACTCACCACTGGGTCAGTGCCTTACACTGCTCTACCACTCCACAGGAAGGGAAAAGAATAGAATCAGCTCTATGCTAAGCAGAAATCAGAGAAGCCAAAAGGACTTAACCATGACTACAACTACCAAGAATGACTCACAGAAATATATATTACAGGTGTTTTCTTTTGCAAAAATACTATCTAAGAAAAACAAGATGAGTAAGATATTGTCAATCATGGTACACTATGTGGTGCTTAACACAAACATCAATAAGAAGTCAGGAAGAGAAGTGCAAAGACTAAAAGAAAAGTGGTACTGCTAACTCATGACCAATGCGCTCTCTTTAATTTAGTGTTAAATCCATAAATGTTTTATAGCACCACATGCAACTATTTCACAGGGACTACTACAAAACTAAAAGGAAAGCAGAACATTTGGGAGACTGTAGAACCTTGTTACTTAACTCTGCAATTCTTTAGTATTTTGAGTAAGATCATCACTTGGGTGAACAGCAGCAGAGTCTAGAGCCAGGTGCAGGATTTAGGTGAACAGATGGTGGCTAATCTTCCTAATACAGCTCTGCCAATACAACTCACTCTTGACCAGTCACATCCTTGTTTTTCTCTTTTTTTCTGGCCCTTGGTTTTCTGTGGCCTGAGCACAGGTTGTCAAGGGGTGGTTGCATGGTCGGCTAAGGATTCACATAAGGCTGCTGATCTGATTTTGCTTTTGGTCCAAGATACCTTTTGTTTGTGTTTCAGTCTGGTCGCCAAAGTGAATTAACTCACTGGTGCACTCAACACACGCATACACACCCAATCCCAAGAGGGACAAGGGTATTCAAATCAAGTAATGTTATCTATTACTAAGTATTAGCATACCAAACGGAAAATGTATGACGATATGTATAAAGAGCATGGGTACTCAGTACTCTGAGTACAGCTACACACTCAAAAGAAGCACAGGAACTACTACGAGCTGGAGAAGGCACAAGGAATACACAGACAGCAAGGTAAGCCTTCAGCCCCAGCCCAGCCCTGCATTTGGAAGAGATGCAAGTGAAAATGTGAAGCACTGCAAAATATCCCGCCTTCCAGCTCATCCTCTCTCACGCAAAATGGCATCACATTGTTTCCAGCACAGCACTGACTGCACCTAGTGCAGTGTTAACTGCCCTTTCAAGGTTTTGGCTGCAGTTTAGCTAAGAAAATAGCCTGTCATTTGGGATACAAGTCAACAGCACCATATATTTTAATAGAAACTGGTGTGGGGAGGAAAAGGAAGAGGACAGAAGCAGCAAATGGAAAAGCAACAATATTTTAGGTACACCTCAACCACTGCTTTTCTGAAGTTTCACTTCACAAAGAACCATGCCCCTACAATGGCTGATTTCAACTTCACCAACATCAGCATTTTGCTGAAAAAGACTGCAGAACTCTGTGGATTAAGTGTGGAAGCACTTGATCTCAGATACAGTGAAGTAACAAAAGAACTGGACTGTCCTTATCTTAATCTCAGTGAGAAAGGCAGAGAGCCCAGTATTAACCTACTCAGTCTGCAGGGAGGGCATGGTTTAATGGTTACGGAAGGCATTAAAGTGAGAGAAGAAAAAATAGGGTATATCCCACAGATTCTGTCCAAGGGAGATTCATAGAAGCACAGACCTGTGACTTACAGGAAGCTGCCTTTACGCCAAGGAGTTTCAAAAGGTGTAGAACCCCACAAGCAGCAATCAAACCCAGTGAGAACTTTTCTCTTGGTCAGAGTCTTGGTCTCTTGGTCTTCTCTTACCTTCAGGGCAGATTCCTTAAATGCTAAGGGAAATGTTAGAGTTCTAAAATTACAGATTCTCTTGACTGAGGATAAAAAAAAAAAACACAACTTCATATTTACTCTCTTCTACAGCTTCACTTGGTTATATCCACCTTCACAGTGAAAACTGGATGCATGCTTTTCTGAGTCTGGTATCAGGGATAGCGTATTTTAAATGTGGAGATGTAAAGAAAAAATTATCATTGAAATAAAGGTACATAAGTCTGAGGTGGTCTCTGGCTGTTTTTTTTCTTCTTTCTGTCCTGTAATTTGGAAGCACTGGAGGCTCTTCAACCACTTGTTTAATGCTGATTTTACTTCACCACTTTAATCTTGTTTACCTTTCATCTAGATAATCACTATGCACCTGCCAGCTACAGCAGATAATGAAAAGAACTGACAGAGTACGCTGTCACCATGCCTTCATCACACCTGGCCAGCTAGAGGTATGAGCTTGGTCGGCCAGATCATTCCACCTTCCCTCAGCTGAGATCCTGAACCATCAGACACCTGAATCTTTAGATTATCTCCAGAGGTCCCTTCCAACTGTAACTATTCAATAATTTTGCAACTCAAGCTTGTCAGTCTCTATGACAGCACGGTCCAGCTGGCAGCTTGTGGCCACCACCCCTTCCCCACAGATGAGGAACAGCTGCTGTAGCAACAAGCACTGCCAAACCACCAAGCACCCTCATCCACGTCTGCTCACAGCACCCTGAAGAGCTCGGCAGTGACACTGCAACCAAGGCAGCGCAAGGAGAGGGGGGAAGCAGCTGCTGCTGAAGAGAGGAGAGGAAGGGATGGACACAGCCTTTCGGGCAGACATCCTCCCTCCTCCCAGCCCAGCAGCACCTCAGAGAGCAGCTGCTTTCTGCGGCCAGACCCCTTGCTCTGCTTCTCTGCTCCTCCTCACCACCCCCCTTCCTTTAACCCCTTCCGTGTATGTTTAGTTTTATCCTGTATGAAACCTATAGGCTCAGACGATGAAGAAACTTCTCAAATGGGAAAAACACAGAAAATAAAAGGCATACTTCTGTAGCAGCTGACTTGCCCACATAATCTAAAGCTGCTTTTGGAAGTCAAATGCAAAGACAGAGTTCAGTGGCTCTGTGCCCACATGCAGGTAGACAGAGAACAACACAATTAATGGCCATATTGGGTCAGAACAGCACATCAAAGACCAGGGTCCTGGCCCCTGGCAGAAATGCATTCTTAACAATACAAAAGAGGGTAAGGCAAACCAACAGAATTTTTTCCCTTGGTATAAGCTTCCTAATAGGCGTGGATTTCACGATAGGTATTTAATGATTTCTGAATCTGAAGTGTCTGTGATGGCGTATGTGATTCACGTGCGGGACACTGCAGATTTTTTTTTTTTTCATCTAGAATCCACCAGATCCATTTTTAGCTCCCCCTCCCTTTTAAAAAATATTTCTGGCACCCAAAACATCCTATAGCAATAAGTTTCAGAACTTAATCATGCATAGAGTAAAAAAACCAAAAAAAATCTGTGTCACTTTAGTTAGCGCAAAAGCAACTGCAGGGACTTAAAAACTGGAGGTGCTCTTGTGGGAACAGGCAGGAGAGCCCCGCTCTGTGTCTTCTTCATAAACATCCCCTACTGCACACATGGGTCCTCCTGTCTCCAGTGAGACACCACCACGGGCTCCTTTGCCTCCTCTGTGGCAGAGAAGAGGTTGGCAGCCCTGTGTTTTGTGCTTATCTCAACACTGTCAGCGCATTTTATGTATCCTATGTTTTACAATCCCATATGATCCAGCCCCTTCACATATGTTTACACATGCTAGGAGACATTCACATAAAGCAGGCACTGATGCACTCAGCTCTACCACGATAGGATACCTCTCAATATAGACCCAATAACCTGTCTGGGAAAAGTGCAGGCATCTGGGACTCACACGTTCCTACACATCTGATTGGTGTAGATGAAACACGTGGACTGAGCACAATTGGACTGGGCCCTACATGAATACTTGGTTAAAACAATTAATTTTTTAGAGTAATTTTGGGATTCTCTGTGACTTCTGAGATTCAGAAATGCATTCACAGGTAATATTTTCATATCTTACTCTGATGCAACAAGAGCCAGAGCCTATGAAAAAAAAAAGAAGTCTCTTGAAACCAAAAAACAAAGAGAAACTGCAGTAGATAAAATTCTGAATGAGATCGTGAGTCCTGGCAAAACTGAAATGCCAGAAATAATTTTAAAATGCAGATTACAGAAGGAAAAAAAACAGAAAAATATGCAAGATATACAGGTAAATAGCTGTAGGTTGCAAATCACTGCATGCAGGGGGTCTTCGCACTGTTTGTGAAAGTATCATGCCTAGCATAATAGGACCTTGCCCCCAGTTTAGCCACATATAAACAATAATAGATGCTTAACAGCGTCTTACAGATAACAGCTAACAGTGCTGGTTAGTTTCTGTTTATTGCAGAGAGCAGTGCCTGTGAAAAGAGGAGGCAGAGGCAGGAAAGCAAGAGAGACAGACCCAAAAGCTGCAAAGGCTACAGCAGTTACTCTTTCACTCACACAAACCCAGCGCAGCATGGCTTGACAGATGACAAACAGCTTCAAGCACGTCAGAGCTGTCATTTACATATATGCCTGAGAGTTGCATCTGGAGGGCTATTCCCATCACAGCATAAGCAACAGTTGGATGTTCCATCTACGCTGACAGAAGCGTTTCAGAGGCAACTTTCTTTCTTTCTACTGAGCAATCCCTTCAACGGTCAGAGCAGAGAGGCCTCCCCAGACATCCCCTGACAATTTGGGTTCAAAGGATGGAAAAAACCCCCAGTGCTCTCCTCTTGAGTAGTTTCTCTTCCTTTCATACACTGTAGATGTGCCCAGAAGGCTCATAGCAATGAAATGACAAAAAATGAAGCAGGTGAGCCTTCTGTTTATTTCTCTTTTCGCTTTCCACGTTCCTTCCACTTAACAGAAGTATTTTATCTACCTAATAGAACTTGCTCCAAGGCAATAATTATTTTAATGGTGGTACTAACAGGTTTTGTCCAGCATCAGCTATGCAGCTGATGCGCCTGTGGCAGTACACCAGGGACATGGGAATATGTAACACAGTGTATAGGGGAAGGATTAGAAGCACATTTCAGTTGCTACGCGCTAAGGTTGGAGGTAAAGGACATAATGTCAGACATCAAAACCAGCTGTTCAGCTATTCTGATGGCACAAGAAGGCCTAGGGTCTATGTATGGATATGCTGCAGTAAAAGACAGAAATTCAGAAGTACTGATATAAGAGTGACGATAAAGCCTTCCCCATGCCATTTCCTTTTCATAGAAAACACTATGTGCCGTCTTCGAAGCACCACTATGAAATTAGCATTCAGTGGCCCATTTTCATTGTCTGCACTACATATTAGCAAATACAATGGTAGGACATATATGAATTCTTTCAGTTTCATCTGCATTTTAAATACAGCATCAGGTGAGAGCAGGAGAAAAAAATTAAAGACTGCAAAGCATTTAAACTAGTCTGGAACATCTCACATGAGAAACAGACAAGAAAAATAAAAGTCTACTGACATGAAAAAATAGTCCTTTGTGCCAGTAGTGCATTACTCTACTCAAAAAGAAGTTGCAGAAACAGATCCAGAGAAAATAATTCAAATATGTCAATTAAAATTCAGCAGAACACTTCTTGTATAACAAGAAATACATTTCTTTCATTGCAAGCTGCCCGTAACCAGACCAAGGCATGATCTCTCTGTTAGTGAGTCACACAGCATGCATTTTAGTCATGGATTCCAGAAAGACAAAAATTCTACATAAAACACCTGAAAAGTTCTCATCACCCTGCACTTATTCTTAATTTGTATTTTTAATTTGTTCTAACTTCATATTATTCTGTGAAATGCATGACGGCAACAAAGATTAAGAAATTTAAGGTTAATATCAAGAAACTGCAGAATCTACAATATTTTACACTGTTAATATACTCTTCCCTTAGGCATATAGAGAATACAGTCTACTGTGACCTTACATACCAAAATTAAAGCAAAACAAGACATACAAAAGAAAAAGAAGAAATACCATAAGTGGAAGCTAGAAGAAAATTCATTCCTTCTCCTGCCCATCAACACCAAATAAACTAGGCAGAAGAGCAGTCAAATTACTGAAATTGATGTCATATAAATTGGAAAACCGACTGAGCCCATACAATGAGCAGTAATTGCTCTCTACCAAATTCAGGGGTCCAAGCTGTCTGTTTCCCATCTGCTCCTACGCAATTTAAGCAATTCTGAACTTTGCTCTCCGTTCCCAAATGTGTCACAGGTTTATTAGCACGCCAAGGGCCAATTCTTAAGATTCTCCACTAAGCTAAGCTATTAGGAGTGAAATTTCTGTGTCTATAATTGCCAGGCCAGAAAAATTCAAGGACAATCACACATGACCTTACTGAACCTACCATGAAAAAATCAGAAGATAACACACACCCGTACAGCTAAAAAAAGAGGCCATTCTGTTCTCTCCTTGCACGTATAAAGATACGTTTAGTACACAATGCACAGTACTTTAAGGAACTTACAAAAAATTTTCATTTGTGGTCGGTGTTTGCTAATACAATGAGCTCAACCACGCATCTTAACTCTTGCTAGATATGGACTGGAATCCTCCAGTAGCATATATGGGGTGGCTCAGTCTTTGAATGCTTTTCAGGAATGAAAGGGATGGAATCTTACTATAAACTACAAATAATTTTTGCATAGGGCAGTTCAGTTGTAAACAGGTCATCAAATATTCTAGTATTATCTCACAATTTTATCATTAGACAAAAAGCTAATTACAATAAATTCCAAACATATTTAATCATTTGTAATTTTTGTTACCTTAACAGAATTCACATACTATTTAAAGATGCAGCTGCTCATGCTCTCACAGGAAAGACTAAAGTACAATGTTCTCATTCTTGAATTACACCAACGGTGATGAGATACTGTAAAGGAAAACCAGGCTAAGACCTTACATGAGAGATGACAACATAAGCAAATTTGAGCTCCAAATTTCAGATTTTATTAAATATTCTCTAATATTTAATGACAATGTACTTTCCAGATTAACATATGTCTTAAGGCATGACTAATCCCTGCTTACATCACATGTAATACCTCAAGTAACAGTATCTCGCGTTACTCTCTTTGTTTTGGTCAATGACTTGTACTGTGATACTAGAGAATTCATCTCACTTGTCTAGACTATTTTCTTCTCTAATATGGGTGGAATACTTACCATTGCCAAGAACTTCAAAGTTCATAAGGAAAGGCTTGCTATAGATTTATATATATATTTATACATATAAATTAGTATTACAGAAAATCCATTTTATATTGTAATATAAACTACTTTTGCTACATCTGAAACTATATAAGACTTTATTCTCTTGATAAATAATCTGCATTACTCTTCACCATCATATCACTTCAGATCCTAAAGGATTTTCATTTGGTGGAGCATTTTGGCACTGGCTCTTGACAATGATCAAAATGCCTGTCGATGACATAAATACAAAAACCATACACATATAATCATATACCATCTACACAGTTAACTACATATGTAACACAGATAGTACTAAAATGTAATTAGTATTCTCCCTACCAGAGAGAAAAGATTTTTGCATTATTTAAAACCACCAATTCTTAGCCCTTGTGGTAAAATACTGAAGTAAATCAGTAAGTTTTGTGTTCTCTGTTTAACAGCAGAGCTTATAACAACTGAAAGGGAAATTTTCAGTTGCCTCTTATTTATTATAAGTGCACCAAGTCCCACTGACTTTCTTGACCTATCGCTACACTGTAAGACCTGGGTACACTCCTGAGTTTTTGATTCCAGGTGTGCACCCTGAGCATGGTCTGGCTTAACACAGAGGGGCATACAGCAGAGGAACAAAATAGAGGCAGCAGCCCCTTGGGAGCCCCTGAGGGTGCACAGGTTGGAAAAACAAAAGCCATAGTAGCTCTAGCCAGGACTATAACCCAGTTTATGAGGAGACTGAGATGACAGAGACAGCTTCTGCATAGTCTACATTCATCTAAAAGAAGAATACTTGTTCTACTGCCCATACATTAAAGATAACAATACATTGGAATAACTAGAATTGTTGCCTTATGAAGAAATACTAATGCAAGTGGAATCCAGAATGTGGATTAACTCTGCTGGAATACTAAAATCACAAAGCACAAGACTTAAGTAGGTAAAACTGGAAATGAATACCCTGTACAGAAAAACACACAGCATTATTTCTAAAGAGTTACTAACAGTTCATCATATTTAGAGACCTTACATGATTAGAGATCGACATTCACAACAAAATGGGGTAGATACCTATATCAGACTAACAAACTGGATTAGAGAATAGATCCTGATGTTCTACAAAAAATATGAAGAGTAAAGCTGTCATCTAAGAGCACTTCATTCTAGTTTACAAAGGTTGAAGGTCTAAACATGGCCAGTAGAAAAAACTTTTTTTTTTTTTTCTCCAAATGCCTATGACTTTACTTGAACATTTTCTAATAAATTACGTGTGTTAACAGTTGAATAACCATGTGCACTCCTATTACTGAGACCTGTCTCTACAGGAAACCTGCCACTAGATAGGTCGATTAAAGCAGGAAAAAAAAAATTTTAAAAATCATAGAACAGAGCCTAGATGAACAAGCAATCTGACCTCCTTTATGAAGATCCTAGCTAGACTTCAAATACACCTGCAGCCCTACAAACTGGCAGCACAACTTAAGATGGAACCCATGTGTGCCACAGCCTGCAAGAAACAAGGTGGCTCATTAGCAGTTTGCAAACCAGTATTTATTTCTAGTGGAGGAACTATTAGGAAGCATGAAGAGGACAGGCTTCACAGTAAGGATTTACCAGCTTTGAAGCCATCTGAATCTGCTAAAAACAAACAAGGAAAGAAGGAAGATAGCATAATATCAATCTCACCTCTATATGTGCTTCACTAAAGAAATGTGACAAATACATGCAGAAGTAAGAAGGATGTTAAGGTGAATTTAATAAAATATTTTTTCATTCATCAGCAAATAACAAGCTCCTCACAAAGTTAAAAAAAAATTCTCCAAACTATTGTTATTTTTAAATAGACTTTGGAAAACTGGGAAACACAAAGGACAACACTAATGTTATTCCAATATTTCAAAAGGGTAAATATCAACATGATGAGATAATGAAATGGCAGGTGCAGGTTTTAGTCAATAAATTTGATCCAGACATAGAAGTAACGAGAAGAAATATGATTTCACAGAATACCTCTTTTTGTAAGATTACAAGATTGTGGATAAAAGTACCTGCTGCCTCTAACAGTTTGCTGGAGATTTGTGACTTAACAATATCTGTCACTGAGGAAAATGGCATTGTTTAATAATAACAACAACAATAATGGACATGCTACATCTACCACAAATAGGCTAAATTAAAGATCTCTAAACATACCTACAATATAGACTCATCACAGAAAACTGTTGCGGGTTCAATGCTGCTAATATTCATAAACACCCTAACAGAATAATACAACAAAGTGGGTAACTAATAAAGTTTGCCATTATTTACCATTTCATCAACTTCTGGGCCATCTGCAATGACCAGAAAAAGCCAAATATTGTTTTAATTGAAAAGTAAGACCATGCATCTCAGAAAAATGATGTGATGGTTACAGAATTGAGGAGCTGTACTCGCCAAAGTTGCGTCATCCTTGTCTGCAGCACTGGTGCTACTCTGAAATCCTGTGCCTGCTTTCATCACCCACATATACATCAGAAGCAAGGGTCTGCTGAGCATAATACCCATCTTTGCACTTGCAAGCAATGAATGCTTGCTCGAAAAACTGTTTTGAAGTGGCTGTTACTTTGGCTTTGTTGGCATCATATTAAAATTAACATCAGCTGTGAAAATGATGGGTGAGTGCGGTTAAATTCCAGTTCTGTGTCTCATGGGATTTTAAACAGGCAAGTTCAGAAGGGGGTGGATATTAATTCACATGTACAGACAAAGAACCAAACTTGTATATGCTCAGTGTTCTTCCAGGGTTCACTGTCGTGAGGCAAAGGTTTTTGGCTTAGTTCAAGAATAAACAAGTTAAGTTTTAAGCCCCCGAGGAACGACTACTATTACGACCATTAAATCAGTCGTGTGTATTACGCTGGTTTCTCAGAGCAGCGTGTATTGACCATGCCGTACACCAATGCAAAGCAACGCATTACGAGTCAAAGAGGATTTGAGCATCAAGTTTCCGGGTCCTCCTGAGGGGCTGCGAGGCGCGGCCGAGGGGTGCGGCGCCCGCGACCTGGACAAGCCCCAGGCCCTCCCCCGCCGCGCGGAGCTGCGAGGCGCTCGGGCCCGCAGGCAGGCCGCCGCGGCCCTCGGCCGCCGGAGCGCTTCACCCGCTGCGGGGAAACGCTCCCCTTCTCCAGCCCGGGCACCCCAGTCCGTCCTGCTCTGCTCCCCTCTGACCCCGTCCCGCGGTACGAGCTCAGCGCTGCACCCCACACGGGAGGCACCGCTCCCCCGGCCCGAGCTCCGCGCCTCCCGCCGCCGCCGCCCGGCCCGCGGTCCGGCGGGCCCGCCTCGGCCGCAGCGCAGAGCCCGCCGCGGCGCGGGGGGGCCGCTAGCGGCAGCGGGGGGGGGGGGCGGTGGGGTGTCTCCCGGCCGGCGCCCGGCCGCTCTCCCGCGTTTCCCCGCCGTGCCG
>JAVKLA010000021.1:18825962-18864033 GCA_034782735.1 Sagittarius serpentarius | reverse complement strand
CTCTGGCACCGGGGAGAGGCGCCGCGGCCCCCGCCCGGTGCCGGCGGAACCGCGGGGACAAGGCGGCGCGCTCCTCCCTCGCTGCTCGCCTGCCCACCCCACCCCGCACGTCCTTCCCCAGTCAGCCCCTTCCTCCCTCTCCCCAGAGCCTTTTCCTCTCCCCCTGTCTCCTCCTCCTCCCCCCCCCCACACACACTTTAAGGTAACTCCCAGGAAACGTGCAAACCTGTAATTTTTACCTTCTTTGGCTTTTTTCCTCCTCGCCAGCGTGCCGCCGAGCTTGCCCAGGAAGGAGTCATCTTTCTTTCTGGACGGGGGAGATTTAGGGGTGGGGGACTTGGGGGAAGAGGGGGACTTCTGGGGGGAGGTTGCCATGATGGCCCAGCCGCCGCCGGCGCTCGGGGATGGAGGAGACGGGTCCGAGGCCCCGATGCCGTGGGAGGCTGCTCCCGGCTCTGAACGGAAGCGGAATTATTTCAAGCATTTGAGGCAGCTCCTGCTCCGCTCTCCCGGCTCTCCCGCTCCTTCCCTCCCTCCCTCCCGCCCGCCCTGCCTCCCGTCCGCTCGGCGCCCGCTGGGGAGGGCCCGCTCCCCTCGCACGGCTCCCGCCGCCGCCCCCCTCCTCAGCCCAACGGCCGCCAAACGCCCCCGCCCCCCCACCCCCCCAGCTCAAACGGCCCCCTCCTCTGCCCAACAGCCGCCCCTACCTGCCCCTCTCAGGGGGCTGAGCCATGGGCCAAGGGGCCTCGTTTTACCTGCCCGTGGGGCCTGGTCCCTCAGGCTCAGGAAAAGGCTGTTTCTCACAGCCCCGGGAAGGAGAAAGCCCGGCAGCGCGAGCCAGGCTGGGCCTCGAGGAGGGCTGCAGCCTCAGGGGGGTACGAAGGTGGCCCACAGCTTTTTGGGTGGGCGGCTGTACCCTGAGGCACAGGACAGTGCCTCACCCCGTGGTCCATCTGCCTTTGCACTGCCTTGCAGTGGAGCCGATCACTAACTCCGGCTGGTTGGTCAAACGCGCCAATGTAGGTGACCACGTGCACGGGAGTCCTAGTTAACGTCAGTGCCAAAAGTTAAATGCAGGTATAGACAGGCAGGACCAGGGCTCTGACAGCTCAATTCATCCATAACCATTCATAAGTGAGGGCTCTGGAAGGATGGGGGGGCACAGCTGCAGGCAGACGTTTCTACTCCCTGTGGTCAGCACCCATAGAAGAGAGCTAATGAAGTAATAAGTGTCACTAAATAGTTTTGTGAAAGTTAAAGTTCAAGCTTACTACATACATTTCAGTCTCGAGCATGTTTTGCAAAGCAGCTTTTCTCCCTGTAGGTTTTGGCTTCATCTGTGGTCAAAGGTGGTGGGCATTGTCACATACGCTTCTACAAAAGAAACCAACTGTTGTAGTCAGACCGGTGTAAAAGCCACTGGGAAAGAAAGGTGACTTGGCATGATAGATTGCCTATACCAACCCTGCTTTGATTTGCAGATGAGTAGCTTAAGACAGAAGTATCTTTAAAACAGGTAATTTGCTGTGACTGGTTCAGGAGGCACCCAGGACTGGAACAGCATTAATGTCATCTGGATGCACTACTTTCACTTACCACTTAATCACTCGATTAACAATTCAGGCAAAAAGCCACACACACTTCATGCAAATATCTAGCTATCCATTAGGCATAATAAGTGAAATGAAATTACCATGAGGATAGTTCTAAATCGACTAATAATTGTTGTGTTTTTACAAGCCAGTAACATTGGTTAGCTCACGAGGGGTGGATATCAAGGCGTATTTTTTGCATGCAGTTAGTATATGCCCTGGAGAAAAACTTTATTCATCCATACTGCCATCAGTTAAAAGCAGGAATGAGCCCAAGCCGTTAGCACAATCTCTCCTTTCCTTACAGTTGCTCTCTGGCTCCTAGCACCGATTGTGTCTTGGGGCTGTTGTCTACAGAACAGTCCAAATTTCACACATTATTCTCTTTTTACAGAAGTGCTACTCACACGGTGTATGGATTAGGAGGCGAACAGTTCTGAGTAATTTTTAAGAACATAATAAAAGACTCTTTCAAAAGAAGGAGAAATAAACACCTCAAGCCCTTTTTCACATGCATGTGAATCTGGAGCATTTACAAACAGACCAATGACCCAGCTAAATCTCCATTTGGACCCAAATGACTATACATAGATGTTAGTTTAGGATTTTGTGGGCACAGCAGAGGAGACAGCATTTGGGCAAGCACAAGTGTGCTTGCCTTTGTACCGCTAAAGACAGAAAGAACAAGCCAGATACCTCACGAACAGTAACGGGTGCTGGGTCGTGCAGTACAAGAAAGTCAGAATTCAACATGCATTTGCCAAGTGTCACACAAAATAGCTGAAAAGACCCGGCATCTTTCTTTACTATTTCACTACACTCAATATATGTAAATTAATGACAAATGCAATATTACTTATTTAATAGCCTCATGAGCTATTGGTGTTTCACATCACAAGGAGAAAATAAATTTTAAATGAAACTTAATGTGTTTAAAATCAGCTTTATCAGATCTGGAAACACAGATACTGTGTGCTTTAAGTAATAATGCTAAAGCAACATACAGGCTTAAGTTTACTGGGTTTTTTTTATGGGTTTCTGTCAGAATTTATTTGCAGTTCTTTGGGTATAATATTATTGCAGTGTTTTTCCACTTACAAAGTTTCTCTTTGAGGATAGTTACATCATTTTTTTTCCCCTGTATCTTAAATTTAGAACTACATGTGCTACTTTTTTTTCTTTTGATCGGGGAATATATATGGACATAGGACCTTAAATTATTATTGCATTCAGCACAAAAGGCCTTATAGATATGCACAAGGTCTAAGTTATGGCAGATACAGAATGTTGATTTTAAATGCCTAGCTCTTATTTATACAGTATTTTAACCACAAATAAAAGCTGCAGTAATAGAAATTCAGTGGGGATTTTTGTTTGGCTAGGTTTTTGCTCTACTTTATGTTTAATAATTGAATACTTTGAAGACTGTGCTCCATGATCTCCTGCACAGGACACAGTAGTCAGCAGGCTGCCATTCAGGCTGGCCCTGCTGCATCTGGCATAGACCTATCTGGAGCAGACCATGACAGCTCTCACCGTGCTCCCTGTCTGCACCTAATTCTTACAGATGAGCTGACCAGCAGCTCAAATTAATTGTATCCTGATCACATATATACTTTTGCCAGACAATAAAAGAAGGCTAAATCCACATACTTCAAATAATTTATATTGACCTGCATATCTGTCCATGCACACCTGGTTTTTATTTCTTTTACTACAGGACTCAATGATCACAAACAGAGTCTTACTTTTCAAATGAGGCAGAAGAGGCAGGATACGTAATATACCAACCGTAGGCTATGCTAGTAAGAAAGAGCACTGCGGCAGCCAAGCTGGTTAAGGCTGTGCAATAAACTATTCATTCGTCTTAGAGTTTTCTGCTAACATTTTTCTCCTAGGTGTACCTCTGCTCTAGCCTTTTGACCATTCGGTCATTTAAAGAATGGAAGTGGAATTTGCAAAAATGCTTTTTCGACCTACTGCTATTGCTGTGATTGCCTACAGTAACACCCTTCACTGACTTCAGGAAGAACAGATCTAGACCAAAGTCTACCCTTTTTATTTTTCTAAGTGCTTGCCGTCAGCCTTCTACTGACCTGCCAATTCTGTGTGGTTAACTGCTGAATGTGCCCGCCCCGCCCTGAGTAGTAGTTAACAGCACATTAAAAGAGCCTGCTTAGAAAAGAAGGCATTTCCATACAGGTTACTTTGGGGATGTTTAACATCTGTTTCTTGATTGGGATTTTCCCCGAGTGCCCCAAAATACCTGGAGACAAGAGCTCTGGCAGGACCTGGCGCTTCTGCACATGTCCATGAACAAGACACGGCAGGCACCTGCTCCCTCAGGTGAGGGAAGGCCGTGGCCGAGGCTGGCAGCCCAGGAGGCTGGGAAGCATGAGCTGCCTCCAGCCCTGCCTTGCAGGAAAGTGTTTTTGAATTTCACCAGGAAGCCCCACTCCTCTTCACGTGGCCGCAGGCAGTGGCCACCTCTGCACAAAGCTGGGAGAGGCAGTGCGGGGAGCAGGCTAAAGCACAGCCGTACCTAGCTGGCACTGTACATTCACATCTTGTTCCATACCTGTACAAGAAAATTTACACATCCCGAAGGACTGTTCTGCATGTGATTTCAGACGCTGTAAGACAGGCCGAGGGTTGACAGATCATCCCAATGTGACTACATTATAACAGCAGAAAGCATCAGTATCAGGGGTAGAAGGGCTCCAAATTTTCATTGCCACGGTCATCTAAAACTCACACTTGGGGATAAATTTGTTTCCAGCTCACAAGGTGAATTGAAGATTGGGCATTTAAAACAGAGCTATGTTTTCTACTAAACTTGTAACTTCTTTGGGATACGAATCTTCTCTTTAAAAAAATAGTATAACAATAAATTAACACAGTTTCATAAAAGTATCAGAGTATGCCAACCAGATTCTTACAAAGCACAATGTACTTTTTGTTGTACATCAAGGAGCAAAAAAGATAGACTAAGATGCAAGGAAGAAAAATGTACATGAAAGACAAAAGATAACATGTTGTATACAGTCACAGAGATTAATTATTTGGAAAGTTTCAAAGGAAAGAAAGTGGGGTTTAAAATTTTCAGTAAGATGAGTACATCATTCTGGTATTTAATGCTTCTGATAACATGTTGTTCTATCAATCAGCTATTTATAAATACCGGGCCAAGTTTACTTGCATTTACATCTGGCCTTATTGCAAAAGTTTCAGAAAGAAAACAATATTACAATTTTTTCTTAATAAGCTTCACTTGTGCCTGTAATTTTTTACATCTGTGTTACGTGACTATTCCAGCAAGTGCATGCAGGGCCATCAGGTCTCCTTCTGTAGTTCGTTAGAACCAACAGAAGAAACCACAATTTGTTCATAAATATTAGGCAAAGAGATTTAGGTGAAATCCGGCAAATACCTTAACTCATCACAAAGTATTTGCCAGGATATACATTCATGAGATGTGGCTGCCATGAAGACTGCACAGGTAGTATTTGCATGCTAACATAGTAAATCCATCATGCTAAACTGCAAAAACTGTATGGTCCATGCAAAACCCAGCAGGGACTGGTTTAGATCTTAACAGCAGCAAAGTCTTAAAAGATATACAGAACCTCTAATCTGCTAAGCCACATCCTGTTACTTGCTCAAGGAAGAAAGAAAACAGAGTATATCTTTCTGGAAAGAGACTACTGAACTGAAATCCTTAGTTGAAATCAGGTATGCACCGGCTAAAAAGCAGAGGTTTCAAAGCACGAGAACTCTTAAGTTTGCTTCCTGTGCCCAGAGAAACCTGGCCAAATACCCTAAAAATCAGGGAGGCTTTCCTTTACCTTGTGGGCAGCTGAATTGATCTTGAGTCAAATAATGGCTTACAAAATCCTTTTCCTGAACTTCTTGTACAATTGAGTTTCTTTAGACCTATGATCTTTTGAAGAGGGGACAAGGGTGGGGGTGGGTGTATGCTGTGAATAGGAGGGGAGCCTCAGTAAATTCCTATGGTGGCATTTCTACCCACATCCTGCTCCTGGGCCAACCAAGTCCTCCAGCTGTTGACCAGCTAGCTGAGAAGTCAACGTGGCCTCAAGGTTTTGAACACGGATAGAAGTTTTACATATTACTTCCAACAAATCCAGCAGGCAGGTAATTCCTGTGCAGTCCTGAGAATTTGTGTGTGGTATTATCAGAGGAGTCACCACCATGCTCATCTGCCGCTGAGGCACACAGGATGGAAGGGAAAGGACGTGACAGTAGAAGAGAAACCTCAGTTCAAATATGCCAAAAACTACCTTGACCTCTGAAGAGAAGCAGCTGTCCATCTGTCCTTTAAAGAGGAGAGAACTATCCATCAGTTCAGAGTCACTGAGCAGGGGACAATGGTGCAGGCACTAACACAAGCCCAAATCTTGCTTATCCACTTCTCTCAACTTGAGCAGCATGTTGTCTTGCCTTGTAAGGCCTTCCCACTGGTAGAAAGCAACAAAACGAGATGACCGGATAGGGCTAAAGTTAGTGGCATTTCAAAATTAGCAATGAAGGGTTTGATCATCAATTCTTTTCTTAGTGATCCATGTAGTGACACTTTTCCTTCAAGTCTTCAAGGAGCTGTTATAATTTGTATGTCATGCCTAAGGAAATTAGGTGGTGAATTCCTACGTAAGAATGTGAGGAAGCTGTTGATCTTACGGAGTTCGCAACCTCTTGTGTTAAAGGTAGAGTCAAATGCCCTCTAACTTCAGGATGTCGTTATTCCTAAACTACAAAACGCATCTGTGAACTGCAAGACAGTGTGCTTTATTTCTTACCCATAGATCTTTCCTAGACACACATGATTACATTGTGGGTAGCAGTGGAGAGAAGTTACTATGGAAATGATTCAGGGAATTCAGAGAGTGAGATATAATTTTATTTTTTCAAATAGAAAATTGCTCACATCTAGTCCATTTAGACATAGTCAACACATTCCAGCACATCATATTACACCCAAAAATGACAATGCCAAGGTCTTAAAAATGAACAAATCTGTTATAAGTTAGTGAGTCAATTTACAGAAAAGATTGAGCAGCAAGAAGACTCATAACCAAACCAATGTTTAAATACATTTCTAATACAAGCCAACCATATTAAATTGACCTGTGAACAGTGCACATAACTACTCTTTTTTTTCCTTCCTTCTCTACTCTCACATTATATGAAGACATGCTTTAAAGTTCTTGAGGATATTTTTTTTCTAAATCATTTTTGGATCTAATCTTGTGAGGTGCTTAGTATCAGGCAGGTGGTTAACAGTAGCCTGACAGGTTTTTCCATCCAAGAGCAGACACACAGTTTTGGGTGGAGCATGTGTTATGACCACAAGGCATCCAGAAAAGTATCTTTTTAGCACATAATATTTTTGTGGTCCATAAAATGCTGATGGCCCTCAGCTTCTGTTGACTCTAATACTCTCAAGAACTCAAATCTTTGGAGCTAAAAGGAAAGCACCCTTTCACATTTGGTTTTATAGCCGAACAGGTATCTGCTGTACACTGAAATCTCAGGGCTTATATATACAATTGAGAGCAACCCGAACCTGACCGATTGCAGCGTGTGCATCTCCCCTGGGCAAGCAGGCTGCACTTTGGTAGAGGAGAACAATCTCCTCCTCCGGACTAGGGGCATCGTGTTTCTCTGAGGCTGCCCTTCCTCTTCCTCTTTGTACAGCAGCAACACTAAGGTGAATGGTCTTTTTAGATTGTAAAAGTGAGGTGAAAAAAATAATCTTTGACTGACGTAACTGAAGTTTTCTGCTGAATTCCCCTCCTGCACAAAGCACTAAGAAGTTTGCTTTAAAACTTCTTTAAAATACCTGGAAAGCACTCTGTTTTCTGACTCTGATTTCTACAGAAAACTGTGATATATGTTCTAGACAGTCTTGTTCTACGGGATTACATGTACAGTGATAAAATCCAGAAATTTTCTCCACAAAACTGGAAATACCAGCAGACCTCAACAGAAAAAAAAATATTTATTGCTGCCCTGCCTGCTCCTACTTCGTGTCAATCTTAAGTAACAGAGTTCATTTAAAAATCAATTGCTGCAATCCATCTCAACAAAAAAGTAATCTGCAGATCAGGTATGCTTAGCCTATGAAGGACAGAAAAAAAAAGTCTGATGGTAATTTTGGAACATATTCAAGGATTCTGCTATGTCCTTCCCCTGCAATGAAAGACAAATTATATTGTTAAAGCCCTATGTGCTATGTTTTAAGGGTATCCCTTCAAGTTCCGGTAACTGAGAACATTGTTTAAAAATTGTAATTCGTATTTTATTACTAATTATTTACCAAATCAATAAAGCTATCTACTCTACTATGCACAGCTTTACCTATACATAGCTGTTAGAAATATATGTATATCAATCAAAGTCAGAGTCAACATCCAAACTGTAAAATGTAACCAGACACTCTTATCCTCTTTAAACAGTCTAATAAATAAATATAAATACATAAATATTGCATAACAATAGTATATTCCTTGCACCAATAGAGGTATATTATTTAAGTGTGGTCAATAATAAAATCTTGTTTTTATCTTTAGAAAGGGTATTTTAAACTTCTTACAATACAGCAAAAACTTAAGATTCATTCACAAATTACTGTGACAGGATCCAGTGTGTCTTTTACCCTACAAGTACTTACCAAGAGGTTTTTTACTTTAAAGCTTTTGTAACGGGAATGCTTCTAGCTTTGGCTGTACTATAGGCAACTGCTGCGAATTAGCACCGTTCATGAAATAATGAGAACATCAAATCTTCCCCGAGCATGAGGTAAAATGATATTCAAAAAGAAACAGTCTTTCAGTTCCTCCTTGTTTTTTAGTTTGAAAATGTAGTGCGTCATACATACAGTTGGGAATACTACCAATCTTCAATTGCAGAATTATCTCAGATTTAAGAACGTACTTAAATTACACCGAATACCAAGGAGGATTTCTGCACATCTGCTTTGCCAGTATCTACAAATGCATGTACAAAAAAGATAGGAGATAGTTCCTTTAAGCAAAAAATATGCATATATATTCTTGAGCAGCAAGATAAATGTAGTTTAAATATACCCACAACATTTTCTATCAAATGCTGACATTACAAACTCAACGTTTTTTGCAGCCCTTTTGAGGAATTATTCTCAGGGAGATCTTTAACTGCTACACCACTCAGCACATCCTATGATACTATTTGTGATGTATTTTATCAAGCAATTGTAAAACAGTTAGTCTGGATCACTATTTTTAAATTATCTTTTAGCATATTTTAGAGAAGACCTTAATCTGTGACATACAAAAGCTTTTTTGAGCATGTAGCAGTCTTAAGGGTAGTCAACCCTTTGATAATCCCTTACCATTTTACAAAATGTAGGGATTTAATATTAGCTTCTTGTTCAAAAATACACCATGCACTAAAACTTACAAATACCTAGAAAATTAATTTCTGAGATTGCATTTACAGTAGTTTTAATGAGTGCTTGTATGTAGTTACTAGTCAAATGACCATTTCCTCCAGAAATAAAAATTAACCTTATTTTTATATGACATGCTTGCTTTCTGACCTTTAAATGGGTTGTGGGTTGGCTGTGCCAAAATATTAACAAAACCATATACAGATTCAGACAAACAGATGGAAGCAATGCCATCTCAAAAATACTAAATTATGTCATCATGTTTCTCAGGAACTCTATTCTCAGCATTAAAATAAAATTCCAGGAAAGAACAGAGCTCTGATTTCCCTTTCACAGACCCTGATGCCCAGCAGACAGGTAAATTCAGTCCCATTCTGTATTTCGGTGATCCTTTAACCTGATAGTGAAATGACTCGCTCCAGTATGAGCAGAAGAACTGCTTATGAGCTTTTGATAACAAAATGATGTGTTTCCCAAATAAACTGATATTAAGTTTGAATTCCTTCATTTTTCAGAAGACTGTATCTCCGTGATTACAAATATTGCTGAAATCGTGTTTATTTGCATGTGGCTGTTTAAATCCTGCTCAGCTGATAGCCTCTAGATAATATAATGCTTTCAAAGCGCTGGTCTTCTGCTTTTTCTTTCACTCTCTGCTCCTCTAAGGTAGACACAAGTTTGTCCCTTTCTTCAACCACTTTCATCATCTCAGTAAAGATTTCATCCTCCTCATTCAGATCCATCTCATCTTTAAGGCTGTCTAAAAGATCACAAAACAAGAGGTTAAAATCCAGATCACACTGTTGTTATGCTTTGCATTTTAACTATTGGTGTACAGGTTGAATTAATATTATAGTCAAGGACAAATGAAGTCAATAGCAGTTAATATTTTTCATGTTACAATTCAGGGAAAATTTCTCCTGCATTTGGGCCATTTAAGGTTGACCATTAAGGCTCCTAATGTCTAGAGTAGATCTTTTAGCAAAACTTAGACTGGAAGGGGTAGGAAGAGCGCTACTCGTTTTATAAAAACATTTAAGCTGGAGTTTAAATGTAGTTTATACAAGGTAAAAAGCCCAGCCATGAAATGCAGTACCTGTCAGAAAATGGAAAGTGTTTTTCACAAAAAGTATTGAAAACTGCTGTCACTTAACAATCCACAGCTTTAGAAGGCAACAGGATATTTTGGGGTATTCTGTGCTATGTCACCCACCTTCTCCCTGCATTCCTCCGTCCCATGCTGTCTTTTCTAATACCAAATGAAAGGACAAGCCCAAACTATAATCCTCAGTTTGTAAATGCAGTTCCATAATACTGCAGTAACCAGTAATGCTACAGTTAATGTAAAAGCAGATAACCTCTTTTGAGTTTAGGTGGTCAAAGAAATTACTTTCTCTTGCTGCCCACCATCACGTGTTAGTTGGATGTTGCTGCCTACACAGCACAATTAGTGGAATTACATGTGCGAGTGCTTCTGATCCAGTTCAGTGTAAAACTGGACAGGTTAGCTTAGCTGTCTTGACTAGAAGTCAGATGAGAAGATCTCACAAGTTGCATTTTGTGGGCTGAGCTGCACCCGCAGAAGAGCACAGGAAGAAGAGCCTCAGCCACTCTAGACCTTATCAGAGCCAGCAGGGACTCACATGAGCATGGTCTATCACTGTGGGCTGGAGCATACTCTCCGCTTTGACTCACCATCAATGGCCATTTTCTCCCTCAGCTTTTGTTCCAACCTGCTTTGGTGGTCCTCCAGTTCTAGCTCTTGGGCTCTAGGTACAATAAAATGTATGTTAAAGAATAAGGTTTTTTTTTGATAGAGACACATATGTTAATATCATTTCAACCAAGAAATTCTGTGTTCTCTTTATCCTGGTTAATTAACACATCTGAACACATCCAGACACGAACATTTTGTGTTCTGCAGTGACAAAAAGAGCCTGCTTTTGCTTTTCTAACTCTGCTTTCCAGACAGTGTGAGCAGGAAGCATTGGTACCACAACACTCCATTGAGTGGGAAAGAAAAGGTTTGGCTCCTGGCAGCATCAGCACAGCTAGGGAGAAATTGGGGTGCAACTGGAGCTAGTGGCTGGCCTGCAGCTCTGAACACAGCGCGGGGGGCTGAGTGCTATGGAAATAAGTGGCAACGAGCAGCCTGCACTAGTGTGAAATCCAGGGGCAAGCAATGACTGCTGCAGCTCTCGTTGCCTTCCCACATTGCCCAGAAATAGTGGACAAAATAGCTGAAAGTCACCTCCACCTATCCGTTGAGTGCATTTCCAAGCAAGCGAGGTGAGGGAGCTACAGCCAATATTGTTTCCATCAACCACAAACAGTGGCATCTTAGGTGGTTTTTATTTGCTTGGTGTAGCTGCTTGTTTCATCACTGTAGTGAATTCCTAGATCTTTTCTCCTATGTCCAATAAAAACTGAGATAAATTTGTCAGACTATTTTTCTTCCACAGGAGAAAGTGCCCCAGTGTTCATTAGACCCACAGGATGTAAAGGCAGAACATCTATATGCTCTACTGGTTTAGAGTATCACATGGGATTGAAATAATTGAACCAACGTGAGAGGGAAGGACTAGGAGGGCTCAAACCTAAAATCTGTGTTCAAAACAGATTGTAGCTACTCTGGATACTTTTATTCTATGACAGTCTCAAACTGCAGCATGCAGCAAGGTGTTCAGGTGTATTGTGAATGTACTTTTCCCCTCTCCCCCCCCATCTTTAGCACTAATGCTTGTCCTCACTTACATAATCAGGAGCTCAGACTCATAACGCATTAATTTATTCTTCTCCAGGACCAGCTCAAACCATTCATGTAGCATCTGAGTTTCATCCTTTGTTCCTGAATCTGTTTAAAATAGGAGACTTAAGTGTGCATTACCAGCTTTCCTTCCAATGCTCTTACCATTTAAGTTCACTTTAAATAGTCCTCATTTGTAAGCCCAGATGAGTTCAAATGTAGATTTTTTTGCTGTATGTAACTTACGTCTGTAATGTCTGGGTATAACAGGTATAACATTCTTGTCTACATTTGGTTGAATGTTGTAGTTTGTTGCAGTTAAAGATGCATTAGATTTAAACCCACTTTTGTTTTGGAAGTTAAGTTTTTTCTTTCGAATAATCATATAGAGTTTCCTTTTCTAACAGGCACATTTTCTTTCTCTTAGTCCTGCCTTTGATAACACAGTTTCTCTGTTGATACTGGACTTCAGCAGCTGAACTATATGCATAAATGGATAACCCATTAACATAACCAGACTTCAGGATGTACGTGTTGGCAAGTATCAACTTAGTCCCCACTTCCAGTGGGCATCAGACGCACAATCAAATCCTCAAGTTTCCATTCATTTGCCAACTGGCCTCTAAATCTGCATCTGCTTTGAATAACAGGAAAGGCTGTGCGACAGGATAAATGTATTATTATTGCATGGTTTTGTAACACTTTGGGCCAGGGCATCACTGGTAAGCACTATACAGACACGAAACATGAGACTGTCTCTCAAAGAGCTCACAGCTTCTCTCTGCCTTGCTGAAGAGGAAGACAGATTTCTCTTTCACCAGGTAAGGGCCTTTACTGCTCCTAAAATGCAGTCTGTACAAAAATCTTCGGCAATGAAGAACCCCTTGTTTTCAAGTGGCAAGTCAGAGCACAGATATATTTCTTTTCCTCGCTGTCCTTTTTAACATGCTCATCACTTCAAATTTTCCATTCATTTTCTTCACAAAACAAAACCACCCCACCACCCTTTCATGCAGAATTACAGCAGCAGCGAAAGCACTGCAAACACACCTCCCACAACATCTGCTCTGCCCGTCCGCCGTCTGTTGCCACAAGATAGCGATCACTTGTAGGAAGCAAATATCTTGCAGTACTCCAGGCAGAGGCAACAATTTAGGCGACATGCTGACCCCTTCAGAAGCAAAAAACCAACAGCCAGCCCGTGCTCCCGCCTCAGCACGTGGCAGTTGCACACCCCATCACGCTGCTGCCGCGTGTTGGAGGCAGGGACAGCCGGACCTGGGACAAAGCAGACGGAGGTGCCGCCAGCAGGCCTGGGAACACAGCTCGCTCCTCCTCAGTCCTTACATCACACTGCTAGATAACTAAGTGTAAAATCCCCATAAACCAGCTTGGCTATTTTCTGTGGATGGAGACGTATGTGATTTCTCCTGCCTTACGAGGGCTACACCTTTATTTCAGATGACTGAGCGCGCTGAAATTTAAGCCCAAAGGTCTCAGGTTCAAGCTCCGGAGATGACAATTACAAGAGTATCATTAAACTAAGTTACCAAGTGGAGAGTCCAGTGAATAGCGTGAGTCCTGGACGGTTCGGCAGCATTTCAGATGCCTTCCTGTTGTCTTTTTGAAATGCACTTTGTTCTCAGCCTGAGGAATTACTCTCTTGCCTCTACTGCTTCAGCTGTCCCTCACTTCAACGTCAAAGCCAGGATTTGACTCCACTCAAGAACAGCACTTTAAAGCCCATCTCCTTCGGGCAGTAATGATCTCACCCAATGCAGCCCTTTAGCAATCTTCCTGAGCAGGAGGGAAATTGTTGGGTGACTTGGGACAGTTGGCACTGTCATCCCAGAAAGCCTGGGTCACCTCCTGCCAGCGTTGGAGGAATTACATGGGCTCCCACACTGAGGACAGGAGTCATGCTGGCTTGGGTGCAGTTCTGTGATTTCTCATCAGGATTTGTCCCCTGTCTGAAGTTACCATGAAACGGGAGGATAAAGCAGCAGGAGAAGGAAGAGCAATCTTGGTCCGATTTCTGTCCAGTTCCATTAAAACTCAGCAGTAATGGATGTGCTCCTGTGGGATCTTCCAGGTCAGCAAGTGGTGATAAAATTGTCTTCTCAGAGTGACTGCTGGAGCAGTTCTCACTGGGACATGCCAGCGGCGGCTTTTCACAGGTCGAATGCAGGGATGCAGCATTAGTATTCAGAGCCTACGTCTCTGTATGCCACCATCAGACGTTATCATCAAAATTTGATCTCTCTTACTGTCCCAGTAAAAAAATTGCAATTGCAGGTATGCATATGTCCTGCACGCACACAGAGGGTTACTATTCCCTTTTTGCTATGTTCTTGATTAGGCAAAATTTTTTTTTTTAACATTTCCTCTTTACGCTTTAAAATCTCTATCCCCCCAATAAAAGACTGTGTATCATAGGCTGATTGAGGTATGCAATGTGTAATGCACTTTGCAAAATTGCCACTCATTTTAGCAAAATCCTCAGTGCAAGCTGAAATAAAAATAGCCCTTGTTTTTCCTCCTTCTCCATCCCACAGAATGCCCCCCCAAAGTGTCCCCAGGGGCATTTTGTCCCTGAGCTTTTCAAATGTTTGTTAATAATAATGTTAATAGTTATTTAAGTCTGGTGGCGTGCTTTTATGCCTTCCAAGGGCAGAACAAGCCAATGAAGTCTTTTGCGTAATGCAGTTCAACAGATCTTTTTAAAGGTTAGAGGGAAAACAATTTGTGACTTTGTTTTGTGAGCCATGCTAGCTTTTTTCTTACAACATTGCTAAAGCAAAACTTTCCTCCTGGTTTACCCAAGTCTCCTTTTACCTAGATCCTGTTTGAAAGTCAGATGTTTTTCTAATTACATTGCAGCTATTTCTATTTTCATCACTTTTGAGGCAATGACAGGCTGCAGAGGAGTATTTATTGAACACTGTTCTCCAAACCTCAACCTTCTGCTCTCCAGAGTGATGCTACGCTGTCCCTCCGTACAGCAGTCATACAGTAAGGGGGGCTCGGCCAGTTTGTCCTTTTTTAGGAACAGCTAAACCTCATATTGCTTATTCCTACAGGTTTTCAACTGATTTCTTTTCACTCTGTTGAAAGTTCTGAGAAATCTTGTATATTCTCCTCATGAAATCAAAACCTAGCTGCAATATGTGCAGACATTTGTTCACCTTCCAAAACATGGAGAGCTTTCTTAACATTCTCTCAACACAGATTTTCTTCTTTACCATCATTCTACATGATTTGTTTAGTCAACTGATCGATTATGCTAATTTCAGTGGAAAATGTGTTCCAAGATTTTTATTTCTGTATTTTCTTGTAGGCAGATGATCTCCATAAGCCTCCACAAATGTCAGTGGAAAACAAAGCAAAGGTACGTCAGTGATTTATTATTTGGTATTTTGAACCAGAATAAAGGGAATAACGGGCATGAGAAATTATTCATAGTACTGATATTATTGCTTTTTTTTTTTAAATGCATGAATTGTTGTCACTACAATTAGAACACCATCAAAGCCTCATTTTGCTCATCAGTCTTCATGGCAGTTGTTTCGCACCCACGCATGTTCTCTTCTAATTCAGTTGAGGAGCTAATGAATAACTCCCCCTAACAAAGGGGCCATTCACCCCAGGCTTACAGAATTATTAGAGGAGAGTTGCGTAAATGTCACTGAAGACTAGTGTTTGCAGGCCTGTCTCTAAATTTGGTTATTCACAACCTTTGCAGCTCAATATTATTGCTGAACTGTGATCGTTTTCTAATTACCTTAATAATACCTATTAAATCACTTGAATTGCATAAGCGTAGACCTGCTTAAATACAACTTAACCTAATAAACACTGGTCATTCATTAAATAATAATGCTCATTGTTTTTAAGAAGATTGAACAGAATATTAAACTCACCAATTCCTGCATCATTACACATATGTTATTACAAGCAACAAAGCACTCACATTTTGTTTGGGAAACTTATGGCTTCATGCTTTCGCACCAGAAGAGTTATTGAGACACAGTAACATTCTACGTTTCAGTATCTGCCCTATTTGTAACTGGCCACCTACACACATACAATCAACAGGAAGAAAAAATAGTACTTTCACCTTAATGAGGGCAATCCAATTACTAAGGATGGGAAGAGAATGAGAAGCATCAATCTCTTGGCAGACAGCCTTCTTTAGGAAATGTGATTGTCAAAACAGCAAAAACAAGAGGTGGCTCTAGGCCATTTATCCTGGTATTCAGTGTCTATCCCAAGAGCTAGAAACCTCTTGTCCCTCTGTATTTTTGAGGTTTCCAAAAAAACAACCACTCTTATACAACTCAGCAGTAATGAAAAAAGCTAGCACTCCAAATCCTCAAAGCCTTTTTAGCAGATTTCCTCACAGGTGGTAAGGTGGGTGCTATTTGATAAAAGGTTATGTTTCCATTTAAGAAAACAAGATGCTAGCCTTTTAAGTAACATTTGAAATAGGCTGGCACTATCAATTAACGGAAATAAGTTAATAAATACAAAATGCTGGGCAAACACTGTCTTGCTGAACTGATTAGTTCAGTGTTGGAACAGGGGCGATAACTGCTAAGAAATACGGCATGAAAAAAGCCGGCATGTAGAGATTGTGCTGGGTTGCCTAGCTAAGACAACAGGATCAGGTGCCAAAACATATCCAGGTTTTCAGTGTTGTGCAACTGCCTGTCACGAAACCACGAGGTTCAGCTTTCCAAAACAGATGTAAATAAAGACACGTTTGCAGTCGGGCCGTTGGCTCCCCAGAGTCCTTTCAGCACAGAACCGCAGCCCCCTCTGAAGTCCCTTACACGCATGGTTCACACTCCCACCCCCATTTGGAGCCTGGCAGGAGCCCCCCAGATGTCCCCTCCCTCTGTGGGAGGTCTCCCCAGCTTCACCCCACCCGCGCTGGGGAGCAGTGGCAAGGCTGGACTGGTGGGAGGACACCGCAGTCCTGGGTGCTTGGGACTCCTGGTTCAGGCGAGGGAAAACCTTGCCTCCGCCTGGGGCCAGGAAGAGGTCCCTGTCATCTTCTACCCGTTGGGGGGAAAGCTGTGCGGTTCGGGTCTGTGTGCCTGCATGCTGCGGTTGCTATAGCTTGGCCACCGGCTCTAATCGTATTAATGGCATTTCACACTCTCGGAGAAGTCATTAAGGACTCTGTTACTAGGCACAAGCTGCTGCTGGCTTGGTAACTGAGCTACAGCTCCTGGAAACCTCACCGGTTCCCTCGGAGAGATGAAATTAAGCTTAGGATAGGATTTTAAAAAATGGGGGGAAAAATGTAGATTCAGGTTCAATAGCAAGGCAAATAATTCCAAATCTCTGATAACCAACAGAAAATTTACAGCATTCAGCATAAAGGTGCTTGAGCTAACAGAGTTTGAGGAAAAGAGTAAACAAATGATTTTTGTCCTTCCACTTATTGTTTCATTTCAGATTTTGCACTGAACTCTATTTCTATGAAATCATTAAATCCCCTCTGTTTTGAAAAAGGTTAAAAACCCACCACCAAACACTGCTTCATTTACCTGATTCTCCTCTTAGTTCTTTTTCCAGTTTGACACCGAAAATCTCCAGAGCTCTTTGTCTTTCCTCCAGTTCTTCTAGTTGGCGCTGGACTGCCTGCAATATTGTAATGATATAAAAGCTACAGACATAACTTAAAAATTCAGAGACAAAAGGCGGTCTCAGTGGTTAGAGAAACAGCTTGAAAAGGTCTTGGAGGAGTCATTGGATTTGCAAATTCATGAAGCGTATTAGACACCTAAGCAATTTAATAATTCCACTAGGTACCTAGCCACATTTTTGTGTGGGTAAGTATCGTAGGTACTAAAAGAACCTCAGTTTTTCTGAACTTCAGCTCTCCCGTTGTAAAACAGAGATCAGAACGTTTCTGTGTCTCGCAACATGTGGAAAGTCAATACCTTACACATTCAGAGGCACATATTCTGAGATGCTACATGAATAAAGCTCATATAAATACTGAAGGTTTACAGTTAGCTAGCTTTGCTAGCTATTATGTTGTCCATGGGGTTTTGTTGTTTGTTTTGCTTTCATATTTCACAAGCTTTTGACACATATATTCACTGGTCCATCCCCTTTTAAATAAGATTTTCAGAGGTGCCATGTGGATAACGGGCATGAAAAACCTTACAAGGTTGAATTGTCAAAGACAGATGCTCAGCAGTTCCCATTTCAGGCTGTCTTAGGGCATAGCAAGCCAAGCCCTCATCAAGAGCCTAACAAACACAAAAGATGGTTCAAAAAGTTTGGACTTGATTATTTTCACAAAGCAGTAAAATAAGAGAAGGCACGTATGCATCTAAGTTTACCTTGAAATAACTTAAAATTCTCAGATAAAAACTATAACACAGTTGCTCTTACTTTGGATTAAATAAGATACAATTTTTTTCCCCCCATGGGTTTTATTCTGTCATAGATTTTATAGTAAAGGCTAGATATTAGCATTTTCTAAAATCCACTCTCTGGTTCAAACACAAAATTTCCCTCCTTTTCAGTAATACATTTTACAAAAGCAGTGATGTCTACAAAAATGGAGATTTCAGAGTCACATCTGAAAAACAGCTTATTAGTTTTCTTTTTAAATTTAATATTGATACAGCAATAGCAAGTGGAAGCTCGATCCAAAACTATCCACCTGCTATAGTAATACAACAGAAGATGATGGACAACTCTGCCTTCAAAAAGGCTGCTCTCCCCGCTATATCTTGATTACCATTACAGCCTGAATTAATGACATCAAATCTAGCTCAAGTTTCTCTGCCCTATGCTACAGTATGGACACACACAAAAAGTGCTAATGGCCACATAAGCATTAAGTTGTGTGTGTATGTGTATATATATATGTATATATACATGTATATGCATATAGATAGGTGAGTGAAATAGATAAACCTGAAAATTTTGACACCTGGGAGAACACAGTCTGAGATTGCTGTGCAGAAGTGCATTCCCAAATCTTTGAACTGTAATTGGAAATAATAAAACATTAGCAGAGTCCAGAGCTTTTCCAGCATTTTCTGAAGAGCAGGGCCTGTATAAAGTGAAGTGACTTTTCATCGTTAAGAAAGAAAATTATTCACTTCCATTGTTATGGCAGAGAGAGAACAAAAACCATCACCGTATTTTCGTACCCTCCTGTAGTGCGTAGGGGTAATAGGTGAATTTCTTACATCCTTAGGGGCTGATGTTATTTCCTCTTTCTATCTCTTTCCCTCTCCAGTGTATTTTTCTCTTATTGCCATTCACTATTCCCTCTTGTTCTTCATACACAAATTACAAAATTACGATGATCGCCTGGGGCACATGTGGATTTGTCACATATAGAGAAGCAAGGCCCTGCCACTTACATCTTCCTGCTCCTGACGGTTTGGGGGGATTTCAACACAGAAGGCAGTGAGGCGCAGTGAGGAGCGAGGGGAGGTACAGAGCCCACACTGCGTACCCCGCGTCCTTGCTAGTCACCCTTGGGAGACAAATGGGACATTGGTGAGCTATGTTTTCACCTGTGCTTTGTGAAGCCTCTTCAGCTCCTCTTGTTTAATCAATTGCTTTGTCTCCTTCTCCAGCTTCCTTCTCCTTCTGAGAGCCCTTTTTGCCTGCAAAAGAGTGAGGGGGGAAAAAAAGGCAATCAAAGCCTAAGTACGCCATTACAGGTTTCCTCAAACCTTCCCCAGAATCACAGAACCACTGAGGCTGGGAGAGACCTCTGGAGATCGTCTAACCCGACTCCCCTGCTAAAAGTGAGGTGAGCTACTGCAGCGTGCTTGGGGCAACCTAACTGAAATGAAAATATTCATGTAGGAATATTTTCATTCATTTGCCTACATTCACTTTAAACCATTACAAGCTCTTATCACAACCTTAAGTGAGTGTGAACTGTGTCTATCAACAAAAAACATCCGCATCACGAAGCTGACTATATGCAACATACCACTATACATGGGTTCTGCAGACGTCACATGATCAGGGAAGAAGCCAGGCACAGGCAGGGGAAGCACCCGTTTAAGGAAACTCAACCTAGTTCTATTGCTGTAGCTGCTAAGTGACAAAATTCACTTTGGATCGCTTGTAACACGGTAAGAGGGACGTATCTGAAAGAAACGGCCATCATAGGACACTACCTGAAGCCCTGTGAAACCTTTCCCAATGCCTTTTCTCTACTGCCTTACAGAGATTTTTTGCCTTTCCCTGGGGCGCTTGTTGCTGCTGCCGGAAAGGAAAGCGGGGCAGCACGCACTGCTGGGCTGGCTGAGGGAATCGCCTGCGCTTGCTCCATCTTGCCCTCGACCCAAGCTGTCTAGAAGTGCTTCAAGGCTGTGGTTTTCCCATTTTTGGAGGAGACAGAATATATAAGCACCGTAGACAAGACGATTAAAAAACTAACGAGCCGGGAAGCCACTAAAATTCTTCCCACCAAATTTTGCCAGAGACAAATGGTGGTACTGGCAAAATAGCAGCCAGATCTGGCATGAAAAGAGGTGCTAGGAGGCAGCCGAGAGAAACAAGCTGAGTTGGGAACATGCATCAGAACTGAACCACTGCTAACACCCGTGTGCGACAGCTGCTCATTCACCCCGTTACTGGCAGCTGCCCCGACAGCGCTGCCTTCCCCGCTGCCTGGTCCTGCCTGTCCCTGCGGCTGCCCGAACGGTTGGGAGCTGCTCCTATCCAGTTTTCTCCCATGTCTCCCTTCTTTTCTCTACTTTGTTTAAACTTGATTTAATTCACTGTAATACTATCTTACTACGGATTGTCTTCCCTGTAACAGGAAAGATGAATGATGAATTCTGACGTCTCAGCGCATCCTGACACAGAGCCACTGGCAGGACATGCCACCACACAGTGCTGCGCTTCTGCCCTGTGCCGCTTCGGTTCCTCTGGAGCTCTGCAGCTGGGTTTCTGTTCAAAGCCCCACTTAGGTTTCAGCTCAGCTGTTTTTTCAGCATACTGGGCAGCCTCTTGCTTTGCTTTCCTTTTTCTTTCCCCCTCAAAGGCAACAAATCAAATGGCCATCTCATACTATTAATTCCACCTACTGATATTCCCCCTCCACAGGAAAGAGGTAAAAACGTTTCTGATGAGCCATTTGGGCAATAAAAGCTCTGTTTCTTCACATCGGAGCTGGGTATCAAGAGTTCGCTGGTGCTTTAACCCCACTGCTCCTGCTAGCCACAGGAACCGAGTCAGGGCTCGGAGACCCCGGCATGCAGCCGGCCCTTTCGGCTGGGTCTGGGTGCGACTTCGTGGCTCACACAGTCCTGCTGATTAGGATAAACACAGCGTTTTCCATGCAACCTGCCTGTAGCTCTTCTCAAATGAAGTTCATTTCCCCAAGGGAAATCCGCATCTGTTTGGTTTAATTTTTTCAATAGTTTGCTTGTTGGGCTACATATTAAGGCCACTTAAGAATGCAGCTTCAAAGTGGTTTCAGTGAAACATGTCCGTTTGCCAAATTAAAACTCCTCTGTCAACGCTGGTGTAACCTGGGGGAATTAAAGATCCAAAGAGGAAAAAGAAATTTTGATGCTCGTCTGTCTTAAAGAGTTTTAATGTATTTTCTCTCCATGACATGTAACCTCCACTGATAAAATGTTCCAATCCCCACTTTGAGAAACTGCCGTATGTTTTAGATCAAAATTGTATGATGAATCTTAAATACAGTCCAACTGAGGAAATATCTTTCTGTTTCCAAGTCAAGATTACCTTGTGTGTTAATGAAGGCTTGGATTCAAATTCATCATCAGAGGAAGAAGTAGAATACTCGATAGCTTGTTTTCTGACAGGTAGGTGTTCACATCCTAAAATGCAGAAACAAAATAGTCAGTGAAGCAAAAAATACCATTCTTTAACTTACACAGACACTTTGCACCTGCCCTGAGTCCTAATCAGCAGCACCTAGAGCAACTGGAAATTCAGCTGACAGCATTAATTAAATTTTTGATCCCTGTCAAAAACTGTCTGGGTATATTTGATTTTTTTCAGGTATTACATACAAATAAATTAATTCCTTGAGCACTCTGCATGTAGCATGCTGTTCTGAATGCACTCAACATTCATTAAAATGTATATCTGAAGTTTGCCATATTACCCAAAT
This sequence comes from Sagittarius serpentarius, assembly GCA_034782735.1. Taxonomy (NCBI): domain Eukaryota; kingdom Metazoa; phylum Chordata; class Aves; order Accipitriformes; family Sagittariidae; genus Sagittarius; species Sagittarius serpentarius. The sequence goes on along the minus strand of JAVKLA010000021.1, from coordinate 18,842,104 downwards.
GATTGTATAAGGCTCACATACAGTGTAATTGAATGCAAAAAGTCTGAGCCAGCTCTTAAACAAATTACCCTTATGTGGCTTGTAGCATCTGGCACCCATTTTTACTACATGACATCTGCTCAGTGTAAAATAGTTGGCGTCAGAATGTCTGGTCATATAAAAAAATCACAAATGTAATCAGAAGCAAATGGACTAAGAGAACAAGGCTTTATCACACAGCCTCATGCAACATAAATATTTCATTAATTATGTCTAAACAAACGTCACTTATTTTTCTGCTTTAGGAATATTATCACATCATTGAACTGTTGATTAAAATGCCATAATAAGTCAGGAAAATCCATACATCACAACAATGCACTCCATAAGTAAAACTCAAAGGCTGCCTTTGGAAGAAGCATGCTTTCAGAATTATAAATTAAATTACATTTAATTGCAGCAATTTTATCATGCCTGTTTTTCCAGCATCTTGTTTCAGCTGGGTGTAAATATTTGAATTTCTTCTTAATTTGTCTAATTCATAGTTTCATTCTCTTTATTTCAGAAAATAAAACTGCTTTTGGAACATCTGTCTCTACGCTTCAACCTGCTACAGGATTAATGATTAACAGCTGGGCAGCATCTTGGAAATGTACATTATTTAAAGCTAACAGTGCCATTTTAATTTGTACCTGAGAGGTAACAGTTGGCTTTCTATGTGCAAGTTATATTGAGATTAAAATCACTCCCCATTCTCCCAGTGTAAATGTTTCTTCTTTGCCTTGTCCTGGATCCCAGTCCTGAAGGAGGACTTCTGTCTCAAGCCCTGATTTAAAATCAGGATCCGTGAAACATGTCCATCCCAGGCGATAAAGTAATGAAAGCAAATGCATGTAATCTGAGGCAGAAATTCTGATTTTCGTCAGCGGTCCCAATTTCAGAAGCACCCAGTCCTTGTGTCAACGAAGCTGCAAGCTCAGAGGGTCCTGTGGAGCAGACCTGGGTCCTGCCCTCCTTTTCGCGGGACAGGTCCCTGGGCAGCAGGAGGTGCAATAGCCCCGGCAGAAATGCCAGGTGAGTTTCCACCCTCCCGGGCAATTCCCCTGCTCCAGAATTGCCCAGGCTGCCAGCCCACAGCTCCCCGCCTCACGGCGCTTGGAGTAGGGACACAGGTCCTGCTCACTGACCTGCCGGGGACTCTCCGATGGCTCATGATTGCTGGGGTCACACCAGTGCCATGCCCTGCCCCATGCTCTGCAGACAAGAGTGCAAATCCATCCACACCCCATCTCTGTCCCCAGCAGGGACAGGCAGCCATAAAGCCCTTCCTAGGGCACAAGATGGAGAAAGGCATGGGGGTATCACAGTTACTATTTCTTTTGAGGAGTAAACTCGCCTATGTTGCTTTTCCTTTCGCAACCAAAAGTTTGCAGTAACTACCCCGCGGGTCAGGCTGCTGGTGAAATCAATTCCATAATATGCAAGCGGCAAACCCTACAGCCCGACAGGCCTGGAAACACAAGCAATTACACGCTCTCTTTCTTCTCTCAGCTGTGGGAATAAGTGACTGCTTCCCCTTGTCCTCCTCTTTGATTGATATCAATAATTTAAAAAGCATTACAAGGTCCAGAGAAAAAGCAGCCTGCTGTAACGCAAGGGCACCTGCCTCCTCCTCGGGGGTGTGACTGAGGAGCTGTTTGCCTTTCTGGGACAGAGGGGAGGTCAATGACTTCCCCAAGGACCTTCAAGAGCCACCTCACAAGCACTAGGAAGCCGGTGTCTGTGCACGGAATAGATTCGTAACATCCACAATGCCTATCTGCTACGGAGAGCCAGGTATTTGCACCTTGCTCTGCAGAGAAAAGCCATTTACATTGCTCCGAAACAGCTCAGCCTTTCAAGAGGTGCGGCACCCAAAGCTCTGTGAGACAACAGCCACCCGAATGCGATCAGCAACGTCCTTCATCGTCTCCACCCGAGAAGCCTACAGGACAAAGGACCACATGAAACCACTCAGTGATGAGGCATCTGATGGATCTACCTGTGCACGTTGACAGTTACGGTGTCTGTCATGTTTATTGCATATACATTTCACAGCACTGATGTTCTCTGCTAATATAATACAGATAATTGAAGCACAAGGAGGTGCCCAGAAACACAAAACAGAGTGTGACAGAACTGGGATGAGAATACAGGTTTTTGGCTCCCAGATGTGTGGTTCTGCCACATTTCAGGAACATAGAAACAGTGGGACAGTACATTTCTTTCAATATTAAAAGGGCAGCCACTCAGTGCTCTGCTCAACTATTTTTCTTTGGCTATTTCCTTGTGGGAGAGATCAGAAATATGCTCTAAAATGTACCCCAGATGCAAATTTCAACTTCAAGACAACTATAACAACCATAGTAAGAAATTACCTCACTGAATGAACTTGCTTTATGCAGAGCTAGAGAAAAATATCGCAAGTTTATTCTATTTTTCAGGGGGGGAAAAAAACAACACCAAAAAACCACAACAAACAAAATAAAAAAAAAACCACCACTTTTCTGTACTACAGCATCTCTATGTTCTACTCTAGATGACTGAGCATTAATCCTTCCCATCTCCAAACCAGTGGGACAGGTAGAATTTAGCCACCATCTGTGAGGATTTGGACAAGGAGTTCACACATAAAAATGTTCAACTTAGGAACATTTACACTTACTGGGTCATTTAAATCTGAAACTTAGAACTAAAATAGTAAAGTTAGATAATAATAATTTGTCTACTCCAAATATGTCAAGCCTTAAAGCTTGATAGCTACAGAAAAATCTCAAAAACATACATTTTTTTCCAAATTTTTACTCGACTCTTCTAGACTTAGGCTTTCTCTTTCCAGCTATCTCATTCCTTCAAAATGGGAGTTATTTATTACTTATTTCTTAAGTACTCTAGCATCTCCATAACTTCCAAATTAACTTATATTATACTAGAGCTTTTCCTCCCCAGCTAACACAACTTCGGATCACTAGGAGCGGTCAGTCATAATTTTAGTTCTTAATTATAAAGGGGAAAGGAATTATAAAGGGGAAATCTCTCTTAGTCTATTCTTGATTTTTACTTCATAGTAGCTACCAGGAGTTTGGTCAAGAGATCTTTCCAGCATACCTGATTTACAGCTGTCAAATCACAGGAAACTGAGTATTATTGTTATTGTTACTGAATCCGACAGTGTCACAGAATATGCTTCAAAGTACAAAGTTGGAAGAAACCTCCAGTTCTTTATATTGGGACTTGGTATCCTCATATGTGTATGCCATAAAAGAAAAATCACATCCATAGAATTAAATTTCCTTCCTACGGTCAGTTCGTTATAGCTTGGTAATCCAAGGGTGAGTCTCAGAGACACTTTGCTTTGGCCTAAGCATGCTGCCATTGAATGCCATCAGCGGTAAAACCCTTGCTGTATTCAGAGGGATCAACTGGACCAAAGTCCAGTGCTTTTGAGAACACCTCCCTTAACATATAAATCTAAGGTACTGGTTTTCCTAGAAAACTTGACGTCCTCTGAACAAAGAGGGAGGTGTCATATGAAGAGGTTAAGAAGGTGATACCTTCTGTTAGACATGGGAGCACTGTTGTCCTGGTTTCGGCTGGGATAGAGTTAATTGTCTTCCTAGCAGCTGGTACAGTGCTGTGTTTTGGGTTTAGTATGAGAAGAATGTTGATAACACCCTGACGTTTTCAGTTGTTGCTAAGTCGTGTTTAGACTAAGTCAAGGATGTTGCAGCTTCTCCTGCCCAGCCAGCGAGAAGGCTGGAGAGGAGACAGCCGGGACAGCTGAGTCAAACTGGCCAAAGGGGTATTCCATACCATGGGACATCATGACCAGTATATAAACTGGGGGAGTTGGCCTGGGGGGATCACTGCTCAGGAACAAACTGGGCATCAGTTAGCGAGTCGTGAGCAATTGCACTGTGCATCACTTGCTTTGTGTATTCAAATTCTTTTATTATTATTATTGTCATTTTATTATTGTTATTATCATAATTATTATTTTCTTCCTTTCTGTTCTATTAAACTGTTTTATCTGAACCCACGAGTTTTACCTTTTTCCAATTCTCTCCTCCATCCCACTGGGTGGGGGGAAGTGAGCAAATGGCTGCGGGGTGCTTAGTTGCTGGCTGGGGTTAAACCACAACAACTGCTGATTGTCCTAGAGATGTATAGGGAAAACCACCACTGCCCTCACTTTGCATGTCACAGCTCACCTCTCTTTCCTGGGGTGTTTTTGTGTCACAGTAATGACTGTAGTCTAAATACACAGAGAGTCTTGGAGCAGGAACTGTTTTTATAACATAATATTATATTAATCTGTTGGCTTCTTCTGTAAGTGTCCAAGATTGCATATTTTTATAAGGTCATTGGAGTTAATCGTGATCACTTTAGTACTTCAGTGTTTCACAAAAGAGAGAGGCAAAGCCACTCATATCTCTTGGAGCACTGGTGTCCCAAACCAGATGGGAACTGGCACGAGGTAGGAGATGAAGAGAAAGGCCAGTAGAAATCAAGAGTGGGCTTGGCTATTTGGCTTCACATCTCTGCTTCTCCACAGATTTCTCATGTGGCATGTAATTTAATCTTGTAGTGCCCTAGCTGACAAGAATATTGCAAACACACAGACTTCCAGTGCTACAAAGATGCAGTAATGGGAAACACTAAGAACCCAAAATACTCGCAAGTAATCCCTTTTCAATCTAAAACTGCATAAAAACAGCAAAGTGAGCTCATAACATCTAATTTTCTCATCGGCTGGATTGGTAGCTCTGCTTAATGAAGTGAGCCATGTAAACAGCACAGTCACAAACTGAGTTATAACAACTCTCATCTCATCTAAGGGACAATTCTAAGGATGTTATCGCACGATTTCTACTCTGTCAGGGACAGAAATATTCCTCCCACATCTCCGTCACTATCAAGAAGCAACCCCCGAGTCCCAAACCTCTGCCAATAACCAACCACCTTCGTGGGCTAGTCTTCAAAAGGTCTGTCCGTAAGCCAAAAGTAACCTAAACCCTGGATCCACTACTGCGTCTCATTACAAAGACTCTGCTGACTGCAATTCTCTCATACAACCTGGGTTAGCTCTCTTTTTACCGTTGTTTTTCTGTGTTATTAATATAGTATCTGTAACTAGCATAGCACTTAGACCTTTTTTTTGAATTTCAAAAGGGCAAGTAGGCTTAGGAAAGATCAGTTAGCCATCTGATTGACCAATTTTATTGATCAAATTTGGGGTTTCTTTTCTTGTTAAACTGCAGGTTGGAACCCAAAGGAGGAACCAAAGGACAAAAGCCTCAAAAATATTTGTGCAGCAGATAAAAAATCTGAAATTGCACCTAGAAACTCCTGTGTGGCTATTTGGGGATATTTGTATATTCTACAGGCAAATTTAGATAGGATTTTATTTTTTTTTTAAAACCAACCTCAGTGCATGAACCCCCATTACTTCAGTAAGGTTTGTGCTAGGTCCCACACAGGTGGTCTGTGCAGCCAGATCTCTGCACAGTCCCAAATTTCCAAGTGGCTCTGAGGAACAGCTCTTCTAAAACAGAAAGAAAGTGTTAACCAGAAAGCCTTTAGACCAGGTCTGGACATCAGGAACTGGAATGACCCATATGGAAGGTGTAACTGCAGGCATAAGTTTGAGTGACGGGCTGAGTAATTAAGATCTCTCTTTCCTCATGCTGAGCTTCAGCTGGTGGCTGAACACTTGGCAGGAGACAACAGAAGGACAAAATACAGTTTTAGTTTGGACAGACACCTGGGTCTGAAATGCAGAAGTCATCAGCGTAGGAAAGACCTCTAGACGTGTATTTGCAGATGAAGTAACTAAGATAAGATGTAGGGAAAGATGAGCAACGTAACACAGAAGTAGTTGTGTAGGGTGAGACTGAAGGTCCTTCTAGTCTGTCTCCAGCAGTGGATGTCTAAAGGAACACTATTGGCAGTAGGTAGTCATATGATATTCCTCCCTTTAACACTTGCCCAGCCTCCAAGCATACTTTAGTTCAGGAGCTTTCTGAATTGGAAGTGGTTTCTAAGCATTTGGTTAATCCTCAGTGGATTTCTCTTCAATGAGCTTGCCCAGTCTCATCTCAAGCCCATGGACTTTTATCACCCAGCTCATTCTTTGGCTCCACAAGCCAACAGCCCGCGGAGGGAGAAAACACCAGCGTAATGCTAGACCAACCATACTCGCACAGAACAAGTCTGTCTGGCCTCAAATAGGATAGAAAAGCCCTACTGCAAAGAGCCAAGAGGGGTATGAGAAAAAGCCTCATTAAATTGATTCCTGCAAGGTGCTAGGAGTATTTTTTTTCTTTAAAGAAAAGTAATTTTCTGAGATTCATGGTAAATTTCAAGAGAGAAAAATAATGACATGTAGTGTAGGCTAAAGCTCGTCATCAGTTCATGACTGAAGTTTGCCAAGCCTGGGCCTCAGACAAGTGCCAATACAAGACAGAAAGGCCATTTTAAAGAGCCAAGCAGGACTTGGCTCTTTATCAGTTTGATTTACTCAAATACGAATGTTTCAAAAGGTTCAGGGAGCTGCTATGTTGAAACGTGGAAGATGACAGATTATTGAGCAAATGGCTAGATCAAAGCTGCATTTTTTTCTTCTGAACAGACTTTGAAATGCCTATATTCAATAATTATAATAATTTAATAATTCCTCTTTTGGCTTGCGCAGCAGAGGAATGTAGCACATATTAAACCAGCATGTTTTTCAAAATATTTAAGTATTGTATTGATCAAACCTAACAAGAACTTTTCCCATTTTAGTAGGAACATGATGTATTAATTATTGTAATACATCTAGTTAAGGGCAAGTCAGCTTGGCTTAGCTGATGGGTGATGACTAGGTATAGACACAGAAAAAGCCTCCCGTTGGAGATCACAGCATGACAAGTGTGAACACTAGCAACTCCCTTTGGCTTCAGTGCAGTCCTTAGCATCCTCTGGCGCAACGGGGATGCCTGGTTTTGCAAGTTGTTAAAGGATGCTCCAAGAATCTGATCCAAAAGTTCAGGGATGACAGCGGGAGTTACTCTATCGATTTCAATGAGCATCAGATGAAGTCTCCTATATACTGTGTACCTTCCTCACAGAATGCAGTACTTCTGGAGCAGAAAGGATACAAAAAGGATCTGGTAGTTCACTGGGAACATTTTAGTGACTTCACGTAAAATGTTTTACGCGCCAATTGTTATTTTAATGGTGCAGTGTAGGGGCAAATTTTGGGTTACAGTTTGGGTTGCAGTTTAATAAGGTAAACAAACAGGTATGTCAGTAAAATTCAATAGGTTATTTAGTTAAATAACTGACTTTCTGCAGTGGGCTAGTGGAAAGATGGATCACAGAGAAAGATGGGTGGGTGCAGCTCTCACACTTCATATTTCATACCTGAAACTGTGCTGCACTTAACTCTTTCTGAGCCTATGCTCAGATTGCTCTTTGTCTGACATCAGTATTTCTTAACTTGTCTGCAACTTTAATACTAACCTTGTTCTTGCAAGCAAACATGAAAATTGATGCCTTTTAATCACTGCCCAAATAGACTCACAAATAGGTCAGAGTAGGTCAGTAAGGTACTATCTCCTCTCAAATAAAAGAACAAGGGGATATTAATGACACCACAAAGCTCCCAAAAGTATGTCTACAGTTCAGCCACTACAACAGCAGGCAGAGCTGAAGAGACACCTGCTGAGGAAGCACATACACAAAGCAAAGCTTCTTGCTGTTGTAACTGTATTTCTTCAGTCTCTGAGCTCCTCATGGAAAGGGTAGCAAATGTACTCGATACTGCGCAGGAGTTTTTGGTGCTCGCCATCCTGCTGTACTCCCCCTTCCACAACAGGCTCAGTGTCACAGCAGCGGCTGCTCTGCACGGCATCCCACTCTGCCTCACTGCTCCTTCCACCCCGCCACGTACATTTTCCTGACCCAAACACATCTGAACAGCAGCAAGCAGCAGACCAAACTTGGGTCCAACGGGCTGCGCTCTGCTTGCAAATCCGCTTGGCTCCTTTAAACCAGCAGGAACTCCTACACTTTAACCAAAAAATATATTAAGTCTTCCTATGTAGCAAGTAACTATAAATGAAACATAACATACAACAGGTAAGTGTTTGCATGACCACACATGGGTCTTTTAAATGTTAAGTGCTAAATAATAATAATAATAGTAATAATAATAATAATAAATAATAATAATATACATAGACATTATTATTAAATATTAAATAATAATAACAATAATTCCACTCAGGTCCTTACCTGCGGAAGGATAACACAGCCTGTCTTCTGAAGAACGGTCCTTCATGAAAGGCAGAGATGACATAAGGAAATTCCTTTCTCTGTCATGAACTTTACTTCTCAGTCTATCAAAGAGTGACCCGAGACCACCCTTCTGTGAAGAGTCATCCAGATTGTCCTCGGAGGTGTTCTTGGGCTCTGGAGATGAAAGAAGGAGGTACTTTTCATTGCAAATAACCATGTCATCCGCAGGAGCCCCTGGAGGAGTCTCTTTAAAGGTAAACTTTTCTAGGAGTCTTGGGACATCCTCCATCCTAGTGCAAGATGATTTCTGAGGTATACTGGTTGGCTTGGAAGGCCTGGTGTGTTGACTGTAGACTGGGAAGAATACCTCCTCACCTAGAGATCTCTCTTCAGAGCCAGCAGAAAAACTGGATGGATTTGAGAAAGGGCTCCCATTTCCTAAATATTCTCCTGCCCACTCCCCTACTTTACGCTCCTGCGGCTGAGTGTTACTTGCTCTATTATTGTTACCGTTCCTTTGGCTTAGGGAATAGCCAGGAGTACTGGGGAAGATGAAGAAAGCTTGTTCTGAAGAGGCCTTGACTTTGCTGTCTGTGTCCTGCTTTAGTCCTTCTGGAGATGAGGTCAGAGGCTCCAAAATGGACCTTTTGATAGCATTGGCTATGAGCCTCAGCGGTGATTTCGGCCGGCCAGCTGCGTGCTCCCTGGCAACTGCATCCGGACTCCTCAGAACATCTTTTGTGTCAACTGGCAAAGCTGGTGGAGCATCATCTGCAAATAAGAGAGGCATAGGACCAGCAGACAGTTTGAACACTTCTTTTTCCCAGTCAGCATCCTTCTCCTCTGAGGTCCACAGAGCTCCTTTGTTTCGATACCTGGGACTGGTTCCACCTAAGTCCACCCTGTTTGGATCATACAAGGGTTGCCGTTGAGTGCAAACCACCAGCCTCTTTTTTGCCTCTTTTAATTCTTGCTCAAGCTTTTCTTCTGGGTGCCTTGTATTTTTGCCATCTTTCTCTTTCAAATCCAGAGATGACAGCACTTTTGTCTTCCTATTAAAATCTTCTGGTTCAGAGGTGTATTTCTGGGGTTTTTCCTTCCAGACCTGGGCTGTGTATGTCCCAATGTTACTATCTGTATCTTCAGGCTCAGAAAAACCAGCAGCCAGTGTCCCATTCCCAGGAGGGGTCTGTGGAGAACCTCTGGGGCTGCTCTGAAAAGGAAAATGGGCCACATAGAGCCGGATGTCTTCAGGCATCTCTCTGGCTTTTTCTTTCCTTTGAAATACTGGGCTGTAGGGTTTGAAATGTCCTCTTGTAAGTTCTGGTGGTTTCTTGTAAGAAGCCAACTGCGAAGTGCATGAAAAAAAGATTATATTGGGGCAGAAAAATACAGTTTAGTGTATCTTTTATTTCATATAATATTTTAATCAATTTTAATCTTAACATAATACTAATAAACATAGTATTTAATTTATATACACGTACATACACACATACATATGTAGATGATAATACAATAAGAAGAAAAACTTTTCTCCCTAAAGGCTACTATTTCTGTAGGAGTGGAGATCTAATACTACTGGAAATTTTAATAGTCTAAAAATAATGTTATTTCTAAGTATCTGTCATATCTTTATGAATTGCCTTTAACATTTTCCTTAGAAAAAACCAGTCCTATCTACAGGAAAATAAACAAAAGCAGATCTGCTCTATTCTCCTATGTGCATTCCAGTTGCATCACCTTACACGAAGCACAAGAGATCATCATCCATCCTCTCTAGCTGCTTTTATAATGTTGCATGCTTACATAGCGCAGGTAGGAATGAATGAAGTGACCCAGAAAAGACGGTAGTTTTAAACAATTCAATTAGTTCTCTCTTATGAATACTTTTCCTTTGGTGAAGATTTAAAATTCATTACTCTAGCCACTGAAATCTTCTGCTGGAGATAGTAACGAGGATAAATGCCCACATTATCTAGCCAGCAGACCAAAACTAGAGGGTTTTCTTCCTTCTTAAAAGGGAGGCATTTTATCCTCAGTGCTATGTGATAACGGATGGTGCGAAGATTCAATTCCTGTTTCCACTTATGTGCCAGATTCCCAAATTCACACGGGTGAAGCCATTAATCTGACTTCTCATTTCCCAGAAGCATCAGAAGTAAGGCAATAAAGATTACTCCCTGTTTCACAGCTGTATTTGATGACTAAAATTAATACTGGCCAGGATCTCAGATAGCAAAACATGAGAAACACCAATAAACAAACACTCTCTTAATCCTCTCTCTTTAGGGTAAGAAAAGGCCGCCACTGCTTGCAGAGTGGGAGCTGCATGGAGTCACCTCTCCAGGCAGCATTGTGCGGCTCTGCTCCCCTGGGATGTTCCCTTCCTGGCCTTATTGTCCTGGACCGGATTTCAACTACCACCATGAATGTGGAAGACTTGATCTTTTTTCTAACACAGACCCTGAGGTTAAGCAATTTTAATCATGTTTAACCCAAGGGTGAGGTCAACAGGCTAGGACACGGAGGAGGTGGGCTGGTCCCTGCTCCGCCCAGCTCTGAGTCCGGGGGACGTGCTGCCCTTTGCTTGGGACGGTCAGTCACGACTCTTGCTGTAGTGCTGCTCTTACAGCAGGCCCACCCTTCCTCAACCTTAAAAAAAAAAAAAAAATTTTAAAAGCAGAAAATACAATGGAAGTCCTAGGTTCTGAAGGAAGCTGAAGAAGCTCCTGAGCTGTGGGAGGTGCTGAGCCAAGGGCCTGCCGCAAATTAAGAAAAGAAGTCTTCTGCCCAGCGGATGCAAGGAGTAAACATTAGACACAGGCACACCTATGTCGAAGGGCTGTGACAGCTTGAAATCCCCCAGTCTCCTATGCCAGGTTTCCTATGGCTGGCACTACGTGAGCCCTTACCTCGGCTCCCAGATTTGCTCTCCAAGACCGGTGCTGGCACTTGCCTTTCGCCCAGTGGTGCACAGTGATCAAGCGGCGTTTAAGCCACTCAGATGTGATACCCTCTCACCCCACCACTGGCGGCACATGGCCTTGCCCAACATGCCACGTGTTTCCATCCAGCCTACGAGCACACGGGCAGGCCAACAGCCAGCTCGGGAGCACCAGTGGACAGAGGTTTGGGGGGATTTCCTCCCCTTTGGGCAGAAACTGTGGCACAAAGGAAATCTCAGTGGCAGCTAAGCCCCCCGCTGCGAGGGAAGGGCAGGGTGGTGGTGCTTACACATTGACTGATGCAACAGATTAGCGCCTAACTCTCCGTGCAATTGAGGTCTGAGTCCCACAGCAAATGTGACTTAGCCGCATGATTTTGGAATGGTTGTATCAATCAGAGCATCCAAGTCTCTTCCCTACGTACAGCACAGGCATTACTCCAACTTTAGTGGTTACTGTGAGGACCAAAACTACTTGAAAGAGCAGAGGATGTTCAGACAGCCTGCCAACAGCAGACATGCCCCAACAGTAGTTACACTTGTTTTGCTCTGCACAATTCTCCTTCGTACCTGTGCTTGGCGGTGATCCTCTCCAGGACCACTCTGACAGCTGGCTGAGCTGTCCTTCCAGTGTAGCCCAGGTTTCTTGCTGGACAGTAGAGGGAAACCTGCCAAAGACACAAATTTTAGTATCACGTTTGTATTGGTTTTGTCTTAAATAAAGTTTGCAATTAAAGAACGAGAGTAGAAAGTTAAGCAGTCATCTGGATACAGCTGTACCTGAAGAGCTGACCTACAGTAATGAAGTTTACGGCCTCGCTCACATGTGTGTGCATGCTGTGCCAAACAGATGTTGACATTTTCAGCGGCAGACCTGAACTGCTTCCACTTTTTGGCTGGACATAGCGAAGCAGCTTTTGAGTTCCAGGAAACTTTCTGGAAAACCAGCCCTCCTTAGAGGGCTCCCAGGCCTTAAAAGCAGAGGCAGTCAAAACAGCCAGCAACTTTTGAAGCTTTGGGTAGCTCCAAGAAATGAAGAAAATGGATGACTTCTGAGACGGCTGTCCATCAGCATGGGAGAGAAATGGGAAATGCAACCACCTGCAGGCAGTGAGGATGGAAATACTCCTGCGGCCTCCTAAGCCAGGCCAACGGGCAGCTCGCTGGGGGCTCTCCTAGGATCAGGCAAGGTAAGTAATTGCTAAAGGCCGTGAACCAAAACCAGCACAGACAGACTTAGACCTGCTGGAAGAAAAAGGAGGGAGGTAAATTGCACCTGAAGGGAGTCAGGAGAGCTCTCTAATATTTGTGCCTGTGGGAGTTTTACATAATAAATAAATCTTTGGACAGAACAAAGGTATCTCTGAGCCAAGATATTACCATGTCAAGCTATAACATGACAAGTATATTTATAGCTGAATTATTAACTCCCAAACCTGCTTATTAGTTCTGAAACCCACAAAGGTTCCCAAAGCAAAGTTTGTTCTTCTGTATAGGGATTAAAAGCTGCATAAGGACAAAAGCAACACACCAGAGAGAGAAGACAGTTCCTGTGCATGGCCTTCAGAAAAGGCAAGCCAGGGAGAGGGGCCAGCTCTCCTTTCCTCTCGTCTCACCTCTTCGTTCCCAATTTGATGCAATCTGTTATATTCGGTCAAGAACAGAGGGAAATGATGCGCTGGAGTTCGTTAAGGAACTCCCGCAGGGACTAGCAACCAGGGGCTGACCTTTATATTCCGTAAAGTGAATTGAGCCATGGGAAAACAGGAGAATCCAGAATTAGGATTAAAAAATCCCACCATCACCTGTATAAGTGAGCCAGGGGAGTTTAGCCTGATCCGCTGAAGCCCTGAGCCTCCTGACACAGGCAAATGTCACGGCTGAGCACACCGAGGGGAAACACAACCACTGCAGCAGCGACAGCCGATGAGGGCATAAAACCCACAGCCCGGGGGTCTGCAGGGTAACGGCACGTGCCCGTGGGGAGAACTGCTTCCCACACAGCTCTGACGGGCACGCGTTAGCTTACAAGGACAGGGTCTGCACATGCGAGGACATTGCTTCACGCAAAGCCACAGCTTGCTGTCTTTCACAGAGATAATGGATTTATTCCCACCAAGACGCTGAACCCGTATTTGCAGCTTCACATTCAAAACAGGATTTAAAACCAAAACCAAACAACAAACCAAAGTTCCCTAGGGCAAGATCACGATCTGCTTGGCCCAAAAGCTACTCCAAGTGACCAAGATAAATTAAGAGCGCGGCGTTCCCTGTGGCCATGCAACAGGGATTAAAGATTTTGAAAGGTAATATCCTGCTCTGAGCTTTTCAGCCAGAATAACCATGACACTGATTTCCTTTCCTTGGCTGCGTACCTTGTGCTGTTTATGAAACATATGTGTTTTGGGAAATAAGTCTGAAAAGGAGACAGATTTTTCTTTCATGTGACTGATGATCATATGAATTCTTGTAACAAAATATTAAGTGGATTAAATATAGAAACTAAGACTTACAATGTTCCTCCAGAGAGTAAAAAATGCCTTTATTCTGTTCCCAGAATACACTGGATGTGCTTTACACCTCGTTTTAACAGCATACTTGAGGTTCAGACAAATTCATACAGCGCATTCCTTCTCTCTCGAAGGCTTTTAGCTCCCTCTAGAGCCCTTCGGAGGCACACGGAAGATTTTAATAACATGATGGGAAAACTAATTGGCAAACAATTAAGCAATGCAGTTGCTGAGAACAAGCTGAAAATGAGTCGAAATCAAGAGTGACCCCGGTCTTCTTTTCTTTCCTCTTTCACAGTCTTTCTTTTTTTCCCCTCAAGCCTGGAATAAGCATAATTTTTGTCTGACCTTTTAAGGACTGAGATCAATTAAGGCAAGATTTTAAACCCAAGCCTTTCGTGAAGCCAACCTCCAAATGCTGTACAGCGCTCAGAGACAGCCCCGCGGCTGCCACAGCTGCCACAAGACTTTTCAAGGGCACCCAGCTCTGCCCGCCCATCCCAGGCATGGGACAGCCTTCCCCCCGGTGGGACACCCCGCGCGGCTGCTCCAGAGGGGCCTCCCGGAGCACAGCAAATCCCCAGGCCTCAGAGGTGCCGTGAATGCCAGGGAACGCAGCCCCATCGCGGCCCATCTGCCACAGCTGCCTTTCCGGGGACAGCCCGTCCCAGGGGATGGTTTGCTGAAGTTGAGCTTGGTGGGAGCATCCTCTCAGGATCGTGAAATAGCCCTGCGCATCCTCTACTGAAGATTTACTGACTTATCCCAGATGTGTGGCATCGGGGGCCTCCAAGGGACCACAGGGTCGGTGACAGGGCTCATGCGTACCTGCAGGCGTCTGACTTGGAGGTGAGCCTGGTGCCAGGAAGGAGAGATGCAGTTCGTCGCCTCTTTTGAGATATAAAAATTCATCCCACGGTGGGTACTTGCAAATAATCTTGAAGCTTGCTTGTGCATTCAAACCAAGCAAGCCGAGACGCCTCTGCTTGAATGCTGGTCCCATAATGGACGCAGGGATCCTACTTGTTTCAGGAGCAGAACCCTTAACTTCTCTGAAGGCAACCAGGGCTCATTGCAGAGGGCAGCTGAGGGCAGGGTTAAAGAGTGGCTGTCACCACCGTTCCCCAAAACCCGCTCTCTACATGTCCAGCAACTGTGGCACTTGGTCACACGCACAAATCCCTTCTTTCCGCTGCTGTACATTCATGTTTTATACTTAAGGCTGCCAACTCCCCGGTCTAACAGATACGACTGCATTTCTAACCAAGTTTTGAGAGGGTTTGGGGTGCTGGGAAGCTCACGGAGCTGCCCTGCTGGTAGGATCAATCCTGGCAGGTACCCGCGAGTCCTTAGCGGGGGAGGCACCGTGTGCCCTTGCAGAGGGGCTGTGCCAAGGCGGGCGGGCAATCCTGGTACAAGCAGCAGAGGTGTGACTGAGGATGGCTGGCTTGTTTTGGGACTGCAGCCCAGGAGGACGATTACCTAGACACAGCCTCAGCTGCGAGGGGTGACCGCACTGTGTTTTGGGAGTGAATTGAGCACAGACCCAATTGCTATCGAAATCACTGCATTCCTGTGCAATTCCCATGGGCAGAGATGGATCAGCCCAAACCAAGTGAAAGTGCTAGAGGACAAGAACTAGTAACACTTACTTTCACCAGCTCGCCTCTTGGCATGGCTGTTAGTACTTTTCTCCCTTCCAGTAACCCAGAAACATCACCTGTTTCTTTCTGACAAAAAAGAGGTGACAGAGAACCTGTAGACGCGTGTAAATAGGCACCTCCAAGAGCATTTCTGATCAGTGATACTCAAAATGTTAGACCCAGCGTTGCACCCAACCAAAAGCAAGCAGTGCAGGCAGGGCTAGAGACAGAATCCGCAGCTCTGGGATGGGGGTGCGTTTTCTCAGCTGGAGAATTAGAGCGGACACCACTTGCTGGTGACCGTAGTAACGCGGGGAACAGTCAACACACAAAGGGGATTTGATCTTTGGAGGACAAGAAAATGGAAAGGAAATATTTGGGGCATTTTAGATCTCTGTTTTCTCATCTAGTGACTCAAAAATACAAAACCGTCACAGGAAAGGAGGATAAAGAGACATTTAAGAGACGGGAAAACAGAAGACAGCACAAAACAGAAGGCACAATCGCTTCTCAGGCTTTACTCACTTGTCTGGAGTTTTCTCCTCCAGCTCTGATACTTATTTAACGCCGTGGAGTGAAAACTGTTGGCTCTCTGTAGTGCTGAACAGAAACAGAAAAGACAGACGGTCAGCTAACGCAGCAACAGCCGGAGAGCGAAAAGAGAAAGGGGGGGGAAAAAGACAAGGGGCGGGGGGGAGCCCAAGCCGGGGGGGGGTGGGGGTGGGGGGGTGCGAGTCTTCT
>JAVKLA010000021.1:18794645-18819636 GCA_034782735.1 Sagittarius serpentarius | reverse complement strand
GCTTGGGGTTTGCCCCCCCCCCCCCCCCCCCCGCTTTTTTTTACTCCCCCTCTTCTTTTTTACTTCTCAGTAAGGAAAACTGCTTTACTCAGGAGACACCGATCTAATCTTTAGATCGAATGAACTCCCCCAGAATCCTGCCCAGAAAGCCAATATATTCTAACTTGTACACAGAAATGGAGCTTCCTCTGACAACTCCCCAAGTCTCATCAAATTTTAGATTTCTTAGGGGTAGGCAGGCCCTCAAATGCCCTGGGGCAGAGGCCTGCGGTGCGGAGATACAGGATGATGCCCAAGGTGGGAGGCGGCCACGTCACAACATGCACCTTTTGCCACAACACACCCACTGCCCTAATCCCTGAACCGACATTTTTTGGTACACAAAGAGCTGATCAGGGCAATGTTTTTCTCTCTGATTCAGGCCCCTGTGTGGGATGCTGATGTTTGAAGATTTCCTGCAAAGTGAGTCATGTGTCTTGGGGGATTTATGGCTGCGGTAAAGAACAACTGTTATTCTGAGCGGTTTCTCTTTTTTTTTCGCCAGTTGTACGTACATTCAGTACTATCTTTTGTTATATTTTTCCTTAGCGTTCCAGAGAAAACCAAGCTGCTCTTACGGGTTTTTTATAGGCTTACTTGTATTTTAAAGTACCTGCTTGCATCACTGGTGACCATGACTCGGATAGCGAGAAGGTTGCGCTCGGTCATCTCCTCCTCGGGGATGACCCTCACGGTGGCCCACTCAGGGGAAGGGGGCGAGAACCAGCTCTCCAAGTCGCAGCGCTCAAGGGTGCTCTTCGCCTTCTTCGGGAAGGTGGGCTCGTCGGCCGCAGGCAAGCAGCGGTCTGGGAAAGCACAGAGGCGACAGCAGGGCGTTAGGGGAGGAGGGAGTCCGCGGGGGGGGACCTGCTCTGTGGGACGGCCGCCAGGCTGGATGCCTGGTGGCAGCAGTAAGACGCGTGCCAGCCACACCAGTAGGGATTTACAGTCTCTTTTCAGGCCCCCGATGTACGTGTGCGTGTGGCAGGAGGCAGATGGGGCAACCTTGCTTGGGTGGCTGAAACTTCAGCCTTTCATTGCAAGTTTAGGTCAATTTAGGCCAGCGGGAGTGAGTAAAATAAAGATAGGATCTTCAAGTTATTTTTGAGTGCGTACAGCAAATACAGACACTGATTTGGGAAAAGAAAAAGCATCACAGCAGTTAAACAGCACCATCCCTGAACTTTGCGTTCAGGCAGGAGGAATAAAGAATAAAGCCAAGTTTCCCCATCGCCCCAAGAGACGCAGACGGAGCCAAAGACAGGAGATCATCTCTCCCTGTGAAATCCTTAATTTCTGAGCAACCTCGTCTATCCACAACCTCCTACACAAGCAAATACAAACCTATCAGCTGCACAAGTTCCCCTGGGCCTCGGTGCAGAAGGGACAAACGACAAGCTCTGGGAGAGTGGTTTTGCCCAGTTTACCTCCCACGTGTGGTGCTTTCACCACATTTAATTCAACATTGTTGCTTCTAATTTACACCTGTATAAGTGGAAAAAAATCAGACCTGGGACACGGCTTATTTTCTCATCTATTAGAGCAAACTATCTAGTAAACATCAATTAAACTCTTCTTTAACTTGCAGCTCCTCCATTTATTGCAGGAGTGCACTCACCCCTGTCCTCCACCTTGCAAGGGTTTTTAACTCAAATGCCAAGCACTTGCACGGGTTGAACGCGAGGAAAAAACCCACCAGGAGCAAGAGTGCTACAAGCAAATCCCCAGCACAGCAGGAGGATTGTATACACCGCAGAGCCCGAGCGCTCGCCCACGGGACCCTCTGGAGCAGCAGTTCCCCACCTGCAGTCCCGACGCCCGTCCCTGGGCAATCACACACGGCTGTTCGCTCGCAGCGAGAGGCAGCGGCTGCTGGGCGCTGCTGCTCCTGGGAGCAGACACAGCAGGTACTGCAGGTGCATGACCCGCACCACGCCAAGCTTCAACCCTGTCTCGGATCGCTTGGTCCATCCATCGCTGTCCCACCCCTGGTACCATTTCTGTGGAGCTGTGAAAAAAGGTCCTCAAAACAAGCTGTGACAGCAGAGCTATGCCTTTATTTTGCATGATTCAGGTAGCTCCCCACCTCCCCCAGAAAAAGAAAACTGGTGTTCTGAGCTTCTGTACCTCTCCCAGTTACTGTTTTGTGCTCACCCCCTTTCTATGACAATAAGCACTACCGAGGAAAGCCCAGCTGCTGGTGGCATGGATGACTGCTCTACAGTTACAACTCTTGTGCTGCCCAGGCGAAGCTCCCTTAACTTGTGCTCACAGACTAACATGGCTTTGCAGTCATTTTTTTGAGTAGTTTTACCGATCATGCTTTTCCCAAGCGGCACAGAGCATTGCACTTTTTGAAAAGGCTGTGGTGAGCTCTGGTTTTTCACCCTTCATAAAAGTCAGAGTATTTTCTTGGCTTGAAAACTCCTCAAGACTTTACTGCTCACAAGAGTTTTGTGTGTTTTGGGTTTTTTTTTAATTCTTCTGCTTCTATATACAAGTAGCCAAGGCGGACAGAGGAGTGGCTCGCTGCTTCTCCAGAGCAAGATGCTCCCATGTGAAAACATGTGCTCAGGCTCTACGTCCAGCTCACTAACACCACAGCAGTCACGTGTTTCTTGACCACAGAGATTTCATTTCCTTTGGGAGGTAGAAGAAATTCAGCCTTCTCTGATTTTATGTCTGACTTCTACTTTGGCCCAGCCAGGCCACTCACCCCAAAGCCGCTCGCAGGCAGTGCACAGCAAGCCCGGCGCCGTTGGGGTGGCAGCGTGGGAGTCCATGGCTCAGCAGGGCACGGCTGCCCTGCCTCACACGGGGGCATGAAACCCTCCTGGGAATGGCCCCCTCTCCCCCAGAGCTGGGCTGAACCACGACGTGCCATTTCTACTCTCCAGAAGCAAAGTAGAAAGCAGTATTGTGAGCCATTTGTAAAAGTTAAGTCCTTCAACTCAACTTTCTCCTTAAAAGATGCTTGCATTTTATATGAAAATCAGAGCGAGCAAAACAAACAAAAGTTTGCCAGCAATGTCTATAAACTTTGTACCCATGCTGGCAATAAGCACTGCCCGAGGTCACTGCAAGTGGCCGTTAAAGAAAGTCAGTTTTGCCGTTTGCTTGCACGCTCAGTACCTATTCCCTTCCCATCCTGCGCATTAATGCTGTCCCTGCCACGCTAACAGAAAAGAGGAGAAAACGTGTTTATAACTAACAGACACACAGCTGGAGAGCATCGAAACCCACAGACAGACTACCTAAACCGATTCCCAGCATGGTTCCTGGATGTGAACAGATTTCCAGTCAGCAAGTCCCTCTGCAACAGCCTGTTACACATCCAGTTTTCAGTCTTTACAGACACAACAGTCAGAGCTGGCGAAGGACCTCAGGATGTCATCCAGGCCACGGATGGCACCGTCACAGTTACATTTCTGTGGCTGATTTCTTTCTTTTCTTTCTTTTTTTTTTTTGGTATCACGTTATCTCCCTTTCTTAAATTCTGCACCTAGAGGCTGACCCTCTCAGGAATCTGTTACACAGCCGAGTCCTTTCTGAGCAAGGTAAGTTTGCATTCACAGTGATACTGATCAGGTTTAAGATCAGCATCCTGCATTAGCATCCACCTCGATCTAGTGAAAGATGTCCCTGCCCGTGGCAGGGGAGTTGGACTAGATCTTTAAAGGCCCCTTCCAACCCAAACCAGGCTAGGATTAGAAAGCAAACCCACTCCTTACTACCATATTTAATCAATAGTTACTGTGACATATAAAGTTGAATAAACTACATTGCACTCAACCCCATAGAGGCAGAAACCGGACCGCCTTGGTGTTTCCCTGCATGGGACACCCGCGTGTGCGCATTAACTCAAACACTGGGTCACACGTTCTGCAGAAAAGGTTAAAGTTAGTACCGCTGTTTCTCATTGCAGGGTCGCACCTTGGGCAACAGGCTCAAACAAAAGGCAAAGATGTCCCAGACGCCCAAGTGTCAGGTTTTTTTGGTAGGCTCTGACGATGTTACACAATTTGACTGGTCTCTCCTAAAAAGCAGCCCTTCCTGCAGCGCCAGACCGAAGCCCCAGCCCCGCAGGCAGGTGCTGGGTGGTGAAACACAGCCCGGCAGAGCACTCCGGGCTCCCGCAAGAGAGAGATTTCAGTCCCTGAGAACAAGAGGGGTACGGACCGAGTACAGAGAGCAGGGCCCAGCTGCTGCTGGATTCATGTAAACACCGCGGAGGAAGAGCACGGCCAGTTCAAACAAAAGCCTGGAGGCTCCGCAGGCCTGGGGTCCGCCTGGCAATTATTACCTGCCTCTCCACAGCAATGCAAACAAACCCAGTCAGCCATCAGCTGCAACTCCACCGCTGGCCGTCGCCGCCTTTAATTTTAAAGGAGTATCAAAAAGGACAAATAAGATCTGATATAAACAAGGACTTTAAAAAGAAAGCTGGGACTTCCCTAAAGCTCTCATTTTGCACACAAAGATGAGAAGGGCTGTCTGAAATAAATTCTCCTGAATCAGCCCAAAGGCTGAGTACTTACACAAAGGCGAGGCATATGTCTATGCTCCTGAATAAATGCTAGGCAAAATAAGAAGCAGCTCTTGTACCTCTCCATTCCAGCTGGGAGCCTCACAGCTCTCCCTGAATCCTGGACAGCCACCCATCCTTGCAGTACCAGCAGTCAGGTCCTCAGGGAGACATCAGCACAGCAAGGCTAAGCGGGAGGACATCGATTTTTTGGAAATCTGACTCCAGGGTGGAAAACAGGCTTTAAACCTCAGTGCCCTCATTCCCATCACACTGCAGGCTGAGTTAAGCACCTCAGACTGGCACCTCTAGCGACCATTACAATTAACTGGTCATGCACTGAGCTGGCTGACAAACCGGCCCTCGTGGAGGAGGCAGACGGAGCCCCACTGGAGGCTGAGCTGTGCTCAGGCAGGGGATAAGCCTGAGTTATTTGGCACTTCTGGGCGTATGCAGCAGCCCCCCCTGGCACCTCTTCTCTCTGGGGAAACTCAAGCTCTTGCAGAAGGACTGAGATGGACATTCAGCTCCTAACTCTAAGGTGGCAATTCCCATATAAGCTCCGAGGTACCTAAGTTTGCTAGTGCTTAAGTAAGTCCTTTCATAAGTCTGTGCCTGGCTGTACTTAACCACATTATCCCACTTCTTCACCAGAAGGCACAAAATAGCCTTTTCGTTACTCCCAAAGGGGAAGGGGCATGCGGGTGGACCAAGCCACCTGTCTGGGGTTACCCAGGCAGCCTGTGATGCTGCAGGCACCTCCGTGGCCAGCCGGAGCTCTCGCTCCGCATCAGGTTTCCTCCCCAGGATAGGAGATTTTCTACTAGAAACTAGGAGACTGAGTCAGAGGAATTGAACTGTATAAGATAAACACACACAATGTAAAAGCTGGAGAGGCATCCGGTCTGCGGGACAGAAAAGAGCACAGTGCCGTTTCCTGCCGGTGCAAACTGGTGCCATGCCACTGACCTCCATGGGGCAGCAGCAGACGTTATCAGGGGAGAACCCAGTCCTCAGGAAACAGCCGCTCAAAATAGCATTTGCGTAAGATCTTACTTCATTTCCATCATACTCACTTCAGATTTCCTACTATCTATGTCTCAGCATGCTGAAGACCTCCAGCAGCGAGTACGCCTGCTCCATAGCAGAGTTTGGACCGGAGTCCCTATTAATCCTTTGCCAAAACGTTCAAATAATTTACCCAGAGGTGCATGGACAAGCCGCACATGGGAAGGCGTTAATCCTGGGTCACAGTCAGCCGACCAGATCTGTCACGTGAGTACGGCTGCAGGGACAGGCAGCACGGGCCGCAAGTATCTCGCAGCACACTGCTGGCCAGTCAAAGTCGAAACGTCCTAACGACAACTGACTTGCGTTTTTTAGGCCCTGAAGTTTCCTAAGCTAGTCAGTACGAGTGAGCCAAGGAGCTAACGTGCTAATTTCCAAATCCTCCGTGTCCTTTGGCGCTTTCCTGCGCAGGGGTGTGGGGAAGCGAGGAGGCAGGGCAGCCCTCCCGGCTCTGCTCAGCAAGGAGCAGCAGGTCCTCTGCAGCCTCTGCAACCTGGTGTTTATGCTGTCTGTTTTACGGACTACACTTATGGAAACGTAACTTGCTGTCTGAAGGTCTGGTGGGATTAAGAGAATTTAAGATAACCTTCTCCTTACTCTGCTGTCATCCACATATGATGATCCTTCCTCATACATCACGCTGCCCCAGTGCTTTGTTTTGCCCACACCATTGCCTTTCCCATTAATCTCCCGACTCCCCTCTCCCCTGCCAAGCACGCTGTGCCTTGCCTAACTGATGCCCTGCCTCCCGGTTGCCTTTCCCCAGCAGCCCTTCGCAGGGTGATGTCCCTACTGCCACCTGCTAGCCAGCAGGCTCCTGGCTGCTCCCGTCCCTCCTCGTCCAGCTCCAGACCTCGACGGCCCTCACCCAGCTACAGGCTGGCTCCAGTATTGAGCCGGGCAGTTCCTGGGGCCAGGGACACCTTGCTGGCTCCACAGCAGGTGGACCTGGCCTGAGGCGAGGGCTTGGAGGGGCTCTGCTCATCAAAGCAACGAGAACAGCTCTGCGGTACCACAAAACCAGCCTCACGCTTCCTCTTCCTACGCCACGTGACGAAACCGCAGGTCCCAAGCGGAGAGTGGAGCCGGCCTGGGTTGAAGCACGCCGGCCCGTGGCTGCACTTCCTCGCCGGGCACAGCACGGGCAGAAGGAGGTGAGGCTGTTCTCACCCTCGCTAGCCCGAGGGCACCGAACACACTGGCGAAGGGCACACTGCACCACGGCGCGGTGTGGGCAACCAGCCTTGGGAGAAGACGCTGCCTGCCCAGCCGAAGCCTGGAGTGAGTTTATTTGCTTTAGTACCAGACTGGCAGCAGCATTTCCACA
The DNA here is from genome assembly GCA_034782735.1 of Sagittarius serpentarius. Taxonomy (NCBI): domain Eukaryota; kingdom Metazoa; phylum Chordata; class Aves; order Accipitriformes; family Sagittariidae; genus Sagittarius; species Sagittarius serpentarius. The sequence goes on along the minus strand of JAVKLA010000021.1, from coordinate 18,812,677 downwards.
TGCAAGCTCTGCCGCCCACCTCTTCAGTGCAAGTGTCGCTCCTCAGCCAGAGGTCTCCTGAGCAGAGGCCTTGACTAACTTTGCACTGAGAGCAAACAACACGGCTTTAGGTTTTTTTGGTTTGGGTTATTGTAATGCAAGCAGTGGAGCTTAGCTGCCTTCAGTTACTTAAACAGCAGCAAAACAGCCAGTGATTTCAACAGAACAATCCTGTATTCATCTGGCCCTCCCACTCAAACACGATGAAAAATCTGGATAAACAATCTCTCCTTTATCTGTATTTCAAAACCCACCTCATCCTCCTCGCACAGGGAAAGAAACAACCGTTTTCCTTACAAGGCAAGGATTTAGCTAAACCATGTGGTAACTGAGAAGTATTCCTAAAGCTTCATCTGCAGGGCTTGCATCCGGGTCAGGGCTTACCCGGAGGTCAGGGCTGTTCAAAACTCGCTCCAACGTACAGGCTTGGCCGAACAGCCCCTGCAGACCCCACACACAGATGCAAACCTCTTTCCAGTAAAACACACTTTTATTCTCCATTAAGTGTCATGCCAAGTTTTCCCAGTTCAATAATTGTGCCAGCTCACTCTTGCATTTGAAACAACAATTTTTGCGCCAAGTCTTGAATGAGTGAGAGATGCAGCCAGTGAGGGGCAAAGACGTTACAACATCTCTGTAACACTAGGGAAGTTTACAAAACTTGGATGTGGGCCTTATTGCAGCTGAACAGATATGGTCAAGGAGCACAGATCCTCAGGTTTTCCCCACAGCACCAATAATCCAAACACCACAGTCACCTACTCACTAAAGGTAACTTAGTGAGAACATTTGGACAGCAAGACCATCTTCAGCCCGTTCATGGCTTCTGGGCGGACTTGCAGGAATTCACCCAACAGACCCAGCAGAGACGGTGGCTGAGTAGACTGGACCACTCAGGGAAGTTTGTACCAAGGAGCAGAGAAGGCAACAAGGTGACCCAAACCTTCGGGATGACACAGCAAGGTCGGGCACCGGACTGCTAGCCTGCACCCAGAGCCCTAGCCCTTCAAAATCCTTCATCCCCCTTTAGGGGAGGACGGGCTGTACGAAGATGCTCCCGTCTCAGCGTGGCTGCCAAGCAGGGGCCTGTTTTGAGCTGACTATCAAATCTGAGAAACAAACTGTAGTTTGTTGATGGCTCTGCAAAGTAGCAGCCTCTAGTTAGGAATATAACGATGGTGTTTGGAGGTCCCTCCATATGCAAGTCCAGCAGCAGCCCTAACGCAGGAGTTTTCAAGAGACCTTTCCCTTCATCTCTCTGGAGACGCTGTCCCTGGCTGACCCCTGAAGAAAGCGCAGAGGCTCAAGGCAGCTTCATACCAGCAAAAAGCATGCAAATTCAGTATGGTTCTTCTGCTCACTGAAAGATCATTGCAACTGTGATTTTCTCAATGACAGGCTTGTAAAATGCACATGCTTACAGAGTAACACCCGGTGATGAGCCACCATAACCTAAAAAGCATTTTTGCCCTTTTTTTTTTTTTAAATAACTTTTTGTACCAGCATCCTCAGTGGCCTGGATGCATTTCAGCATCTAACAAGGCCTTCAAGCAGCACTGCTGTCCTGCAAAGGCTGTGTGCCCAGGAGGAGCGGCCAAGGAGGGGGCACGGCAGCGAGACCGTGCGTGCAGAGCTGAGACCCAGCTCCGCAGTGGGGACAGCCCCACAAGCCATCCCAAAGACCCAAAACAAAGATGGAGAAATCTCTCGGCATGCAGGATCAGGGACTCGGGTATCTCGAGTGCCCGTGTGAATACCTTGGTTTGCCTTCCTCCCTCAGGTGCAAGGGCAAAGCTGACAGCCAAGCATAGCAGTGGAGAGGTCCTTCTTGTCTCTATTATGCCGCATGTTACAGACATGAGTTACGTGAATATTCTTAAAGCTCTGAAAGCTTGCAATTAGTTTTCTTAGTCATTTTCTCCTGGAGTGATTTTAAGGCAGTTTATAACCATGGAAATACAGGGCAGGTCTCCCCCACAGCTACCAGGCACCTGTGGGGTTTTGCTCAAGCTAAACAGGAGCAGCATGGCCGCATGGGCCCGTAGGCCTTGCGGTGGAAGAGAGCAAACCCTTCCCTGTGTCACAGGGCATCACTGCCAGTCCCCGCAGGGACTGAGGGAGGGTTTGCATGGGGCACTGAGCTGCGCAGACCCAAATCCAGGACTGATGCTGTCGCACAGTCTCAGCACCACCGTGCACTGCCCGGCGTGGGTGGGCCATGCCAGCTCTATTAGACCGCTCTGCCAAAAAGCTCAAGCTCAGATTTTTGAAAGCTCAAATCTCAGAGCTGTTTACTGCCCCTCTGTGACTAACAAACTGCTAAATGCAGTCTACCAGCAGGCAAGCTCCCTCTGCTCCCTCAAAACAGATAAATGCATCATCACGTCCCTCCTCCTGATCCCAGAGGCTTTGCCAACACACCAGCCCAATTTAACGAGGGAAAGGTGCTGAGTTACACGCTGGTGTCTCACACACACCGTGCCAATTCAGCATTGCACAGGGAAGCACTGAAACCTATTTCCATGTTATGCCATGCTTGGCAGTGCAATTGCAATGGGTTTTGCTTAGGTGATGAAAACACCACGGTCTTGTGACAGTCCCTGGCATGGGTCCCCTTCAGAAACCTGCCCGGGAGCAGCGTGCCACCGAACACGCGGCAAAGGAGAGACCCCTTCCAAAGGGGCTTAGCGTCCACCCGCCCAGGGCTTTGCAGACTGCTCTCGGCACCTTCTGTGACTGCATTTGTAAGGCGTTGATCGCTCCAGCATCTGAGTGCCCCCACTGATAATGCCAGGGCCAATGAACAGACGTAAGCAGATGTTATTCATACTGGCGAGTCCCACTTGAGAAGGCAGCCTGACTTTCTGTATGGGCTGCTGCTGCTGCTCCTGAGTCATCTGCCAAACCAGCGTCAGCCGAATCACATTACTGTGACCTGGCAAGGAGACGATAAGGGCTCGGGAAGCAGCCAAATTTGGGCAGGGCCAAGTCCCCACTGGGGCAGCTGGACCGGATCGACCGTTTCCCCCCCACCTTGGGCAGAGCACACACCGCCCATAACGGCACAAAGCCTGAGCTCTGCCAAACAGCGTCCCCCTCCCCACCAGGAGGGCCGGGACAAGTGCCTCGGACACCAGCTGGCTCAGGGCAGCTGCTTTTTATCAGCTTTGCTCAGGAGCGGCTGCTGCGTGTGTGCTTCTGTCTGTCTTGGACAAAAATGGTCAAAGATGCTCTACTGAAAAATCCCCACCCAAGCCAGCTGCAGCAGCCCCCCCACCAAGTCAATGCCGCCGTGCCGTAAGCAGCCAGAAGCGTTCACGTTTATCCTCCCTCCTCCTCTTTAGCTGGTTTTAAGTCGTGAGAGGGGAATTCATTTTTAAGCAAGGTACAGCGAAAGCTCCTGTGGTATTTCTTAGCTAAGGCAAGTCAGACCAAACAGGAGCCCCGCACAAGCAGAAAGGGTAGCAAGCCCTGCCGAGCTAACTGAAGTACTGAAACAAATACAAACCCAGACAACATCCTTGAAGGCAGATGAAAAACAGAAGCAGAGTCAGGAAACAACAAATCTTAACATTTTATCAGCCTTTCTGCTTCGGGCCACAACACACCCAGCGTACTGGTGGTCAGGAAAGCTTTCTGCAGGGAGGCTGGTCCAGAAAACACCCCCAAGAGCACCCTCATCTGCCTGGCTTAGGGGGTCCCTGTCCCCCCCAAACACAAGGTCTGGTGGCTGACCAGGTGGAGACCCCCGGGCTGGGCCCTCAGAAGGGGTAAGAAATACTCGCTGTTGGCAGTGAAAAAGGACCCTGACACAACTGCCCTGCCCTGAGGGCCGGCAGCTCGGCACCCGCTCTGCGGCTCGGGAAAAGCAGACAAGGAATGGCAGATTTCTCACAGCCCTGCCCACGTTGCGTATCTGCATGCAGGCCTTGTTTGGGGGGCAGGGGAAGAAGGAAACCTACTGGAATTGGGTGTCGCAACCTGCATTTGGGATGCGACGTTTTGGCACCTCTGACACATCACGTTCTTGTGACTCCCTGACGGCTGTGAAGCAGGAGCAGTACTTACCCACAGCTGCCCCAGCCGTTCAGGACCGGCAAAGGGGCTTTCAGGTCCTCAGGTGGGAAGCACCACTGAAACCCCGAGTGCTGCTCTTATCAGCTGGAGGTGGGTGCCCGGGCACCCAGGGCTGGCACATGGCTCGCTTTCCCCACTGTGCAACTGGCCCAGTACAACACAGTGTGTCCCCCTCCCCACCAAAGATCCCAGCCTAACTTGCATCCTGCTCTCCCGGCTGGCAACCCTGAGGCTCTTGGCCTGCCATTAAACTGCGTCACCCCACAACTCATTCACAGGATGAGCGGCCTCTGCCTGGCCTTGTACAGAGCTGCTGACGAAGGCAACAACAGGAGTGAACAATTTTAAAGCGGAGTTACTCATAAATGTAGGCAGCTCTGATGGTGAAAGCAAACACCAGTTGGCATCAAAAACTGACATTAAGAAATTCAGTCAGCAGACCACAAATTGATTTGTAGCACACCCAGCACACTTTACTGCCTTTCTGACTTCTTACTGTGTAATAAACCAAAAAAAAAAAATTTATAAGTCCTGCTTATAATATAGCAGTGCTTTGAGAAAGCTGTGGGGGCAGAAGGAAGGCATCTTCGTATCAGTGCTGTGGAAGCACAGCTGAAACGAACCCAGCGAGCTCAGGGACGAGATACAGAGCAGAAAGCGCTCGCCAGGGAAGCACATCCCACACGGGACTGTGAGAGGGGACCGGGGAAACTACGACACCTCCAGCTTGGTTAGACCTTGGTCTTGCTGTAATACACCGCTTGCCAGCCCACACTGGAGTGCAACCCGAGCTCAAACCTGTTAGAGCTTCAGCTGTGCCCTGTAACCTGAGCTTCAAAACATGTAAGGCTGCATGGGAGGATCGCCTGCCTTACAGTTTGAAACTGAAGACATCCCATTAAGGTATTTCACAGATCTGCCATAGGAGGCTATACAGCTTCTAAGCAGCATTCCCACACTGAAGCCCTGCCCAAACTTGGACTTTTCATCACACCTGAGAAACCGCCAGGCAGCTTTTGGTCCTTGAAAAAGGACTCCTGTAAAAGATACGATGTCTGACATCTCACAGATTCCAGTTCTTGCCACACTTTTTCCTCACGCTTGCTTCACAGGGCTAGAAAAGTCGTTTCCATGTTACAGTGGCTAAAAAATTGCAAGGAACAAAGGCAACCAGCTTGCCCATTATCCATGGGGCGGGACACTGCTCCCTGTGGCAGTGGGGCCAGATCGCCTGCCTGGCTTCCAACCACCAGCACCTACAAATACTTCCCTGTTGCCCCTTCTCCACCCATAGCCCAGCGACAGGCTCCTCCGCAGCCCCCTCCTTCTGTCCCCACGCCAGGAGCCCATCTTCTCCCACTCCCCTGTGGGCCCACGCCAGCATCTACACAAGTTCTTCAGCAGCAAAACACTTCTGCGAAGTATCCATTACTTACGCGATAAACAGACACTTCCGAATTCAGGCATGAAATATAACCAGGGAATTCGAAGTCGGCAAAGCAAGGCAAAGCCCAAAGCAGGTGAGTTTTGAATGCATCTGGGACGGTGCACATTAATGCTCCAATACAGACTAAGCAAAAATTAATAGAGATAAAGGAAAAAGCAACTCAGTGAAAACCTACTACATATACTCAATGTCTATCTTCATGGAAAATTGCTTCTCAAACAAAACCTGCTATATCAACACACTATTTCTGTAACTTCAGAGTAAATATATATTTTATCAGAGCAATCTGTGTTATTCTGGTATATTAATGCATGTAGTAATTGTGAATTCGGAGTGCGGTGGTAACAGTTTCGGTCCCTAGAGTGATCAGTGTCTGTCAAAATAATGTTTTTGCACACAGACTCAAAGCACCAAAAACCTTAAAACAAAGACGAGAATGAATACCTGCAGAATAACTACTGAAAGAGCAATTCAAGACTATAGCAACATGCAAATTTCTTTGTAATTTTGCATTTAAAAAAAAACATATCAGAAATTCCACCCATTTCAAACAAGTTTGGAACCCACCACCTGATGAGATGAGATCAAAGCCTCCCTTCTTTTTGTGTTAACGCAATTCATGAAGAAAAGGAAAGAGACTTGGGGAAATATTTACACAACTAATATGTGTACTTGGATCAAGCATTAATATAAAATGTCTTCTGATCTTCAGCGACATGATCTTTCATGCAAAAAAACCAAAATCAAGTAATCTGCAAACATGTCATGCCTTCAAAAACATAAATATTAATGCAGAATTCAGTGCATTTCAGAACTCCTTGTTTTGATTGGAATGTGAGGAATGGGTGAGCCAGAAGTGAATTAAAGCCCATTATAGTAACTAATTGCCATAATGTTGTGGGAAAACGCAGACCATAGCCCTTGCTTGAGGTTGGAATACATACAGAAGCAACTTTCACTGGCATTTTATAGCTGTAGCAATCTAGATGAAACCGAGAGGAATAGAAATTACTCTTCTTGGTAGAGTTAATGAAAGGCTGATGTTTCAATCTGAGCAATTGTAAGAAGTTTTGTCCGTACTCTTTTTTTCAAATCAAGCATGTTTAAAAACTGCAAGATCTTTTTCATTGTAAAGCGTTAGCATAATTATAATAAAGGAAGGTTACCTTTACAGAAACCCAACAAATTTTATTTTCATTAACAGACATCTAGGCAGGTAATGCTGCCTTGCTTTGAGAATGAAAGACTAACCTGGCTTTTCAAAAAAAAGCACAACTGTGTACGTATTTCTGATCCAAATGGCCCTGGTGGCAACACAGAAGTTCAGAACCCATTTGAAGCCGTCTAAAGAGGAAGAAAGACAGAGCAACTCCTGTGTCTGCCAGACACAGCAAACGTCACCTCTGCACTTCTAGTGCTATAATGGCATCTATAACATCAAGTAGCTTTCAAGTCTTAGAAAGCATTAACTATGCAAAGAGGCATTAGTATCATCTGCTCCGAAACCACGATTTCTGGAAGGCACCCAGTTGAGCGGCAGCTCAAGCCCAGCATAGCAGCCTGTTTGCCTTTCAAACAAGCACTGCTGCCAATTCCAGCTATGCGAAGGGACAAGCCTTACTGCTTTGGTGTGCATCTACAACAGCACGTGCTTGCTGGAGACTGAGAGCACTGGAGCTTTTGGAGAGAGCTCAATGCAAGAGCAATGGGAGGATTCAGGCCTCGTACTCACAGGGAGGTCTGCTCACATGGCCAGAGGAGGACAGGAGTCACAAATTAGGTTTGTTAAATTCGCACAGAACTTAACCCACTAGTCTCTTCCTTTAGCAGCATTACTGGAAGCAAAACAAGGACTATTTGGTTTTATTGTGTCATGATTTTGACTGAGAGCAAGGGACCTAATACAAACCTGCTCACCTCAGGTTGCTCACCTTGTCTTTACTTCCTTTCTGTACACTTTGTCCTGTCTTGTCCACTAGCATTCCAGGCCATGGACTGGTACTGCTAGGTATATCCCTCTAGTCATAGGATTTGCGAGTGATTTGACTTCTGCGCCACCACGAGAAATAAAATTACAACAAATCTAGACTCTGACATTACCCCAATTCCAAGTTATTGTACTGATGTTTTAGCAGGAAAAAATGAAATTTTATGAGAACAGCATGAACATCTGATGCCTCTCAAAGCTTCAATGCCAAACAAATCATCACCTTCTGCAGACACAAGAACCTCTTCTGATGTTTCCCTGCCACTGCCTCTGCCTAAAATGATCAAGTAAAGATGGCAGAAATGAGCCTGCTCTGAAACTGCAAATTGTGCAAAGAGTATATTTAATTTCACCCAAACTGCTTTGTCCATTGCAATTAAGGAAATGCCGAGTATTGTCTTAAATAGTATTTGTTGCCCTATGTTTTCATTATGCAAATCATCTCCCCCTCAGACAGCAAACTTTCTACTGTGCATGGTGGCTTTTTCTTTGGCTGGGAAGACGGAATAGTTAATTGGGAATAACATTTGTTGTTCTTTAGCAATGATGTGTTTAACAACACTTTACAAAAAATTCATTTCTGTCATTCAAACAACCCTAGTGAGGCTCGGTTTAAATTAACTTTTAAAAAAATACACTTCCATTAAATTATCAGGACTATTCTTTCTGTATTTGTATTTTTTCTTGAAATACAAAGGTAGAGATTATAGCTTAAGAATTGCAGAGCAAGGAAAAAAGAAAGAAGATGAAGGGGAAGAATACTTAAGAAAGCTCTTTTGGAAAACCTGCTGTTTAAAAAGAACCACAACACCAGCTTTAAAAACAAAAATTAAAATTAAAAAAAAGCCATGGCAGAGTAAAAGGTGGATAAATAAATAAATAAATAAATAAATCAAGGCCACTAGCAGTAATAGGTCACCATTAGCTGTAGCTTCCAGCAGTTCAGAAGATAGAGGGAGCTTGCAAATAGTACCCCGGAGCCAGTAGCAAAAGAAAATATTTACCCACAGTTGTTACCTGCTTTTCCTGTACACAATATAAAATCCCAAACACATTAACTTAGTGTGGCCTTTATGATATTTGTTAATATTAATACATAACATAAAAACATAGGGAAAGGTAACAGAAGTCAAAGAGAAGAGGAGAAGTGCCATTTGTGTATGCAATACCAGCAACCCCCATGCTCACCAACACCAACTTATCATTCCCAGGAAAGATAAATCCCAACACCAGGCACCTCCTGATCTGCAGCGGATGGGATAACTTGTCAAGGACCCCAATGTATATCCCTTTCAAGAGAGACACACATGCGATTATACCACCAGAGTGAAACTCTCTGGCCTTTGGGTCAGGCCACAACAAAAAGAACACAACAGCATCCACCAGAAGAGGAATTTGCAACACGTGTGAAGTCACTATTAAGCCTCTGTCCTCAGGAAATACTTTTTAAAGGAAGAGATGAAACAAGGAGACTTAAAAAGAACTACATTTATTTTTGTTTACAGCAGGTACCATAAATAAAGCTAAAACAATTTTCACTATGTGAAAAATACAGAATTTCCATGTGAAAATTTAAATACAGCATTAAAAGCTATTTAATAAAAATATTCAGTTAAGATTATAAAGTAAAATGAAGACAGAAGATTTAGGAGAAAGACAGAATCCTCACTGGCCAGGAAGAGCTAGGAAGACTCTGCAACAGAGGGTAAAAAAAAAAAACAAAAAACCACAGCAATGGAAAGTTATTTGAAATGGCAGACCTTTACGTCACGACCTTCATCTCAAAGCATGCTGAGCTTTGTAACAAAACACCGTAGCCCTAAAATACACAGGAAGTCATGTCCTAACCATTTGTGCAGGAAGTGATGCTTAAAATACAGAGAGGTTTCTGCGTGGGCACAGTGTGGGGACTTTCAAAGCCACCAAGACATTTTAGGATACCTACACAAATTAATAATATTGCTTTAGTCACACAAACATACAGATCAGCAAGATAAGGAGTGTGGGGATCTGACCCTGCAGCCCTTCCGCATTCCTCCCTGAGGCGTGTGAAATGGGGCAAGTGGCAGAGGATGTCTGGCCCCTCCTGAAAATTGCTGCTTAGATCAATTCCCAAAGGCCCTTCCCTTTGAAAGGGATTCTCAGCAGGGAAGGCTGGGTCATGACCACGTCAACCAAAACCTTAGTGCATTTTCTTGTCAGACTGAGCCCTTGGTTCTTGTTTGGATTAATTTCCCCTTCTAGATTATCAACATGTGATTACACATACTGGAACTTACGTAAAAAACACATACAAAATAATCGCACAAATTTGTCATGAAGAGTAGTGGCAATGTCTCATGCAGCAAGACAAATCCATTCATCAGAATGGCAAATGGGGCCTAGTTAATTTGTTAACAAAACAATTCAAACCAAAACACTCTGGTTATATAAACTTGGCATTTTGATATTGCAGACTGAAAATAGCATGCACATGTATTGCTCTTAGGCCTGCCTACTATGTTACTTGAGGTGGAAGACTGGAATTTGCATCGCTTTGGCTACTTTTTCCAACAGAATCCTTTTCTATTGTACTTTCCCAGTATGAAAGCAAAGAGCTTACAAAGCACCACAGTGCTCAAACATTGCTTCCTCATTATATATTTGAGCTCAATGGAAATAGGTACTCAAGCTAACCAGGAGAATCAGCTGGCTAATCTTGTCCTGACCTTACTTTAAATCTTTCCTTCAATACACTGAAAGAAGTAAGGCTTTAACTAGTTATTTCAAGAAACAATTTACTTGCCTAACTTACCTTAAAGGCACAAGGAAGCGTACATGCACAGACACAGAGAGAAAAACATTCTCTACAGAGAGTACAAACGTTACCTTTTCTAGAACCGTGAACTCAGCAACAGGTTAAATGATCATGCCAAAGCTCGCATCCATTAATATACCAGACACACACAGTTTGCTCCAGAAGTCTTAAAAAAAACCACGCAATGAAGTGCTGTCAAACAACAGTGTTAGTCACACAATTTTGGAACTGGCAAGCAGAAAAAAAAATCACCTGAGAGCAGAAAGGCTTCAGCCAGTGAGTGGGTGCAGCACCGGAATGATGAATTGGACTAAAAGCAATGAGGGAGATCAACACAGAAGACAGCAGGAAGAAAAAACATAGAACTTAACTTCGTTACATAGGAAAGCATCAGAAAGATTACGTAGGCACAAAGAAGAATTGGCCAAAATGAAACTGCCTTTTTTCATTAAATCATGATCAAGGACAAATGGGTATGAATCTTACTAGCAGAATATTAAGATGAAGAGATTAAAAAACACCTACCAATGAGATTGATACCAATAAAAACCCACCCAACAGAATCACCTGCAAAATCCCAGTGAAATATGCAGTGTAATTAAGATTCCTCATGAAAATGTTTTCATTATGCAAGTTCCTGAATTCTGTTGTGGGAATGTAGGGATTTTATTCCCCATTATATAAACCTATATAAAGCCAATACCATCTTTTTAATCACTTTTTAAAATTTCTTTTTAAACTTTCTACTAGTAAGATTCATTTGCTTTAAATTCATTGGACATCAGAGATTTCCAAGTTTCTTACTGTATCACTTTTTTCACTCTGCTGAAAAGCAGAAAATTTCCTGTAGTAAACAGCAGAGGAAAATTTCAGGAAAAAGTGTTCCTAAAGACTGCACTGTTGACAAACTGAAATTTGATGGCAAGCCAAATTTTTAAACATTAGCACTTAGCAGTTTGGTGTGTTGCAAGAGTAACATGGTAAATCACACTGCAGATTGTTTCCTTTTTAGGGTGAAACAATTACCATCATTAGCAAATAATTAAAAAGTATACAGTGTTCCAAAGTATTTTTTTTTAAATGCTATAAAAAAAAAGGTACAGGTACATTTCTTTACATATATACAGATGCCCACCATGTTACTATAATTGTCGCTGTGTCCAGTCAATATTCTAGCAAAGTTCTGCTGAATACATATTTGAGCATTAAAGGCAATTTATTTCAAATGAATGCTACCTTATACCTAAACAACTTTCTTCAAGCACTTTTTAAAGTTCTGCACATATGCTTACATTTTTTCCCAAAATACATAATCACTCTAAAATGTGAAAAGCTTTATCCTCATAGTTTAAAGAAAGTCAAACTATCTAGAAGAAAAATCCAGTTTGTCATTTATTTTAAACAGAAGACACATTTCCTTTTAATACCCAAGAAACAAAACAATTCAAATCATCTTTTCCCACATTATGTTAAAAAAAGCCCAAAACTGCCAGCCCATAAACAGCGCAGTCATTTAAGACCACTGAAAGGTGATCCTCAACTGTGGTACTAACTGAATCATAGAAAGCAACATTATTTCCTATTATTTAAGCCACATTCTTTTGGATAGAAATAAATGCTACAGGTGCTTTTAATTTTAGGCTATACATATTACCATGTTTATGTATTTACCTACTTCCTAGTTAACTTCTGAATTTAAACATTTAAGTATTTGAGAGGCAGGGAGTATACTTACCTCACTGGCTAACTAAGCTGAAAGTAATCAGAATTTGGGATGTTGGTGTCTCCTTGCCATTTAATACTTTATCTAACCTGTCCTGACACCTTCTGATTAAGGTAGACCTTGTTGAGAGACATCTGAAAGAAATCTACTTAACAGCTGCTCCAAACAACAGAATTTCACCTTTCTGCCATCAGCTTTACACATTGAAATGAATTAAATACCCAACGAAGAAGTAATCTCCTTAGAGTACATTTGTAGGTTTTTATTCTTTGCTCTAAACTTGTACTTTCAAAAAATTCCAGAAGTCAACAGGAGCAGTGCCTACCCAGAGGCGCAACAGCAGTGATTTCAGTTACAGATGAGTGCTCCATAAACTGATATTCCTTGAATCAGCCACCTAATGAGGAAGCCTCAACTTGAGGAGTAAGTCAGGTCTCATTACACTACCAGTTCCTTTGACTTACAGTTTCAACCAAGCCTTCACTCAACTAAGATCTGCTCTTCAAATTTATTTCAAAACTTTAAATAAATTAGCAGTACAGATTATACCCACTATCAAAGGGTATCTATCACATGTAAGAAATGTAAAAGGCTTGACTAGGAGCATTGTGAATTAAGTACATGATTTTTTTTTTTAAACATATTCATGCAAGTAATAAACCTCATAACCCAAAGCAAAGATGAAAGCAAGGAGGAAAAAAAAAAAAAAAAAAAAAAAAGGTATGCGCCATATTCAGGTTTCAAAACGCAGTCATTTGTCATAAATATTCCCCAAACATCTGAAAGAACACACATTTTTTCTTAGTGTAGTGAAAAAAAGAAAAAAAGGGGGGAGGGAAAAGAATGGTTTTAAAAGGTACCACCCCTACCAATGGTCTGATCACAGGATAAAAGGGGGGGGGGGGGGAATTCTACAAAATATCCTTCATCCGCCTCCGTGTTCTGGAAATGTGTCTGGACACTGCCCTTCATGCTCTAACATACAGTACATTTTATATTGAAAATTTTGATTGCACCTCGTTTATAGCAGAAGGAATCCACCATTCATTTAAGTCACACATTAAACTGCATGAAAAGTAAAAAAAGCAACCAAACAAAAACCCTCAAGAAAACAGTGAGGCTGTTAATTTTGAAAATCTGAAAGGCACAACTGAGCAAGACACGTAGAAGAATTTAAACCCTATAGAATTTTTTCACCCATTCAAGCACATTTTCAAGTGATAGCTCTGCTTCCCGGTACATATGAGCAAGTACCTCTAGAAGAGCACAGAGGAATGGCACACCAAGGCTCAAGAGTTCATACAAGTAGGTATAGTTATATGCATTGTCCCTGAAATGAAGATTGGTAGCGTGCAGAAAACCATGCATCCAGTTAGACAGGCGTCTGGGAACGTCAAGCAGATCCCTTGTCACCCGAAGGGGCCAGCTTAGCGTGCCCCTAAAGAAGGAAGTCAGGATACCTGGGGACCTGTCCTCTGGACTGCTAGCAGTAGACAAAGTGCTTTCTGTGGTGGTCTCTGTGGGTTTGTGTTCCTCTTTCTTCCATGCTTCTGTTGCCTCCTTATATAAAGCATTAAAAAAAAAAGTTAAATATACTTTTAAAATACAGAAAGTCCAGTTTCCACTACTGTTTTCAAGTCTTTATATATATTTTCATTTCCAATTGCTCTTAAGTTCAACTTTACTTTGTACAGGAACAGCTAAATTCCATTGAGAACCAGATTATAAATATGCCAAACTCACAGAACCAGGAGGTTATATTTTAGTATTGATTTTACTGCTTCCGGACATTAGGTAGAAAACTTCTCACACACACATACATACACAAGTATTGCACCCTGCTCTGCATAAAGCTGCCTCAACATTTCCTGCATTAGTAATACAACCAATACATACCTTTCCTGGGATCTGTAATGTTGCTCTTCTCTTTCTGTGTTTAGTACTGATTTTGCAGTGCGTAAAATGAGGTTTACAGTAAAATTTACCTACAAGAGAAAAAATAAATGATATGATATTTTATCTTTTTTAATATGGTATTTTATTTTAGTATACGGACTGAAAACCCACTGTTGCATCTATAAAAAGCTGAAATCAGGATTATTAATGGTTGGGCAGCAAAAGGAATGGGAAACTTGCCACTGACTCTGAATAGCTCACCGCTCCGAAGGGTTTTTTTTACAGCACACAGATTTGCACATTTGTTAAATAAGGCAAGGTCATTCACTACCACACAGGTTTAAGATTAATAAATAGCAGATACCAACATCAAGCAGCAAAAAGTCAAATAATCAGTTCAAAAACATCTTTTCAGAAGGTTTTCTGGACTGCAAAAGAACCACCTCTGGCCTTGAGTCCGTCTTTAATCCTTTTGTAGAAGGAGATCAGGTTAATACTCTGATCTACTCAAATCATTTGGAAGTGGCAAGGGAATTTCAATTCAGTTTAATAATTTCCCTCTAAACTAAGGGGGGGGGGGCAAAAAAAAATTCCTCCCCATCTCCAAACCCCAGGCTGTAGGTGGGACTAAGCACCCAAGATCTCAACCCTCCATTCTAAAGCAGCCTGGAATAAATTACACTGCTGCTTGGCCAGTACTACTGCTTTCAACTCCTGAGCCTGAACATCTTGAAAGAAATAACCTATATTCCCCCATCCATGTAAATCTGCCACTACCAGATCCTTATAGATCACGTTATTTAATGGCCAGTTACAAATGCGAGATGAGAATAATTCTATATTGTTGGAGAAAAGTCACCTTTTTCCCCCCCCGCTTTGACCTGTGATTGGACAAACTGCATTTTGGTCACGCAACTTATTTTCCACTGAGGATTTCTTCACTTAAAGCTCAGGTCTGTCATAACTGGATTCTTTCGAAAGACTAGAACTGCCAGTACAAGGACTCAAAAGATCAGCATGGACGCAAACAACATACTTGGCAGACCTCCTCCTGACCGAGCTACTTGGCCAGGTCTTTTTCCCTAGTTCCATTAAAAGCATCAACACTCAGACATTTTAAAATATTCTTAAATAGCTCTTATTACCTTCTTCAACATCAAAGGCATAAATTCCTAAACGGAGTGTTGTAGAACATATTTCACACTTGAAGCATTCCCTGTGAAAGAAGTGGCCTTCTGCGCTCAGCCGCTCCATAACATATACCCGTTTTTTACAGAAATAACAAATGTCACTCCCCCCGATAGACTGAGGAAATTCTTTTCGTAGAGATCCCTGTTAAAAGATAAAAATAGAAATGCACATGAAACTGTCGCACTACACCGAGATATAAATTAAGTGGGCAGCTGCTTTAGCTGCTTGAAGTTTTACACAGCACCCTCCACATACAGTTAAGATAAGCATCAGTCAGCTTTTTTATTACTCATTTGCTGCAATTCTGTAGGTTTATGCAGCAGCTGATAAATCAGACATCACAAGGACTTTAAGGGGCGAGTTTTCAGCTGGACTTGCATCCAGCTTCCCTATGGGAGTTCACTGACATTTTGTGTTTACTCAGGTACAAGAGCAGCATCAGCCCCAAATGCTCATTCATCACCCTGCACCGCGCTGGCTCAGGCACTCGCGTCTCACGGCTGCAGGCATTGGTGTTTCTCAGAAGAGGGCAAAGGCAGACCTCGCCAGCCTCGAACAACAGACACACACTTGGCACAAAGAAAACAGACACCCTGAAGACTCAGTTCATACACACTCCAGAGGAAAACATAGGCTCGTGCTTTAAGGTCCAGGAAAAAAACCTGACAGTCTTCAATGCTGGTGTCTGAACTACCATTTACATTGCCGCAGACACGCTTCCCTTCTCAGCCATGTTCCTGCTGAGACTAGAGCCCAAGCTGGGGCTTGCTTTGTTTTAAAAATCAATTTAATTCCTACCACAGACATTCAGAATACTGTCAACTCATTGGACTTTAAAATATTATCCATATTAACAACTTGAAACTATTTTGAAAGTTTTTGTTGAATTTGGGTAGGCAATTAACATTCTTTAATTGCCACAAATCTCATCCTCTCTGGATATACATGTAAAAGATACAGAAAATTAAATTACAAATGGATCAGATGCCACTGGGCTTCCCTGATCTTATTAGGGACAGGTATGAGGATGTTACTTTGCATTATTGTATTATGCTTAGTTATAGGTCAGTACAGATGAGCATCCTGTCTCTGCCACAGCCATCACCATCTCCCTCCCCTTCCACCATCCCCACTGCCACAGGAGAGGTACCACACCTGGGACAGAGAAAGCGCAGGCTTGGCAGAGTCCAGGCACATTCAGACATCAGCACACAGTCCACACAACTCATCTTTAATTTGCCAGCAAAAGGCAGCCTTGGAACAATTTCTCAGTGTTAAGTGCAAGTCACAATTGTCACTGTCACATTGTCTTGTGCTTAGAAGCTGAGAATCCTATTCCAAATCTGCCATTAGTAATCCATTTTGCTGTGACGGATCATTTCAGAGCATGAAACTTTCCAAATGAACAACCATGCAAATGGAAAAATACACAAATGCACTTTTAAAAATATGATGTTAATAGAACAGATAGTTACAATGAAGTGGGAGCGACTGGGTTTAGTGCTGGCTAATAGTAAGTGTCATCACCACAACACAACGCCTTACTTCACTTCCCAATACCTGACAGCTCAGAGCAGTGGAGGCAGGAGATGGTGAATGAGGAATGGGGCAAGAACCTGTAGGTCTCTCCAGAGACTGCTTCTGAATTCAACACAGAACAGTGTCAGAGTTTAAAAACAGCTCTCTTCAAAACGAGGCACGGTGATTCAGCATTTGTGTGTTAAAAATAACTGCATAAACATGTACTGTACAAAACTTTCTTTAGAAGCCACCCTGATTAATAATCGTCTTCTGTTACTAATTGTACCAGTAATTACATTTAATAAAAGCCTCCCGAAGTTTTAATTCATACAGACAAGTAATAAAAATATAAATAGAAGACACGGCGAGCAACATTTCCAGCACATCCACACATCAGCATATTTTGCCAATATGCACTTGGTTCCTTAGTAAGTGTTAGAGTAAGATGCTTGAAGTGCTCCACAACCAGGGTCTTAAGGCAGGATGACATTTGGGAAACACCACTCAAGTCAAGTTATTGTTTCTTTAGGGGTGTAGTCTTACCAGTTCAAGGGGGGAAAGCTGTGGCTTGGGTCTGTGATCATTCACATACAGATTGACAAGAACTTCAGCCACAGCTCCAATTGCATGGGAGACCCTTCCTACAGTCATCTAACCGGAAAAGGGGAGAAGATGAAGAATAGAAGGAAGAACTTTAGTTATTCTTGAAAAAGAATTTAATGAGAAAAGGACAAGAATGATTTGAAAACACGCAAACAAAGATAAAGAGAGGCTAAGAGAAAGAGCAGAGCCAAAGTCTAGCAGAGCACAAGCATGTTCATGCATGATCAGCATGGTCCAAGCTGGTGGCCACAGAAGGCTTCCATGCAGCCCACACACTTCTCCCTGCAGATGATGGAGAAATAGCTGCTGGGAGCAAACGCTGCTCCCACAGCACAAGGCCTCCTGCCACGTCCATGAAAGGCTGAGCTGGGAGCTACTGCCTGGCTATCAGGGTTGGATCATTCTGACAGATTTAAAAAAAAAAAAAAAAAAAAAAAAAAAGACAACAAAAACAACCCTATTGTTCACTTTGACTTCTTGGGACTTTGCCGTGGTTTAACCCCAGCCAGCAACTCAGCACCACGCAGCCGCTCACTCTATTCCCCCCCGACACCCAGTGGGATGGGGGAGAGAATTGGAAAAAAATAAAGTAAAGCTCATGGGTTGAAATAAGAACAGTTTAATAGAACAGAAAGGAAGAAACTAACAACGATAATAATAACAAGAAAAATGAGAATAATAATAAAAGGACTGGAATACACAAGACAAGTGATGCACAGTGCAATTGCTCACCACTTGCCGACCGACGCCC
>JAVKLA010000021.1:18768723-18791771 GCA_034782735.1 Sagittarius serpentarius | reverse complement strand
TATGAGGCATTTGGACAATGCCCTTAATACCATGCTTAACTTTTGGTCAGCCCTGAATTGGTCAGGCAGTTGGACTAAATGGTCATTGTAGGTCCCTTCCAACCAAAATACTCTATTCTATTCAAATGCCATTGAATCGCAAAATAGAAATATCAGGGCTGGATGTGAATTCACTGGGCCATCCCCAAGAGCAACTGCCACCATCAGAAACCCAAAGAGAATGGGAAGGACGGTGCGTGCAAGAGCAGGGCTGCCCTGCAAGGCTCGCGACTTCTGCCCTCATACGACAACAGCACAACCGCTAAGCAACCCCCTGTGCCTTCTCTAAACCTCACCCTGCTTATGGACAAGGACTTCAACTCATCCTCACCCATTTAATCATGTAAGTGTAATAAACTCCAGTTGCAGGAGAGACGGTCTGACCCCAAATCTACACACGTTCCTTTAGAGAACCTGTCAACTCTTACATGGCTTAGCTTTGATCAAGTGCACACAGATCTCTGCCTGCCTGATGCTGCTCATGTACCCTATAAACTCAGTATACACATAACAGGCTTTATATTTTACTCATGCACTTACTATCCTTGAGGCTACTGGTGTACGTGAAGTCTCTCACATGCATGTGATTTTGCACTGCTGGGGTCACTATCAATATGTAACAGGCTACTGCTCACAATTCGGGCAAGTTTATACCAGTAGCTTTAAACCCTTTGTTGGAAAGGAATCTTAAAAGAGTTACCTTACATGGTGAATTTCAGGAAACAACCAAGAAAACACTTAAAAATCCCCCAAGTGTTTGCGATTTACTAAGACTATTGACCCATCAATGACATGTTGCCAAAGCTTTTGAGCAAGTTGATCAAGGTGGTTATTAATGTGGGAAGAGAAAGCTGCCTTCTGTGTTTCCCGGTGCTATTATTTATAGCACCACAACCAACCAACAAGTAAACCTCAGTAGTGTTTTCATAAAACAAAGGAAATACGCTCTCTGCCTCCAAAAGCATACAAAGCTTCCCCTTTGTTTTTCATATCCTTAATGATTTTCCTGGTCTTATTTTGCTGTGAGGGTGATTTATTTACTTTTGGTAACACCTGCTACATATATTTTACCTCTGAGATAAACAACATTTGAGTAATAAGTTACTGTGTGTAGGAAACACCCAAGTCCTGCTTACTGCTGGTAATTAGAGTCACGTCACTGAAGGGAAGTAGTTGGTCCAAACTCCGGAGGCAGCAGCAAAGCCTATTGATTGCAACATCTTCATAGTTCTTATGACATATTGTGTGGATTCACTCATGCAAAGCTCAGATGAACAGAGTTTTCTGAAGGTCAAGCCAACTTTAAACAGAAAACAGGTATAACCAAAGCCTAGCCTGTAATATAATATTTGCTAATTCATAATTCTACCTGTGTGAATTTTGACAGCTGATTAAAGCTAGAAGGTAGTTTTGATTATTACTGGGAACTTGCGTGCAGTGTCATATAGAAGTTAATTCTTAATAAGTTGTAATGACTGTATGTCTTTAAAAGAAACAATATGCTTCCATAGCCTTCCTTTCAAGTGCTCCTTTCAGGACTGAGGCTTAATAACACATTTCTGTAACAAGACAGTACAATTTCTTAGCCACCATAACTAATACCGTTTCAATGAAAAGTCAACAGATGTAAAGGGTCGTCACATCTGATAACAATCTCAGTACTTACTTGAAATTAAAATGACAGTACTAAGTATTTAAAGGATGGGAGGGTGCCGATATTTATAGGTCGTATCTCATGAAGTCTTACAAAACTCAAAAGACTTCTATTATCTTTTGTTCTGCTGGGAAAAAGCAGTAACATTGAGAGCGACATGAGGGAGCTCTTTCTATTGGCTTACCAATCCTGAAGCTCTTTTCCATACTGAAGTCTAAACTTACCTAGCGTTATCTCTAAGAACAGAGACCAGAAATACAAATTCTGAGTCCTGTAACCCCACCCTCAAGATAACCCAAACACAGGCAACTACCAGTACGTATTCACAGCAGAGAGGTCCAAACATACTGTTAAATTATTATGCACAGTACTTGCAAATGCACACTGTGCACCTGAAATATTATACAATTTTATTTATACAGTGCTGCACATTTAGCCAGTGTTTTACAGAGTACGACAAAATTTTCATGTTCTGAAAAGCGTACAATCTTAAAAGATAAAACATGGGGACAGCAATTCAACCATGGAAGGGCACGGACATACTGCTTTTTATGAAATCCAGGCTGCAGCAGGTGTTCCCTGAAGATTTAATACTCTTACAGTAAAAACAGCAGTAGAAAATTTGCTTCTGGAAAAATTTTGCTTAATAACAAAAGGTAAGCCAAAACATGGCCTGTGTAACATCAAGACGAATGGAACTTAAGTTGCCAAAGAGAGGTAAAGCTAAAGTAACAGGGGTATCACAGGACTGAATCGACCTCACATGAATAGCATGGAGAACAGAAGTGTTGCACATCCATTAACACCTCACTAGCACATCACCAATTCAAATAACAGTCCTGGATGGACCTGAGCCTGTACAATCCTATGGAGTGGTATACTAGGCACCAAGATGTTCACACATGTACATCTGCCAAAGAATACATATAGTCCTACCTAACCAGCCAAATATTTATCAAATGAGATGAACATATATTTACTGTGCTGGTGACAGAACAAAATTTTCTTGCCTCAGCTGTGCTGTATTCTGCCATTACCTCTGGAGAGAGCATTTTTCAATTGAAGTAAACTCAGCCTGAGTGAAATCAAGTCACAACAAACTATTGCTACACCATTTAAATACAATGGCAAACTAATAAAAGACTGTGAGTGCATTTTAAACAAAATGCAGCTGAATTAAAACACCCAAAAATGATTGCTCAGGCCAAATGTTCTCTAAGAAAAAAATTTAAAATCTCAGTAAAATTATTGCTCACAGAGTTTCCATATGATTAAGAGCCTAGTTCTCATATTCTAGAGGATTGTTCACATAGTTTGTTTTTTATTTTTTTATTCTCTTTGCAGTGTCACAATAGCTCTCCAAATCAAATGAGAAGCAGGACCAAATATTTTGGAAACCATTACTTAGCTTAAAACCCATCACATGCTATCCCTCCTAGATCATAAAAAGTACGAGGTAAATCCAGGCAAAGGAATTATTTTGAAGCTGAAGGGAATTACTGGATTACCGCAGTAAGGCACCTGCTGTGTAGCCTATATTTTCCTGGGGAATGAGAGGAAGGGAGTCTTTTCAACACAGCTTTATCTCAACTGAGTGCCTTTGCAAACTGCAAGTCAGCTCAGTATCTACCTGTGCTCAGTTACTGCTGAGGCTGTGAGCCCAGTTTCCAACCAGCATTGACAATATGGTGCGAAATAACCTAAAAATATCTAGACCGATTCCACTAAATGATCCTGCTGAACACCCACCAGATGGGAAATTACCTTCAGCCATGGCTTACCTGAAGCTGAGCAACACTCATGAGTATTTCATAGTACTGTTATTTAAATACAACAAAGCAGGCAGAATGCTTTGCTCCTCCTCACAGTAAATGGAGACGGTACCCGATTTTGCTGAATAGCACTTCTTTCATGTGGCAGGCAGCAGAGCTTCCAGCTCCTGCAGCACCTGCATTGGGTCACAGCAGTCACCTTCAATACTTACAGAAACTTGATGTTTCCACCTTTATTTCCACACCAACCCTATTCAATATTGCAGTGTTCCCAGACTGCTGCTACATAAATCTCTGGGTGAAGGAAAGGGAACTTGGACCTTCACCTGCCCTGAGAAGTCGAAAAACGTCAAACTTTCTTCAATTAAAATCCTTCTAAAACAAGAGGAGTTAGAAGCCAATGTCATCTTAACTTCCATAAATAAAAGCACAGCCCATTGTAACATCAGCATAAGTAGTAAGAGCTGAATATCTCTGATTCAAGTGTTATCTAATTGCTTTCATTCATAGTATGCATGTTTCTTCTCTTCCTAAGTTTGCTTTTACAAAGAACTGTATTCTAGCAATGAATGCACAGAAGCAAGTTTAGAGTACAAATAAGTAAACAAACAAAAGAACAATAAAATCTGTCTGTACTGACAAGCACTCATACAATTCTAAGACATGTCCTCAAGTTAAAATAACCGTTATTGTGCAGGTTCTCCCCTACAGTCCAGACGGATATTCTCATGAAAAGAAACACAAAGGCCACCCAAGAACAACTAACCAATCCCGTAACATCCAGTTAGCTATACAATGTGAAGCTCTTTCTCTGCTAGGTATGTCTGTGGTATTATCCAACAACAGAACATTTAAAATAAGCAGTAATGCAAAATTTTCAGAATTGAAGCAAGAATTTTGTTAACTATTTGCTTTGTTCTTCAGCTTTATAACTGAACTACTTTTAACGACAACTTTCATCTTACAAACATGCATAATTAACAACAGTGAACAAAGTAAAGTTTGATTCAAATGTGAAATACAACCTATACAACAGATCTGCTGGCAGTGCCTTCCATCCAAGCCACTTCTCAAGCAGCTTTAGTGCAAGTTTGGATTTTACAGGAAAAATCTGTTAAGAGTACCTGTCTAGAAGGAACAGCAGGGGAAGCTGAACCAACAGATGATGGAGAAGAAGCAGCAGCTGAATCATGAGGTGGAGGGCAAGAGGGAGTTGGGGGCTGAGAATGGGATAAGCCTTTAGTAGGTAGCTTATTCTGTGTAGAGCAGAAACAGGAGAGTTATCCAACAGACAGTGACATTAGCACAGGTTAAGAGAATTTCAGAGTCATGCGTCAAAAGAATAGAAAGATAGTCACTACAATTCCCCTCTTTTCTCTATTTCTGCACAGTGAGGAGCCATGGAAATCATCACGGTAAAACCTTCATGGCAAATGGTATTATTGTACTCAGTTTTCTTATCAAAAGTATTTACAGTGGGCAGTAAGGTAAGATAGTGCTGGAAAAAAGCATAACAAAACATAAGAAATGCCAGATTGCCCTAAAGGCTACTGCTCACCAATTCATTAGAAACTGTGAGCTACCAGTGTATACTTAAGCACAAGATGTGGTTTGTTCTAACACGTTTCTCCTGTGCTAAAGTACTCTGACTAGCTTTATGATTTAGATTGTGTTTTACCTCAATTAAATTATGCAATAATATTTAAACAAAGCTTTTTACCAGTTTCAGTGGAATCCACATTACTTTTCAGATCCGCCCACGATGAAAGGAAAGCTAAAAACAAAACTACTGCAATTTCCACCTCCCTCCCCGAATTCTTACATGTCTTCTAACTCAGCACTTCTTCAGGTGCAAAACCTAATATTCACCTTTGGAAACTCCATGTATCCAAACATTGAGGCAAGATGTGCTGCTTTCTCTTTAATGTTCTTTTTATGGAATTCCCTATTTGCTATGGTCTGAGCTCTTTTCTGCAATAAGAGCCAGGGAAGGAAAGCCAAGAAAAGAGAGAAAGAGAGATTTCAGTTAATGTCAACATACATCATCAGAATACAGCAAGTTTGTAGGAAGACTTTTTATTGTCTTAATATAACCTAAAGTCAACAGAGAAAAAGCCAGCATAACCAGGGAAAATACAATATACAGATTAACATACGCAGGTAAGAGACAGAAAGAAAAAGAAATGGCTTGTCACCTGTTTCATTTTTTCTTCCAGGTGCTGAAGACGCTCAAGCACTCCAGAAAGTACAAATGCAGCAGAACAGGCAGATGAGAGATTTTCAGCGGTTTCTGACAGACTGGGCTGGGTATCTGTTTTCTGTACAGTCTTTGCTCTCCTGGCCATATGATCAGAACCACTTAAAGACTGTTTGGGTTCCCTTACCTCGTGTTCACTCCTAGCTACCACCTGAAACTGGGAAACACTTGAAGTGAAAAAAATCAGCTCTCTGCACTACCATGCAGTACATGCAGCTTTTAAGGATGCTTCCGAAAGCGCAGCACAGTCATGCACATAACTAGAAATAAAATGTTCTCACATCACTCTTTGCACCCTATCTACTGCATCTGATGCTTGTGTCCAGGCACTGAAATAAATCAGTCCTACATAACTTATGCAGGCCTTGACATCCTTCTCTAGGTTTGTGTCAGTTTTTATGACAAACCCCAGATAGCATCAGCGCAGAAGAACGTGACAGTACATCTCCTTCTAGGGTTTTTAGCAAAGGTTTTGGTGTTTTTTTTAGCATCACATCTGCCTGAAACTAAACTTAAAATCAAATTGTAAGAATATCAACAGTAGTTCTTAGCATAATTCTAGATTTAGTCTGACCCAAGTCAAGCTATAATGTACTTCAGATTTAAAGCATTTTCTGAGGAGTTCCTAATAGGTCTCTGAATGTGAATTTTCATATAAAATAGCTCTTAAAGTAAACGAAAGATTTGAACTAGTTCAGCTTTATCAAATTCAGTCTCAAAAAAAAAAAAAAAGACGGTCCAGTTGGTTGTTTCATGACAGTTTTCTACGTCATCCTGTCTGTCCAATTCAAATAAATACACAAACTTTCCAAATTTCTCATTATTAATTAAAAATTAAACACACTAATGCCAATCAACTTGCAGTGTGCTCCTGATGTTTCAGGATAGCACACCTGCCTTTACAACAACAATTCTCTGGTTATGAATCTGCATTTTTCATCAAGCTGATCTGCAGATTTCCACCTGCAATGCAGATCCCATTTCACTGCAGACCACTCCTGAAATGCCACTACAGGATATTTACTTCCATTTAAAACTCTAATGTAAAGTGAATATCAATACTATTTGATATGAGATTGCTTTCATTGGAAGTACTAAGGAAATTTTAGACAATGTATTAAAAAATTTTGCCCTCTGTATATGATGCCACAAAGGAGCTTTCAGGAGAAATTCTTATCACAAGTACTACTTAAAGAAATAAAAAAACCTGGGCATCAATATCAGCTTTTCAATGCTCAAGCTTTTATCTTAAGACTTTTTTGCCAGGTTTCTCAGGGTGGAAAACTCCCTTTGCCTTATCAGTACAATAGACCAAAGCATCAAGTACATACACAGACAAATTTTCAGGTACTGCTGTAGTTTTCTTCCATGTTAAATGTAGCTATGTAATTATATTTATACAATTTGGAGTCTAGATGTGGTAACACAGAAATTAACACCTATGTTTTTAGGGTTTTCTTTCCACACAGTTACTAATTCTTTCAAATAGTTTTCTTACCTGGTCAAGCAGGTGTAAAAAAGCCTTAAACTTTAATGTGGTTTTCACAATTCTCAGCTAAATATATCTATTAACTCTGCAGATTACATCCAAATACTGTTTTATATATTCTGTAGTTACACAATAACATTGAGTTCCCAGCAGTAAGAGAAATGGTGTGCTTGTCAAGTGTTACCCATATGAGTTCCTACCTGCCTTTTTGGTTGAGGTGGAAGAAGACTTGGATCCTTAGGTTTAGCAAAGCGAGGATTAACAGGAGGGTCAGAAGTGAGCAGGGCTGGTCTATCTATTAGCTCCTTGTAAAGCATTTTTAAAATTATAAAGATAGTGTGGAAAAAAAAAGGGAAGACAGTAAATAGGATTCAAAGATCTTTTGAGGCAGAAGAAATAAAAGCTGCTTTTAAAGACATGTTACTATGGAGCTTAACAACAGGTTTTGCAGATTTTTGTCACCTACCCATTTTATTATCCTTTCCATCATCGAAGATATACTTAAAATTCAGCACATTCAGTATTCTTTAAGAGAGGTTATGATCAAAAGGTAATGCATCAAGGCTTCCTTCAACACAGCCAAGCAAACCTCCGCACACGTATCACACGCAGAAAGCTCAGGGCATTGATAAGCAGCCAGGTAGAGTGCAAACAACAGTCGTTCACGGTCTGAGAAAGTCACTTGACATCTATAAAGCCTACACTTCTGGAGGAATTAAGTATGTAAATAAACAAATGGATATGAGCGCAAAGAATTAAGAAAGCCACCATGCTTGACAAAACCTCAACACCGTGCTCATCCTTTCTTCAGATCTTTTAGGTGACAGATCTGAACTCAGCTGACGCAAACCATCACTGGCTCATGTGTGATTTTGAGCTTATCATCCCTACCTTGACAGCACTGGATTATTTTAAAAACACCAGTAGCCACGCTAACAACAAAACCATGAAAATGCTATGGAATGTACAAATATATTCCATTATGCCTACTTTAGGAATGGAAATGGAAGCCAGACACATCTTGCAAAAAATTAGCTTCCCTTCTTACACTCCTACTGGATACGTAGTGCCCTTTATTCATAGAATATAGGAAAAAGAAAGTCCTTCTGCAATACCATATGCAGCCAGCTTAGACTTCCACACAAAGCAAAAATTCTGCAGACTGGCTTGCAAGAGATTGCTAGACATTGCAATTCCACTACACTTTATTAATATAATAGATATTAGTTCATTGTATTAATATACATTAGTCAATCTATATTAGTCATATTTGTTCACTAAGTATTACAAGGAATACCTTTAATTTGCATGAAGTATTAAAAAAAAAGACAACCCATTTCAAACACCTAACAGATCCATTTTTTCCCCTTGGAAATCCACTATCATGTTCACAAGGAGGGACTACAGTTTCATTTCAGAGATTACTTTTATGTTCATCTATGACCTACCTGCCTCCGAAAAATTGTATTTGGAGCATTCTCTTCAAACTTTGCCAGCAGTTGAGTTGCCATTGATTTAACTTTATTCTGGTTCATTCCTTCTCTGCCATCACTCTGTTCTTTCCCAGCATTCATCCCTTGGCTTGAAAAGCCTGAAGCCTGCAAGGAAACAACAAACTGTTTTTCTCGAGTTTACCTATGACACTCATGAAGAGAGAGAAAGAGAGAGACAATATCCTTATCAGAAAAGAGTGAAAGGAAATACAGTCCACAGTATATTAAAAATTACATTGTTCAGCATGCAAAAGTCACCAAAAAAAAATATTTTCTTTGGTCCCAGAGTACAGTAAAAAGGGAACATTAATCAGTGCTGGTCATGATAAAGCAGAGTCACAAAGGTAACTAATTAGAGAGGGGCTAGGAACCAAGCTGCAATGCAAACTCTTCAAACAAAAATTTGTTTAAATAACTGAGTTGGGCAAAGGAAAAAAAAAAAACCAACAACAACAAAAAAAACCATCAAAAAACCCCATAATACCTTAAATGTTCTTGGGTCAGAAAGAAAACTAGTGCAATTTAGGTAATGCTCTCCTCCCTACCAAATGATTTAAATAAATTTAGCTCTTCTTTAGTGCACACCACAGTAAATTCAAGGTTTTAGGGGGAGAGGCTTTTAGTTCCTGCCAAGCACAAGAGGCCAAGCCTTGGCCCCCTGACTCCTGCTGCCTCCTCAGCTCTGATGCTCATCAAGAAGCTGGATACGTGTGGACACCACTGAACACCAACCTCCTCGAAGACACCAAAAAGACCTTTTCGACGTCTTTTGTTAGTCTCATTTTCTTCTGTTTTCCCTTCAATCTGAAACGGCAGAGAGTTCTATGGATTACTGCAGCAGTTATCAGATTTACCCAAGCAATTCCTCCCAGGTTATTAACTTTCATAACCAGGCAAGTGTGGTCTGGCCTGTGTTAAAACAAGGCAAACACAGGTGAGCAGTGCCAGCATGGGGGGGTCCTCATTGCACTGGCACACCTTTTTAGGCCCCCCCAGCTCAGCAGGATCGTTCCTCGAGTGAGAAGCCTGGTGGCCCTCGTGGCAGTTATCACCTATATAAAAGCTGCCCTGTGACCCCTGACTGGGAGCTCTCGCTGGACTCTGATGGGTGAAAATACATGCTCGTACACTTTGTTGAACACAGGCCCTACAACGTTGGTGTTTACCTTTTCATCTTTCAGTACTGAAGAGTTTATAATTCATAAAGCACTAGCACGTCCTTGAAGAAAAAGGCATTACAGCATCAGTTATTCTGTGAATTTTAATCTAGATTACACTGGTTTCCAGATAAGCAACAAAATCCAGAAACCCTTCACTCTTTCACTATAGCCTCCACATCTCTCTTAACCTAGATAGCTGCATGCAGATTATGCGTTCATAGTATAGACATATCTCCTTTTCTGGAGCAATTATTGCCTGCCTTGGAGGTCTGTCTCCCTTGTAACATTCATCTCTCTGACTATGGCTTTACATTACAGTACTTAAGCAACCAAATTCCCTATTTTGTGCTCAAGCTATGCACATATTTAATTATTTTACTGAACTAAGGATTACACAAATAATAAATAATACTTCATACTCAGCCCGCACAAACTTGCAAAACAGTCAATGCTTAAAAAATTTCTAATCAGTTCTTATTAAATTCAGTCTTGAAGAACTGGTACACTGGAGAGATTTTTTTTTGTCTGATAAATTTCACGTTAGGTTGTATTTTATGAACAATAAACTACATTCTACTTATTTGCATTTGCCCACGCTGTAACTTAGGGATTACTCAGCCACCTTAAGAAAAAAGTATAAAGATCAAAGAATACAGGCTTCCTTTTTATATATACACCATTTTTAATAAATCATTATGCAGTGAATAGAAGTAATCCCAAACAACTTCTGGGCAAACACCAAAAGAATCAGATGACTATTTTCATTACTTTGTACGCTTTGGTACATTGTCTTTCAAGCACCAGCTCTCAATGACCTAGCTTTACACTACCTATAGCCATGAGTCTGCCAAGGAAGAGCGAACAACATAACAGCACAATGTATTCTGCATAACAATCCATACCACATAAAAGCAGAATTTGCCGAAGTGAATGGAGCAAACAAGACGTTGCCTTTCAAAAATCTTACATAAAGGACTTTCATTAACATATTTACAAAGAAGTGAAAGACAAAGCAATTTAACTGCCTAGCAAAACTCCAAAAAAAAGGACTGTGCCCTTTATTGTGTAAACACCTCCATTCATTTATTAGTCTGGAGCACAGGAAATCCCAGTTCCTCTCCAGCCCAGCTGACACCACACTCGTAGGAGAATGGAAAACATGATCCAGCCCAGCACACGCTGCCAGCACAACCACCACCACAGCAGCTCCAGGCCCCCGCTTCCTGGTCTCTCACAACCTGTGCCCAGATAAGGATCCCTCTTCCAGCCAAATAAAAGGACAAACTAGATGGTACAGAAAGTTTAGTAAGCAACACTCTTGTCACCCTGCCTGGTTTTTGACTCTGTGATATGCAAGTGCTCTCCTACTGTCATACCTGGGTAACGCTCAGCACCACTTTTTGCAGGGGAAAGAATCATAGAACTGAAGCTACAGCCAGACTCTTAACTCAAGCAGTTGCTTTCCAAGAAGCTTCATTTCCCAGCTAGTTTCAGATGGTTATGGCACTCGCAAGTCTCTGTCCTAACCCGAGTACTGTGTTTCTTGCTTAGTTTCATGCCCCATCCATGACAGGGCTGCAAATCCTCATACAAAATCAGGTCCTGACAGTCCCGCTCCCCAAGCCGATTTGGAAAATATCCCTTCCACTTCTCATTTCAAATGAGCCCCTGTAGTGTGAAACCAAATGGGTCTGTCAAGCAAATCACCTCATGCTTTCATGTAGTGCTAAAAACTGTATCTCCTCTTATGACAGAAGGTATATTTCATGATGGGAGGTTAGTCAGAGGGCTGTACGGCTTAGTAATGGAAAGCTCTTCCCACTACTAAAAGTCTATTTACTTCTGCAAATAACTCACGGAAAAACAACAATAATGTGGTCATGAAAAAGGTTTTTTATCTAGAGAAGTCACCCACAAGAAAAAGCAATGTTTATTTTGCCTATTTGGTTTCTCATTGCTTGGTTAGCTGGAAAACATGTCACTTGGTTTTGGGTATATGTGGGTGGCAGGGAAAAGTTATTTCCTAACAAGGATATATGAGGTTACTGGGCAGTTGACTGTCCACAGGTTTTGAAAATGTGTTTGTGGATGGAAAGTATTCAAGACGTAAGTCAGTCTAGGAAATATCTGGAACTTCTGGAGTAATTCTTCAGGTGAAAAAAAAAAAAAAAGATTAAAAAAAATCACATTTCTACCAAAACTGAGAAGACAGCAACCAATTTAAAAAGCAATATATTAAAATACTGAGAAATGCAGTACATACATGTACACCTGAACTTTTATTAAGGACACTGAATTCCAAAAGAAGTAGGAAATCTGTACTTTTGCAGGCAAAACTTAAAAGAGTCTCTGCCTAGGTGTAAATAAAGCAATACAGTTAAGCATTAAGGAGGTCTGTTTAAAAAAAAAAAAAAGAAAGAAAAGATAAAAACCAAAGAAAACTTGGGAATCATCGTAGTTGATACACAGTTTCTGGCCAGCCCAAGAAACTCAAAACCTAGAACAGTTTTGCATTAAGCTGTGTTTCAGGAAATGCAAAAGTTAAATTCATTTTGGTGGAGGAGTATATGCTGCTGTCCAACTTACGCTGGTTAATCTGCAAGAGTTGTACTTTAGACACT
The DNA here is from genome assembly GCA_034782735.1 of Sagittarius serpentarius. Taxonomy (NCBI): domain Eukaryota; kingdom Metazoa; phylum Chordata; class Aves; order Accipitriformes; family Sagittariidae; genus Sagittarius; species Sagittarius serpentarius. Next base: position 18,779,286 of record JAVKLA010000021.1, on the reverse strand, counting down.
GCTGTCCCTGAGCTGGGTTGTTCAGACACTCCCCATTTAAATTCAAGTTAAAATGATGGTAGGCTTGGCTGTGAAAGAAAAGCCCCTCCCCAAGGTCTCCTTTCAGAAGAGGACCAAGTTAATGAATAGGCAGAAGGTGAAACAGTTTATTACTGAATAATGTCATTAGACTAACTTTAAAATTAAATCATATAAAACTTTTGAAGTTATAATCCATTCAGAAACATAGACGATACTCTTACGGCACACAGTCCTATGCCAGACAGTATTAACTCAGGTCTCCATAACCCTTCAAGGCCCTGGAGTCTTTAATTGCAACATGTGTGGGTATGGATGTGTTTTATACAGGAACATAAACAGGGCATGTCAATAAGCTTTCATTAATGAAGTGACCAAGAGAGAAAAGTATATGGGTATGACAAAGAGATCATTATCTGAGTCATGCTAGTCAGCCTGCCCACTGTTTGTCACTTTTGCAGGCTTTATACATCTGTAAGGCTTTGAAAGCTTCCACAGCATCCACGTTAAAAAATGGCACTCCCTCCCAATCAATAAGCATTCCAGCATACCAGTGATTATTTGAACTGGTATATAATATTATGGCTATATATTTAACTCTAGGAATACAGAACTACAGTACTATTTTTCTTAAAGGTAGAAATAGCCCAGAAAAATTCCAGACTTTCCTATCTCAAAAAAAAAAAAAAAAAAAAAAGAAAACCAAAGCCCCCAAAATAAAAACTTAGCATCTAGCATTGCACAAAACCTCCTAAAAACACCTTTTGAAAAATTTCCAAAAATAAAACATAAAAGACAATACATATAATGGAGCCAAGACCTCAAATATTTCAAGCTGAAAATGGCAACTTACAAACACACTGTATAAAACATCCTCCTCCTGCCACTTTTACCTACACTGAAGAAGATGGACAAGGACAATGGTTATTAATTCTTCCAAAGTACACCCAAATTCTCACTCTGATTCAAAATTTTGCATTTATACAGAACGCTTAACTGGGGCTATTATTAATGCTTCAGCAATTTGACACTGACAATGCTTCAGTTTTATCCTTACAAACACTACAATGACTGAGTGTGCATGTGTGTGTTAGCTTAGTTTACTGTGAAATCTTATTTTACCTTTTTAACATGCTCAAAAATCTGCTTCTACAGGTCTTTTAATAGTGGGATATATATATAAACCCCTTATTTCTGAGCCTGACAGTTTATTTTCATCTTTTTAAAAGAGAAAGATTTATAGGGCAAGAGTTCCTTCACAACTTACCTTTGGTACTCGTTTTCTTGGTAAAGTTAAATTGATATAATTATTAAAGATGAAATTCGATGATTTTGCTGAACAAAGATCATTATTTTCTCCGTTTTGCTTGTCGCCAGCATCTGTTCAAAAAAAACCAACTGCTTAGGATATTTATTCAGATTTCTTTTTTACTTTGACTAAGCCAGAACTTTCCAGCTGAGTGCTGGTAGCAATTATATAGTAAGAAACTCAGGCAAATAAAAGTAAATACATACAATGTTGGGTAACTTTAAAAAAGGAAGAGAAACACCCTGGAATGGACATGCTGTATGCAGTCATCCTTACCAGAGAATCACCCTAACGACCTGATACATGAACTTCATGATGTCAAGCAGCAGTTATCCAGCTGCTTCTGTTCTCTGAAACCACCAAGGACCCACAAAACCCTGGTCTTCAACCAAGTTTTTCCCCCTTTCCTTTTTTAAGCACAAGGTAACTATTGCAGACAGAAGCAGGCACGCTCGCATGCCAGAATGGCTCAGCTGGGAAAGGGGTCTTGGCTCAAGAGCAGTGCTCGTAAGTAGCCTGGATGAAGCGCTTCCGCTCTCCAAACTTGCAAGAATTAGGAGCAGTCTGGGTTCGGCTTACCTACTGCCCGCAGAGGTGTGCCCCTGAACAGTTCGTAAAACTTGGAGAGGTACATGACCATGCTGAGCTTGTCGGGTTCCCCGGCTGACCCCACCTCCTTGCCCGTGGTCACCGGGGGGATCCCAAACTCCTGCTCAGCAACATCAAATGCCAGCTGGTTGTTTTTGACAACATCCTCTTCATTCAGAGCATCAAAGTCGCTGAGGGGACAACACACTGGCATCAGTGGCAGTTTGCTCTCCACCCCCCTCAGAAACACGCAGTGCTCCCCTGCCTGGAGAGGTGCAGAACAGCACAGGCATTTCACCAGGTCAAAGCTACAGAGTCTACACAATGCCAAAGGTAAAAGTCTCATACATATCCCATTATTACAAATCCTGGCTTTGCCAGAAATGTAGTTTAAAAGCTTTTTCACTGAACTGGATTTTCATGTAGTCCCATGAAAAAGGATTCCCTTATTTATGAAGAAATGCAGTTCCTCCTCAGAAGTGCTTTTTCCTCTCCAAATACAGCTGTGGTACTACAGATTTCACATGTTAGCAATTGACATTTTAGTCTCAGTTAGTTCTATACATCATCAAAGCCAGAAGGAGTAAATTTAGGCTAGCATTTTATGGAACAAACATGTTTTAAGTGTGCGCACGCACATGCACAGGCACTACATTTCTTTTTAAGGTGTTACACACACAGTTTGGATGAGGACCTCCTGTCCATGTTATAATGAATTTAGCAGTGCACTAAATAAGTACATCACACATCTGGAACTGTATCATCCATCCTCTAATCCATTTTCTATGGGACCTATTCTAAGACTCTGACCCCTTGAATAGCTTCCAAAATTCATGATTAAAATAAGCATGTGAATAAATTACAAAGCTCCAGGCAGGGTAGTTTCTTTCTCCTCATAAGGAATGTGCGTTTTTGAACCCCCAAAGAATTTCTCCCCCGCCCCACTCTGCCTATTTCTGGAGCCAGGGGGCTGCAGGCAGCCCTCTGCCCTAGCCCTGCCCGCAGCCCACCAGCAGCTGCCTCTCTTGCCTGCCCACATTTCAGCTGGCCAAGTCCTTCAACAGTCCCATTTAATATAAAAAGCCAAAAAGATCCAAACACAGTGTTAATTAAACAGCAGGAGGTCTGTTAGCTCAGGAAGATAAATCTATCAACTTTATAGAGAGAGCAGTGCTTAAGAGACATGCTTTCCACAGACAGCAAAGATTGCTTTGCTTTCTATACTCTCTCTCCCTTCCTTATATCCACAAAACCAACCATAATTCCCATTTTTTTTTTAAACTAACTCAAGGCAAAAAAGTATCTTATTCTTACAACGTTAGCTCTTCCTCTGTCAAAGCTGTACAAACAAGCAACCTGGTATTGCTATTTTTTCCAACTTAGCACACCTCATAAAAGAGGCTCAATCATTTCTTTCATTTATCCACAATAAAGGGAGGCTGACAATAATTCATTCCTGACTCCCAAGTCTGTGTACGAAGGCAAGAGAATGTGTCTGCTGCATTTTGGAGACTGGTGAGAGGACAGAAGAGTTACTCCACCACAGACTGTATCAAGCAGATAACAGTAACCCAGTGCCAGCATTTGCCATTTCCTGACACCTATTACACACTGACCCTCTTGTGTCTAACCAAGGAATCTTACAAAATATTCACACGTAAGAAGCCGGGTCTTGCAGGGTTAGGACCCTAGAAACACTGTCAAAAGGGGAATGCTGGCTTACATTCAACCCCTAAAGTGGTTAATTTTCAAGGGCCCGCCCTTGGTGCCCACGTGCAAGGGCACTGCACTCTTCCTGACAAGAGTGATGTGCAACACCACCATCTCCTGCGCACCTCCATGGCCCAGTGTTTCCCTACATGACTGTCACAGCAACCACTACAACACACTGAGGACAGCTCATTTAAGGCTCATCCACGTATTTCTGTAACTCACTATGTGCCACTATGGCTGTGGTTTTAAACATACACTAAAAACCTGTCTCCAGGGTCCTGGGAATGCAACTCTTGCATTCTCCAAGCACTGCAATTTTTGTTTTAATTAGCCATGTGACTCCCACAAACATGGTCGTAAGTCATAAGGTTCAAAGCCTTCCTAGCTCTTTGAAAGCATATATATTTAATTGTAAATGGCATGCAAGGACATACAGAAAAAGAAAGTAAAAACAACCCCACCCTCTCCATCCCCCAAACCTGGCAATGGTGTGCACCTCCTTACAAAAACCAGCAATAGAAGGGGACTGTAGAGTATCAGTGCTCTGGTTGGTCTTACGCTATACTTTGGTAAATGCTTAATACATCCTACACTCAACAAGATCTATAGATGTCACTTACATGAGGTCAGGTCTGAAGCGATGGATAATTGCACACAATGCAAGGCCACTTTTCCAGGAGGTAGTCAGGTCTGTGACATTAACGTTACGGTACCCCTCTGTCTGTTTCTGACACCAGGTCAAAAGCTTGTTAGGTCGAATATCTGACTCTGCAGTTACAGCGGAGAGCAAACACTTCGATCAGTTTTTGCATGCTCAGAAGGCTCCAGATATTAAGCCACAGCAGACATGAGATGCAACATACCATGTCTTGAGAGATTCACTGATCTTCTAATGGAGCTTACTCTTTCAAGAGGACATTGTTGTAACTCATTGGTAACATATAATTGTCTCACCTACAAGCAAAAGCAATTGACAGCATAACGTTAGAATTGCTTGGAGAGGAAAAAAAAAAAGAGTTTTCTTTCTAGGTTAACTTTATCAACAGCTGGATCTAAATTAAGGAGTCTCCTGAAGATTTTGCTTATGCGCTACTTGTGGCCCTATTTCCCCTGGACAAAAAATGAACTGTGATTTCACAAGCAAGCCTTTTAAGTACTGACCTGGTGAGGTCGAACACAGCTTGAGTTCAAGTTTGGGTATCTTGTTCCCGGGTCAATGGTATACTGGTCAAAGTTCTTGTTAATATTTTCAGGGGTAGTCTGAGGCAAGAGTCGATAAATGCTCTCTCTTATTGAGAAAAAAGATGCAAGAAATATTGATTTAAATAAATATTTGTTATATAAAGAGTATTTTATTTTTTGCAGCTACCTGCACCTTATGATGATTGTGCCAGGGCAAGTACTATGCACTAAATGCATAATGCATCCATCCCACTTCTTATCTCCACTCAGCAGGAGAAGGATGCCAGACAGAGAAAGGGCAACAAAAAGACAGACTCTTAGAACTTATGCCCATATTTTCCTGAGGCAGCAAGCAAGCAAGGAAAAAAAAAAAAAAAAAAAGGAGGTTACATCATTCAATCATCTGGTTTTGCTTTAACCTCCACCCAAGGAGTAACTTCTTTACCACATAACAGCACTAAATCCCGTCATTCTGCAATTCCTATAACCACCACAGCCTTTTTTATTATGCTGTTCAATTTTCCATTTGGGACTATGCTGTGTTTGAGTCATCTCACAGGCTTCTGTCTTCAAACTTCTCAAAGCACTGTACTTAGTAATGCTTCTACTTGCATAACCACAACCATGACTATTTCTATTGTGTATCTGCCCTGAAACAGCCTGAGCAGCTGTAGCGGAGCAGGGCAGTTGCCATCAGGACCAAAGTCAGAAACTTCAACCATCAGATCATGGCGGCACCAGGATTGCTGGTGTACTTAACAACAGATTTTTTGCTCTGGTTGAAATTACATTATGTAGAGAAGCTTATGACACAGCTTTATAGCAATTCTCCTTTGCCACACATTTATCAGTCTAAACAAAGAGGTCATCAGGGCTACTAAGCTAAAACTCAGAGTTAAAAATCACAGATACCAATTATGAAAGCTGTTAAAGTATTTATTTAGACTTGTTTCAGGACTATTATTTTTTTTTACATTAAAAAAAACAGGCACTGAGATGTTTGGAGGGTTAGTCTTTCGACACAGGCTATCTTTTGTTTATTTCCTTAAGGATCACACTTCATTCTAGTCATTAGTGACTTAAATTAGTGATTTAGACCCATGTCAGGCACACTGCTGGATCTCTGTATTAGCGTGCAGAAACTTACAGAGCAACGCCCTACTGCTATTTTAAATTGTTCAGTAACCTGAAGGAACGGATAATTTCAACCCAATGCCATTGCGGTGAAGAAGAATATTCCTCCCATTGGCACTGTGAATTCCACTGCCTTCTACCAATATTGCAACTCTAAGACACTGGAAATGGAGAAGACAGAAGCAGCACTCACCGTTCAGCAAGGATTTCCAATGGGGGTTTTCCTTGAGCCCAGCTCCGCACCATCCATGCGGTATCAAAAGCAGCTAAGAAGCCTCTTGCACAGCCAGTACCCATTGGCCAGAAGGGCTGTAAGAAGCATTTACATTTTAATTCCTTGTATTTCTTAGGGTCTTATTACAAAAGTAACTTGCAATGTGAATTTGGAGCCTAGGGTTCCATACTGTCTTAGAAAAGTAGCGCAGAAAGAGGTAAAACATGACATAGCCAACTCTCATAGTTTTTAGACGTTTCTCTCCTCCAAGTATTAGGTAATGAAAAAGACTGCTTTCATTTTTTTTAACTTCTGTATTTAAAAATAAGTTTCTTAACCTCAAAAGGTAAAAGCTGAGGAAAAAAAAAGACTCAGCACTCAAGAATTAGTCAAGAAAAAAAGGGAAAAAAGATGCCTTTCTTCTCATCTCCTAATTTTGCTTGGGACTGATCTTTTCAAACACTTCAGGCTGTCAGCACAAGTTAAATAAAAAATAGTAGCTGCAACATACACTTTTCACTTCAGAAAGAGAAAAAGAGAACATATTAAGGCAAAGAAACTGCAACAAAAATCTGGAGCAAGTTTTTCTCTGTGATGGAAGTCAGGAAAATTATGCCATGCACCCAAGCTGAGGACACACAGCTCACAGTTTTCAGACAGAAATACGACTTGCATAAAGCAAAACAGGACCTCAGCCAGAGAGACTGCCAGCCAAGCATTAGTTATGACATAAACTATGGCATAAAAAAGGAAAAAAGAAGGAGGAGAAAAAAATCTATTCCAAAGAAGGTACCATTGTTTCAGGACATGTAAGAGAAGACTGTTTGTTTTGGATGGTAGACTGAATGGCTGGATTAAGGAGAAAAAAAAAAAAAAAAGGCCACTTAGAAGGCATTCCAAGACATACCTCAAGCAAACTATCTCCAACAAGTGCCACCAGGAGCTGATGTCTGTGCCTCTCTCTCACTAGTGCAGCATTTTCAGATGCATACATGGAAGTAAAATCAAACATTGCTACATCTGGTTGCCCATAGTGATTAATTGCAAAATCCAAGGAAGGCAGCTGGTAATTGGTTGCAAAGTCAGCAGCTTCTCTCGCATAGGACAGCAAATTGCTCTGGTTCACATTTTCCCCACAGAGAAGCAACTCAGTATCAATATAGTCCTGCAAGGAGAGAAGCATACAGGATTAGATACTCCAGCTATCCTCTCTGGATCAGAACATTGCAGTCTCATAGCATCAGTGTGGCAGCTACACATCTCACAGCATAAAGAACCAAGCGAGATTTGTCATCTCCTCCAAAAAGTTAACACACAAACATAGGTTACTGCATTGCCCCAAACAGGAACGCTCTACGCCAACACGGAATAAGCACCTTTATTTGCAATAGAAGATTACAGTGCCTCCCAGTTCCTCGGTTATGTGTTATTTTCACAACATCACTTCCCTCCCATCAAAAGATGTTATCATCATCACTGTAACGCTCTTCTGCATGTGCGCATCCCACGTCTGAAACCACACGAGAGCAGAAATACCGATGTACCGATGACATAACACGCGGGTCTCAGCTTGAAGGTTTGACTTAGCATCTCAGCAACAACACATTCAAACTTGGATCATAGGAGCTTTTCTGTTGTTCTGCTCTGGGCTGGGGTTTTTTTGGCCTTTGTGCGGAAGGACCTTGCCTTTACAGGTTGTCCTGCTTAAAGCCAGTGATTATTACTATGGCAGTTTCTATTTACAACTTAATCGTGGATGAGACCCCTAATCGCAGGGATGATACCGCCCAGTTGTTTTAGACAGACTGGTTTTGTTTTGTTTTTCCACTCAGAACTGAGCAGGTCAGGAAAACAGCTCCGACAGGCCACAGCTGCTGCTCCTCTTCTCCAAACTCCCCACAGATCTCATGGGACCATGCCCACCTACAAACACCAGCTCCTCAACCCTCTGGGCCCACCTCCCGCTCCCCAGACACATCACTGGGGGCTGCCGCCCTTGCCCTCTCCCGCCCTGGCCAGGCAAGGCCAGCTGCCCAGTCCCAAGAGCCCCTGTCCTGCAAAAAGGACAGGAAATTGTGGCACGGAGCTTAGTGGTCCTATCAGAAAGCCAAGAAGCCTTCTGATAGCTCCCCACAAGTACTTCCTTCGGGAAATCATACTCGACTGTTTTGGCACCGTCTTACTTTGCAAGAAAAATTGACCTCTCTTGGGTTTCCAGGAAGAGAATTTTAAATGGTTCCAAAACACTTTCTAGAAACAAAAGGAAACAACCCCTCACATCTCACAGATGAAGGAAAAAGAAAAAAAAAAAAAAAGCCTCAAAGTCCCAAGTACCTTTGAAAGTTCAGGCCATCATGTTTATAGCCTCCTTCTATCATGTTTCACCCACTTCAGAGAACATGCAATTTAGCCTGCAGTAGGTTTTAACACTTCCTTATTTGCCTGATAAAACTGGACATAGCTGTGCTAAGTTCTCTTTTAAATAAATGAGGTTTTAATTTTCTGGTGTGATGACCACACCGCGTATTTCCAAAGTGAGTCAAGATCCCATTTCAGCCAGTGTCAGATGTACAAATTTAGGAAATACTTTTTTCAGTTCTCTACAGAAACTTTGTGCTGACTGGAAGGAAAAACAAGCAAAAAAGTCAGACTAAGATCTAAGTGATCTGAGCTTTAAAGAAGTGATCTAGTAAGTCTATAAACACCCTCTATAACATGCAACGTTTATTTAGATGTTAACACTTACTCTGTGCCAAGTAAATAAAATAGGGTTTTAGCCAGCATTTTTACCTACATTAATAATCACTCCTTTGTCCAGAAGACTCTGCTTTTTTGCTGTCATCACAAAATAATGAGTGCTATCTTTGTAGTAAACAATATTCTCCAGGTCAATTCCTGAAAAGAGATAATACATCTGTTATGAAGTACAATGCACTGCCTGTGTCACTGACTAACAATCCCCACAGGTGTGTTTCCTTCTTGGGATACATTCACCTTCCCAGCTGGGATGAAGCATTAGTAGACAAGATGCTCTAAAGCAAAGCAAGAGAGGAGATCAGCCTTACCCCACAAGAGTCTGTCTCAGCATAATTTATTTAGCATCCTTTTAAGGAATAGCCAGTTAACTACAGCCTTAATCTTCTGAGGTAGAAAAGGGAAGCCAAGGGAACAACGTGCTTTTTAGGTTGCTAGGGCTCTGGCATTGGTTCTAACCAGGAGTTTGGATTTCTATTAATAATACTACTACTAATAAATTAAAAAAAAAAAAAAAAAAAAACAAAACAAAAAACCAACAGCTGTAAATAAGGAATTGAATTGCTTGTACTGACAGTGGATGCAACTATTCTGAAACCCCTTTTCATAGAGATGTATTTCACAGTTTAAGTATTTATGGCAAATTCCTGTCTAGTTCTTTTTAGTTTATCAGATCTACACATCAAACAGCAAGAATAAACTCCTCCCAGAAGGGCAGAGCCTTTTTCGCAGGGTTTAAGCTGTTCAGTATGTGAACGGATACAAACAAAACAAACCATGTCTTAAGGGAAATCTCTGGGCACTGAAAATGCTCTTCTAAATTTGTTCAACATAGCAGACATTTTTACAGTTGAGAAAAATTTAAACATTAAAACAAGCTATGATGTGGCAACACCCAAGATAAAAAAAAACACACAAAACCCCACAACAAATCCCACTGTACCATAAATGGACACCTCCATCTACAAGATTCTGACATCAAGAGCATTTTATCACTTGTTTTTTTATACAATACATTTAAATGATGTTAATAGGAATAGGAGGGTGGCCTGGCAGATAAAGAATTCCTCTATTGCCTCCAGTATTTGGTTGTGAAAAAAAGGAGAATGTACCCACCCGTTTCTTCCTTAAGGTCCTGGAAGAACTTCTGATTGAAGATGAAAGCAACACCACTAATTTCTTCTACCTTGGCTTCTGCAGTTGTATTTCTATTTATAAAATTGGCGGTGATAGCTATAGCCAGCTTTCCGCGAAACTCTTTCCTCCTGAAACCTGGTAAGCAAAAAAAAGAATTAAAAACACTGGAAACTTCACATAGGACTTTCAGGGAGGGTCAGCTCCAGGCAGCTCAGTCTCTTCCTATGTCTAGTCCTATACTTCATCAAACAACACAACATCAGCAGATTCCACCATTCCTCCAAAACTGAATTCCTCCTTGAATGCAAAGAGTCTTTTCTCCCCACTCCCAGCTTCAAAACTGGAGCTGTACTGCATACAAGATAAAGTCTCACTAACAAAAAAAAAAAAAAAGAAAAAAAAAGGTCTGAGGGGGAAACTATGGGAAGAAGTTGAACATGGGAAGAAGTTGAACATGGGAAGAAGTTGAACATGGGAAGAAGTTGAACATGGGAAGAAGTTGAACATGGGAAGA
>JAVKLA010000021.1:18719636-18750695 GCA_034782735.1 Sagittarius serpentarius | reverse complement strand
CCCCCCCCCCCCCCCCCCCCCCCCCCCCCGGTGGCTGGACACACGGCCCGGCTGCTTCACACTGTCAACCCCAAAAGCACTACAAAGCCACAGTTAAGGGGACCCACCCTGTTGTAACCTTTTGTTTCATTCAAACTTAATTAAGCCACTTGTGGTGACAATAGTAGTGTTTTGTGTGAAAGTAACTGGGTGTCACTCCCTGTGGGAATCTTTATAAAATATCTAGGAAATCAGGTCAGGGTGGGACGGTTCCCTTCTGTCGATTACTTGCAAAGCCATTAAGCAAGGGACAGAGAAACAGCACAGTGCTGTTGAGGTACAGATGTAAAGCTACTGTTATCCTGCAAGCCAAAAAATTTAAAATTCCCGAATGTCTGAAAAAGTGTTACTTAGGCCGTCTGATTATGTTACTTTGGCCGGGCTTCATTGCTTTTCATGACTGATAAAGCTGAAAAATCGTGTGCTTGTGGAAATGTCTGTAGGATAATAAAAATAAAGTGATTTCATTACCAAATCACATGCCAAACATTTGCTTTTGCTGATGTAATTTGGCCCAATCTCAGTTTAAAACACAGCTCAAAGAGTCAAATACTGTTTTGTTTTCAAAGAACCCTGTCTGCTCTGTGTCCTGTCATCGCCTGAGCTTCTCCCCATCCCCTCTCTAAAAATCCTTAGAGGAAATGAATGCATAGACAATGTTCAACAACTGTGGTTTCACTGCATGTTCATAGGTGATTTGCTGCTTCTCCCCTCATCTCAAACAAATCTTCCGTACCACTCATTCCCATTAGTCCCGTATCTTCTACTACTTTGAAATAACTCTGTAAAAGGTACTCACTAAAATTCTTAAAAATAAATTTCCAGTGGAAATCCACTGCAAGGTTTTAGGTGCCCTGTTGTAAAAGGCAAAAGCAAAGCACAGATACCAAAATAAACAGCTTGTCTTTCAAATGTACCAAACGCACCTAAGTGCCACTTAAAAAGTCAGTAGAATACGTGGTCCTTAATACCGCAAATACCTCAGTACATTCTGCTATCCAAGCACTGTGTGTGGGTTTGGATTGAAAAAAAAAAAAAAAAAAAAAAAAAAAAAGGCAGCTGAATGTCTCTTTGTGAAAAGTCACCACCTTTCATTCACTAAGCTTCCTATAAATATGGTAGTCAACTTCTAGTTTCAAGTTTTATGACCTTCACAGGAATGCATTTTTATTATAATAAGAGAATTAGCAATGCTATTTAATACATCCAAGATAAGTTTGGTGTGTTCATTATAAGCCCTGATTATCAGGTTTGGAAATCTCCCCATTTCGATTATTATTTTGAAGAGATTAGTACATCCAGCAAAAGGGATGTGCCATCTGGATATTTGCTCTTTATAAAATAAACGGGTTAAAAATATCCTTATTATAATAAAAACTTTGCGTTGGAGCACAACGGGCATTCCCTTCTTTCATCTTACAATTCAATTACTCTCTTCCAAAAAAATATCTGTCTCAAGGGACACAATCAATCACGACACTTGAACACACAAACTCACTGGCTTCTGTACCAGCATATTACAGCACAGGAGAAACCTGGCTGAAAATCAGAGTTGCCTCTGAAGGATCAACAAATGCCAGCACTTGAGGAGGAAATTTAGCCTCAATACCAGCAGGTTTATACATGCTGGATTATTTGCTTAATTAAGAGACGAGTGTTTAGCGCTACAGAGGAAGGTGGAGAGATGGGAGAAGAAGACATCTAGAAGCCGACCTGCCTCATTTACTATGAGGGGCAAGACTGCAGATTAGGATGTTTGTAAACAACTGAGGACTGGTAGGAAGCCAATTTCTGCCTAATAACATGGAGAAAGACCTGGTATCCACTCCTCAGCCTGCTGATTACCCTATGGCTACACACAAGCACCCAGCACAGCCCGGGAGTACCTCTCCCTTTCTTAACTCTGTGGGAAGGAGAGCACCAGGTGAAGCAGGTTTTATTGACTCTCAAAGCATTCATTTGACAGTCTCTGGAAATGGAGACAATATGAAAAGGAGTGGAAGGGGTTTGGCAGACAAGGACCGTCCCGTTCTATCATTCACGGGTACACCAGCGTGGCTAGTACAGGGAGATGAGGCTCAGAGCCAGTGCTGAGTCAGTCACAAAACCTCCAGCCTCCATCCCCATTTCTGATCCAGGGCTCCTCCTCAGCTGACTCACACCCTGGCCCCCGATTCCCCTCCACCCCCGTCCCCCCTCCAGCCACACGCTCTCTGTAACGCTGCCTCGGCTAAAGCATCACCCCACCAGAGGAGCCCGTGGAGCCCTCCCTACAGCAGACACCAATGCCACTGAGCCTGGGTAAGACTGACAGCACATGATGCTACTGAAAAGAGCCACTGTGTTTTTACATCAGCCCTGAAAACATAGTCATAAATAATTTTAGAATCATTCTCTTGGAATAAGTTTCCCAACAGGAGTTTTTGGAAGGGAAGCTCATCTATTAGAAAACAAGCTTTGAAAGGCCAAGTCCAGGAACAAGGAAAACTAGAGAGGCCAACAGGGACCAAGTTCAAGATCATTTAGTTTGCTTTTCAGGAATTTATATGATTCTACAAATGCACATATGTATTCATATACACAGCACTCAAAACTTCCTAGCTCAATTTCATTTACTTGCTTTATGAGTTAGGCCTCAAAACCACAGCTCAGACTGTGCAAGTTCTCTGCCCAGGAACTGTGCCCAAGGTGGGGTCCACAACAGAGACAATGCTGAGGAGACCACAGCTGTGTACAGGAATTTGCCACTGCACACCCCCCCTGCCCCCCCAAACACACACACACACCCGCCAGTGCACACCACCATCATCGGAAACTTGATACACCCAGAAAGAAATGCTAGAGTTCACCAAAGCAGGTGACAATTACACATTAGCACTTCAAACGACGTCTCCTTAGTTCTCCTGAAGTGTAAGCATGTGTTTTGAAAAAAAGAGCATACACGTTTGAGGGGGAAGACCGCCCCATTTGCATGCTTTAAAGAATCAACACCTCCCTTCAGAACAAGTCTGGGATGTTTTCATCTGCCGCAATCTCTGCTCCTCAAGGATGAATCTACAGTCATGGGAGAGCCAGAATTTCAGGTGCACAGCGTGAGCCAGGTCCTTCCCTCTGATACATATAGAAACATACCTCCAACATCAGTGGGAGCCTCATTTATATGTGCATGCACATATTTGTATCATTTACACAGGTAAACTGCCAGTAAATCAAGTGCAAGCAAAGAATCTACTCCTTACAGACAGGTTCAAATAAACGTTTAGAGAACACTCACATGTGTCTTAAAAAGGCTACTGAATACACTCTGCAACTAGCTGAATGAATTCCTGTTCATCATTGTATTATGTTTTGTATGTTCAGAAATCTAGAGACATTCAAACTGCTAGGACGGTGAACAACGTATGTTAAACCTTTAATCTTCTTCAATTGTCTAGCTGTGCTTCATTCCATGAAGAAACAAATTATCATTACAGATTCTGAGCACACTATTCTGCACTGATTAGAAAAGATGAAAACGAGAAACTTTGCCAGCATAATAAATTTGTGCTCTTTTGCTACACACATTTGCAAAAAAATCACAGTACGATTTCTAGAGTTTTGGCTACTTAAGACAGGCTTCTGTTTCTAATACCGGTGAACTGCGCAAATGCCAGGTCCAGAAACAGCAATTCTGAACAGTACTCATGCCCATTTTACAAGTTTGTGATGGAAGGGAATATATGTTTCATACAGATTTAACATACATACAGGTGGACTCCTACAGTTTCAAAAAAAGTTCATTTCTGCCCCAATTTTGCACGTCTTTCTACAGCACTTTGGTTTTACTCTGGGGTGTTTTTTTTCTTCTACAAAGAATTATATGTCCACAGTAAGGCAACTCCAAAATAGTAGTGGGTTTGAACTTCTTGAAAATTGTTCAACCGGTTTTATTCATCCAGCTTAAAGTCAAATCATTGTAGAAACTTTGCAAGCCATATTTGGCAATGTTCTTCAAGAGCAGTTACGACACAGGATTATTGTTATTTAGTTGGAGTGGAACGTTCTGTATGTATAAAACTTGTGCATATTGTAATGAGTAACTTAAGTGTGGCTGAAGAGTTTATAAGCACAAAAATCAGCAAGTACAGCATTCAGCTCTTAAATACTGTGCAAAAAAATGAACAGTTTTTGGGTGAGGCAGCAGATTCTTGTTTTTTTGGTTTGGTTTTAAAAAAAAAAAAAAGACCCTGAGTAGTTTAGATCCTGATTGTGCTTTATCTCCTTTATCTCCTCCAAAGATTGGGAAGACTGCAAGAAGCCAAACAGATTGCAAGCTGTATCTGAGAAGAACCGTGAGCTGCAGACTCAGCTACAGATCTTGTGGCCACAACCTCATATAAAGCCTTCAAGTCATACATTTTTTCAAAATTATACCTACTAGCAACCTTGGCTCTGTTTACAGAATTGCAATTGCAAAAATCCACTTAGCTCATTTTGTGATCCTGCTTTAACAAGTAAGATTTTTACTCCATGCCGATCTACTTCAGTAGAGGTAAGCGCTGGGCACCGCTGTCAGGATTTAGCCTGCTAACTCTTGTTTGCCTGCTTCACTACTAAAAACAGTAGCTGGCATAACGTGCAAGAAAGAAACTTAAGATCACCAGTTGCACCGAAGGAAAATCGTGGTATGTATATTGTGGCCTGATCTGTGCACTGGCATTTTGGTTGGACTGCCAGCATTTCTGAGAACTCCTTATCTGTAAGTGGGGCTGTCAGAGTACACCACCAAAATGATCAGGGAGTCCTCCGTCTTCTCGGCAATGTGTCTCCTCTCATTCATGTTGCACAGATAGGCTTTCACAGCAGACTGTGATTCACGTGTGAGGAATGTTTGGTAGATATCCCCACAGAGCCCGCAGACTGCGGTTACTGCTTTCATTTGCAGCAATCTGAAGATTCATGTTTCTCTCGTTAAATCAGTGATGACACAGTGAAGTACAGGTCTGGGCATAGTCCAGGTTCATAATGAACATCTACAAGTATTTCACAGAATATCTATACACACACAGTTCACATACAGACATTCTATATTCATTTGCAATTTGATCATATGTGCTTCATAGATAGGCCCATTAATTTCTGCAAATACACCACGCCACTAAAAATAAATCTTTACTCTCCAAGAGCAGTAATACCATACTTTCAACACTGCAGAAGGTGTTGATTAGCCTCCCGCTTGGCAACCTTGTAAAGCATTACACAGGCTGAGTTTTACGTACCAACCAATTTCCATGAGTCTTCTCGCCATATATAAAAATTAATCACTTTGCTTAAGAACTTTGCAGAACCAGACCTTGGCTTTGTAATGTCACACTTGAGAGAGAAGGACTTCATTTTTATATTTCACGTGGGTCTTAAAACTGATCTTTTCGTGTTGCAAATACTTCCTCAAACTAACCATGGAAATTTGGACCTGGGGCTGTATGTGCCGGTGAGGTGCATGTGGAGTATCTCCCATAATTTGTTAATCATCAGACACTTTCTCATTCCTTCCTTTTCCTGCCTGTTTTCATGAAAATGATGTTCAATGACATATGTTCAAGGCCTTTTCAAAAGAACAAAAACAGAGGTAGGAAGCACAGGTCAAAAAGGGAAACGAAGGGAAAAAGGAAAGGAGAAAAAGAGAGGCCATCAGGAAAACAGTGCAAATAGCTGTACTGGCACTCTTCATCTTCTAACGAAAACTGTAGTAAGGACATTTATTACCTTAGAAAAAGCTAATAATCATTGGGAGCTTATTAGAAGTGAATAAATAAAAGCAGAGGCCTCTATATGTACCAAAGGTAACACGGTGTCCTTCTCCTTGGTGCTTTTGAGAAGTTTCAATGCAATGATGCAAACAAGAAGAGACTTTCAACACTGCTTGCCTACTGAGCCCATAAAATAACAATTCAGTGATAATTTTAATTAAAAAGTCCTCCACAGTTTTGTGTCTAGTTACCCCCCAGTGTGCCCTTCTTCTCTGTTCTACCTCTATACAGTCAAGTATCTTCTTAAACCTTACCCATCTTGGGGCAACTTTTAGCCATCTCTTGATAGTAAATAAGTGAATTGCTCTGAGACAAAGCTATTAAAAAAAAAGCTGTGATAGCTAGATGTAACAAATGGCATGAAGTAGAGTATTTCGTACAGTTTTGTCAACAAGATTTATACCTATGTCCAGTGATTCTATCAAAACATGGTATTGCATGCTCTGCTGAAGAAAAGATCATTTCCTGTCCTTTCCACAACCAAGCACATCATCTCCTTCAGTAACTACCACATAGCAATTATCCACATTATGCCTGAGAAAAAGCAGTTACAGGAAAGTATTTAAATCCATAAATAGTGCAGGATTTTCTTTTGCTGTTGTTTAACAACTAGAGCCAATGCTAGGTGACAAAGACAGATCCCCACACCTCCAAGCAGCACTTTCCACAGAACGGTTTAGGAACTGCTGCTGAAACACACTTGGCTGAAACACATATGCGCTGAGCAGCAAACTGAGGAGCCTGCTGAATATGCTATGATTTGCACCTTGCAAAACCCTGTTTAATAAAGCAAGCAATTCTTGTGAGCCTGGGATGAATGAAGCCTGCTGCTTCATGAGTTTACATCTTACGTGTGCTTGATGCTGATGTCTAAAAACAGCAGAAAACTTTTTTGCCATGACTGAGGCAGACTGTAAAGCAGGGTGGTTTTAGGATCACTCTTACATGCTGTGTGTTTCCACAAAACTCGCAGAACAAAAATACCTGAAAATTTGTCAAAATCAGTTAATACTAGCCATAGTTTCAAAAAGTATTTTAAAGGGAGGGTTACATGAACAGACACATTGCATGTGATGGGAGAAACTTCGCTTCTGCAGAAAACCAAGTTTAAAATATTCTAACCTATGAAATCAAACTGAACTCCACTTACCTTAGTGTTCATACAAGACTTTCCACGTTTATACTCTTTGTGACTTGCTCTTTTATCAAGCTTGTTCCACAAAGCTTTGGCCTTCCATGTGGTCACTCTTGACTTCAGTTTGGTGTAAAAGTTTCTATTGTCCAAAGGATCTAATTCAAGTTGGCGAGTGAGGATATTAAAGGCCTGAATGGTACCTTTGCACGTTGATGCTTGTACGAAGTTTTCAAATATCTGGCCAGCTTGGCTGTATTTTTCATCATCGTTTTCCCCCATGTTCTGAGAAAAGTGTTTGAATAGGATTAAGCTGGAGCTCTCGTGCTGGGGTACAGGTAATCAACACTACCAAGTACTTCCAAGCATATTATTCCTAGAAAAGACAAACACAGGTCATGTTAAAGCAGGTTCTGCCTAACAAAATTAAACCCACAAACTGCATATCCAGTATGAACATAAAACCAGAGCATATGGTGACCGGACAACCAGGTACAAAAAGTTAGTAGTGGCATCCAAGGGAAGCGTTACAAATAAACATGATATGTGTGTGCTGTCATGACATGTACTTCACAAAGACTGTTATAAAAACCCTACAAACTCAAGTCTACTGCTTCAAAATTTTGTTCAGTGATAAGTGCTAGGTAACAGATGAAGAAAAACCCAATGTCCAGATGCTTTTCCCAAGCAGAATTTATGTCGCAGCAAGTAAACATCTGGTAACGTTCTGGTATTAAGAATTCTCAGAAACCTGCCTTCAAAAGTCAACACTATTTGAGGGAATTTTCTCCTGTTGCACAAGCTAGGGCCAGGAGCGCAGCTTAGCCAGAGCAATTTAGAATTTGCACAATCACTTGCCACGAGCACATGCACAAAACAGGCTAAGCAGAAACATGATCACAATGTTACACCAAAACTGAAGAAACAGAAAACAACTAACCACAGAGAGCTCCCCTTTTTCTCTCTTGCCAAAATGAGAAACGGTTTGGTGCTCTAGTGCATAGAAAGGAATTTTATCTCCACGTCTCCACATGTTAAATGCTAAAGTTATATGTTTGGAGTCTCACCTTGTCATGTGCTGATGATACAAAGTAATGATTGTTTGGCCCACTAAGCCCCACTGGCTTTTCCTAGTAACACGATCACTGTCAAACTGTGCCTGATACTCCAGATAAATACCCTTACATTCTGTAAGGAAAATGCTATTCAAAATTAACATAAGTTTGAAAGAACTAAAATACTTTCATTGCGGCACTCCCTTATCCTTCTTTAACCTTGCTCTCAATCCGTAATGGGGAGTGTCTTAGAGTGAGCCAAGGTCCACAGAAAATATCCAAGTGGCTTTCACATTTTCCAAGAAAATTGTTACAGGTTATGGATAAACTTGTCCTCAGAAGAGGGTCTACCGGGACTCAGGTCCAAAGATTTAAGTCATGTATTCTTTTTCTTGCTATTAAAGAATTATCTGCCAGTCCAAGAAACCAAAAACTAAATCAATGCTTGCCTAACCTCCCACATAATTAGTTATTTTGCTTGGAACATCATCTGTTGGCTGATAGTTTTAGAATAAATTGTCAGAAAGGCCTTTGAAGTTATGCTTTTTAATTTAACACTGCTCACAAACTATTCATTCTCTGCTTGCACTTCCTTCAAAGAAGAAAAAAGAAAACATAACCAGTGTATTTAAGTAAAGAAGAGCCTACCATGTCTATCTTGCAATCCTCTAATACAGAAAAATATTATGCAACTTATTAAAGTGATCCCATGCGGAGATAGAAGGAAGCATTTGGAATACTCACATTCCCTGGCTGCACTCAAAATAAATAACCTTTGTGTGCACATCATCAGTCTGTTGTTGGTTTGTGGGTAGAATAAATTGGCAATGTTGAGAGTTTGTACATTTCCTTAGACCAAATGTCATGATTAAATATTTGGTGCCAAGAATAAGTCAGGAAATTTTTGTTTTCCCCTCTGAATACTTCATTTATAGTATGCTCCATGCCCTTTTCTGAAGAGCTTTGTGGCTTTGTGAGGTAAAAGCACAAACATTTTATATGCCCCAACTTCCAGAAGGTCTAATTTTTCAAGAAACTGAGTGCCGTGAACTTTCATTGACTCAAAAGGAGTTCAGGGCATCCAGCACCTTTCCAGGTTTAAGTCCTCAATGATTAATGAGCAAACCCCTCCAATATTGCATGCTGGCAGGAGGGTGCCCAGCCACCTTCGCTACCCCGGTGTGGGGGCAAGGGGGGCCCAGCGTTACCCTTGCCAGCCCCAGCTTTGGGAACACAGAGCTACACAGCAGTTTTTGGGTCAGTCCAAAACCGGCCAATAGATCCAGAAGTTCCTAGGGGAAGGGCAAAGGTAAGGGACTGCCGTGCAGAGAGCCTGATGCACGTCTGGGCTTAAGCTGTACACAGGAGTGCTATTACAAGGGGGGAAGGTAACACAGGGCAACTAAAGATAGCAACAGCACAGTGTAAGATGCTACAATGCAGCTTAAACAGCTTAATATACAGGCACCCCAGGTTTTGAGGCCCACTGAAAAAAAGAATTAAAATCAAGCATAAGCACTTTACCCGACTTCCATACCTGCCTGGGATTTTTTATAATAGAAAAGCCAAAGTATTTTTCTTTTCTCTCAAAAATAATTAGGAATAGTTTCTTGGGGAGTGGAGAAGTGTCAGTGAAATGTTTCACTTCGGACATTTCAGCTAAGGGAGTGGCAGACAGATTAGGTTTTCTTAATTACAATAAGCTCACATCGCTACTGCCTCAGCGCTACCAAAGGCTCTGACTGACTTAATAGCTATAAAACAATACTTCCTCTCCACTCTTTTCATTAGCTCACCACGAGACTGTTATCATGTTCACATAACACAAGTATCTTTAAAAGTTTAACTCTGGCATAATTCGTAAGTCTGATCACAAGCTCTTTAATTTAACATCTTTTCTGCTCCCAGAGAGATTTTTATAGCCTCAGCTGTTTGCATCCAGCAAGGAAGGCGGGGGGAAGAAAAGCTAAAAGAGTAGAGCCGTATCTGAACCAACCAAAGAAGAAAAGCAGCATGTGCCAGGGCTGATAACAGTGTGGAGAAGACAGAAGAGATGGTCAGCAGCCACTGTGGGCAAAGGGAAGGGGAAGAAAACATTTTTAGCGTAATGCAAACCAGTGGAAGTAGGTGTCGCACGCACACACAAACACACGCAGCAGGCCTGGGCTTCCTCTGCCTTTCCACGGGGGAAGCGAGCAGCTGGGAAGGACAGCCAGGACACCTTCCCCAGCCTTTAAACTTCCCCCCTCCAACACCACAAAGCCAGGACTGAGGCTACTCTTTCTGGGCACACAGTCTTCTCCTCATGAACTTCCAAAACACTCCCATCTCGTCCACACTGAAACGCTGTGGAGTGGCATCTCAGCAGAGACATTTGCTCACCAGTGAAGCATTTCTCCTCGCTGTGTCAGAGGTCACGTTCTCCAAAAAAGCCACATTTTGTGGTCAGAAAGGCAGGATGAGACAGGAGACTCTGGTTACTGGGGTTTCCGGCTTGCTGGAAGCACCACTTGTTTTCTCTTTTTTTTGGCATGAACACTGTCTTGACAGATGATAGAGAAGATGATGGTGCTCTAAGTATATGGAAAAGTATGCATTTTTTTCTGAGTCATCATCAATATTTCACTCCAGTATTGTACATAACTCACTACAAACAATGCAATAAAGACAAGAAGTTGAACAGAGTAATTTTTCACTATAATTAAAGTTTTCTGTTCTGTAACTGTCTCAAAGATTTAAGAGACGATGCATAAACTGCTTACCTGTAGTGGGGAAAAAAAAAACAAAACAACAAACCAGTGTTTGGGGAAATACCTGAGTTCTTAGAATATTATAATTTATCTTATTATTATTAATTTTTTCCCTTCATCATATAGATCACTCTAGGAATGAAAGACGGATCCCAAAAGCCTCATCAAGGTGAGTATTGATGCTGAAACTGCAAACTATGCTTTTCAAAGCGACTATCAAACTTCCGCTGGAAGCACAATCCAAAGATCTAATGAAGTTTATTTGAAACTTTACTGAAGAGGTACAGAGCCCAATAAAAATTTGGGCCACAGAAAGGAAGAGAATTAGAGAGCAGGAAACAGCCTGGACAAACAGTTCTTTTAAGTCAGAACTGAAACATCCATGGGTTAGATTCACACCTAACAAGAACTGTCTTTTTAGGTCCCACGCATGAAGTATCAAGCACACATGAGAATTTGGCCTTCCACACAGCTTCCCGTGGTATTACAGGAGTCTCTGGAGGGCTCCCAGACACGAAGTGCAGGCACTGGAAAGAAGAATGGTTGCATTTTGAGGATCCCTTCTACCTTAGAAAGTTAGCCTGACCTCCTTTCTGCCTCCAGCTGGGGGCAAACAGGAATGTCAGGTAAGAAAAGCTGAGAAGTGCTGTTCATGCCTCGTGGCTACCCAAGGAGAAAATGAAGATCTTATTACAACTTAAAGGAAAGTAGTGCAAAAGGGACAGAGAGAAAGTAGAAATTAAAGCAATGGTGCATGTACAGGTGTATACATATGAAAGCAAATGCCTCCAGTCTTGGCTGATACTTCCTGTCAGTGAAACAAGCTCTGTTACTGCAGATGATTTTGAGAATAGTGGAAAAAATGCCTCCACTGTCCGGGTAATTCCGCTAATTATCACTAGTTAAATGGATGTATGGAGCTGGTTCACATCTGCACATGAAGCCTGTCAGCATAATAGAGCAAGCAATAAAGTTGACATATAGTAGTCATTAAATGAAAACAACTTAAATTTTTGACAGCAGTACCACGTGAATTGCTTGTCAGCAGTGTTTCGAGGTGGTATGCTCAAAAATTAAAAAAAAAATTTTTTTGGCTTAGTTGTTCCACTAGAGAGAGAACAATCCTAATTTTAATTCAAACTTGTGGCACTTAAGTCTTTCCTTAGTCCCTTAATGCTCTGTTTCTAGTATTATAGAACATACTCCTCTGGGAGATTGGAAAAGAATTAAATTCCTCGCATTTCAGTACCACTAATCCTGATTCTGTTTTCAATACAGCCCTAATTCTGCCATGTTTACTGAGAATAAATTCAGTTTGGCACGCAGGATACAATAGTTTTATTGTTTGCTTAAGGTTAGAAACACCAACAGAAACAAGAGACTGGATTCTGCAGCATCTATAGTAATCATTTTCTTTGGCCCTTCCTCATCATCAGTAAAAACTACAGTATTTCTGCTGTCTCTTCCCTGACGTAACTGTCTAAAATCTCAATACCATTACAATAAATGAAATTTGCAAGAGAGACTGGCTGTGTTTACAGGACCTTCTAGGTTTTTCAACTTAGTTGCTACTCAACATTAGACACTTTGTTTTCATGGTGACCATTTTAAATATAAATATTTCTATCGAGAGAAAACATAGCTTTTTGGTGGTTTGGTTTCTTTGCATGTTTTCCTAGAACTGACATAAAAGGAAAAAAAAAAAAACTTAAAATGTGATCCTGCTAACAACTGAAGCTCTCCTTTGCTTTGCTTATAAAATTAGTTAAAAAAAACTCAAAAGTACATTTGCCTAAAACTTGTTTCCTATTGGTGACAAATAGAAAACACATTTCTTAAGATGCACAATCCTAACAAAAACATCAACGAACAGAAATAGCTTCTGAACAAAGCCTCGCGAACAGTCTCTCTGTATAAACAGACAGATTACTTTTCTGCATTTTTATGAAAAGCTGACTTCCACAGAACTCCTGCAAAATAACTTTTCGGGCCAAGTATGGAATTCAAAACAGTTCCTACCAAGACACTGTGTGCCTATGAACTTACAAGGTTACTGTACAAGCTATCAGCTTGTTTTGCCGAAGTTATACGAGACATTTCAAACATAAGCCTTCCAACAAGTGCTGCTGTTGGATTTAACCTGCTACATCTGGAATCATCCCACAATAAAATATAGCTGGAAGCATGTGCACAAGGACACTAACACTTTGCAGTAAATATTTTAGATACGTTCACAGGAAGCATGTAATAAAATGACCTATCTGTAGGATTTTATCTGCCACACAGACTAAGTCACATTTCACACATTTTAAAGTCGAAAGCTTTAAAAAATAGTCATTTGCTTCTTGATATTACCAGTCTGAGCTTTCCGGTGTTACTGTGGCAATACACTAAGACACTGACAAGAAAAATGAGATCAACCACATAAGCCAGCAGCTTGCACATGTCTCCATTCATGCAAACGTACAGTGTTGGCATGGGTAAAACATGGAATGCTGCCCAAGGGTCCATAGGCATAATCCCAGAGGTGGGGGCTCAAACATTTGCCCCTGCCACAGGCGCTGGTGGGTCCAAGGCACGCTGCACTAGCTAGCTGCCGTACGGCCAACTCCTGCAACCCA
Source organism: Sagittarius serpentarius (assembly GCA_034782735.1). Taxonomy (NCBI): domain Eukaryota; kingdom Metazoa; phylum Chordata; class Aves; order Accipitriformes; family Sagittariidae; genus Sagittarius; species Sagittarius serpentarius. The sequence goes on along the minus strand of JAVKLA010000021.1, from coordinate 18,737,309 downwards.
GATTTCAGATAACACAGAACAGAAAACTGGCAATCACAGGGTTCACACCGTTCTGCCGCCCGCACAGGAAGTCCTGTGAGCATCACTAAAACCCCCGGATGCTCATTTTGCAAAGCACAGGCACAAGTATTTCAAATGAATGACAAAACATAATTTTCCAGGCATCTGAATGCAGCATATACTTAAACTACTCATCAGAAATACTGATGCACTTCAGAGGACTGAGTTGTAAACAAAGAATTTTTTTTTTTTTTTAAGTAACGGTGTTGTACCTATACCACTGGAAATTAAAGTCCAATGGTTTTGAGGAAAAAATATCTCTAGCCCAATTATTATTCTGTGCAGGTTACAGTGAGTATTTTAAAACTATTATTTCTAGCAGGGGTGCCAAAAGCTCTATTACAAGGTCCCAGGTTTCCATATAGTCTATGTCTTCAAAGCTAACTGTAGATGATTAAGCCACAGTACTAGGGGTTAATGTTATGCATAAAGAAGATATTAAAACCTGACTCTTGTTTAGACTGGTTACAAGAAAGAACATTTTTCATCTCTGTTGCAGTAGATTAGAAACACAACATAAATAATAGTAGAAAGTTTATGCTGATGTTCTCCTAGGTTAGGATCACAAGAGCAAAGGAAAAAAGTATACCATAAGGATAACATCAGCCAGCAAGCAAACGTACCTCTTAAGAAAAGGCACCTGTTATTTAAGTTAGAAAGATGTTATGAAAATACTGTCAGTGAAAACAATTAAAAGGACAAACTTTAAGGTCTCTGAAAATCCTGCCTTTCTTTTCATGTAGCGACATCTATAATTTCAAGCTCACAAACCGGAACAGCAGAGATATAAAAGTTAATCACAGAACAAGCAATGGATTAGGGTTTTTTTGATCAGTGCAAGATTTTCTGCTTTCAGTAGGATGCTAGGATATTGGGCCAGACTAATTCAGAGAGCAAGTAATATCCTATTTACCACTACCGAAATCACATCCAGCAGGGAGGCAGGACCAGGTGTGTTGAGCAGGGGCAAACGGCCAGAGAGGATGGTGGAGCAGGAGCTCCGGCACCACTCCTGCTTGGCTGCCAGTGGCAGCTTCGACATCCCGCTGCCTCTCGCAGCCCCGTGTCCTCCTCTCTGCTCCTCACCCTCTGGTCACAGGGAAAACTTAGATGGCACAACTGTGTCTGTGAGGAACATGAAAAAACATATACCCACTAGCTGACAGAGCTATGTCAGCAAAATCCCTGGCATAGCTACAGCTATACCAACAAAATCAAGCCACACTTGACAGCAGCAGTTCCTCTAGTACAGCTTTCCCTTTGTATGCATGGACACATAATTACGGAGGTAAATACAGCATGAAAAAAGAACAAATGCATGAAACAGGAAAAAGCAGACTCTCTTATTCAGGAATCATGGAAGTAACGTTGGTTCGTGACACTTTGAGAATAAGGATAATCCAGAAGGACAGGGCAGCGAGATTGGCTATGAACTGACGCAGCAACAGAAGACTGCAAAGGCTTCTGGCAGTGCCCGAGGAGGTGCCGCCACATTTCTAGGCAGCTGGCAGCCCCCAGCAAGGAGAATGGGGGGCAAAGGGGGCCACCAGTCTCCATGCCTTCCTGCTCTCTCCAGCTGGAAGCCACCCAGATACAGCCTGTCCCCTTACTGTGGCCGCTCTTGACCCAGAGGGGCTACGGAGCAGAGAAAGGTGACCAGCACTGCTGCTGCTCAAACTGAGAACTGCCCAAAGGCATCAGGTGAAGACACCAGAAAGTGCCTTGCAGCGAGGGACCAGAGAACCATGGATACCAAAATAAGACTGTCTTTTGTTTCCCCTCAGGATTTCTGTGAGAAAGGAAATTAGTTTGTTTTGTTTTTAAGCAAAAATATGAAATTATGGCTGTGCTGAAGCAAACTGCCCAGAATATGTCTTGGGGGAAGAAAAAGAACAGTACCAATGTTAGCTTTCACAGAATACATGCCAAAAGCTCTCTGGAGTATGTTTCAGACTGTCTTTCCACGTGTGGATCTCTGGTTATGCCTTCTCTGCAGTATGTTTCCCTCTCGTTATTGGGGCTGCGGCAATTACCCAAGAGCTGAACAGAGGGAATAAACAGTCAGCACAAGGGCTGCAAGACCCCGAGGGCTCCAGGCCACAATAATTCATTTGGCAGAGCTGCCCTCATCTGTAGACATCAGACTTCCAGATCAGTAACCAGGATTAATCCACTGAAAACACAGACAGTATTGCATTGCCAATCAACAAAGAAATAAAACATTCTAGGCAATATTTTATATGCATACACATATGCTTTTATGAATCAACACATTCCATTGTTATAATTTTTTTAATGTAAGCTAGCACACAATACTTCCTGCGGCTTATTGGGGTATTAATGTTATCAGTCACACTGAAATCCATGGGAACCACAAGTAAGTTAAAGAAAGAGAAAAAGAATAGAAAAAAAAAAAAAAACCAAAAGCAGTTTTGAGTTGTGAATGATAGGCTTCTCGGTTAGAGTAATGTCAATTCACCACTGAAAACCAGCCATTGAACGACAGCGGAGAACTCTGAAGCCGCACCCAGACAAGTCAGCCAGAGGGTGGTGGAAAACCAGAAAATTTAGGTTAAACACCAAACTCTGCTCCAGGGAACATTTACATGAGAAGACAAAAAAGAAAGTAAGCTACTGGGATTGCTTTATATCTGTTTTCTTTTTTTTTGTGCTTGTGAACTGGACCCATAGTTACCAGAAGAGACTAGAAAAGACATCGCTTCTGAAAGTAGAAACATTATTTTTGGAATAAAATGTGCAGGACACTTTCTACCCTCTCAGCCTTGACTTCCCCCCAAAAAATGAAGAAAAACAAAGTATAAAAAACCCAAATAAAGATTCCAAGAGAGTTACAAATACATCATCCATTTCTGCTGCAGAAAAATCCGCTCAAACAACAAAATACATCTTGAAACATTATTTTTGGGAAATCCATTAGAAAAAAAAACACAACAGTGGGAATAAAATGTTAGGAAGCAGCCCCTTCAAAAAAAACCTCTAAGGGCAGAACATCATTCACCAATAATAGGAGAGATGACAAATGCATCACTGCTTTTACAAGGCAAGCCAGGATATAGCCAGAATTAAATTATGATTCATCTTCTCCAGCACATAAAAGTTTACTAGAAAATGTGAAACACCAAAAAACCACTTCTTAATAGTAATTGTTCATCACACAGTCTGGTTCCAGAAGCCTGAGGTTTAAATCCTCTGTGTTAGTCCTGTCAACAATACTGAAGTTCAGAGGTAGATGCAACTTCGCATATTAAAGTCTTTATGCAACACGGGCCATTTGCTTCCAATCACCTATCAAGCAGAATCACCTATGCTTAAATACACTGAAGATATCATCAGGCTCTTCATTAGTCATTCTTTCATTTGGAAAATTTGTTTTTCTATGTACCTGTACTTCACTGCACGTAAGCAGGCAGACACTGTAGGAACACACAGGCACTTCCAAACTTTGCCAAGGCAAAGAACAATGTAATTTTTTTCTAAAAAGTTACTTTTCTCACTGTTATCAAGTCCTAACATTTGCTTCACTGTATACAAGATTCAGTTTCTTAATGAAAGGATGCATCTGTAGGAGGCTGTGGCCAACATCAACACATACATACCTGAAAGTCAACCTTAACAGTGCTTTTAAAGAGTTGACCATGTGTAGGTGCAAAAACATTGCAGCTATGTTAGACATATCCAGAAAGTTTTAGGACAGTGTTACTGTTTCATTCCCATATATTAACATGAGGTTACGTGTAATAGCTACAGCTGTTTGGGGATCCTAAAATGACGCTATGTGATGACTACATGTTGCTTACTTGAGCATCATGTTTGCAGTACCACAGCAGATTAAAGGCATCATGTTTCTTCCCCTTTCTACAGCTACAGGAAGACAGAGCTAAAGCTGCTTTGGTGCCTCAACTCCGAAACAGTCTGTAATTTTCAGAGAGAGAAAGGATCAACTGGTTCTGGGTTTGCACCTAGTACACAAGGTCCTAATGAGAGCTGGCTTTGTTAGAGAAAACGATTTAGGAAGGAAAGTGGTTTACAGAAACATCTTGGGTCAATTTGGTTTTGCTGTAGCACAGCCCAGCCTCCGCCAGCCAGTTGGATGCCCACTGGCCCATGCCTCAGTGCTGCTAGCCCCACAGGGCCGCACCAGGGAGGGCCAGCACGGTCCCTGCGTGGTCCCCGAGGCTGAGCCAGCACAGCCCACCTCCCCTGGGGGCTGTGCTCCTCCCGCACTGTGCCTGCTCTGCAAAGAGCGCGAACTGGGGAACGGGAACCGTCAGAATACTGAAAGTTTTTACTCAAATTCTGATCAGAAGAAAACCCAAATTCCATTCATCCAATGTGCTTACATAAAGCAAATGAACTGAAGACATGAAGATGTATTTTATTATTACAGCTCCTTCGTATATAGTTCACACAATTTTAATATACCCCAACTTAGAGACCAAGAAGGAAAACAGAGAATTGACCATCAGAAAAAGGATGGAGAGAAAAATTTCTGGATGTAAGCTATGCACAAAGGAAATAGTTAAGTTCTCCACTTTACAAACGTGATTTTAAAAAAAAAGTTTTGTTACTGAGCCCGAGACCTCATATCGACTTGGACTTCTCTCGGGTTTTACATGAGGACAGACTTCTCTCTCTCTTCTGCATACAGGTAAACAGTATGGCTTTTATTTCTCTGAAATGTGCAACCAGATCTTTATCTCCACTCCAGTTAGCAAGCTTTAATTTACCAGGAATAGAGAGTTAGCTAATGCCCTAATACAGTGGCTGTATCACCACTGTGATTAAATGCTAACACAAGTACCCCAAGAGCTATATGCACAAAACAGCATAGGCTTTGTTACAGCATCTTTCAAAAGTAGGACATCCTTGGAGCTTACTCCACGGGGCTCTGAGTGTTCCTAAACCCACAAAACCAGCACAGAACTAGCCTTTACTTGTGTTGCACCGTCTTAGCTGTTTCATTACAGACTGCAGCAATTTGCATTTGCCATCGTGCTCTGCCTGACTTTTGGCGTAGGCATCAGCACGGAGGTGGCTGGGGATGGACAGGCACAGACGGAGGAGGGGATCTGTGTTTGGACCAGACCAAATTCTGCCATTGCCTCCATCACAGCACAGTGATAGATGCTGGTTTGGGACAAGCAGCTGAAGGACCCTCATACAACACCACTCACTACTCTGCTGCAAAGAAAACCCAGACTGGCAGAAACACCCCTAAAGATCTTTCAGCTTTGTAAAGCATTGGGGTGGGGGAAGAGAAAAGAAAAAAAGAACTTTAGAAGTACTGTTGGACAGTTTTTGCTCCTCAGCTTTTCTTTCCAGCTGGGACTTGTGGGGTTTTTTTTTAATAAGATACATGAATTTTTTTTTTTTTCTCCCCCAAACAGTTGCTTGGAACTGCTGCTTGGATTACCAAAGAGAATGAGCAAGCAATACACTGCATAAAGCAAAGAAAAGCAATGATATTTGCTGAAGTAAAAGCTGAATTATGATGCATTTACAATTGCCGTATTTCCCCTTTCAGTTTTGAACTGAAGTTAAAAACAGGTTCTTCAGTACATGCTGCACCCACAGGCATGTGATCACAATTGAGTTTCAGGTATCGTGCAGTTATTGCATGGAGGGAAGAAAAAAAAAAAAGAATTAAAAAGAGGCATACACCAGGCGTTTTGGACACTTGGCAAATCGGGTCCAAATGGATAACTGGCACAGTATGAGCTCACCCGCATGGGTAAAAAAAAAAAAAACCTGAGTCAACATACAAACTAAACTTCAGATGAAATAATCGGGAGAGGAAGAAGTATGGAACAAGTTTAGAGGGTATTTATATCAGCTCTGCAAGCCAAATTTTCAAGGAACAGTGCTTCCTTTTGCATGCAAGTCACACTACAGCCAGATATTACTTAAAAGGAAACTCTCAAAGCAGTAGCCAAAGGGGGAAAAAAAAAAAAGGCACAGCAGCATGAAAAAAAGCTTGTTTGCCAGTCAAGATATTTCCATAATGCATTTCCAAATCAGAAATCCTTATGAAAGGGAACCAGGAAGTGACTGCAACAGTCACAGAATCAGTCCATTTCTTTAAGGTACAACAGGAGAGTTTTCACCCCTGCCCTCATTTCTGCCAAGCACAGATCACTATGAAATGCATAAAGTTAAAGTACTTCAGAACCTCCCCTGTGTGTAGCACAGATTACCACAGCAAAGGCTTTGAACATCAGTGTCTCTTTGGTGGTGCTTCTGGTGCCTGGTGCAGCTAGGCAGGATCAGAGGGCAGTCAGACCTCATGTTTCTATCAAGGCTAGACCGAGCATGACTTCTTCATTGATGCTATCAACTTCAGGGAATTCCTTTCAAACAAGGTTCATCAGACATACCACTGTCTGCACCTAGGGAAAACGGGCTCCTTTCTAGCCAGATTAGCCTGCTACCTTAAACTGCATTTAAAACCACACACATGCACATCCAAGGATATATTACAGTGGTTCGACTTGTGAGCACATATCCCAGGGCTCCTGCTGCCACTACTGATGTAGAGCCTTTCATGAAAAACTCTTTTGATGCATTTCATACGATGGTTTATCTGTGCTTCATGATCCAAAATCCTCCTCACCCCACCCCATACAGCTGGGGCTCTTCCACCTCTGCCCGCTGCTGACCATGGGTCCTGCTAGTGAACAGGACCAGCGTGCCTCCTCTGGGGGAGCAACACAAGCACACTGAGAAAAACTCAAAAGCCACAGTAATGAAGCATTTGCTTACCAGATGCCCTAAAGCAGCAAGTCGACAACATCCAGAGCAGTTTATTCCTAGCTTTTCATGATTGACATGATAGGATTCTTCAATTATTAGGTTTTTTTTCACCATAACAAAAGATGCCAAACATTTGCACAAAAGGAGACTAAAAAAATTGTTAAGAGGCGTGAGTTACAGATGTTGAGTTACAGGAGTGACCACTACAATCTCTCCTGTTGTTGCCCGTAAGGTGTTCACGTGAAACGGCACTTTGAATATATAAATTGGGTCTAAGGGAGATTACTAGAAAAAAGTGCAGAAGGCAGCACTTTGTTAGATTCCTAATACCCAGTGTATCAACTAATTATGAATCAACTTTCGCAGAGCATGTTTCCCCAAGGCATCTTGGCAGGCAGTGTATGGCAATGCATGGACAGTTCACCTCAGTATTTTCAGGTCAGACTATATCCTAAATGGGTCAGTGCAACACCAGTCGGAAAGCACCCTTCCCTTCTAAAAAGAGAAGCTGACAGCTTTGTGCAGGTCCCTTATGGGCCGCCTTCTTGCAGCTGGGGCTGCTGCACTTCCACGATTACTCCTTTTACCTCATGGCAGACCTTTATTGGCAGGGCCGCTCCGGAGTAACCACGTCTCAGTGCTCTGGCAGAGGTCTATTAGTCATCAGTGGGTTAAAAGGTCAGATTAGTAAATCTGCTTAAGGCATACACCCGACAAACAGGGGCAAGGATGTCAACCAAGGACGTTCAGCACAGCCACTGCTAATGTGACTCCACTTCTCCGGATCTACAAAATGCCAGAGCAGGCAGAGGAAGCGTACTGCGCTCGCAGGCGCTACCTTCACGGAGTAAAGAGTCCACCCAGGCTCTGACAGACGGCTGTAACCTTACAGGCACACATATTCCATATGTTAAGTACAATAAATCCAACATGCTTGTATTTCCCAGACAGAAACCCCAGATTATTAGCAACAGTTAACAACACAATTACCACAGGAGTTCTGAAATGGATTTCTCTACATTCTTGCCTACACCCTATTTTTCTGATCCCTATGAGGCTGCACCCCTGTGCATCTCACAGTCTAAAGCTGAAAATTTTACTGTTGGAATTTTAATCAAAAGCGATAGGACCGTAATCCTGAATAAAGGCTTAGAGGAGACAAAAGGCAGGTAAAGGCAAAAAAGCCTGAATGAGCAACTAAAATACAGTTTTGGTAGAAGAAAAATGAACCCTTGGCCCAAGCCTCACTGCCACTTTGACACTTTCTTACAGAAGTTCACGACAGTTTTGTGACACTGACCAAAACCTTCAAGTCACAGTATCTTGAGTGAAATTTTTAAACATGCTATACAAGCAAAAAGTTCAGCTGTTTCCACCTCCCCTTAGCACTGGCAAGGTTGTCATTACACTGTGTCACTGCTGTGAAACAAATCCAGTCATTTACAGTTGCACCACAGAGAAGATGGCTCTGCTGAAAACAGGGGAGGGACTGCATCTGCTGGGGTGTGCCAAGCGAAACTCAGCAGCATCACAGCGCATGACTAAGCATGTATTCGGGTACGTCAATACTCATCCAACAATTTGAAAATAAAGGTCATTTCTTCTTATCTCCTTCACCCCACCAATCTGTGAATATGGGAAAGACAGAACACTGCAAATTAAGTTTAAGAAGCCTTAATGAGAAAAAAACCACACCACACCACAAGATATGAAACAACTGTTCACACAGGACAGTGACTGTTAATATTCTATTTAAGATTAAAACATATCAGGTAAGAATTATTAGAAATTAGGATCCTATTTCTAAAAATAAAGGTGACTACAGTTACACCTGACAAAGACTATTCACGTGAATACAGACCTGTAAGGTAAATAAATAATTAATGTAAATGTTGCCTTTTTTACTTAATTCTAATTGTGAGAGGTAACACTTATGTTGTCAATACAAGTTTCTAATGACTAGGTCCAGAACAATCAATTCGTTTTCATTTTAAATTCCCCAGACATGGCAGGAAAGAGGAAAAACTCTCTCTCTTCCGGGTATCTTCCCCCAAGAAAGCAGAATAATCATTAAAATCATAATGGAATCATCAGCCAAAGGAAGAAAACACTGTTTGGCTTCACTTCCTCCTCCAAAATTAAAAACCACATTCACTTCAGCTCTGCGTCTGGCATCATATTCCAGCAAAATGTTAGACAACAGACAAAACCCGTAAGGAAAGTAGAAAATTTGGATTAAAAACACGCGCTGCTTCTTACTATGACAAAGGTGTATTTTTCTCATTAGAGAAACAGTCATTAAAAATAAATGTAACAAAGGCTTCCATGAACTCATCGGAAGCACTGATCACAGCCTTACAGAGTCTCTTGATAGCTAGTAGGAAAGTTAGATGAAGCAATGAAGTAAGTTTTCTTTCTACTTTGTAGAAGTCCTAGTAATACTCTCTCACACACATTTTCAATAAACTTTGCACGTGGATTGGCATATTGGCTGCACGACAGCCGATTAGGCAGAGGAAAGCCTTGCCATTCTTTGCTTGTCTGTATGTTACTTCAGTAGAGCAAGTAAAACTGAAAAGCATTGGTTCACAGTCTCTTTGCGCACTAGAACTATTAGAGTAAAAAAACCTGCGATGTATCTGCATCAATATTTACTTCTAAATTAAGGGGTTTTATGCAAATGCAGACCTTCTATACTATATATGCCATTCCTTTATTTAATCTTAGAAATCAATGAACTAAAAGAGACGCTTAAATAATTATACAGCTATTTTCCAGAAGACGGTTTGTAGTTATACTGGCTTAAGATGTCAAATGAGCCAGATTGCCTTACGAACATGCATCCTATTAAGTTCTGGGTCATTTATGTCCTATTGAATGTTTTACTTGTCAAAGAAGCCACAAAGCTTTACCTCAAAGGGCAAGAGAGTTTCATATTGACATTGCTTTGTAGAACTACCTGCTTTGCCTGACCACCTGACGGATGCATACGAATGCTCCGTTAGAAAAAGCTGAGTCAAGAAATTCTGTCAAACACAGCGTTAAGTCATTTGTGTATTTTATTGAACGTCAGGTTGAGCCTTGGTCTTACTTTTGTAAGAGGAAAATATTGTGAACACCACACAAAAATGTCTCACCTTGCTCTGAAATAGCTGTGTAATTCCTTTTGTTCTCTGTTAATGCATGATGAACATAAAATAAATGGGAGACAAATATTTTGACTCCATAACTGAGCCTGCAGATGCTTCTACATACAAGTTACTAATAATATCAATCCATTCATTAAGTCAGGTAGTAGTTAAAGCAGCAGCTATACACAGGTTCAGTAGTATATATTTAAATGCATTCATAAAGAAGGCCTTAAGATATTATCAAGCTTCTGCATTTGTCATGAAATAGCATTAGAAATATTGCTGGATCCCTACACATGCATGCATTCAGGAAAAAATCACAACTCCTTCCTCAGTAAAAAAGAAAATGGAGAGAAAGAAAATAATCCTGCCATTTGCATTTTTGCACAGGCAAGTGTTAGATAAAGACTTTGCTGATCTCCTTTCCCACATAAATACACAGAGGAAAACTCCCCATTGTGGAGTTTCATTCCCAGATTGGAAGGAAACCCAGACAGAAACCCTCTCTTCCAAGCGCGGGGCCAACATCCACCTCTGCCACCCACACCCAGGCCTCTGCCAAGCTCCTGGTGCATGCCACAGCTCTCCCTTCCTGCGCCAGCACCTGCTGCTTCGCATCTCCCCGCAAAGCCATCTCCCTCGCATCTCCCCGCAAAGCCATCTCCCTCGCAGGGCTGCTGTCAGCCCCAGGGTACCTAAACTCTGCGTTGCAGCACAAAATGTGCTGAACTGCCCGTGGCCCGCATTCCGCCGGAGTCCACCTCCAGGGCAGAAGTGGTGGTCCCGAAGCAATAAAGCCATTCCCCTCTGTATGCTATTCTATATTTATCTTGAAAATTGATATGTGAAGTATTCATTAAAATTACTCTGCAGAGGATACTGAAGGCAACTGCACAAAGCAGGTTGGCCTAGTGCACATTAACCTATTTTCCTGTCTGCTTATCTAAGCATCAAAGTCACAAATAAGATGCGGCTGACCTGTAGCACTGGTTGTGTCTTACTGTAAAGAGTAGCTCTGTAGTATGTGCTGGGGAGTATTACATTACTCATCACCCCTCTGCTGCAGTTTCAGCTCAGATACCTACTCTCAAATATATACCAGGTACCCAGGACAAGACCCACTGCTTCATTAAATATTTGGCACATTGCCTCAAATTGCCTTTGACACACAGAGTTATTTATACATCATGGCACACTGCATGCCTCTGCGACAAGATAGCATCACACAATACTGTATGTCAGGAATGCAGGCAACAGATTTAAACCAATCCCCGCTTCAAGACACTTTTACTAGGAAGCAGGTCACAAACTGAGTAATATCCGTTTTATTCACTGAAAAATGTATGCTATTCATTTCCAGGAAATAAAGTCAACCACCCTAATCCTTCTACCCTCTCACATACACCCCCCATCAGAACAACAGAAAGATGGTTTCTTTTGTCTTAACAGGTTCGCTGTTGGGATGTATTTAGTTCTTTATGCCAGCCTTATTCTTCCTAATGCATTTGCTAGGACACCTAATGTTGACTTGGTGCAAGGGCAGTCTTTCAGAGAGTAATTACAGCAAGAGGTATTTGGTTACATCTACTGAATTCAGTTTTGAATATGCACAGTAGTTCGTATTTATGGAGCTTGTTTCCAAGCCTTAAACACGCACATATTTCTGGTATTCATTCAGCCACATTAATGTTCTGAACACAAATACTGTACAGAGGAGTGTCAGCTGTTACTTTTAAAAGTCCATAGATAGAAATGGGATGAACGAACCTACAGTCTGCAGTCATCTTATGAAGCAAAACTCTGAAATCTGAAAAACGGCTCTTGACTTCAGTATTTTTCTGCCCCTACAGTCATACAATTACTTAATTTTCTGAACTGATAGAAACGGTTGCACAGGTGGCAACCATAGGAATCCTTAGCACTAAGGGAAAAGGGAAAAGCAAATGCTGGGCAGAAGGCTGGGAGTTTCGATCTGAAGGAGAACTCATTCACATAAATTATCCAAGTATCACATTTCATCAGCAGTTCCTTCAGTCCAGCTAGGATGGAAACGAGACCTGGAGAAGTAAGTTCTCTTCTCAGGATGCTCACTCCTTCGTGACCTCTAACACGAGAAAAGCAATGGAGATTCAAGTGTACAAGTATATACTATGCCAGATCCACAGCTGAGGTGAAGTGACAATGACAAGAATATTTAAAATAAATAAATAAATAAAATCAGCACTGACTATACACTTACTACCATGAAGTCAAGCCCAAATACTTCCTGCAATACAAGTCCAGAATTTTCTCCTAATCAGTTCAGAGTGCTACTTAAAATTATTCCCCAGCTCAGCACAAGGTGACGCAGCATAAAGAAAGCCCATAATAAACAGCCTGATAACAAGCATCTACAACAGATGATCCTGTATGTAAATAAGGTGATCTCATGAGTAAGCAGAAACCAAAAACTACCCACTGTCTTCTGAAGTTCATTAAGGGTAATGTTTAACCAGAGGGTTTTTTCAGCTGGAAAGGGTGTCAGCAGAGAACATTGTTTTGCATTATTAATTTCTCTCCTGCTTTTAGCAACTGCCTTCAGAGATTGCACTGTTTCTCTAAATCCTTCTGTGCTGCTCCCTGTGTACACAAGTTTAGAGGCCAAGGGTATTGCACATCCCTGACACCACTAACAGATGGGACTCACCTCAGCCAGTAACATATAGTTATTGCGATATACTCTCATCCAATTACATGCAAAAAAATTCCACTATCTGCCAAACCCAAGTCTTCTCAAAAACAGGGGAAAATGCATCTTATGCTCCCACTCCACTTTCTGCTTTGCTTTTTTTTTTTTTTTTAAACTGTTAATAATTTTTTGCTGGACTCCATCATATATGATTTGCACATGACAGATTAGGAAAAAACGTCCTATTTATTTATTTAAAAGCCTTCCAGTTGGCTTTTGGAGTTGCCTATTCAGGCAAGAAAATGGCAAAATATGTTATCTGAACCAAGTAGTATTTTGATGTACTCAGTCTTTCAAAAGTAACACTATATAAAGCAAACAAATCATAAAATATGCAGAAGAGTCAAGATAAGCAATTGAATTACCAAAGACTATTTAAAGTTTATCATAAAGCATCCCCACATATTCCCAACAAAAATTTCACATGGCTTTGGAAATTCTATTTTGATGCTTGGCTATGGCAGTTAGACAGAAGGATAAACTGTAACACTCCCTTGGGCATTACTGCAGTCTACACAGGCAATAAGCTGCAAGCTTAAAAGGTCTGAGAAGGATTTATCGTGAGCCAACGGATCCAAAGAACCTGTTTTTTAAGAAGCCAAAACTCCACAACACACAGTTAAAATGACAGGCACAGTCGTTTTTAAAAACTGCATTGGTAATATCCATTTGGCTGAATGCAGCAAGTGGAGAAACTGCTGACATTGTTTGTCCAGACCAATGCAGATGAGATGTCGGTGACAAGAACAAATGTTTAAATCTAATCCACATATTCCCACACATTCAAGAAATCCTCTGCCTGAAGGAGACAGGCTCCAAACAGGAAACTTTCCGAGACCAGTCAACAAAATGTAGCTAAGTGTCCAGAAACAAGAAGGCAGGTGATCTCTGAACCTATGGGTTGTCTTCAGAATTATTCCCTCCTCACCAAGTCTTACCATCATAGCTCTAGGAGGAAAAAAGCAAGAATAAATGAGGCCAAGTTCAGATTTTCCTCCTAGTTACATCAGTGTTACTGGGACACTGAAATAAAAATAATCAGAACTTGAACCGAACATGAGCTAGGGCAATAGTGTCTATTATAATTTGTGTTGTGGTAGGGTCTACCTTTCCCAACGAAGAATTGGGCTTCTCTTCTCCCCCTTCCCCACGCAGTAGATTGCTCGCAAAAATTTGGAGGGGATGATAAAACAAAACAAAACAAAAAACCTAACCCAAAACCCCTTACTGAACAGCAGTCCCGAGCAGGAAGAGGGGTTGATAGCATATGCAGCTCAGACCTAAGCACAAGTCAGATTTTTTTTCCTTTCATGGAACTAAGTCTAAATATGACAAAAGATCATTTTGGGGAAGTTTTTACTTGCTTCTAAATGTAACTATGCATAGATGAAAGAGTTATTCTTAGTCATCTTCTCCATGTCAAAAATAAACCTAGCAATTTCCAGAATGTGTCACAATCCAGTATTAACTATGTATCTGCATGGTCACTGCATCAGTGGACACATAACAGCCTTAATTTAGAATATCTCTATTTTCTGGAAACGGTCTAAGGTACCGTGCCGGAATACTCCGAACTACTAATACCACTTCTGAAAGTGTCAATTTGCAGCATAAACACCTCTAAAACTGGTCCTAGTGATGAGCACAGCAAACAGCCTGCCATCCCTTAGCAGCCAGGCTGCCAGACACAGAGCAGAGGCTGCATTTTTCAAATTACTGGACTCCTCACACAGAAAGAGTTTGAAAAGAAGAGGTGCATCAAAGAAACAATTCACTCATATACAAAATGCACATGCTAAATGTATATTATACGGGTACACATGTATGATACAGATATATGCATGCTGGGCTGCCTGTACAGCCATACAAAGCAACCCCTCAGCCTTCCTGTAGCTCGTTGGCTCCAGATACAACACGCGAGCAAGCTGCAAAAACAGAAGGACTGTACGGGGAGGAAGACCTCAATTTCAGTCATCTGAAATTGTCTTCGTTTTAAGGGAATCAAAACACACCATGCCCCTAAGAAGCAAAGCCTCTTCCACTATGAAACACAGTTTTTCTACTGACGCCAGGGGAATCAAACTGAGACGAAGGACTCCTGAGGAACAGATACACGTTACCAAGGACTCACAACAAATGTTATGGCCACGTGGAAGAGTCTCAATGGGAAATATATAGCATTTGAAAGTTTTCCCTTGAGTTTTCAAGATACTAATTATAAAATACCAGAGCAGTGAGACAGCTGGAGCAGATACAAGGTACGTGCTAGAAGAGGTGAAAGACTTAAAGCATACTCACGGAGAAACCGGATAGCGATCACCTCTCTTGTTTTATGGTTTCTTACACTTAAAGAACATTTCCTGCCAAAAAAGTCTCTCATCTCCACAAGGAATGGGACGTGGACACCAGACAAGAAAACTCTGCTTCTGAGTATCTTAGAAAAAACAAAATCTTTTCAGATCATACTCACTTCTAGATTCTAGACAAAATTGAAGGAAATCTGAACTCACAAACGGCAGTGCAACAACCACCCTGATTTCAGGGATATTTTACTGCTGTGCATCTTTAGGGCAGCATTAAGGCCACACAAAAAAAAAAAAGAAAAAAAAAAGAAAAAAAAAGAAATTCAGAGTTTCAGAGATGACTTCTCATTTCTGCATACTTTACCAGTTTGCTAAGAATTCTCCTAGTTTTACAGATAGGGCAGAAGTCATGCCACTTGCTGCAGGCCGTACACAGCAAGAGGAATTTGGATGCAGCATCCTTCAGTTTCCCCATTGGAACTTAATTTCTCCACCACACAGTATAAGCTGCATCTCCAGTATCTTTTTCTAGTACTACGAAGAGAACAGCACTAACCAACGTCAAGCAGCATTTTAAAACCTTTGTCAGGTATCACCTTGACAGGTCTGTTTAATGTGGGGCGTAATATATGTTTTGCAGCAACAATCTTGAAAAGGAGAACTGAAGAAAAGGCATGAGTTGAATGTGCTGGTACCTGGCTGGTCAGCCCCGTCACAAAGCAGCCTCCCAGCACGCAGCCTTGCAGTATGGACAAACGAAGACATAGGAAATGGACTGAGAATAACACAAGGCTTTAGCTGAAAAAGACCATTACGTCTGTGCTGTAAGCAGGTCTGTCCATTCACACCAGCTGATTTATGGAATATGTTGCTGGTAACCCACCACCCCGGCCCTGCACTAATGCCACTGCAGGCTCTGCTATCTGCTCGAGGGAGGAGGCAGCAGTGATAAGGAGGAGGTGGGGTGAGATTCAAGTCAGGGGAGCTAAGTGGCTAATTACCTCTTTGGGCAGCAAGTAAAATGGTTACAAAGATAAATACAGCACTAGTATTTTAAAGACAACTTGATTTTCAGGCAGAGAATTGTAAATTGTTGTACATTTTTCCAGTTTCTAAAAAAGTGAAACATGACAAAAACTGAGACTGAACATAAGATTCAGTCTGAGTAAGGCTAAGATCAAGGATGTGTTCAGCGTTGTGAGTCAACATAATTTTAATTCTTAAAACGTTTACTGACCTCGTAATACACAGAGAAAAACTGTGTAATATCTCTAGAGTTAAAAGCAAAAGTTTGCTGATGCTTCAGCACAGTATTTTAGAAGCACGTTTTTCAGATGCATCCTCCAGAACGGATAAAACCCACTGTATTCACAGAAATACCCAGATACTTCAAACTAAGCGTACATGGACAAACACTTATTTAGAGTGCTTATGTAAATGATAACAGACATGAATTCCAGTTTGGTTGTTGGATAATCGTTTTCCACCCATGTAACGTACTTAGCAACAACACAGAGTGGCAAAGTGAGGGAAGCAAGATGCCCTCTTTTCTCCCAGATCAAGGCACTTCATGAACATCAATTAGATGTTAATATCCCTGGGCGGCAAGCGTGACAAGTCTAATTAAGCCATTTTAAAGATTAGGACACTGAGTCACAGCGAGATTAAGAACTTCCTCAAAACCAACAGCAGAGTCAGAGAAGGGGCAGCTACACCCCAGCCAGGCCCGGCGGCACGAGACTGCACTGGCTCCACCTTATTGCAAGATTTAGAGTCTCTAAGGCAAAAAATAAAAAAATAAAAAAAAAATCCACACTCATATGAAGTTTCCTGGCCATGCCAACACGCCTCAGTTTTGACCTGCAAGGACCATCTTTAGATACAAGAATGCAGTTTGGTTTCCACGCTCAGATCGCATTCTGGCCGAAAGTACCAGCAAGGTTGCCAATTGTAAACGGTTTTTAAAGTCGACAGAGACCTCCAGATCTCTTCCGATAAGCTTGAGAGAGAACTTAAAACTTTTTATACTGGTTCAACCCTATAAGCCTAGGGGCAAATAAATCTACAATCATCAGTCTTCGAGCCAACCCACGGCCAACTATCTGAATTCAAGTCACAGGCTGAATTTACACATTAAAAACGTAGTGAACATGACAAGACAATTACTATCATAGGTTAACACATACTTCAAAGCACAAAGAAAAACCCAACGGATGCCACATTCAATTAGCCCAAAAGGCGAGCAGAGAGGGATGTTAAGCGCGTCCAAACCAATACCCCACTTCAGTGTTGAAACACATTTGGAAAGTATTTTGCTGTCTTAATCCCAGGGTACTCACGAAGCTACAGATGATTTTCACTTGTCCTGCGTCGCCCTCCGACACAGCACGAGAGCCAGCCCGCAGAGCTGCCCTGCCTTACCACCGAGGCGCAGGGGCAGGTACAGCCACGGCCGGCAACCCCCCCCCGCGCCTACCCCCGGCCGCAGACCGAAGCCCGGCCCGCCGGGCACCGGCCCCCCGCGCCCTGCGACGGGACGGCGCGGCCCCCCGCGCCGCCCCCCCGCGGAGGGAGAGCCCGGCTCGGGGTGCCCTCACCCGCGGAGGCGGGGGGGGGGGACGACGGGGACCCTCCGGCCCCGGCCCCCGGCCCCCGCCCCCCGCGGGGAGTCCCGCTCCCA
>JAVKLA010000021.1:18674623-18709730 GCA_034782735.1 Sagittarius serpentarius | reverse complement strand
AGTGGAAAGACTCCCACTGGCTTTCGTTAGCTTTGGATCTGGCTATAAATTAGGAAAGTTTGATTTTAGTTCCATTACTTGTCCGCAATATTTTTTTCCTGTGTCAACCACATAGCTCCTCTTCAAACAATGATAGAACTGCTCTTTTCAGTCAAACGGTCAGTCTCTCAGTAAGTTACACGGCAATATGACCAGACAGGGATCCTAAGATTGCTGCTAACTGGAGAGGGGAAAAAGAAGACACCCTTTCTGGTTTTGTGGACAAAGTTGTTGACTTCAGGGGAATCATACAGTATCTTATTATGCTTTGTATTCAGCATGTGAAATGGGGGAGTAGCTGATATCCTACCTTTCCAGAGGAACAAAGTAAAGACAAATCACAGTCCTAAGAAAAACTAGGGAAATGATAGAAAAACTTGCCTAAGGTGACTCACTAATTTAACAATGGCAGAAGCAGTATAAATGCAGGAATTCCTAGCTTCTGTGTCCCATTCTTTGCTCCCTCTGTATGTATGACATGCAATATATACATACTGTGTCACAGAAGAAAGCACATAGGAAGTGCACAGTAAATCAGGATTTTGTCAGTTTAACAAGGGTAAGTTTAAAGAAATATTTATTCTTGGAATCAAAAGCATAGGCCTTGAGAACAAAAAGACAGCTATCAAGGCAGTTTATTTTGAAGTTTAAAAGTGATTACTGTCCCCACACATTCATCTAAGATACAGATGTAAAGAAACAGTATTAAGTAATTAAATTTTTTAAAAAAGAAATAAAAAATTCAATTTAAAAATACTGGTCTTGTATAACAGACAACATCTATGCAGTCACGCATCAATAAAATTTACTTTCTGAGTAACGACTTTCCCTCAGAACATTTTCTATTTATAAATCCCCTTAAGCCTTTTGCAGTGTTTCCTGTTCAGACATACCACTTAATCACCAGAAAATAACTCAGCCAATCAGTCCAGGCACTTCCTAAACACAGCATTCAAAACTAGTGAAAAAATTATGAGCATGCTCAAAACTTGACTGATGAGTCAAAATACTGTTTAAACTGATACTTTTTTTCTAGATCAGGAATGTGTTAGAAATTGTTCACCTTGTCACTGGAAGCACTCAGACACTTGCTCAGCAAGAGTAAGAATATTTTGCTCATTCATTCACTCTGAAATGATTTCTATTTTTGTAATTACTCTACCACAATATTATATTTCAAAAGGAAACAAACAGGCTTATGACCAAGATTTGTAACATGGATAACTCTGCTGCTGCTCTTCTTTGGTCTGGTGTGGGCATTGTTATGAAGAAATGCTTGATCTTTTTAGCTTGCATAAGTAACTATCTTGGAAACACAAAGACGTAACTGGCCAAAATTGTCATTTTCAACTTACTTATTTACTAACTCACTGCTAACTCACAGCTCTAGAACATCAGAGATCTTGTTACATTTTCTATGCACAAAAATGAATGTTGTATAAATATTCATCCATAAACATCATCCAGCATATTCATCTGCAAAAACATTAGAGATGGAACTGGAATACAGAGCACAAGCAACCTCAATTCTCCTTTCAAGAGCAGAAGAATTATCAAAAACTAAGGATGGAGTTTCATCCTAAAACATTAACTTGTGCATAACTACTATCTGCATGATTCATCATGGAAACAACCACAGAATTTCTTCCACACTCCACAGTAAAAGAAGAGCAGAAGAAATGTTTCCTTTTGTACAGATGTAAAAGCACCAAATTTCTGGCATTTCAACCATTTAGCCCCAGACCCACCTGCACGTGTTGTCCTAATCTGTATGCACCAGCAAAACCAAAAATATTCCTGAATTCCTGACCCCTTGGAATCTCCTGAGGGACACAATCTACAAATAAATCTCAGATCTGGAACACCTTAGAAGTAGTACCATAGAAATAATAGAATTTGCATTACAAAGGACAGTTTTTTATTTTGAGGACTCTTGAGTCTCACCCTGTTCTGCAGCTGTGGATGTTATAGCTTAAGGAAATAACTTGCTCACAGTGCAAGCCAACAGCCAGGCTGAGAATGGCATTGACATATACTCCCAGCTTTCACCATCATAGTCTATCCACCAAACACTTGCCTCCATTATTTTCCATGGCAGGTAAGAAGAAGGAAGATATGGAGATTACACCGAAGTAACAGCACTTACTCAAAATCTATCTTTTAAATAACAGCTTCTTTTCTGTTATTGTTTCAGGTACTTCACAAATCTGAGGCAGGAAAGAATAATCACTTACAGTTCATGAGACCTTGGTCTTTTAAGCAGAAGAATATGCATGATCCACAGCAAGAAAATTATTCTCATTTGATATTTATTTCAATATTCTTTTTTCAGAGAGAATAATCAGTCTCTCTCTAATCCCAGTGGTTTCTTTCAAGTAGACTTTTAAAACAGGTTGGAAGTGACAGAGGAACATGTTAAATACCTACACACAAGAGAGGGCTTTTGAAATGAAACCTGTTTCATGTTAACTAAGCCAACTTCACATTGAGAGTCTTAATATGCCCTTTATGGGTACATGCATGGCATGGCAATATATGCCCCCATCCTGAACTGACCTGATTCCATGCCAAAAGTGGTTGGAAAAATAAGAATGCCATATCATCTGACAGACAACGTCATTCCGATAAACATCCGAGGTCACATTCCAGTGCTATCATTGCTGGGCTTTCATCTGCAGAAGCTGTTCTCTCACTTTCACAGCCAGCATACAGCAAAGTGACTCAAAAGCAGCTGAAAAACATACAAGGATAACTACCATAGAAACATCAGGGAAAAAAAACCAAACATACCAGAATGTTTTCAGCTACAAATGCAGCTTCAAATGTGTTAACATCTATTTCTACTCCAAGTTTTGTTCAAAGTATCTACCTTTCTACATCACTACAGGCTTACTGTGAATTCGGTGTGGAAAACTGACAGAAGGTGTGACACAAAGCTCTTGCAAGTGCTAGTTATCTCAGTATCTGCAAAATGCCATTTCTCCCATCTCTGAATGGCATTTCAGGTTCCACATTTCTTTGCCTCTGATATCAAGTGATGTTGTTATGGTAATAATGAAGCTGCTTGTCAACATTGCAAAATCTAGACATGCTTTGCTAAGTCTTTGCTGTTACTTAGAAAAAAAATTAAGTTTCTTAGGTAAGATATGCCTACCTTCCCTCTTCTTTCTGAGCCAAAGTTCTTTCAACTGCTCCTATATGGGACAAGGTAACCTCGAGTTCTCCTGAAAAATAACATATTTATAGCTCTACATTATGCATATATTTACTGGGAGAGGAAAGACAGATGGGTCTGCAATGTCATCACAAGTTTTCCTGTTGACCGAGGGAAAGTATATGTGACCCTTGCCCTATAGCTGCAAGAAGTTTTGATTTAAAATTCTGTTTTAAAATAGATTTGAACAACTGCCTAAGTCTGAATGCCTGGGCCTGTGTTCTGCAACAGAGGGGAAAGAGGGAAAGAAGCAGGAAAGAAGAGGGAAAGAGGGAGGAAATAGGATTTAAAAGAAAACTTCCCAAGTAAACATAGGTGAAATAATTAAAGAGACACCTTGGCAAACTCCATCTCCGTCAAAGTTATTAGGAAATAAGGATCTGAAAATACATGCAAGTCAGCCAAAGTATAATTAAACAGCTCAACAGTGTACCTTTTATTTAACAAAACGTCATTATGCAAATACATTTTTTAGATTAGATGGAGCAAAATCAGATGTATACAGGACAGAACAAAAAGTAAACTAATACCGGGCCCAGTATTACTTCCAAGGCCCCTGTTTATATTGTGTTCTTAAACAACTCCTTCACGTTTTTCTGTGGAGGGTAACTTGCTTAGTTTCTCCTTTCCACCTTCCCTCCTACTCTGATATGGTAAGTTCAGAAGTGAATACAAAGAGCAAACCAGCTAGAGTTCAGCTTAGTCATATCCCATCCATAGGTAATTCAGTGTACCTTTCCAGGGAGGTCACAAAAGCAAATTTCATCAAGACAGAGTAATATATCAGTTGGCCTTTCATTAAGAAACACTCAAGAAGTAAGAATCCATCAATTATACCAGAAATTGTTCCAAAAGAAGCACCAGCACCACAGACTCAGAGGCTCTTACTTAGGTAGTAGATTGGGAAACTTGTCACCTTAGGCTGCTAATTTACTCAGGAGGGAAAGAAGACTTCCCAAAGCGACAAGTCAGATTAAAGCTTCTTCCCTAACTTGGCCCTGAAAAAGTCTTGCCAGCCCCAGAGGGTACTCTGTCTCCTAACCTGCAGGGATGCAGCATAAGCACATTTTTGCACATACGAAAAGTTCACAAGACTAACACCCATTTAGCTTCATCCCACTTCCACTGACTTCAGTGCTGCAGGATCAGATCTGCACCTGGGTTATAAGAAAATAACTTCATTTCTTACAACAGATTATAACTATATTCTTCAATGTTCTTTCAGGAAGTGCTCACTTAAGACAAAAAGATAAGGCTGTAGATAGCATAGGTTAAGTGATTTCTAAACTCAGTTACATCCTGTTGGCTAGGAGTTACTACTCCCCAGATGCAGCACCTCATCTGACAGTAACGCCATTGTCATGCAAAGTAAACAGATAATCTTAAGTCATGTTTTTTACCAAAAACTGAACATTAAAGCACTCAAAGTACTAGCTTATTTTAAAACCATTCACTACTTTCACTGTTCTGATAAACTTCTCTGTGAATTGTTGTATGGGTATGTGGAAATAGAAGATAACAGGAATGGAGCCATGTCTTCTACTGTTTTAACATATGTTGAATATACCCTTGATGGCAGAGGTTATTAATAATCAGAAGGAAAACAGGATTCAAAGAACGATATATACATTGATTAAGACCCAAGGAACTTTATCATCATTTAACTTGACTTCCGATATAACACAGGCTGTTAATTTTCAACCATATACTTTCTGCTTGCATTATAGTACCCATTTTAGAAATATGTTAATCTTTATTAAAAAGGCTCAACTATTAAAGAAGCTTCTGCATACCAAAGAAGATTGCACCAAGAACTAGCTTGCCTCAGAATAAAAAACCTGCTGCTGCAGGTTATTTGTGGCTTGAATGTATCTAGTTTCTGCTTCCAAATTTAGGGTGTTTCTTCTGCTTGATTATAGAACAGCCACCTTTCCTTTATTTATGGGCTGTGATAAATGCTAACTCTTCGTTTAAACAAATAAATTAGCCTTTGGTAGACTCTTCCTCCATAAGCACTGGTTGTTAATATTCAAACACATATTATTCAAGTGATCATGCCTTATCAAATTATTCAGGTCAGGCTTTATAAGTGACTTGGAGTCATCAGCATTTTCCATGTTGAATCTGATGAAAACATGACATTCCCCCAGAGCAAGAACACATTCTTGGGAGTAACAGAAATAATTCAAACTAACTAATCTTACTAGCGATTTAATAATGCATTTCTCTCTTTTTTTTTTAATTGGAATGCCAATGTCGTTAGGATGATTGAATCATATATTAGATCAACATAGGTATGTTTATCAGCCACACTTACAAATGCACATTACATGTCCATTGTCAAGCGCTGTCACCCACAAAACTATATCAACTAGTATTATGTTACCATCAATTACTTCTTATTGCAACCCATCTCAGTTTTTGCCTGATTTTGCCTCTAGCACTCTTAGAGTAACTGCTCTGAAGTTCATGATCCATACCTTTTCCCCAGTTTAAATACTGGTCCATCATCTATTTTTAGTCTGTTGTATCCTGCAATTTGGTAAATATGCTACTTGATCAAAAAATTCTTTAATGATCCCAGCTATATCCTGTGAATTACTGGACTACAATCAAAGCTGTAAATATATCTTTGTATATAAAAGTAGGAATCAAGAGGGACACATGTCACCACACAATGCAAAAAATCAATAATAGAATAACATGACTTGAAAGTTTAAAAGATTATAATGTCCTGCTCACAGTATATTGACTCTAACAAAACCTTTTAATAGCAGTGACTGGGGAGGAAGTTTGGCAGGAATCACAGTAATCCAGTCCGCAGTAAATAAAGGTGTGGTCAAGTTTCAAAACATCTCGGGTGGTGGACAGGGTCAAAGCTTAGCACTCTTCTACAAATGGTAAAAAGAAAGTGTTCAAATGCTTGAAATACTGTTCTTGAATGGGAAGATTCAAAAATAACACAACAGCCTGAATCTGAAATGATACAGTAGCTGAAAGGTAATTCCATAAAAAGAAAAAAAGAAAATCAGAAAATTCAGTAAGTGGTTATATTCAGAAGGCCTTAGTGCCAACTTTTTTTCTGGTAGTGAATTGTTGCCAACCCTC
The DNA here is from genome assembly GCA_034782735.1 of Sagittarius serpentarius. NCBI lineage: Eukaryota > Metazoa > Chordata > Aves > Accipitriformes > Sagittariidae > Sagittarius > Sagittarius serpentarius. Next base: position 18,703,369 of record JAVKLA010000021.1, on the reverse strand, counting down.
CTCCTTCTAAAGATAAATAGTATCAAACAGGCAGCTTTTTGGTCATGAGAAACAAGCACAAAGATGGCCAAGACCTAGCAGCAAAAGATGGTGAAAGGCTGCACTGGATCATACATAATAGCTATGCAAGGGATCAAAACCTGGTATTGTGGATTTCTATGGCAGAGTTACCTCAATCAGAAGAAACAATTTCATTCACAGAGTTGACACCCTTGACTCTCGGACAGTAAATCCAGGTTTATACTGGCCCTAAGCCCATTCACCCTAGAACAAACAATATGACCCTAGAACAAAATCAGGGCAAAATTGGAACACAAAGCATGACAAATAACATTTGACTTTGAAAAGTCACAGCAATATTTTGTCTTTTATGAAGAATTTAAATCTTCCAGTAACTTCAGTTAATATTCTGAAACCTTTTTCTGAGTTAAACTGTGTTCTTGTCCCATTGACAGATTTTGTTTTTATACTTTCTTATACAGAGTGACTGAGTGGATTAGAAGTCACCACAGTTATTCACATGGGAGAAGACTCTTCATCCGAGTAGGTATTCTTCTTGTCCCAAACACTGCTGTCCAGTGTGCTATAATTGGTATTGCATATTGAACAAAATCCATCTTGTGAAGAAAACCATTTGTAAAACAAACAAACAGCTGTGATTACATGCATGACATGACAGAATTTTATCTCTGCAAAGCAACAGAACAGATCTGTGTCAGCTGGAGATCCTAATTTAAACCAAGCAGCATCAGGTTTCAGATATGCACCAAAACCACCCATATCTCAATATTTATTGGGACTTTTGGATTGGTAGATGCATTTCCAAGGAAGAAAGATACTTATGGAGAGCAGATGTACTTAGTTTTAATCCCAGTTCCTGTCTGGGTAAGCTTGGCTTCTCCTCTCATCTTTAACAGGATGTGAAAGTATTTAGAAATGTTTCTTCTGTGCAAGGAAGACCTTACTCATGTGATTACTGGGTTAAGAGGTACAAATTAAGGATTGTAAAGTGCTTTGAAATCCTGAGATGAAAAGTATTATGCAAGAATGATGATTTTATACCATTTAATATCAGTTTGTTCATGATGATGTCACATAACGAGAAAGGAAATATTCTTAAACTACACACTCGGATCTGGCAAGGGAACTTGTATTCTGGCTACAACAAATCTTCCATGTCCATGTGGCATAGCTACATCACAGACCCTCGCCTTCTTCACCACAAAATAGAAGCGATAATACTTTTTTTTCCCCACTAGCATTCTTAAGCAAAACTAATGCGTGTTTGTGATGGGTGCAAAGCTGCTTAGATGGAATGGCTATGTAACACATGATAACGAGACTATCATCATATCAAAGAATACAACATTATTTCTGTAGTCCTGAGATAAATTGCAAACCCTGTGGGGAAAAAGTAATACCTTTTTTTTTTAATATATACATAAAGTCTTCCAGTCTAGCACGTTGCCTGCTTTTACCAGGCCTCCAGCCTTTCTGGTTCATTAGCGGATATCTCACACGCAGAAAAAGGACTCACCACAGAAGTTATTTTTTTTGCCTAGTCTTCAATCACCTGGTTCACATTTCAGCAATACTCCACAGACATTCAGGGCACCTCTCTCCCGTTGTAGGTCATCCTATATCTCCCACCACCTGGTGAAAGAAAAAAGTGTCAAATCTCTCCCGTATCATTTCCCCAGTCCTGCTTGCCACACCTGTGAAATAAAGGGAAGTTTCTCCTGACACAGGAAAGGCAGAGACGTAAAATGAAAGCATACAAATGGACGGAGGAAAAGAGAAGATCCCGGAATATTTCTGTACCAGCAGTGGGAAAAGAGTTCTAATGTTTTCTTCCTTTATTTTTTACAAAAGCCTAATATATACAAGCTGCTGAAGTGCTATAAAGTGTAATTCTACTTCTGCAATGCTGCTCTCTCTAAAGAAAGGCTTAGTCTTCCGGAGAGCTCTGGGCATGGCAGAGTCACTGGGACAGGGCCATGGCAGCCTGCTAATGCCTCCATGTCGCTGCAGCAGGTAACCCACTCCTCTCAGACAGACACTAGCAAAAACTTTACATTTCTCCATGACATAGCCTCACACATCATATAAGTAAATACATCTCTCTGTGTATAGCCACATAGAGGAAATATTTACACTGCTAAGCATTTGGATTACAAAAGCATAAATAAAGTGAAGGCTACTGGAGCCACTGTAAACCATGAGAGTTATGCTAGCCTAAGTATAGTGAGATACAATATGTAATGTGCACTGTTATATCACATGCTCTGAATGTGTCAATACTAGAGTACTGAACTGTGCTTTTAGGAAAACTGTATCTTCAGTAAGCACTGGCAGCATCTTAATCCCTTTAGTATGGCTCTGATACACTGATCACCAAAATCTAGGGCAGGCCTCTGAAGTAGTTGGATCAGGCCCTAATACTCCTTTAGATCATAATCCTGCAAAGATTTAACATTTACAAATAACTTTATCATGTGAGTAGTTAAATGGGATGTTGGAGGATCAAGGTCAGAACTGGAACATTCAACAAATTCCAGCTTTGGGTATATCTACCAAGGATACAACAGAAACAAGAAAAAAGTTAGGGTGGCTTCTGATAGAACCTGATTCTTAGGAACCTGCAGCATTTGAGGACTTACAGATCAGCTTAAGTTCACCCACAGCTATTCAGTCCTATCAGCTTCAAAGGATTTCAGTCAGCACGCAAAGCTAAGTACATCTGCAAAAGATAGGGGTCTGGGCTGTAGCAGTCTGTCTTCTGACACAAATGTTCTGTGCTCTGCCCTGACTCAATGCCTATTTTAGTGTTTTTCCCCCTCTGTTTCTAAGCCTCCTTTTTTTTTTTTTTTCTTTTTTTTTAAATCTTCATCCTCCAAACAGGATACCTACCTGGATACCTCAGAATGCAAATGCTGTGAGGCTTTTACCTGTAACAACAACAACCAAGATAAAGTTAGAAGTAGGAGAACTAAAAGAGAGAAGCTACTCTTTAATTTAAAGGCTAAGCAATGAGTGTTTATAGCCCTCAGCTGAGCTAGGCTACCCTGCCCTTACCACCTCAAAAATTTTGGCCGTGGATTTGGCCTCTTATGTTCTGTGCAAAGCACTGGAAGTTTAATTTGAGGGAAAATAGTTGCATTTCTTGAACAAGTTTTGTATGGTTTTGCAGGAGGGAGAAGAAACTGAGCAGAAAAAGAGGTTTCCAAACAAAGTATCTTCTAAAACATCAGGCAGACTATAGGTGTGTCAGGTGAGAAGTATTTTCTCAGTCACTGCTAGGTTTGATATTGGGTACCTAAAAAAAGATTATCTAATTCTCCATGAGCGTTTCTACCTGGGGATCTGCTACAGCCCTGCTGTGTTTAGTTTGGCATTTGTCATTACTAAGCTTCTGCCCTGTTGCTTACTCATCTTCTCTCACAGACATAAAATCATACAATATTTTAGGAATAAACACTCTCAGAAAAATGAAAAGTGCTCTGGAACTAAAAAAGGAAGAAAACAACTACTTGGACCTGGCATCTGGTTTACTCAATTTATACGTGAAGAATGAATGCCAGTTATTGCATATTTTTTTTACTTTTTCATTATGAAGAAAATAAGACCAGAAAAAAACCCAACAGTGATTACTGCTGGTTTTGTAGATCAGTGTACAATTAAGATTCAGCTACTATTGGAAGAAAGACTGGGCAAGACCTGAGTATGAATGGTAAATTTAGAAATTCCTGCCTATCTGAAAATTATGTGTAAGTGTTCAAATACTGAACAGTGCAAGTATTAAATGTATGAAGGAACAATCTTTAGCATGTTACCAAGAATCTAATTTTGTGCATAATCTGTCCTTTATTTATAAAATAAATCCATCTATTTTATAAATCACATGTAAGAACTACTTTCACTGGTAATAGAAATGTTTGGTATGAATGCTTCTTTAGAAGTTATCACTTCCTATTATCCTTTATAGTTCATTTCTAACAGTTGCATAATGGGTCAACTCGTTTTTTACAGGCTGCAGTGATATGATGCCTGTAAAACTGAGGTTATGAAATGCAAACTATTTTACAACAGCATGTCCCTGCTATCAGAGAGTAGCTTCCACAGCAAATTCACAGCTAAATATGTCTTCTGTGCTTGTATATTGATTTCACTCCTGATAAACAAATAAAAGTCCCCATCTATCATTACAGGATGTCTGCTGCAAAATTCAAGGTTTTGAACAAACCTTCACTTGAAAGTAATTTATTAAAAACATTAATCTTAAGGTCTTGAAAAGCTACAAATATCAGACATACAGCAGCAGTGGCTAAGACTAGAAAATGTCATAATATAATAAAAGAGTTGTCATTTCTAAATGACATTGTTAGAGTTCATCTAACTCCCATATGTGCTTAAATCCTTGCAGACTGAAGGCCTATAGTAGTCTTATTCCAATATTTTAAATGAGTTTCTAAAATGTAGAGTAAAAATTCAAGGTACTAATTAAAGTATCTTTCTATACTTTCTGACTGAAGAGTTAAAGGAGATACTACCATTATTTACTACAGAAACCACTGTGTTAATTAGATTAGGACAGGAAATTTTAATGCTAATTTATTTGTTTAAAATAAAAGTGACAGGGTACAAAAATAGTTTGCTGCTTCCAAACCACAAACCAGCCTAGTAAGAAAAAAAACAACCATCCAAACAAACCCCTGAAAGTTGAGGGGTTTTTACAATTCTATACCTAATAACAAATTTTATCTTAGAGAAGTTTTACAAATCCTATTTTTTCCAGTTGTTCCTTAAAATACAATGTTCAGTGTAGAGGTTTCCCAGGAACTAAAGGCCACACCCATTAAGTAGCTCAGATATTCCTGGTTTAGAAAAACTTGTAAGCAGGAGATCATCTGACCAGGCCATAAAAATAGATTTCATTTTAATACTTATTGGCTAAATTATTAGTCACATGTCTAGGTATGTTGAAAACTACCATGTACCTAAGATGGCACAGTCAGTAAGTGTGACTAAATAGTCATTAAATTCTTAATCCGAAATTCTCCAGTACAGAAATCCTGTCATGTTGCTTATCTGCTAAGAAACAACGAACAACTGTGTATGAAACATCACCATTCCGAAGCATTCTAAAATCATGGCTCAGGCCCCTCTGTCAGAAGTTTTTTTGCAATAAATATGCTTTTAATTTGCTTTTCACATACAACTGAGCAGGTTATTAAGTCCCTTTCTGCAACCACAAAAGCTTGATATGTAAGCTATTTTCATGTTTATTTTAAGGAAAAAATCAGAAGCTGGAGCTCAACAAAAACCACCAAAAATCATGACACTCATGATACTGTGAAATCTAGTGATGAGACATATGGAAAAATGAAGTGATACATGACATTTAAAAAGCTGCTTATTTAGTTTTGTCATGGCATGTCAAATAGACCTACCAAACAATTTTAGCATGCATGATAAAAAGGCTCTTTTATCAAAAGGAATTAAGGTAAGACAGGCAGGCTAAAAAACAGTCCTGAGAGATCAAAAGGAAAAAGAAAACAATTTGCTTGCCTGCAGGAAAGGGAAAACCTCATTTAATTAAACATCCAGGAGAAAAGGCATCATGTACATAGCTTGAGCAATTCCATCAGTAGTACAATTTATCCTCTTGATTTCATCAAATGGTAAATGACTGTACATACACATAAGGACAATCAGCTACATTCTGTTCTTGGTTGTAGTCACGCAACCCAGGCATGCGCAACCAGAGCTTAACCAGTGATTGCTTTTTTACCTCTCTGCATTCAAACATGTTCATTGTTTATGTGGATGTAAAAGATGCCAGTATTTGTCCCATATTTCTTCCATTGCTGCATCTCAAGCCATTCTTGTAAACCAGATTCTAGGTACTGTGGAGAGAAGAACAACTGATACCAGGGGGATTTTAAATGGGGCCCCCACTTCCCTGAAGAAATGCTGTAAACGTAAGCTGTAACTGCTCAGCCAGTACGAACAGGCTGTAGTCCAGCCCCGTCCTCACATGTAGCCTCCATTCACTACCGCAGGATTTCACAAGAGCAACTGGGGGCAGAGTGCAGCCGTTGTGTTTCAAAACATTTGCAGAATGTTTAGATATAATCCTTTGAAGAGGATTTAATTTTCTTAACGAGTCTGAGTAAATCATTAGCCCCCACAGTGGCACAGGGAATACTTCAGGAGATTTCATGAGGTATACTTTAGCAGAGCAAAACAACACAGACGGTCATACTTGTTGGACACAAGATCTCAGAACAGAGTGAGCTGTAACTCTAATATTTCTACTGCACAGTGTATTTTTAAAATATGGAACAAACCAATCACACTGATTGATTTTACTGTACCAGAGACTAAACATAAAATTCTTCTTGACAATATAATTAATATTCCTTTTCATATCGTGATTTTACCATAAATGTGCATATTGAAGTGCTTTCATCCCTGAAGCCAAATTAAGGAATTACTTTGATAAGTGGAAAAGAGGAAATCTTAAGCCTTGGAGCCAGGTCCTTCTCAGTGTTCACTCAGCATATAACATTTACTTGCTTTCTCTTAATGACCAAAGCTCTGAATATTATGGTCTGGAAAATGACTCTCACGGTGCCTGGATGAATTGCATTGGCCACAAATCCACCAGTTCTGGAGTCCAAGTGAAGGAAGCATGATCAAGTTGTGCCGTTCTCGATGTGCCTCTATCTGCTTGACTCACCTTTCTGATACTTGCCCCGCCCCGACTGGTCATACTGCACTCTGCCATCTGCTCAGCCTGTATCAGCAAAACTCAGGTCTTGTGCAAGCAGCAGTCTGTTGTAATTTCTCAGTGGGAAGCAGGAGGCCCATGGGAACAGCGGGCACTCTCCAGAACAGGGCAAAACACTTCCTAAAATAACCCTATCTCTGACTCTCTTATAAAAACTGGCTTTCAAATCAGCACCGACTTACATGGCAGGGAGCCATAGGAAAGCTAGCACTTCAGGTTAGCACTCCCTTTCCCCTGGCTTTAACCTTTATAATCAAATATCAAAAAGAATGAAAACAAACTGTGGCCGCAGTCATTGGTGCATTACATTTTCTGATCTCACCAGCACATTTCATAGGTCACTGTTTGGTCAATGAAACATAACACGGTATTCCTTTACCACACCCCCCTTACCCCCCTTTTTAAATTTGAAAACAGGTATCTTCTTCCAGGCTAAATACTTTTAACCACTGAACTTCACAGAAAAAGAAGGTCACAAGCTGACTCATCAACAGCCATAATAAATGTGTTAAAGACCCTGGACAGGTCATCAGATCATATAAGTTACATAAATGCCAGGTACAGAGATACTGACCACCCACGAAAACAGGTGTATGTGTTCTTAAGGCTTACTATGATTTATGAAGTAATAAACATATTACTCCAGGCCAAAATGTCCTGGGCCTGATCTTCCATTGCTTATCATCCATGTACATCTACATGCATCTTCTACACCTCATGCACAGAGTGAGCTTTCAAATAAATCAGAGAGGAAGGGGGCAGTATCTCTTTGTGTAAGGCATAAACACAAACCAGCTGACTGTTAGAAGCTGACCACCTAAGTTCACTGAGAGAGAGGACAGTTGTTAAAAAGAGTCTAAGAAACAACTGTAAAGATGCCTTTATCCAAACAATTTATATTCCAAGCATTCAAAATACAGAAAAAAATGTCCTTTGCAGTTACTATTTGGCACCACCAGCTGGATGCTCTAAGGAACTAAGATACAGATTTTTTGTGCTTAAAACTGGAAATACCAGCAACATGATCTTGTGGCTTACGGTCCTGTACACTATTTTGTCTTGCTGGTAAAGTGTCAGTTGTAAATATTGGGTACCTTCTGCACAAGAGAATGACTCTGCTGAATTTTATTTGCTGTGTGGAGCAGCAGTCAAGTGAAATCTTGGAAATACCAAAGGATGCCCATCTGTACGTTGTATGACTCTGGTGAGATCTCATGCTGGTGGACACAATATATACCAGGATCCCACATGGAAAGGGACTGCCCATCTCACCTGCTTCCTCACCTCTGTGGATGCAAGTGTTAGTGCAGACAGAGCTTGGTCTCATTGCTCCTAGCCATACTAGTAGAATGTTCTAGGCAAGCAGCCGAGCACTGTGTGTCGGGGCACATACTCCAGTGTTGAGAATCTTTCACTTGGGCAGATTGCTGTAGCACATTGTCGTTTCCTGCAAGGCTGTTTCTTGCATCTGAGCTAGCAGGAGGTGCTAACAGTGACATCAGGAAAGTAAGGGGAAAAGTTTTAGAAATCTCGATATTGCCTCAGGATTTTTTTTGCAAAGCCCATCCTAGTCCAGTTGGAGTCTATTACAAACTTGCATTTTGTTTCTGTCATAAGTACTTGGCATATATCATGCCTTTGGACAAATACACGATGGACAAGTACACGATGTGAGCTAAGTAGGAGCAAAATGTATCATTCCATTTTGCCTGCTGGCAGAAAAATCCTGAAAGGATTAAGTTGTTGGTAACAGAATATACTAGAAGTGTGTAACCTAAGTGATGTAAAAACATTACTTCTTAATACAGAGCAGCACAAATTTATCAATCTCTCAGCAGGGTTCTGCTGTCCTTATCCCTTTGCCAGGGGTGATGAATGGCATGAAAGGAAATAAAAATGATCTCCTGTGGATTCAGAATAGGTGTGGTGGTGGCAGGAGATCGTATATCTACTCCCAGTCCTGGAGGCAAAACTCCTGCACACAACTGCCCATTTTGTCTGAAACTGGATACCGAGATATGAAGTTTTATGTCCAGTGAGCTCAAAGGCATCATCCCTTCCCCCAACAACTTTTGGTCTGAGCAGAGTTGGCCCCTAAAGCTTTGCAAGAATCGTTTCCCCTTCCCAGACTGGATTCCTGTGCAACGCATGGTGGAAGTACATAGTCCAGCCCTGAGGAAGCAGGTCAGGTGGCACAGTGACAAGGACTGAGCGTGGAAAAGGATTAGAGAGGCTGAGTCAGTCATAGTAAGCAATGATTAACTTCAGAGTTCTTTGCTTTTGACATTCAGATCATGTAAAATCATGGGATTGTTTCAGTGCCAGTCAGCCATGTCTGGGCCTTTCCCTTCATAACAGGCACCATGGACAAGACAGATCATACCAGCAGGGTAAAAAGCAAAAGCTGAAAATGAGTAAAAGGTATTCACAGTAACTTCTGCTTCAATGGAAACATTGCTATATCTATAAACAAATAAACTATACAATTTGGCACAAGAGGGGCCCAGGACTGGAATAGCAGGAATGTTGCAGATCAAGATTAATGTGCATTGGCACAGCTACATGGAGAAACACGCACGGCACCTGTCTCCATGGTGCCTGTCTTGAGCTAATGACGTTAATCTCCTGGTTTCATAACCACAGTATTCAAACCTACATTTTAAAACAATATCTTGTAGATTGTAATGTAAACTATTTTGAGGGAAATTTTGCTGAGAAGATAAAAAATGCATGACAAGCCAGCCAAATAACAAAGTAATATGTATCTATAAATGTGTTCATAGAGAAAGGATCTTACCTATTCTTAGGAATATCTATACGTGTATGTTGTGTGTGTAAAATTATGTATGTTCTATACATGTTGATAACAGGATAAGCATTAAAAATTGTGACAAGAGAGATGAGGACTTTTTACAATCCCAGTCACCGGAGGTGCTGCATAGTTCCTCTCAGAAACCCTTCTCACCTTCTACCTAAAATCCCAGAATGAGCTGCAGCCTGGATTTAAGACAGAAATTTCTAGCGTGGATGGGATGCTGGAGAATCTGAAGCCTTGCTTACAAATATCAGCAATAGGCATCTGATTAGTTAGATGCCATTACGTTATTCAACCATCCTTAAATAACTATTACACTATTTCAGCCACTAATCCTTTCTGAGAAAGACAAGTAAGAAAGCATTAATTGGGTGACCATTACATGAGTACTATACTTTCTTTAGGACTGAATGTACTGCAGGTTTTGCTATCCTGTATTCCTTCCCGAAATATTCCTCACTAAGCCCTAACTCTATTAATGTCAAAACTCCTACTAATTTTAGTGGGTCTAGGAACAAACTTTCTTTTTTCACCAGCTAAGAACAACTCCCTCAAAAAGACAGGGGAGAGAGTAGATACAGTATTTTGTAGCCATGTCTCACATCAGGATAATACTGTATTTTCATGTTGCTCTTGCATGTTTTGTCTTGAAGAGAATAATTAATATTTACAAACACAACAGCTCTCAAATCCCAATGAACTCCTTCGGTAAAATATGTTCTGAGAAGAGCAGTACCTTTACCTGTGGGAAGGGTATATCAAGCCTGAAAACTTTTCAGTGTTTTTCATTTCTTTTAAAACTCGTTCAGAAAATTTCCAGTCAAAACATCAGAGATATTTTAGCTTGTTTAGGCATAATGGATGCAGTACACCCTGTAGTGAGAAAAGCAGAACAGTCTGTCATTGAAAGACCATATTAAATATTGCACGTGTTTTTAGAATACCCATGTAAATACTGAAATAATTTTACAGACAGTAGGAGGTTACTGCTTTTGCTGTTTTCTCTCAGGAAAACAACAGATGTGCAACTGCTATAGAAACAGTGGACAGGCAGTGTCCTGGTACACCAGTGTCCTCAGCACAGTAACACCCACTAGATGGGGATATTTCCATAGGACACTCCTGGATGGTGCTGGCCTCCCCAGCAGTGTTCGGTGTGCCACGGTTGTTAACACCAGCTCATATTTACGTTTCAGATTCTCGAGTTTTGGATAGGATCAGAGTTAACTTGTTATAAATACTAATTCAGAGCAGTAACATGCAGTGTGGGACAGCCTGGGGAGATTTTCTCTTTAAAGAACAGCAGGTCCAAATAATTTTTTTATATTAGAAAAACAGAGGAACATGTGCCTGTGCACACACACACACACAAACACACACATACTTGCACAAAGAGATGTATTCAAGAGCCTAAATGCAGCACAGATCCTACTGCTTCTTAGTTGGAGTAAGCGCTTCTACAGTCTTTAACAGTTAGGCAACTCAGACTTGCAAGACTTTGGGCAGAGACTGATTTTTCAGTGGCCCTTATGTGTTTGGTATTACTTAAACTCAGTTACAATTTAAAAAAAAAAATTCAGATTTGCTTGAAAATCAGACACTTTGATTTTATTTATGTTTGCGCTTACGTGTATGTAGTGTGCAAAAGACTGCACGATGAGTGAGAGACACCTAGTGTATTAAACAGTCATCAGTTACAGTGAAAGAAGCACCAGAATGCATTAATGCTGTTTGCTTTTTGTAATTTCAATGGTCTGATTTTCCAGGACTCCTTAGTACAAGATACAGGGATCAACTAACCATGGTGATTAACCAGCCACAAGAAGCATGGCTTTTCCTATATTATCTGATACTCCTAGCTCTTTGAAAAGCAATATTCATTCCCAGTTTAAATCGTCCATGGCTCACTTTCTCCTGTTTGCAAGAATCACAGAATCATTTAGGTTGGAAAAGACTTTAAGATCATTGAGTCCAACCACTAACCTCACACTGCCAAGTCCACTGCTAAACCGTGTCCCTAAGTGCCACTTCCACTTCTACAGGTCTTTTAAATACCTCCAGGAATGGAGACTCAGCCACTTCCCTGGGCAGCCTGTTCCAATGCTTGACAACCCTTTTGATGAAGAAATTTTTCCTAATATCCAATCTAAACCTCCCCTGGTGCTACTTGAGGCCATTTCCTCTTGTCCTATCGCTTGTTACTTGGGAAAGGAGACTGACGTCCACCTGGCTACAACCTCCTTTCAGGTAATTGCAGAGTAATAGTCTCCCCTCAGCCTCCTTTTCTCTTGACTAAATGCCGCATAGTCATGATTTTGAAAGATTTCTGTGCTCTATTACCAGTGTTTCATCTACGCTCTCTCCACCTCTCAACCTCTCTGTGTTCCTAATGTGTCATACCCCAAATAACTGAAGAACTAGATGTTTGGGATTTTTTGAAATAACTTACAATTGAAGTGGTCTTTCCATGAACCTCAGGGAAACCAGGCTGTATATGAACTCCACAGGTCCTGTGTGAACTTTATACACTCCACAGCACAAAACAGATTCCAGAGACCTAGGAAATCATCACACATACCACTGAGCTGAATCACTGTATACCCCTCCAAGCTGGATAAGAGCACAGGAACCCACACCTCACTATCAACAGGGCTACACTGCTCCTTTTTTTGTCTCACCCCTTTTCCATTGCACTGGTAACTGTGGATTTTTGCCAGCTGCAAGTAGTTCTTGGCTGGCATTTGAGAAATAACTCGGCTGGTGGCTGGGAAGGGATGATCCACCAGCAGAAATTAACTCCTTGGTCTCTGCTATATTTCTTTGACACAGCTAGTTTTCCTTTAAGTATGAGGTGCTATTCACACTGTCTGCGGTGCCTTTCTTTGTCCCCCTCCTAATTTGTTTATTCAGAAGTATTCCAAATGGCAAATTAGAGGCATGCATTAAACTAGAGTGTATAACATATGGAAAAAACAACTTACAGCCCCATCTCATTACTTGTATACACCATGAGTAAGAAAACTGACAATTTACCCACAGCCTGCAGTTTTCCTGAAATAAACCATCAGTCAGTAGTTGATGCAAGCTTAATTCTGGTCAACTTCCCAGCATCAGCGGTATGACCCAGTGGAACTGCCAGAAAAAGTTGTCCAAGACAAGCTAAATCACATTTTTATTATAAGGCAAGATGCTCTTTGTAAAATCATGTTTTCAGAGAAGTGTTTGCCCAGTCTCTTTATCAGCAAATTGATACTTCTGCAAACTGTAACGTCCCATTAACTTAAAAAAACACTAGTGTATTCAAAGTGTTGTGGGGAACATCTTGTATCTCAGTTTAGGTACACACCATTGCAAGAAAACAATAAGAAACTCAATTTAAAAAGTTGTTCTTGATACTTACATGGTGTTTCATATCCTATTAAAAATGCCTAAATTAAGTTCATGCATGTGCAATGTTGAGATCCTTTCTCAAATATGTAGAGTGAAAGCCTTCCAAAGACTGAAATACCATGGGTGAAAACCTGCTATGAAGCAGGTAGACAGTATTAGATATAAACTACAAAACATAACATTATAATCACAGTCCAGCAGCTGTGACCAAAGGAAAAAAGGTTAGCACCATGGGAGAGGCAGGATGGTAGTACCAGGGACACAGTTCACCAGTCTTTATGTTAAAGCAATGATGAGCCTGTGCATGGTGCAGACTCCCAGGTGCTCTGCAGCTCTCTGAGATGCGCTCAGGCATCAGGGAGCTCAGCCTTGCAGTTCAATGGAGGTTACAGAATCCCTTAGACTAAAAACCACTTTTGTTTTCCAGTCCTATAGAGCTGAAAAGAGAGTGATGCACAGGTCGTTGAGAATCTAGCCCAAACGAGCATATGAATTACACAGAGACAACAGTAAAGACAGTAATTTCTAATGATTCATTTTTTAACTCTCACTGTCATTTACAACAAAATATTAGTCACTAGAAAATGCTTTTGTTACAGCTTTGTTGTGTTCCACACTGCAAGTATGACCCTCTCTTATCTTTTTATAAAAATGCTAGCAGTATCATGGTCTGTGTTGTTCAGCAACAATTCTCTTTTTCACGGTTCCTTATCACACAAACACATCTTTATGCTTCCACATCATTCCCAGCACAGTGGGGGGAAACATTTTTAATCAAACAAGCACAGAGCCTACGACAACTGTTTTGACTGTCATTTAAAAGCCAACCTCACCAGCTGAATAGCTGTAGAGATACTGATCATATCAGATCAATCAGACCCAGTTCTGACCCAGGCTTAGGTCCAGGAATGAGCTCAGTGTGCTCCACTGATCAGTCTTCAGCCTACTCCTCCTACCCTAATTTCAGAGACATTTGTCCATGCCATCCCAAGCCCTGAAAGGGAATCTCAAAAGAAACAAGAGGGAGGCTGTAACTGAAATCAGCTCCAAGAGTTTGCATGTTTCTTGGTTTTCATGTCAGCTTCAGAATATCTCAAATAAAGAACTGGATGCCACACTGGTAAAAAGTAATTAATTGAGTAGTGTAGGTGGGCTACACTAATGTTACAGCTTATAGTTTAATGGCAGCCAAGAGAAAGAAAGAAGAGCTTATTCAACACAAACACACACAGGAATGACAGACCAGTCAATGGAAACATGTCTATGCAAGACTGGCAAAAATGTATAGAGTGGTCATTGCTAAAAAAGTTTAGAATGGATTAAATATAACATAGCTGCAAAAGCAGGTAACTTAGGGTGAAATCCTTTTCCTTCAAAGGCTGACACAGATGCATGTGCACGCAGCAGATATATACAAATCCACCCACTTGTGTGAATTATGCTGGAAAGAATCATATGTGTGTTAAAAAGCCATAGGAAAATCTGTGCTTTCTGTAGTGTATAATTTTACTAAAGTATACTAAAACCTTGAGATAGATAGCTTATTAACCTGTCTTTTGCCCTAAAAAATGGCAATACTATAGCCTTCTGGGAAATGAGACACAAGATGTGTATGTCCCTTGCCACATCTGTATCACATATGTACCACAGAAAGGATGAAGGATACAGCACAAGCAGAAATTGTGCTTTGCTTTTGCAGAACTTGACAGATCAAATAACTTTGTGAAAGTATTTTTCTGACTGGAGGCTTGGGAGCGGTCAATCAGGGATATAAAAAAGGATTCAGTCTTGTGAAAGATAAAAGCTGAAGTAGGAATGTTTTATTCCAGCTAAGCAACAGTGACATCTTCCTAGTCAGCTCCTGGCCACAGGGCTGCCTGCCTTAGGCTGTGTGAGTCCGGAAAAAAAGTGGAAACTCAACTTGCAAATCACAAGGCAGTTGCCTTGAAATATGTAAGGATAGGAAAATCATTATTGTAAACCAGAGTAAGATCCTTCGCATGCTCAGTGGACTCTTTATTCTGATAAGGAGAAAATTGAAACTTCTTGCTAGGGCATGTGCTTTATTACTTGTTCTACTTCAACATGTACCTACAGCAAGATGTGTTTTCATGACACAGATAAAATAGAATTATCAGGTTATATGGTCCAGTTTGAAGGTTACCAAAACCCAAATAAATCAAACCTTTTTATTTCCTTCCACAATTTTGTTCCAGAGTAGAGATGCTAGCAAAAAAAGTTCTCAACACAGAATAGAATTAACTTAAGTTCCTACAGGGCTGTGCCCTCACTGTTTATTACTGCACTGCAGGAATTGTTTTCTGCCATTGCTACCTTACAGGTCAGTCAGCTTACAGGGATCTGTGGAGCTGTCAGCCCCCTTTGCAGATGCCAAGCTCCTTGTTTGGAGGACAAGCTCTGCACAGTCATTAGTCTACACTGGAACTAGAAGGGCAATTAAAACCTGAAGCATTCACTGTAGCTAGCGAAAAAAACATTGCAGTAAATGCAAAAGTTCAAGGTAAGTGTAGGAAACTGTTCTATCATCGGAAGAATCTGCATTAAAACAGAAATCACCTTTTAATATGCTGGAGCATAATAGTGAAGAGGTTCTGTAATATATGCCCTTCCAATGTCCATCCGTGCCATTGACAGGTGCCATCAGGAGCCACTGTTCACAACAGGAACATCCAGCATAGTGCACATACGAAATGGCACACCAAAAGAAGTAGCGATGTAAAGAGAACAAAGCAGTTACTTTAATTCATTATTCATCATAAGACACATAAAGAATGCTTAGGAAATTTACTACTGTTACATTCATTTTATTGAAGGACTAATCATTCATGCTTTAAATACATTAAAAATTATTCATGCGCTCTCAGCATATACATACACACAAACACAGATACAGACATACATACATACATACGTACATGTATATCTACTCCTTCACCCTAAGAATTACAGTTCTCTATTCCTCGTTGTCCAGCAATCCTTGCAAGGTAGGAAGAAAGTTATGTAAGAGTTTTAAAATAATCCTGTATGTTTTTTGTTTTTCAGTCAAGAGTAGAAACCTGTTAAATTAGTAATCACATTGGGTACCATACTGAATTAAGTTGAAAAATACAGCCTATGATTGATTAGTTGAAAAAATTACACTTAAATACCTTAAAATACATGCAAACTTTGGAAGTGAATGTCATTTCCATTATGAAATGGTATTAGAACTGACGAGAATGATATTACCTAAACAAAACAGAAGCAGGAATACATTTTGTTAAAATAAAAGTTATTAAAATTTAAATACAGAAAGAAAATATGGCTTCAAAGTCCGATCTCAAATGCCCAGGGAGCAGGAAGGAGGGAAACTGCAAGCTGATTTTTAGGCAAGTCTGAAAGAGAAGGCCAACTCTGGACCTGCTGACTAATGTCAGCAGAGATCTTCCCTGAGGCAGCTGTAACGTGATGCCGAGGGAATAAAAGCAGAGACTTTTATTATTAGGGTATTAGGGTGGCCACAACAAAGAAAGCTTTGAAGATGATGGTTTGTCCCTTACCCAACCTACCTCCCAGGTGCTAGGTAGTCCCTTTCACCACAGGGAGAAGGGTGTGACCCAGAAGAATTCAGAAATCGTGTGAAATCTGGGCTCTACCAGATTGCATGGCATTGCCCTAAAAAGGCTTTCAACAACTCTGTCAGTGCAAGGGTTGTCTCCGAACCCCAAAGTAGAGCACACAAATCAAAGATCCTCAGCAACTGATATCTTCCATAAGGGACAAGGATATAACCTGTAGCTTATTTGCAGAAAGAGTTTCAAAGGTGCTGAAATAAAAAGTATGCTCTTGGAAGACTAACACACTTCCAAAAGCCAGAGAAGTCACATTACACAAAGAGTGAAGGACTTCATAGGTGATAAGAATGTGATTTGAGTCACTGGCCCTGTAAATTACTCACTCATCCTGGGAAAACGCACAATGCAGACGAGTCTTTCATTGCACTCTCTCTGTGTAGTTGTCTCACATCTGCTCTGCACTCATTACCTCATCTCATCTCATTAAAGCATCATCTAGAAAGTTACCATGACTTATTTTGCTGCAGGCTGACAGCCTTGTTGATTCATTAGTTTATTTTAGAATATGACTGATAGTTGTATATCCGTGTCTGCCTGGCTCTGTCAGACACATCATTAACGTTCCCTCAGTTCCCCCAGATTCTGTCTTTGTTACTTTGTACAAATGGTAATTTCTTTTACCCGTTCATTCAGTTTGGGCAAATTATGGGTGTTTCTTCCTCTCTCACATAAGACCACATTAAAGTGGCCATTGTTAATGCTTTTGAGAAGTTCTTGATGAATTTTAGTTGAAATCAGTGTATTCTCTTCTTGCAATAATTGTTCTTTTCCACAACTTGTACTTTTAATTCCAGTTGTTCCCTATGGCTAATGAACATGTTGCTTTTCTGCAGGCATTGTGATTTTATTGTTTTTTCCTTGTTTAAAGCTTAGTCACATCATCCGTCTTTTTTTATTCTTTCTGACAGCCTGCTTCTAAATAATAAATTTGGTAATACGATGTAAACTTCTTCCAACAATTCTTCCTTTTCCTGTCTTTGCACTGCATAAGATCAGCAATGGGAATATATCTTCAGCTTCCTGGCAAGTCATATTTTTGTAACTTTCAGACTAAGTGCAAAAGCTAAATGCTTGTCAATAATGCTTTTTAACAGTCTGTGATCCTCTTCAACTGTTGCTGTGCAGCCACACATCTACTGATAACATTTATGGCACCTGGCAACAATGGCAAATCACTCCTCCATTCAAGCTGCTTTGGTGTCACCACTCTGCCACTCCTTCCAGCTGCAGCGCTGCACCATCTGCTGTTTGTAAAGCATCTCCTTTTAGTGCTTATTTGTAGTTTCTGATGATCGGTTTTAACAGCATTTTATGGATGATGACAGCCTTCATGTTCTGGGGGGTCTGGTCCCAATTGCTTTTGTGGTACCACTTGCTGTTTTTCACAGTTCTTGTAGCAATGCAGCAATTCTTGTCGCCATTGCTATCCATATGTCACTCTTCTAGCACATTTTACCTCTCTTTTGGGTCATTTGTGATGTTAATGTCACCTAGATTTTATTTTGTATGGGGCTGATGGCTCCTGTTCCTAAAATGTGACCACAAAAATTTATTTGCACTCCACAGTACCACTTTGGCCCACTCGCATTTAAGTACTTGAAAATAACTTGCAAAGCAAAGTACTTGCTGTAATTTTTGTAGTTTGGTCATTGCTTCTGCTCCCAGATCCTTTCTGATTCTTAAATAACATAGGATTCAGGCCTCCATCAAAAGTAGAATCCTCCCTTGTATTGAAGTACACAGAAGTATTTGATTTTTTTAAAATCAAGATGTTTATTAAAATCTTTCCATGTAGATGACCCAGTCCCAATTCTGTTATTTTAGTAGGTTTATGTTTTATTATGTAAACAATAAAAATGTAGTTTCAAAACCTGCAAAAGATATCACAGTCCATTACTTTAAATTTTTAAATATCCTGAATTTAAAAGAAAACTGTTTAAAAATATTTTGTGTGCATAATAATTTTGCATTAAAGCTAAATAATAATAACAACAGCCCGAACAGATTGCAGATAATGTGAATTTACAGAGGGATATGCAATAATATTTTTTCAAATTATATTCCATATGGATAATGAACTTTGCCCTTCATATTTCAATAGGAATTTAAGTAAGCATCTTGCCAGCATAATATTGGAAACAAAGCTAGAAAATAGCAGCTGAATACACATTCGAGACAGCATGCTCTTTTGAGTTCTTTTATCTTATCTCAGAAAGTACACCTCAGAATATTTATGAGAGTGTTGCCAGCTCCTGCAATTATTGTTGTTGTTTTTGCAAGGGGGTTGGAGCCAGTGACACCAGAACTGATGCCTTCTCCGAAATGCCACTTTTTAGTGGAATCTCACTCAGATGTCTCCCATGCTTGGGGACGAGCAGCAACTTAAGTGCTGCAGGAGAGAGGCAGATCTCTCCAGGGCAGCAGGCACATGGAGGGTGTTGTAGGAGATGCAGGTAGGGATACAGGGAGGGTGTGTCCCAAATCTTAATGGTCTGTGAGGGGGCTACCAGGGTCCACCACATTTTCCTTTCCCTATGCCCTTCCTGTGTCCTCAAATGTAAGTGAGAACTTGAGTCACCGGTGATCCTTTCTCATCAGAAAAGGAAAATTGCAAGAGAAATTGAGTGAACTGGCTTCCACAGAAGAATCCTTGTTTTGTTGGCTTCAACAACAACCTTGAAAAGTAGATGATGTGGAGAAATAGTGTGCTAAAGTAAAAGACCATATCCATGAAAAAAATGGATGACATAATGATTCACAAACTCAAGTAAGACAAAATGGAGGGAGCACCTATTTCTTCTCAATGAAATACATTTCTTTGTTCTGAATCATTCAACGGCTTTTTCTTGTGTACTTTAACAAGGATCATATGCAAGTTAAATATCAGTGTATCAATGACTTTGTACTTGCACTAGCAAGTTTGAAGATACAGAGTCAGCTGAGAATATTGGCTAGTCCTAGTCTGAGCAAATGGATTAGAGCATTTATGAATTTTAAAAGTCAAATCTTTCCAAATGAAGGATTCATATGTTTTTGTAGCCTCAGGGAACCAGCCAGCTGTGAATGCCTAACCTTTATTGTGGGATTTCTGTTCTCTTCTATTTAATACACAAACTTATTCACCATAACAACCACTAAAACAGTGTGGCATGAAACAGTAAAAAAAAAAAACCAAAAAACGCAGCAATAGCCATCCTTGGAGGAACACTAATTCAAGCAAACTTCAATTCTGTAACAGAAGGATGTTCAAAATACCATAATTCAGAATGGCAGGCAATTATAAAACCAGAAATAATGGAGCTGTTCCTCTTGCATGGATATAAATAATGATAAATCGGCTAAAATCTGTGAAAGTAAAGTATAACACCCAGTTTTAGCTTAAATTATGTTCTGTCTCCTGTGAAATAAATAAATAATAATGCCCTGTTAGATACACAGACAAAGGGGAAATACGTTCATAACATATATTTAGAATAGGAAATGGAAAATCAGAATATAGGAATGGCTGAATTTCTTATAAGGTTTTATCACATTGTTTGCATTTTTCTTTATTTTGAAGTGACAATGACATTAAACTAAGTTTTGACTACATACTAAACCAGAAAAATTGAATAATGATGAATAATGATGCTCACTTACTATTTAGAGAGAGTGGAAATCTGGTAGAGAAAGGCTACATATGTTACAGAAGACAAATTGCCTTGTTAGGTCTTAATCAATCATACCTGATGTTTCTGATGATGTTTTAAGATACAGTTTTGTATTTCTCCTGACTTCATAAATGTTTAAGATATATGGCTAAACACCATCTAGCATAACATTGACGCAGCTTCACACAAGAGGGAAGACTGGATTGCTTGTATGATTAGGCAAATCCTTACACAACCTACTGGCTAGTGCGTCATCTATGAAATTGTTGCTGCCAAGCTGCAAACTTTGTGTGTATTTTGTCATTGCTTACTTGCTTATCATTTTGAGAAAGGCTTGAGGAATAAATGGTTGTGTGACCTTTGGGGATTTCTTGAATGCCCAGAATCTGCAAAGATTGAAGGGGATGGCCGATACATGATCTATAATGTTTTCCTAACACAAGTATTATCTTTGCAGTTTTTGGTAGCAGCAAGTGCAATTTATAGCATAAAAGGGGAGAAAATTGGCCAACATATGACACACACTCTTGGCCAAGGGATGAAAAAATTTTTATCCTTATACATAACCAAAGCACTATTACACATTAGATTCCCTATGTTTTGTTAAAAAAAGAGGTAAGCAAACAATATTTTCCTCAAATTAAATGTCTCTTTTTGTGTACTACTTGTATGATAGAAGTTCTCCATTTCCCACTGTGCATTTGGTTCTTTCTTCTCCTATGTCCTTTATTCCATACAAGCACATTTTTTATTTTCATTCTCCTTTAAACTAGCTTCAAGTTTCCCTTCCCCCAGTCATTTGCTTTTCTGAACTGCCTTTTTTGTTTCCCTGCTAAAGCTTCACTGTTTTGTCCACGTGACTTTCTTTCATACGATCACTCCCAAGCACTTTTTCTCTGCAGCTCTTCCTCACACTGCTTCTCTTTTCCCACATCCCAAGCCAGTCTTCTCACTATCACTTCAAAAAACCTCCCTACTGCTCTAGGGGTTATCTTTTAAATTCTCCATGTATGAGTTCCTGCCTACCTTACTTAACCCATTTAATCTCTTACTATATTTGGTTCCTTCTCTTGCAGGCACCTTCTTCATAAGTTACTGTTGGCCCAATTTCACAGCAGCTCTTTGCCTATTTCTTGATTCTTTTTTCCCTACTCTTATATATACATGTTATGTTTGCCTATAGTACAATTTCAAGAAGCAGAATAGGGGAACTGGAGCTAGGAGATGAGATCTGTACCAAGACTTAGGTCATACCTAACTTCATGTTACGAAGTGCTGCAGCCAACAGGACTGGTCACCAAGTAATGCCATGAAGAACACTAAAAAATATTGACTCTATGATGGCTTCTCTCTACACATATCACCTCTAAGCAAAAGGGGACCTGCATCTCTATGCTATCCAGGCAATGCGATTCAACGGTGGCCTGGAAGGATCCCCTCTGATAATGACAGAATGGCTTAATATTTGTTGATACCTAACCGTCTCACTTTTTGGAACTGGTATCAACAAAGCTATCAACTATCTATCTCCTACAAACTGACTGGAGACATTGATTCATTTCATATGAATCACTAAAAACTTTCAACCATTATTTACTGATCTGAAATACACTCTAAAAAAGATCAGGAGATAGAGTTTCTGTATTTCACTCCCAGTTTTCTTAACCACCAACTCTTAAAAGCATGAAATACTATGACAGTCCTCATGAGAGTGTTTGTAGTTATAGACCGTCAGTTGACACTCTCCCTCCTCCCCAACGAAAACATATGTGCATACTTCTGTAAAAAGAGTTTACACTTTCATTTATCAGGCAATACTGCACTTCCTGGATAGTTAGAGTAACTTGGCATGCAGAAGTTTTAAAGTGTAATTTGATTGTATAGAATCACAGAACCATTTAGGTTGAAAAAGACCTTTGAGATCATCAAGTCCAACCGTAAACCTCACACTGCCAAGTCTACCACTAAACCTTGTCCCTAAGCAACACATCTACACGTCTGAGTGCACATGGACATTTGAGCAGCAAAAAGTTTTCCATCCACTGCCATAGAATTATGCATTACAAATGGAAATAAATACTTTCTTATAACTTTCAGAACCTTATTGCCACAGGTCATTATTTTAAAACAGAGCCAACGGCTTGGAGTGGCATTTAAAGTGTCTAGGACATGTACGGGAATACGGCTGTTTGCCTATGTACATAATTTGCACTTGTGATTGCAGAAAAGAGTCCTTACCAGGCTTTGCAGTTCACCTAAGTCAAAGCAAAGTCCATATGCTGTATTTCCGTGGTCTGGAAAGCAGATACAGTTAGAGGTTTCATCTGGTTTCTTGTTGTCACAGCTCTAATAACGTCTGGTAGGTGACTCACTGTTCCATCCACTCTGGTCATGAGTAACTGAGACAATACAAGGCACACTAAAAAAACAGGCATTCTTGATTAGTTCAGTCTTCACCAGTTAAAACCTGGAGTACCTTAAAAGGAAAATACAGACCACAAAGCAATAAAAATGAGATCAAAGCATGTTCATATTTCAAATGCATAGCTTCTATCTTGCTAAATAATGTGCCATTAAAGCTGAACAATATTTGTAACTGCATAATCCTATATTTCCCAAGTAAATTACAGCTGCCACATGATGATTGTGTTTGAAAAGACTGTCAAGGATTTACTGTGTGCTGATAGGTCAATATTTCATAAAGTTCTTGGCATATGATAATCTAACTTCTAGAAAATTTTACAATAATCCATGAGAAGGCCAAAAGGAGATAATAGAGCTCCACTCTAAACTCTGTAGCTGTGAAGATAAAAGTAATACAAGTCCCTTTCTTCTTTAAGAAAATAAAATTCAGCAAACCACAGATCTCTTCTTCAAGCTGTTAAATAAAGGCCCACAAGGTGTTCATCTACACCTGAACATTACTGTGGTTCTGACAAGGCACAAAGTTAAATACAATAACTGTTCATAATCAAATCTACGTATGATACTGTTGCATTTTTTGAACATGGCCTTACTACTTTGTGATTTAATCAACTTACAGAGCAAGTTAAATTAAACTAGAACGACGCACAGTTATTCCCAAAAAGTATTAAATTAGGAATTTTTCAGGACCCGTAATTCCAGGAAATCTCTGTTGATACTCCTCTCATTGCAGTCAGGTTTCTCCCAAACATACGTTAGCATTTCAGTGTCCTTAACACCTATTTACTTGAGCAAGACCTGACAAAACTATGATCATTAAATGATTCTGCTCTAATTGCTTTGAAATCCCTAATTCTTTCCTAAATCTCCCCTAAAGCTCCTAGATCTCAGATTGAACTTAAAAATTGTATATATTTTTAACATATAAAAATGGTCAGAAAGTTAAACATTGAGCTGACCCAGATATTTTTACTACAACTCAGGGCTTTGTAAGTCCAAGCAATCTGGTAAAACAAATGACCAGTAAAGAGAGTAGACAATCAATACTGTTATCACATCTTGATCTCTCTGGATAGTGTCTCTCCCATGGAAACACCCTAACTGATACTGTACTAATAAAGCAATCAGTTTCATTGGGGAATTAAACTTACTGCTGATATGCTAAACAGTATTTTTCAAGACTGTAGTATGGATATATAAATTCACTGTAGAACAGAAGCATTTGGTTTGTCACTTGTTATTCCACTTTGTCGATTAGCTGCACCAAGTTTGATTTGCCCTTGGCTGCTGTCACACCTGGCCTTTCAAGCTGCTGTTAGCAGGGACTCATTGGCACAACAGTCTCCTGCAGGATGTCAACTATGGTCCTCTACTGACCACACATCACTGAACTGGCCAGCCTCCCCATAAGACTCGTATCAAAATCATCATGGGCCAAAAGCCACAAATGGGTACTTTGGTGCAGGTGTCTTGCATAATTAGTGAGTAAGGGAAAGGAGCACTGCAGGGAGTAAGGGGAGTAAAGGGAAATTCGCTCTGGGGGTGACAGGGTCAGCGCGACAGCAGGGCGATCTCTTGGCAGTATCAGCCTCAGCAGCCCTCCCGGCCTGACTCCAGCCATATGGTACAGCCTCTGTGGGGAAATTCACATGAACAGCTGAGGCACAAACTGCTTAAAATGATAGAAACTGCA
This sequence comes from Sagittarius serpentarius, assembly GCA_034782735.1. NCBI lineage: Eukaryota > Metazoa > Chordata > Aves > Accipitriformes > Sagittariidae > Sagittarius > Sagittarius serpentarius. The sequence continues at coordinate 18,678,969 of JAVKLA010000021.1, read as the reverse complement.
AACTTCATTGGTGTTAATTCCCTCTCTTAACTCTGCTGTCCCTCTCTCATGCTCTCCTTTCCCCTTCAGCAGGGAACTTAGGCTTTCAGTTCCTGGAATTTTTGCCTGCTGGTAATAGATTTTGTCTTTGTTGTACAGATGTTTGATGTTGTTTATACTTACATACTTCAGAAGGCTGCCTTTTCTTTTCATATTATAGGTTGTATATTAGCCAGCCATCTTGCTGTTCTTTTTTTCTACAGCTAATTGATTGATTGTTCACAGTACAATTGTTGGAAAGGGAAAATAACTCAATTAATTGGTAAATGAACATGCAAAATAACAGATGTTTGAAACACAGAAAACAGAATATAATATAGTGCTTTTAAATGAATAAACAATGTGTGGGAAAAAATAAATCAAACATGCACAACTCCCTAGCCTGCTGCTTTCAGGAACATAGTCTTTTGTCTCAAAACTCATCCAACCAGAAGGTGGTTTCTATTCTCCAGAACCACTGATTCAGATGATATCTGCCTTTGACAAGAATGCCCCATGACGGGGGCCATTTTTGCTTCAGATCCACCTTAAAGGTCTTGTATTGAGGCTGACCTAAGTCTTAAAAAATTCTTTTTATCTAATACCTCTGGGATATGATTTTCCTAACTATGTTTCCAGCTAAAATTATTCCAGCTTATAATGTCCTTTCTAAATTAATAAATTAATGTCTAAGGATAAATTCTATCTTGGCAAAAGGATCATACGTGGTTTTGTGTAATGTAGGTTTTTTGCATAATATATGTGTTCAGGAAGAGATGCTTTTTAGCTGTTTTCGTTTGTCTTAGAAAAATATCAGCTCTCTGGGCTGCACCTTAGCTATGAAAATTTGTTATAGTCCAAAACATATTCTCTGACACCTTTTACCTAACATAATTTTAAACAAGACTTTGCACCAGTCCAACATAAGAACATATTATTTGTAGTTAAGCCTGTGTCCTCAGAAGCACGCTTTTAAACAGAAGCCGTATTTTCAATACAGACGTGGCTTTCTTCCTGCTGTAAAAATGCAGTAGAGATAACCTGATTACAAGGTTCTGTTACATTAAATACAGAAAACTGTTTATCTTTTTTGATATTTTTGTCATTGTAATTGTTGCTTTATTCATGCAAGATAAAAATGATAGAACAAGTGACCAGAAGAGGCGATCAATACTACACGCTCCTTCTGATCCTCTTTAAAGGAGGAATCCTTCTGATTCTGTTTAAAGACATAGTGTAAGTCCCACTGAAACTTATGGGAATTTTTCCACTAACCTCAGTGGGAGATAATCTAGGTTTAACGTTTTCAGCATAAGCAATCAAAGTACCTAAGGCCCTGATCTAGGTTGTATGTCAGTATAAGTGTAGCTATTTTCTGTACTATTGTATACATAGCTATAAAGGTGTAATTTTCTTCATGGGCATTCAAATTCTGCTGAAAGAAAAATAAACCAGTAACAGCTCTCATGTTAGCTGCATGCTTTGCTAACATTTAACTGTAAATCAAAACAGTACCTGGGTACTAGAATAGGAGTACAGACTTGGGGGTTTATAGTAATGCAACCACATTAGAATAAATGTGCACCCCCAAAATTTTCCATGTAGATAAATCCTTTTGCACAGGCACTCAGGGTGGAGCCAAGAAGGAAGACAAAGATTAATCATTACAAATCCTAAGTTTTAGGTGCACTAGCATCTATGACATTTTTCTCCCTTAGTTTGCAATGTCTCTATATCCAGCAGATCAACTGATACCAAGGGGAAAAGCACCTAGCTCCAAATGCAGGGAAGAACCTAATCATGCTGGCAATCACATCAGGCTGCTAGCATAGCACCGTGCCCTCATGTATATATATATATAAGTAAGGCTAATGAGCTGAGGCACAACATGGGGTCACTGTGAACCAGACCTGGTTTGTGTCTCGCCAGCTCAGCACATGAGCAAGGCACAGCACCCCTGTGCCCACAGCTGTCCTTGCAGACACAGTTACGGGTGCAGGGGACTTCAGCAGCTCCAGGGCAAAGTGCAAACCTAAGCAGGTGCTCTAGGGCACTGCAGGTTGAGCTTAGAAGACATCATTTGGCTCACTTGGCTATAATCATAATCTTGTGTGCGCTAGGAAGTTATGAAGTAAACCAAGGTCACAGCGGAAAAGCAGAAGAGCTATTCTGTGCTGACTTCAGCTGCAGATCCTCCGTTCTGGGATACAAATGCACCCTCACCACTCAGGTCAATCCCTGTCCAAAGAAAGCTCACTCGAAGAAGCTGGGAAAACTGAGTTCAAATCCGTGAAAAGAGTCAGCGTAACTGCGATTGCATTGTAAGCTTATTCCACAGTACTTATCTACATTGAAAGATGAATGTAGTCTTAATTCATCGAATAAAGCGTATGCTGCAGCATCTTGTTAATTGGTCAAACAATGCGTGACTTTATATCCTGTCAGCTCTGTCAATGTCAGGGTTGTTTTTTTTAAACCACATTCATCAACGGCAGGCATGGGAGGGTCTTGCCAAGCCAGGGTTTGGGACTGTGGCCCTCATCTCACTCCAAAAGAGAGAGACTTTAGCTCTTTAGACCCATCTCTTCTAAAGTATTTAGGCAATTAACACTTGCGTATGTTTAGATTGTTTGGAAAATTGGTTTGAGGCCCAAATTTACAAAGATATTACAAACAAATACCTAGCTTCTATTCCATTTCCTTGGGAGTCTGATGACTAAGTACCTTTGGGAATTTGGGCCTCACGTCTTTTTTTAAAATGCTTTCATTGTGTCTATCTAACCTTCAGTTACTCCTCAAAACTAAGAAAATTAAAATTCTAAATGTTACATAAGTGTCACCTGTACATTGTCAGTATTATTAAGCTGATTTGAGGCAGTGGATGAACTGAAAACCTAACCATAAAGACAGAGGTGGAAAAGAGGAGTATGTTGTCTAAACATTTCTCTGCTAGTACAGGATTTTTTTGTATGCCATGCTTCCTGCAATGTGATGGAAAATAGTTAAACTATTAATTCATTCCAGACAATTCCTAACATTTTTTATTACTTAAATCGTGTAGTCTAAGAGGTTTATATTTAAAAAAAAAATATCAAACTACTGTACCAATAAGCTAAGATTTGTGGTGTGTCCAGAATGAAACCTTCTGTTGCACTGAACAAAAGTATGATGTGCTATGGCTAGGAGACTGATGGAAGGGTTTCCCTCTGGGGACACAGGGGCCTTCCCATCTCCGCTGCTCTCTACTGCATTTCTGCTAGCATTCAGAGCTGACTGAAGCTGCCTTAGGCTGCCAGTAACATTGGATTTTACATTGGTGATTATTGTAATAATGCACTTGCGGGAAATCTTCAGGACTTAAATAGTTTCTGCAGGAATACTTTACTATTACCTCTCACCCAGGCTCCAAAATAATTTTGAGACTTACAGGTCAGTCCTCTCTTGGCACAACAATGTTGCCCCAGAGCAGCGAGCTGACCGCAGCAAAAACTGTCCATGAAATTCTTGGGGTGCAGCACGAAGAGGAAAAATAATTTGGAAACTGGGGAAGATGCACACAGCTATAAAACGATGATGTTGTCCGAAATTTTTTAGAAAAAAGTTTGAAAGGAAACAATCAGGGAGAGCGGGGTGCTGGCCAGCCAGATGCAGGATGTGTCACCTCTCAGAGACCCAGCTGATCCTCGGAGCTGAAAAGGTCTTTTGAAAAGCTTCGCTGAAGACTGGAAAGCAAAATACGTAATGGCGATGTCAAGCAGCTCCCACCATCCTCTTCGCATGAAACCTGTTCAAAAAGTCAACAGAAGGAAGGCCTCGCGTCTGAACGGGAAACTCGTACTGCTCCTTTCACTCAGCATCTCCCCTCCCCGCGCCTCTCTCCCCTCTGTCCTGCCCGCCCCCCCCCTTCCCGGGGCGAGGCTTTCCGTCCGCGGCCCCGCGCCCTGCCTCGCCTCCCTCACGCCCAGGGCTGCGGGCTCCAGCGGGGGGGATAGGGCGGCCGGGCCGGCGCTGTGGAGCCGGCGGGGGTCTGCGGGGGCCGGGCCAGGCCAATGTGGGCCGGCGCTGCGGGGCCGGCGGGAGGCTGCGGGGCCGGGCACGCGCTGCGGACCCGCCCGCTCCCGCCCCACCACCGCCCACGGTGACTCTGGGTTGCAGGGCTCCCCGCGGAGACGCCGCCGGCCCGCGGCCCCGTCGCGGCTACCTGCCGCCCCCCGCCGCAGCCGGGCAGCGCCGGGATTTTCGCCGCCGCCGCCGCGGCGTCCCGCCCCGACGTGGCTCCGCCGTGGTGTGGCGGCCCCCGCTGCTGCTGCTGCTGCTGCCGCCGCTAC
>JAVKLA010000021.1:18662740-18674523 GCA_034782735.1 Sagittarius serpentarius | reverse complement strand
CCTGGGCGAGATGCTGCGGGAGGTGGAGGCGCGTATGGAGGACACGCAGCACAAGCTGCGCAACTCGGTGCAAGAGGTGAGGGGGGGCCGGGGGAGACCCCGCGAGGTAGGGGGCCCCTTCTTTCTTCCTCCCTTCCTTCCCTGTCTCCCTCCCTCACCCCCCGGGCCGGGCCGCGCCGCACCTGCGGGCAGCGCCGCGCGGCACGAGCCTCTCACCCGCCTTCGTCGATTCCTGTCAGCGGCCGCCTCTCCGCGTCTCCTCAGCGGGGCCGGGCCCACCCGTGGCTTAAAGCAAGCCGGCGGCCGGTCCTGCCCGCCCCGCTCCGTGAGGAGCCGCCGCGCGAGGCGGCGACCTGCGCGCTGCTCGGCGGAGGGAGCGCGAAAACCCTTTCAGCCGGGTGTCCAGCGGCCCTGAGCCCGCTCGGTACTGCCGCCCTCCTCAGGCGGGGAGGCGGGAGGTGCGGGGGGTACCGGCGCGACCGCCTGCTGCCGCGGAAGGTCTCTCTCCTCTGCTTCTGGCCCTGTTTCTTCTCACTGGCAGGCTTTCCCGCCCCGCTTCTCCCATCGCCCACGCCACCTCTGCGCCCTTCGGCTGCTGTGCGTCCCTGCGGCGCATGGGAAAGCCACCCTCTTGCAGCACTGCGGGAAGATAGTGAGGCAGAAATGCAGGCAAATAGTCCGTCTGGACCCTAAAGTGAGAAAATAACAGTACGTGGCAAGGGGAGGAGTGAAGAGAAGGGTTATTTTATTGTCTTTGTACAGCAGGAACTAAGACACAAGAGGTTGTCCCAAACCAGGATTCAAAGGTGTAAGACAGTCCTGAGAACAGGTGTGGAGAAGTAGTTTACTTTTGATGTAGTTCCATGTCTTGATCTCCAGTTGCTTCCCCAGAATCGCACAGGACCTGTTTCAAGGCCAAGAACTGGGTCTAGACCCTGAGCCGTTGTCTCGTATCGCTGTCAAAAGACCTTGCTCCTGCGTTTCCCTTACTGCTGCGCTTTTCCCCCCTTCATGTTAAGAATCTTCCTTCCAAGTTCTCTTTTCCTCTCATTCAAAAATATATAGTCCAAAAAAACCTTTTACTGACAACCCACTGGGGAAACAGACCTTTGTTTACTATAGTTAGATAATTTCCGAAGTTTTACTGTCATCTGGACAGTTGCTGAAATCTGCCTCTGTCATCCACTTCATTTAGACTGCAAACACATTGAGACAAACTATTTTTTTTTTTTAAGTATTCTTTACAATGCTGAAAATATGCGTAGTTACAAATAATGATGTAGTCAAAATTTCTGCCTGTTTTACTCTTCCTATAGTCAGTTCTGAATTGAAGAATGGTCTGTATACAGCACAAAATGTGGATTGTCTGAGCTGCGTCCTAGCAGATAAATGCTTTACACATAAAAAGGTTTGCAGCTGTCATTTAAAATAAACAGACACACCAGAAAGAAAAATTTCATCTTGGGAAAAATTCTGTCGTTCAGCCTGGCTGAACTTGTGGCCTCCTAGCTCTGTTACAGCAGTTGCAAATAACAAAGGGACACAACTTACTCAGTTTGTGTTGTTTATAAGACTCATGCCCTTTTGCTGAGCTTACTCTGTTTCTGATTCAGAGAGCACTCCTTTTCTGTGTTGAGTCCTCATCTGGAAACAAAGACAGTAGGAACTGAAATACGAGAATGAAATTCTGAATGTATGCACCCTGATCTATAGGACTGCTTCTGTTGACTTTCAGAGGCTTTAGCCACGTCTTTCTGTCCTGCCAGAATATTTTCTCTTCTTTGTCAGATGGGCAAGTCTGTCTTAAGTGTTTAGTGGTTTTCTGGGAAAAACAGAAAGCTGGGCTCTTGACTGGCATCAGCCTGTGCAGATACCAAATTGTCACAAGTCTTTGCACACTTTTTCATCACAGCACTGGCTTTGGCTTAAGCAGTCCAGAGCTCAAGGGTTTAGCTCACCACTGTTTTTCTATTCAATTAAAAGAGCTGCTGTGGTCACTGAAACAGCTGAGTAAGTGTTCCCATACAGAGGGATCAGTACTAACAGCATCACATAATTAAACAGGGTGTTACTGAGGGCTGCACAGAAGCTTTGCTTGTTCTCTTTTGTGTAATTGTTGTTAATTTTCAATTGATTTCTTTAAATTTGGCAGATGGAAGCTGAAGAGGAAGGGGCAAAAAAACTGTCAGAAGTAAACTTTGAAAACTTACCTCCCAACTACCATAATGAGTCCAACACGGAAACCAGAATTGGTAATAAAACTGTTCAAACTCATCAAGAAATTGATAAGGTATGAGAAAACATATATAGGAAGCTGCTGGTTCTTACACATCTTTTCTTCAAAAATAAAAACAATTTTGCACGTTTTGGGGAGAAATAAGATAATTTTGAGCATAAGCTTTCCTGATGATAATTATTTTGGGGTTTTATTGTATCTTATTTGCTTGCCTAATCACTGTGTAGGGCCACATGTCATAAAAGGTTAATGTGAAATAATAATTTATTTTTAAAAAAGTGCCTGCTAAATCCAGAACATAGGTACAGCTATTACATGGGTCATAAAAGAATGACCATCTCCCACTCAGTTAGCTTCGTTACAGTGACATTTTAAATAGATAAGGAGGTAGCCTTGTCATCTACTTTTTCCCCAGATTAGGATTTTATACAAGTGACAGCAAAATGGGAAAAAAAGGAGGGGGTGGGTTAATTATTGCAGAACGTAACACTGAGAGTAACAAAGGACTAATAAAAAAATGTGGTTTGATATTGTGTTCCTTCTTTTGCTGTATCAGGTTACAGATAACAAAACTGGATCAACAGTTTTTTCTGAGACAGTTATTACATCTGTAAAAGATGGAGAAAACAAAAGAAACCATGTAAGTGAACACGTTTTTTCCTTTTGCAAATTAAACAAATACTTTGGGTTCATCATTCAGAAGGTGATACAGGTCACCTAGTGAAATTTCTGAATGCTTTAAAACACACAAAACCATTAGGGGTAAGCAGTAAAAAATGTTTTTGTTTTTTAGTTTATTTAACTTAGGAATATTATATTATGAATTGGAAGCAGAGTTTTAATGTTGTGGTTAACTGAGGTGGTTGATCTGAATATTCAATTTGTCTGTCAAATGTAAATGTTGTACTCAAATAGCAAAGATAGTTACACAGCCCTTTCCATTGAGTGTGAATAAACAAACCCCTAGTATAACAGTGCATCATGTATGTCCTCTCTGTGCTCTTTGGTTTCATAAAAAAATTGCTTTATGGACTTTTAACACTGGAAAATAAATTGTCTGTCGTGAGTAGTCTGTGTAACAATATATGATTCTGTTTGCTTTTCGGCCTAACCTAGTGATGGACAACTGGTTGTGAAATGTCACTTTGGGGAGGGGGAAAGGGGTGGGACAATAAATCCCCCTCCCCTCTGAAAATACAGTTGTTCAAGGATTCTCAAAGAAGTTTAAAAGATCAGAACATACTTCACCCGAGTCTTGCAAACATTTGCAAACATTTGCTAAATATCATTAGTCCCATGAGAAACTTGGCACATACCACTACTTAGAACAACTGTTACGTTTTCTTTGGTTATAGTCTTACCAAAATTGACTTTTTTTATGCTCTTACTAAGACAGGACTTGCCAGTGTTTCCTCTGATAGCTGGCTTCATCTTACTAATAGTTTGTGGTTTAATTTAGTTCAACATGCCCTGGCTTTTTTTAGAGTAACTTTCTTCCAGCTCTTTCACAGAAGAAGCTCTTTAACTATTTTATAAAACATTAAAAAAAGAAACAATTATGGTGGTAGTTTCTATTTTTAATGGGCATAAAACCTGAAATTAGTGTGTCTTTTCTGCTATCATCCTCTAACTAAGTTTTCCCTCTTTCAGCTCATATTTTTATACTGCTATTAAAGTTTGAAAATGGCAAGTAGCAAAATAAAGTTGCTTGTGTATGCTATACTTCTTTTTTTTTACTATTTTGCAAAGTTTATAGATTAAGTGGTAAGTCAAGGTACAAAATAAATTGCAGCTATTCTAAGCTACAGCTTGGTTTTATACAAAGTGTTAACATATTCCACAGTGCTTTTTAATAATGACATATGTGTAATGAAGGCAATCCAAATGTTTTTTTCAAGCAAATATGGTCATCATCTTCAAACCCAGTGTACAAAGGCAAACTTTTCAACCTTCTTAGCACTGGGACACACCATTGGTGGTGTTTCATAATGTATTTGGCTTGCTTGTGGTGTCTAATCATTCTTCACAGCTGTAGAAAATATTTCTAAATTAGTTTTCTCCAACAATCATACAAAGTTCCTTATAAGCTTCATATATCAAGTGGCATGGGCATTTTCCTTATGGGAAGGATGCCTCACTTACCAAGCCAGTCCTACGTCCAGACCCAATACTGTTATTAGTCTTCCAGCTAAAGAATCTGTGGGCTGAATACAAACTTTTGTCAGATTTCATGGTGGCAGTCTTTCTTCAGTTATGTAGTTAGCATAATCAGAACTGATCACGTTAACTCCTAATCATTGAAATCCTGGGGCGCTTTATTCATCAACATCCTTACTGCAGCAGCTGCTGAAACAAAACTACATTTGTTAATGTTTATTTCCCCTCTCACACTCATTTTGAACTCTCAGCATGCCCATGGTACAAGCACCTTATTTAGAGGTTGCCAAGTTAGAGAAAAAGCTAAATGGGAAAAGCAACCAACAGATGTATTTGGTTGTTATTTAAGGAGAGGGGGCAAACATGCATATATTAATTTGACTAAGAGATGCTTAACAGAAATAAATCTGAAAATAGTTGTAAACTTTAAACATTAAGGAGGAATATGAATTACTTAGGGTACTACAAGGGTGAAGAACTACTGTAGGAGTAATGGCATGAGATTGAGAGTTGGAAAATTTGAGTTACAGCAAGAAAAATGTGCTGCCAAGGAGAGATCTACCAAGTGGAAGAAAAATTTTGTCCAGATTAAAAAGAACTACTGCTTAGGTCTGTAAACTTAAGTCAAAAGTATTGGGAAAATGAGTTGCAGAAAACTTTGCACTGGCCCCTTAGGTAATTTTTGTATATATAAATTTTCATACTTCAAGTGTCGTGTGACATTGTGGGATGTCCCAGTCACTTTCCAGGCTGCAGGCTTCACAGACCACAGGATGGTGGAAGAGTAATTCTGCTTCTTTGCTGCTTATTTTAAATGTTAGCAACAAAGCAATACATGTATATATTTTGTATTCTTCAGGTAGTTAAAACTGAAAACCTTTTGAAATCTGTTTGGAGATTATCTCAGTGGATCTCTAAATATAGCTCGTATATGCTGTTCTGTAATACACATCCTTAATACCTACCAGTGATTCATCCTGCTGTGTGGTATAATGCAACAAGAGGTTTGTATAATTGTAGCTGTAAGTATTGACAGTCATTTGAAAAGGGCCATACTGACATTTTGTTCTGGCGATGGAGAATTTGGTAGCAGAGTCTGTAGGGAGCCAGCCATTGGGAACAAGACCTCTGTTCTGATGCTACTCCCGTAGCCTTTGGATTGGTGCCTCTTCAGAACAGCAATTTTGTTTTTATTTTCAGTCTGCCAAGTAAAAGAAATAGGCACATGCTGTCACACAAGCGCAACTTTTATGCTTGTAGGGAAACTGAATGCTGAAAACTAAACCTGTTTCATAGGTTCAGTTTATAGGCTTAGCTTATGAAAGTTAAGGGTTCCCACAGCTCCTGCACTTTAGGTACAAAATTGGGTCCTAAATATAAGAATTCAACAAACACCTTAGCAAACTACCTGGTCTGAAATGTAAACTCTATATAATTTATTACTGCAGTAATTAGTAATAACTTGAACCCTGCAACCCTCAGTTCACATTTATTCTCTGAGCTGAGTTAAAAGCCACTGAAAACACGGAGAGTTTCTTTCAGTGACATTTCTGGGCTTTGAGACATGATGCAAAAGCCTCACAGGTAGGCAAAGATGTGTCTTGTGGCAGGTCTGTGTTGCAATAATAAATCCACATACTGGCTGGAATGAAATTTGGCACTGGAGAAGGAGCTTCATGGAAAACAGGTTGTGTCTGCTTTTTAAATCACAGTGCCTGTGCCACCCCTATGTCCTCCTGCAAACAGGTACAAAGAAATACACATATATATAGTGCGTATAAATATATGTAAGTATATACACATCCATATAGTGCAGATACGCTATTACAGAAACATAAGGCATAATCTTACACAAACACACGCTTTTCCCTCTCAGACAGTATTTCTTCTTGGCTTTGCATCACAGAATTATTCTCTTTAGACTGTGTTCTTTGTTACTGAACGGCTCACTTGACAGTATTTTGATGACCAGAAGACTACCAGTATTTTAAGTTTCTAGAAGAGGAATTGGGCTGCTTGCCATTTCTGGCAATGCAATCCAGTTCTCCAGAGGTGCTGCATTATTTGGAGGTGCCATTTACATTCCCAGACTAACATTCACTTTCTCAGATGTCAGTGAGGACTGACAGTCACCAGCATAGACGTCAGGCTTTGATCCAACAGTCTTGTATCTTTAAAGAGGCCGCATACAGGCAAGAGGTAGCTGGATGTGCATATTTCTCTGTCTGTGCAGGGTTTTACATCCACTGGCTCCTGGGTTTAAGGCTCAAATATTCTAATTTACTTCTCTGGGGAACATTGGTTAGCTTGCAAATTAGTAGAGTATTTCCAGTAGTAAGCTTAAGTATAGAACGCAGATAAAGTAACAGCGCTTTTTATTACCATATGAAAATCAAAATCTTTTCTAGCTTGTTGACTAGTCCTATTTCAATTGTGATACATTAGCCTAACCAATGAAAAGCAAGCATGAAAAATAAAAGGAATTGGTACTGGAAGATTTGCTGCACAAAGATTAGTTGCATTTCTTCTCATTTGCATTCAGAACTGTATTGTATATAAGCTCTCTCTTCTAATTCAAATCTAGTGTACCTAAGATTTTTTTCTTGTCTGTATTAATTTGGTAAATAATAATAGCAATAGCTTCTTTTTAGCAGGTTTGTTGTTCTTTTTTTCAAACTTTAATATATCTGGTTGCTTTCAATTCTCTTTCTTGAAAGAGATTTTTAAAGATGCTAGTATCTAGGGAGAGTATATCAGGGAAGTGGAAGAGTATTATGCATTTCTCATTTGGCTCTGGCACTATAAAAAACATTCCTTTCTTTTGCCTGTCCTTGATGGTAGAGGCTATTGAGGGCATAAGTGCTCCTTCTCATTAGTTACACAGTACAGGTCAAAGTTTCTTTGTGGGAGAGTAAGGAGAGGTGCCTTCAGTGTGATTCCGTGCAAGGTGCTTCCTCTTTCTCTGCAAAGGTGGGCGTGTGCCTGTGTGCACACGTTTGGCACCCGCCTTCTGCAAATACAGCAGCTGGTCTGTAAGTAATTTCAAACGCTCTCAGGTCCTTAGGAGAGAGGCCCCATGATACCAGGCCTTTATTTCCATGGTTAGAGGCTGCTGTTTGGATCCTTGCAGGTCTAGGCAGGGAGGACTGTATCACTCTGGAACTGCTTTTACAAGCTGACTTGGCAGGTTCTTGAAGTGACCATCAGGTCACTGGTTTATCTGTAGAGACAGAAAGGATAGCATCCCCATTATAATGGCCTTATTTAAAGCATTTTTCAGCCTTTATCCTCAGTCTCTCAGTAAAATAGTAAAAAGAAGGAAAATCTTAGAAGAATTAAACATTAATATCTGGGGATCTATTTCCCCCTTTACTAGAGAAAAGTCTGTTTTAAATGGCTAAGTTGTAGCACTTCATAACCAAGCTTCCACTTTTCTGCAGGTATCCAGAACTGCTAAAGTAACTGCTTGATTCCTATTTGAGCAACTTCTATGTGATTTTACTAAGCATGTTCTCAGCCACATATACTGGAGTTGCTGTCTGAGATTCGTAGTGCTCCAGGGAGAGGAGTACCTACCAGTGCTGAAGAGAAAAGGAGCTTTGAAAATTGAGAAGGAAGCATCAATGGAATGGAAATTGTAATTTTTCCATCAGCAGCACTGCAGGAGAACAGCTGATGGCAGAAATTTGAACATGCAGCATCTTGGTGTTGAATTCTGCTCCCTTTGGCATGCTAGAGTCTCAGGGAAGACACTTATTTTGGGCAACCCAGTCCTAGGTTTGGGTCCAATTTTTTTTGTTTCATTTTTCACAGAAATTTTAGTCCCCGGTGACTTGCATTCAACAACCTTAAACTATCAATAGACACACTAAGTGCATTCCTGGGTTGAAATCCTGGTCTCTGTCTAGCAAAAAACCCCGTAACATCTAAATCTGGTAGGTTTTGTATACTTAATAATTTAATTCATTAGCATTCTTAGTTTGCTTTTCTGTTAACTGTCCAGCCTGCTCCGTTGACATGACTTGTTACCTGAATCATGTCTTGACTAGTATAGTTCTTTTCAAAACACCCCACCCTTTAGGTAGTTCTTAGTGTAAGAGTAGATAAGGCAAACTGTACTTCCTAGCTAATGCTCCAGGAGAGAATTAAGAGATCTAAATGAACTGCATCACTGTTCTTCAAATTTATATACTACACAGTAACTTGAATAGATTATTACAGTTATAATATAGGCTAAAGTTTTCTGAAAAAAAAAAACCATGAATAGCTTACAATGGCAGTCAGTTAAAAAAAGTGAGCCATAGTTTCACTCAACTTTTGTAAGAAGAATATCCACATGCTATTGCGCTCTCTTTTGTCACATTCAGTTGATACTTTCTAAGTAGTACATCTCAAGTGTTTGCAAGTCATAGCTTACATTTTAAAACAAAACACCTCTTGTAGGCTAGGTTCCCATCTAGTCCCAATCCACCTAAATTCCTGCAGGAAAACTAATAAGCTTTTTTTTTATCTTAATGAAAATCTATTGCTTTTTACCAGCAAATCTACCCTCAGTTCTTTCAGCCTTTTGCAGAACCTCTTGAAGGCAGTGTGATGTGTGTTTTACCCTTCTGATGTTTTAAGTCAGCTAACCTGTCTGATGCTAGCAATCTGCTTGTAGTCTACGCCTTCTCTGCTGGAAAAGCTACGAAGTAGCCATGCAAACTGAAGCTAGGTGTTGAGCTTTTTGAGCCCAGTTAGTGAAAGAGCATTCTGATAGTGATCCTGAGAGGCCTGAATACCTGTGTCTTGTTTTGAAACAAGCAAATCCATCCCATGGCTTGTTTTAGAGAGCCAGGACTCTTAAGCCAGGCAGGGTTCTGACATTCTGAACATTTTACTGAAACCCCTTTTTTTCCCCTTTTCAGTTTCAGTCTTGGCAATGCAGAATATGAAGCTGAGGGAAAGGTGCAAATAGCTCATAAGGACAAGTAGCCTGTGTTTGTCAGAGCAGAAAACGATGTGGAGAAGGGTGCAAAGGGAAAAAGGATGCAGCCAAAGATGAGAAAAATCGTGCAATTAGTGTTTTGAATTGCTGTTACTAATCTGGAATACTTTAGGTTATGAATCTTGCTGAGCAAGGGACGTATCCTTCCTGTATGAATGGTGTGATGGATTGTGTGCATACCTCTGAGTATTCATATGTAACTCCATAAGCAGCAAATGCTTCTTAGTAATGCAAAAGCTAAGTAGCTCATGGATGATAGGATGGCCTTATTGTCAGTCACAGTGTATCTCTAAATCCAGCATTTTTACTGGTCATCTGATGTGCACTGGACTATAGCCAAAAAAATCTTGAATGTTAGCCTCAATGAATGGAAAGACCTGTTATAAGGAGTTAGAAAAACATGTGTCGCCTCTGATCCTGAATGAAGAAACTTCTCCAAGGAAGAAGGTGGAAAATCTCTGTAAATTGCCAGCTGAGGTGTGTGTCATACAGCTAGCTCAGTGACCACGTCTTTATGTACTGAACTTAGTCCATTCTGAGTTGGCTTGTCTTCTCAGAGGGAATGCTGTCTAGAAAGTTACAGATCCACACAGAGAATCAGGAATGGATAGTGTGTACAAACATAAGATGGTTTTGTAATACTATAGTACTGCAATGGCCATGATGGGGAGAAAAGTGAGACTGCAGTTTCCATGGACTCAGATATCATGCTTGGTGACCCTGAACAAACAAGCAGGTGTAAACAGCTGCTAGACCTTATCAGAATGAAGAGAAGCAAGGTGCCTTTTGCTGAGAGGTGGCAAACCAGGCAGGTGTTTTGGCTGAAAACACAATAACCAAAGGTCAGAGAACACAGGTCAGAACAAAGGTCGTAACACAAGTCATGATCACATTTTTTTTGGCTTAAATAGTGGCTTGGAATTACAGGCAAATAGCTGATGCAACAGCAGAGGGGTTACTCCTAATTAAAGGTACCAGATCCTGCTCTCATTTGTATCAGTGGGAGTCTGAAGTAATTCAGATAACTTTAGTAGATTTACTTCGCTCATAACAAAAAATAATTTAAGAGTGACTAGGATTTCTTTTGTATTTCCTATTGGTCTAGCTTAGTGTAATTTTTTTTATGTGAAGTTAGGCAAACAAAACTGTGTAATACTAATAGCTATTCTGAAAGTAACATTCTTCATGAGTAATTCAGGTCTATGCCTGTGTTTAGAATTGTTTCAAAATTTGCCAGATCCTCATGTGGTATTTCTATTCCAGTTAAATTCCAAAGTTGGCTGAAGAACTACCTCACCGTTTTTATCTGTCTGGACTGTTACCTTTTAAGTACCTAAATACTGAAGAGACAAAGATATTCTTGGAATGATTTTCTTGGAATAAGTTTCTTCTCACCAAAAATAAGCTATTACTATAACACAGTTACAGTGCCTAGAACTGATTCAATGTTTTAGGTGATGGTTAGTAAAAACACAACAGTAAACCAGTAAGTTTATCTCCAGAGAGCTACAAACAGACTTTCTCTTAGAGAGTCGGTGCCCACCCACTGCTTTATCAGGGTCTATCTGAGAGCCGTGCACCACTTCTAAAGCTTACGGCATTCTTGTTAGTTGTGGAAATAAATTCTGGCTTGTCTGGAAGTTTTCATTTGTGTGGAGGTATGCATCATGTTCAGTTATCTGCTTCTTCCTCGTTTGCATATTGGTTGGTACAACTCTTCCACAAGCAAGCCTTGGTAAGGGAGTAGTGTAAATCAAAGAGCAGTTGTTTACCTTTTCCCTGGTTTTAGTTCAGTCTCCTCACACATAACATGCTGAGTTTGGGAAACCAAGGCTGTCCAGATGTCTTTTACGGATCATGTGCACGTTGTAGGGAGATATAAAAACATATCACCATGAATGCTTTTACCTTCTGCCTATACTAGATCTACCTGTTTATCCTAAGAGAAATTAAATGGGTTTTTATCTTCTCTGTAAGGTAACAGATAGAGTCAGGAGAGTGAATCTTTTATGTGGGCTGGTGACAATTCTGTGATCTACTGACATCTGTTAAGATGTCATAGTATGGACTGTCTTTAGACAGCAATGACAGTTCATCAGCAATGTTTCTTTCCTCTGGTCAGACCCACGTAGCAAAATTAATCATGTGAGAGGAAAAGCTTTAAGGCAAAAGAGATATTTTTTTCCGCTGGTTTTGATTACATGGCTTAATCCATTGGCTCCAGCAGATGCTTATTTGAGATTTTAGCTGAAACCATGTTATTTAATTAAGCACTTGTCCCGGTTTCGGCTGGGATAGAGTTAATTGTCTTCCTAGTAGCGGGTATAGTGCTGTGTTTTCAGTTCAGTATGAGAAGAATGTTGATAACACCCTGATGTTTTCAGTTGTTGCTCAGTCGTGTTT
>JAVKLA010000021.1:18634369-18662640 GCA_034782735.1 Sagittarius serpentarius | reverse complement strand
TCCTTTCTGTTCTATTAAACTGTTCTTATCTCAACCCACAAGCTTTACTTTATTTTTCTGATTCTCTCCCCCATCCCGCTGGGTAGGGGGGAAGTGAGTGAGCAGCTGCGTGGTGCTGGGTTGCTGGCTGGGGTTAAACCACAACAGCAGTAAGCTTTAGCTGGTAGGGTAACAACAGTAGCAAAGGCTTTAGGAAATACAGGCTACAGTACTGGATATAAAGCATAAATGTTTTGTCTTTTTATTTTGTATTTACATCTGTTATAATGTTAGAATGATTGAGATACAAAGGATACAGATGAATGGATTAGATCTGCAGCTGGTTTACATTTGTATTATCATATATAAGGTGGCAGAATGCTACCAATTTGCCACGGCTAGGAGGTTGGCCCAGAAACACATAGTTCCATATATGATGAGCCTAAGTCTTCTCTAACCTTTCCTGGACTAAAGGAGCAGTAGATTCGTCAAAATCAGTAGAATGACACTGGTTTTACACCAGTGAGTAGGAGGAGACAGAATGAATGTGATCTGTGATTGCTTGGCCTTCTGTGCAGTTGTTTGTGGTCAGGAAGATGTGTGAGATGCTACTAGGCCAACTTGATGGTGTTTTGTACTACAACTTACGAAGGAAATTGAAGGAAAGTAGTGAATTGAAGTCTGTTTCTGTTTAGTTCTGTTTCATCAAAGGTTTGGCAAATGTGAGAAAAAAAGCACTGTAGAATGGTGGCTTCGAATGTTTTCCTCTGAGAAATGTATTTTGATGTCAGCTGAGTAAGTCTCACTTTGTCCTTCTTCCCACCTGATTCAAAAACAGCATTTTGGCATCTTCTATGGAGTGTCTGCCTGGCCTTTTGAGAGACTGAGTCACTTTGATAGTTAGCACTGAGGAATACCACACCAGTTGAACACATTAGCTGTCAAATTGTGGTTGTTCACCATTGCAGCTTATAGAGAGAACCCCTTCCAACTTTTCTACTTGTCCCAATTTTTACCTTAATAACAAGTCCACTTCTCCCTTCCAATTAATAATACATCATAATATAACGTTATTGGTAAAAAGATATACAGGGTGAGATGGAAGTTTTGGATTTGTTTACTTGTTATTCTGTCTGGAAGTGACTCAGGGCCTGTTCTGTGAATTTATATCACATGAGGAATCCCTCAAACTTGTTCCCTTAGAAAGTCCACTCATCCCAGGGGGAGGAAGAAGAATCTTACGGCACGTAGAGAGACTGACATCATGGTGTCAGGCAAAGGGGAACCTTAGTGGTCTTTCTGTGTCTAAGGTATTTCATAGCGATCAGCAAGGGAAAGTTTGGGTCCCCTAGTAGGTGTTTGTCTTGGACTTCATACATGGTAAAAATCTATTACATTCACATTCTCATGTCCTTTTTGGAAGGGCATAAAGACTATGCTGAAGACCGTTTTTCATTTCTTCTTCATTGGAGTTTGTTTAGGAAATTGAATGAATATTCATGAACAGTCATCATCTCATGTTGTTGATGTCCTCTAGACACATGATTTCAGACAGCGAATTAAATGAAGGAAAAAAAAAAGGCTCTATTGTGATCCAAACAAATGCCCCAAAGAGGAGGTCTGGAAGAAGCCTCAGAAAGTCAACATCTACCACTCAGGCGCCTGCTCCATCCTTAGGAAGACGTTCATCCCGTGTATTCTTCAGATCCTCAAGTGCTGGAGACAATTTATTCCAACGCTTTTCTGTGCTTACTCTAAAGTCTCTATTGCTGTAATTTAAAACCCTTCTTCTTCCATCTACAGCTCATGGAAAATGAATTATTCCCTTTCCTCTACAGGACCAGCAGTCTCCCACACTGTCAACCCTGCTGTAGGCAAAATCCACTGTAGATTAATTCTTACCCATGTATTTTTGTTCTAGTGTTATGATCTTTCGTTGACACCTTGAACGCAGTAAGTCAGTCTGTTGAAACTGTAAACTACCAAAAAAGTATGTCATATAAGAACAAAGCACCTAAGATTCAGGGCTTAAAATAAGTTCTGTGAGGGACTGGGCACAGGTTGGCCTCTTACTCTCAGTGTGCTACTCTTAATTTAGTGATTAAGTTTAGCAAGCAGCTATCAAGTACAGAAATCTTGTTTACAACTGTTTTGCACAGCTGTTTCACATCCTTGCTGCATACAGCTACTCTGTGTTGTTTTCCTTTTACAAGTTTTCAAAATTTACATAGTTTGGTAGTGAATCATGGAAACTTTGTAGCTGCCAGTTGTAGGCAGAAGAGACGCCTGCATTGAAGTTCAGCCCCGGGCACACCATTGCATGAAAGCTGTATCTTTATATGATTACTGACTACTTAGAAATAATGGCACTTTAGAGCTTTGTAGCGCAGTTCTACAGTGTTTCCATAACTGTTACTGTATCTCAAGACATTTAGAATAAAAACCAAGATCTTTTAGACCACAAGGTTTTAGACACATTTTTTGCTTATCAAAGGTCGAAGAATTGTTGTTCTCCAATTAATAGATCCACAGGTAGATGCATTTCTCTATTAAGACAATTAATTGGAAAATCATTAGGAAAACTTTGTTTATAAACATGGATCAGTATTTTGACTTCATTTGATAATCTCATGTGAAAAAGCTTTTCTTAACATGGAACAATTAAACATGGAGCACATGGCTATTGGTTTTGGGTCTCAGATGGTCTAAATTCAGAATATTTCTTCTCTGTCTAATTATGGACATAGAGGATTGTAGAGCCTCTGTGTATTTAAAAAACAATGGACTAAGTGTATAGCATGGCACCAAGTTTCCAGAAGGCCTAAGGGAAGATTCTGTTGTCAGAATCGCTACCATCCTGCTCTGCCCACGGTACACCTGACAAACAGGAGAAAAGAAGAGAAATTTCATGTTATGACCTGTCCTGCCTGCTCTAGGGCAAATGTGTGAGATGAGATGAGACGTCTGCTATTGCAGATAGTCACTGCAATATATAGCCCTATGTATATATATGTATATATGGCTATATACATACATATATGTATTTATATATACATATACACAGACCTTTGCTCCTTTCTTAGCTGGATAGCTCTTAGTTTCCAGACTAAGTTAATTACCTGTCAGATTATAATTTGTGGTTTTTTTCTACCAAATTTGAACAGTTCTTCTGGTGTGCCTACTCTGATACCATTGCAAAGTAGATTGAAATCAGTACTTTGGACTGTGTTTCCTACTCAGGAGCATTTGCAGAGGCTGTAGTCTTGCCAGGATCAGATTATTACATTGCTTAATGAGAAAAAGAGGGGGTGAGGGAAGAAAATAAAGTGACTGCTTCTGCAGAGTGACCCGCCATGAA
Organism: Sagittarius serpentarius; assembly: GCA_034782735.1. Classification (NCBI taxonomy): domain Eukaryota; kingdom Metazoa; phylum Chordata; class Aves; order Accipitriformes; family Sagittariidae; genus Sagittarius; species Sagittarius serpentarius. The sequence continues at coordinate 18,659,303 of JAVKLA010000021.1, read as the reverse complement.
ATTACTACATGACGTACAGAGATTTTGACCATGCTGAACAGAGCATGATCTGATAGAGCATCTAGGCATCCTTTTTCTCATTAACCTGAGGCATGTCAGGAATCTTTTATTTTTTGCTTTTATGTGTAGTTTCTTCTTTCATTGAAGTCTCAGTTCCTCGAAGCTGTGTATAATATGACATTTTATTTATTTATTTTTTGATCTGGAACATTAACTGTGTAAGAGTCTGATCAGCGACAGGATCACTGTATTTGTAGTGAGAATAAGCAGATGGTGTAGAAAGGGGTGGACTTCTTAGACTAGCTTTAGTGGCGGGCAGTTTATTGGGTGACTACAACCTGCCTCAATTAATTCCCTAGGCTTTTTGACAGCATGTTAAGGCTAAAGTAGGTATGTTGTGTATGGTAGCTAAAGCCAAGCTCAAGTGCCTTTGGGTCATCTTCGGTTATGTCATGTAGACATATTTTGCATTCATTCATGTTCTGTCATGTGGAGAGCCAGAAATGAATTTTTTCCAATTAAAATGTTTCTGTTTTCTTCACAGGGAAAAGGAAATGGGTGAGAGTAGTTCTGTGGAGAAGTTCAAGACAAAACTGAGGGAGTCACTTGTATTATTTATTAGTTTTGAGCTCAGAAGTCACATTCCTGTTGAACAGCCACACAAATAGCTGACTTTCCCACATAGCACTCGGATGTGACTAATACCATAGTCTGCGACTCACATATCTGCTCTTTTTAGTATGTCTTTTTTTAACAGTAGTCCTAATTTTTATGAATGCTATGTACTTGGCAGGACAGCAGTAAGAGGTTTGCTCTGCTGGAAAGTTTTACAGAGGTTTTGAGGTATTTCAAGGCAAACTAATTCATATCTCATTAAAGACAAATGCATTATGTACCCTGTCTAGACAACTAAGAGATTAGGAACTGGAACACTGCTGCAATTCAAACTATGGTAGTAGTTTCCATAAAACAATATTCCATTCTATGTAATTCTACCATTTTTCTAATACATGTAGTACATGTAGGATATAAAAGAGTTTTCATGCTTTTTTTTCCTTACTACTCAGCAGTTTTTGCCATCTGCTGCAGTAATGGAGACCAGCCCTACATGAAATGACTTCTAAAAATTAAATCTAGAAGGGGATATGTAAACACAGAAGTAAATATTAACTCTTAGAAGGGCTAATTGCTAAGAAATGTCAGTTTTAACATCAACAAGTGGTTTTCCTAGAGCACTTCAACTATGACTGAAGTTATCATTGTCTCACAGATACAGTTGGAAGTATTTGGGAAAGACCTGCAGCTACCACTTATGGAGGTTAACATCGAGTTTTACTTGAGTTACAGGTTTTTGAAAAGGAAATGTCTTTGTATCAGGAGCTTTTAAGAAACATGTAAAGGGGCTTTTGTTCAGAGAAGCTTTTGAAGCATAGCTGGCCTAGTAGACTGCGAGAGGTGTCCCCATGCATTTCCAAGGTTGTTACTAGAAATTATTTTCTAATTGTTGTGCCAACTGCTTTTGTAGCATTGCTTCCTATGTTGTGTACCTGCTGGCAAAACTGCCTCACCTCTCTGAAATCAGTGAATTTTGCCTGTGTTCTTTATGGCTTGTGAACTTGAAATCCATAGAGTGTTAGGAATGAACACTTTGGAACGGCTGTTTTGGCTTACAGCTGTACAGATAGTGCCAAGGCAAAAAAAAAAAAAAAAGCCTGCCTTTCCTTCAGCTCTTAGGCAGTTTCTAAAGGTTTGCAGTCACAAACTGCAACTGGATCAGAACAAGCCAGCAAACTCGGCCGTATAGCTTACACAAGGAGGGGAAAAGTGGTTCTATTTGAATAGCACTTAATGTGACCTCGGCAGACAACTGCTACTGAGTTCCTCAGCTACAGCCACCCCTTACCCACAGGGGCATTTTCTGTTCCATATACACCCCTCCCCTTGCCCCCCCGCCTTAATGTTCCGTGTCTGGCTTTAATAGATGTATTAGTCACCACTGAAAAGTTGTATATAAAGTCATCAACAGTGCCTTCCTCCGCTTTCTTGGGTTCTAAGCTAAAGTGCCCAGCTAAGAGCCCAGAAGCCAAGGGACTCTCATTCTGCACAGTCATTTGCCTGTCCCTGACAAATATTGGCTGAAGATATGAACAGTGATGAGGGAGTTTTGTTTAAAGTTATCTTTGAAAAAGGACTTTTTGAGAATGTGGGAGGTAGGGTGAGTGTGAGTGGGGAGAGGGAACAGACAAATCAAATGTCCATGTTGAATTTAAAATCAATGATTCCATTTTGAAAGTCAGACAGTATCAGAATAGACTTGAGCATATTTTCTAGTCTACACTTAGGGTGTTAATTAGGAATCAAGGGGAAAACGAACAAGGCAAAAATGAGCACAATTTCAGTACATACCGTATCACTGGCAAAACAGAGTATTAAAAGTATTACCATAGTGAGGTACAGAAACCAGATGAACACTGCAAACAAAAGTGGGTTTCTATGTGGAAGTAGGTTAACTCTGGCCTTGCAGTTCTGCTTTCATAACTTGAACTGAGAGATTCTTTGCTTCTCTCTCTTTATCCATAGTGTGTTATATGGGCAGAGGATAATGTGGTCCACACCACAGCTGGCTGTGTTCCACTGGTCAAGTACAGTCTGCCAAAACAGCCCATAGGGCCTTCTAGGTCAAAGGCATGCTATTGGCTGGAGCATGAAGATTGTCGTATCACATTGAAAGAAAACTTTTTTCTTCTGTGCCTTTCCAAGTGTATGTAAACATTCAGCCCGAAGGAAAGTACTCTTGTCAAAACTTGTTATACCAGTTCTGACCCGTGCACTCCTGCGCCATCTCGCACTCAGGCATCTGTTGCAGTTTTCTACATTATCACTAATGTGTCACTTTTCTATTCTCAAGTGTGGAGACTAAGCATTCTTTAGGAAAGCAAACAATAGCTTGGCATAATCTGCCAAAGACAAGAAAACTGAAGTTTCTTTCAGCAGCAGTTGTTGGAGCAGTCTTATAATATGGGGAACCTTTTCTATGAGTTTCAGTGTTTTGTTGGTTGTTGGTTCTTTTTCCCTCTGTTGGTTTTGGAACAGATCCTAACCCCCAAATTGCTTTCAGGTGTTGCAGGATATTCACTGCAGAGTACAATATTATAGTAAGAGCCCACAGGATGCTGAGTATGTACTTACAGGTATATAGCATGCTTTTCTCCATCCTGGCTTCTGTTGTTTATGGGTCCTAGTATACCCATTAATAAATGGGCAATCCTACTTTCACTCTGCATTATTCTTTAGCACTTCTCAAACAGCATATTCCTTTACTGCTGCGTTAGATTAACTGGTATAACATTGTAATGGTTTTCAGAGAGGTGTACACCATTATAAGTGTGGCTAATTCTGTCTTTAAGCTCAACTCGTATGCTCTGCTGCACGTCAGAAGCCAGCATGCCCTCTCCTCAGTTTACACAGTTGCTCCTGCAAAGACAAAATATTCTGAGAAATAACTTAGTTTGCAGAATTCGAGAAAAAAAAGGATTGTTCAGAATCTGTTGCAGCTGATAAAGATATTTAGGTTTGCTCCTTGTCCAGCAACTGTTGTGTCTCAAGGTAGTCTAATCAGAAAAGGTCTATAGCCTGATTAAATAATTAAATAGAGAAAAAAAAGATAAACTGGTACACATCTGCATGTGTAAGCATTACTGAGTTCTGCATTGACTATGGATTATAATACCTGGCTGAAGGAAATTAGTGTGGCACAAAATTTCACAGAGAGCCTATGAAAGCAAGCTTTTTCCATGCCAGGAAAGAAAACCGTGAAGGGATTTTTTCCCACAATTGAAAACCCTTATAAAACTGGAAGTCTGAACTGGTGGGATACAACTCAGTAAGAGGGGAAAAAGAAGTTTTTTTGACAGGGGACTCATTAGTGCAGAAGAAAGCAGAGACTGGAGAACTGCAGCTTCAGTGTTAGGTGGTTTTAGAGCTAGAGAGTTATTCAATGAGCTTAAAGACTACTATGGCAAGATTTCTCCTTTGTGGAGAGGGACAACTGGAAAAACTGACTACACTGAGACCTGGCTGTTTGCCTGAAAGTGGATGGAAGAGGAATGAAACAGTATAGTTTATTCTGAGTATGGTTTATACAGAGGGATTCATAAAAGAAGCTGACAAAGCTACAGACAGAAAATTGGACAGAAAGAGCATGGCTGCTGAAGAGGAGAAGCAGCAAACTGCTAACTTGGAACCACAAAACCTCAAACATACTATGTAACATTTGGATTTTGGCCCACCTGATTATGTAGCAATACAAAACCGAACAAGCAGAACACACGCTGTACTGGAATAATGAAGCTGCAAAAACATTATGATAATTTATAGCAGCCTAGACCCGGTGATACTAATGTCTTAAAAGAGCTGAAATGACTGCTTCTTAATTGTAAACATAAAACCTGAATATCATGTCATTGACGTGAAAAGAATCAGACCCTAGACTATGTTGGCTTCTGTTCTATGTTCTGGGTAATCAAACTGAAAACATCTCAGGTGGCCAAAATGGGTAATTTAGATGAGGCATTGTTCTTCATGCAGAGCAGCCTTGTCTCACGCAGGGCAGGACACTTCCATAAGGTTTAATCTGGAGAAGATCTGAAGACAGTATAGCTGTTTCACAGTGTAATCTTTTCCTGTTTCAGTGATTATAGTAATTAAGGGCTTCACTTAAACTTCTCGCTGAGCTACTTTTCAGCCCAGCTGAAACACAAAACCCAACTGGGATGGGGTGGAAGATGTCAGCAGTTTGGGGGAAGATGATCTAAAAAAGTAGAAACAGAGAATTAAAAGCTTAGTGGAAACTTTCAATAAAGGTTGCACAGATGACAGTTGATCTGCTCCAGCAAGCAAGATTAATATCTGCCAAAGAGCAGTCAAGTGGTTTCTTCAGAGAATTCAGGGATTTTTGTATAATTTTTTTTTTAATTGACTAATAGCATTAAGATAGCATCAACCTTATGATGGTACAAACCAATGATGGAGTACAAGTGACTCAGAACAGTGCTGTGATTTATTCTTCTGTTGGCTAGATTGTTTCCAGCCTGGAGAAAACACATTTTAGAGAACAGGATTAATCGCATGATTTTTAAGAGGTATCCATTAGATGGGAAGAGAACCCCCGCCTCCCTGTGAACCAGACACATCAGGGGTACACAAATATATACAACTCACTCTCTGTATTATCCTCACTGCCATACTTGCAGAGTTGTGCTCTGGGAAGAATTTCTGACCCGTTTGTACATTCACCCTGTGCAGCATGAATGAAAGGTGAGCCATCTCTGTCACGTTGCTTGTGGGACGTCTGCCTGAAGAACCTTTAGTCTGAGTTCGTGATTCGGATGGGAACTCGGGTGTCCCTCTCACACGAACATTTTTGTTAAGGCCATGAAATGATGCCAGGTTTGAAAAGCTAAACATGCTCAAGCACCTTGCTAGCTTGAGGCCTACTCTAGTGTCTTAGCTGGGTAGCAAAAGCTGATGCATTAGGGAACTGTGGGGCTTTATTTTCCCTAGGATGTATGTGGCTTTTCACTACTTGTCAATCTTAAATTAGTGATCAGACCTGTCTGCTGAATACTTATGTGCAGCAAACAACAGGGGAGGAAACATTAGGTTTGTTACGTGCATTTCAAAAGCGTGCGATGTGGAAATCACGTTCTTTGACAGGTTAGAAGGTTACTAAATGTAAATTAACGCCATCGACAGCAGGGAGATGCCAGAGGAATGATGTCAGCTGAGAATCTGCTTCTGCATATTTTGCAATGTTCAAATTAAATTAAAGTGAGGATTTAAAATTTACATGTGTAAGTATTCAGACATTTGCAGCTGTGAGCTTGCAGGTGATGGGCTATGCTGATAGGTACGTGAGAGACATGCCATCAGCCAAGAAAGGGAAATCAAATGGTATGTGATATCTACTGCGTCCCAGAAGTACTGGCTGTAAGCTAGTGCTGCTGCTACCATAAAGTCCCAGGAACATTTAACATTACCAGTCCTGTGGAAAGCAGCACTGCATTTTTCAGCACAGAAGTTGTGCTGATAAAAATGCTCAGGCACTGCAAAGATTGCGTGAGAAGAATTTGTCTGCCCCTTGCAAAGGGGAGCAGAGGAGCAGTTAAAAGGAAAAGGAAACACGTTTCCCTTCTCCCTTAGGGCTGTCCTTGCTGGCATAGGGACGCTAACCATGCTGCAGAGTTTCTGGGGTCGGCACTAATGTTACTGGGGAAGAGGAGGCAGGACTGCATAAATCCACCTGGCCTGGGATCAAGAAAGCCATTGCAGAATGGTCTCCCACAGAGCATAAAGTATTGGCTGCTACAGCTGCTGTAGCGTAGCCTCTTTCCTTCAGTCTTGCCCCCCAGCTGAAAAAACAGCCAACAAGTAATGAATCACAACTGTACTCTAATACAAGTAGAATAGATTTAATACAAACGCCTTCAGCCTGACACCCCCTCCGCCAAAAAAAAAACAAACAAAAAACCAAAGAAACCCAAAAAGCCTGCAGAACAAGGTAATTTATTGTCTTGAGGTTGCTGGTATTAATATTTATATAACCTAACACTTTGAGGCCACAATATTTAGGTATGCCATGGAGATAGCATTGTTCTGTTACAGAACTGTGGTTGTATGAAGCAGCTTTGTATGTATGCAAGCTTTTTTTCTTGGTTCCCAAATAAGAAATATAATCAATCAAGATCTTCTGGTATTTCAAGAAGAGGTATGGATTTCTGTCACACGGTGGCAAATTACACTTTTATCCTTTTCTTCAGGAGTGTATCATTGATGAAGACTGTGAAACAGGGAAATATTGCCAGTTCTCCACCTTTGAATACAAATACAAATGTCAGCTCTGTAAAACCCAGCATACAGTAAGTCCTGAATGAGATGTGATTTTATGTGGTCTTTAGAAACTCAAAAAATAACTTATTGTTGCTAATGTCAGCAAGTCAAAATTGATAGAAAAGAAGATGCAAAGCTTTCTGCATGAGGTTAAAAAATGGATGTGTAGAGTGTTTTGGGTTGGGGTTTTTTTTCTGCCTGTTAACACAACTAAGTTTTAAGGCTTCTGTTCTCATATGCTTTAAAACCTGCACTCCGCTCCTCCTGACTCAAGCTTGACTTGTTAGGTGGCCTAAGGACAGTGTAAACTAACGCATTGTAGATTGGCAGTGGAATGGGCAAAGAGGAAATACTGTGCCAGCTCCTAAGGCTCAGCTGCCAGCTGGTCATTTCCAGCTCTTTATTCACAAAGAGAATTGCAGCAGCCTGTGGTCTTCCCTTCGTTGACAACTTGTACAATGCTGTAATGCAGTTGTTACTGTAAGTGATCCTCCTACATGGATCGTTTATGTTATTTAAATCTGTGAACCTCAGTAAGCAGTAAATTCCTGTCTTTTAAGCTAAAAGATTAATGTTCTTGGTAGTAACTATGGTTAGATTGTCGTCTGTGGGTGACAGGTGCCTGAGACGTTCAGGCTTTTTCTCTGGTGAAAATCCAGAGCACTCTGTTGAAAAAGGCCAGACAGCTAAGCCTACAAGCAAGCAAACCTTGCTGTAAAGTCATGTAATCAACAGGATTATTATAATCTAAAAGCACCAGGCTGTTCCTGAAATGATTTAAATATTTATCTTGATAACTTCAGGGAGCTCTATTGACTTCAGTAGACTGAATGCATGCTCAAGGGTCATTAAGAAAGCTTATTCTTCGTATTTTAGAAAATGTTAAACAGAGAATTTTTCACATTAACATGGAATAATTAAAAATCAAGATTGGGATGACCTAATACCTACACCTCCCCTTTGCAGTCCTCAGTATAACATTTGTAGGATAAAGAAAGTAAAAATTGGGTCCTAGCTTCACTCCTGTTGTAAAGTGAGCTCAGACTGAAGATGGTGGGATCAATTCCCTGACCTAGAACCCCCACAATTACAAAACATTTTTCTTTTTAATTAGCAGGTCTTAATAGTGCTAGCGTAGTCCTACTTCTTGCCCTGTCTTAAGCACTTCCTGTGGGATCCAATGGAAAAGAAATTCTGCTTTTGTACGGCTGCCCAGACAGGGTTTTACACAGACAGAAAAAAAGCTGTTAGAATGCTGACCTACTAGGAATCTTTAAGATGTTAATCAAACTACCTAAAAAAAGAAATAAAGTGACACCCCCCTTTTAGTAGGTTGATTTATTAGGCTTGTATAGTTGAAACCCTGGGCGAGTCATCATACAAGGCTATCTTTAGCTAGATATTTGCATTTCTGATTTGCAAAGAGAATGTTTTTTCAAACATTTTTTTTCAAAGATTCTTGGTTACAAATGAGGTCTGGTTCTTAATACAAGTAAAAATTGGATTTTAGTAAGATTTTTTTGCATTGCTCTTTGAAAGCAATCCTTCTGAACAAACTGTAAATTCCTGAATGCATTTAACGATGGAAAAATATCAGTAACGTTTTCCATTAATAATGTTTCATTTGTTAATTTTTTTTCCTTGATTGCAAAAGGCTTCCCTGAAAACTATATTACACTGTAGGATGTCTGGCTGCTGATCAATTTTGGTGTAAATGCTAAAACATGAATTCAGGTTTTGTAAGATTGAAAGTATAACAGTATAGAAGGAGAGCTGTTACTCTGCTGCGGAGATTCCTGTCTGGCAAATAGCTCGATGTATGTTTGAAGCTGAGAACGAAGCAATTCTGTTTAAACAGTGGGAATGTGACATGCATATATTTAAAGCACATATATGCAGTTGTCTTCAGGACCAGGGTCTAATTCTATGTTTAGCCATCTGTTGACGTGTGCAATTAGTGCTAGAGCAACAGTTTCGTCCTGTGCTTTTTCCATTTGCAAGCCTTGCTCGCGGGATGTTGAATGCTGTGGAGACCAGCTTTGCGTTTGGGGTGAGTGCAGAAAATCCACTTCAAAAGGAGAGAACGGCACCATTTGTGAGAACCAACATGACTGCAACCCTGGAATGTGCTGTGCTTTTCAGAAAGGTACAGAGGTTTTGCTTTTTATCCTAATCATTTTATAATACCGCAGTGTTAATATTGAGCTCTTTTGCCCAGGTGAAGTGGTTAAATCTATACAGAATTAATAGGTCATTCTCCCTTGGCCTGTGGAGTGCACTGTGTTAACTTCATTATAAAACTTCAATAGAATTAAGAGTGAGAAACAGTCTGATGGGGTGCACAATGGTGAAAGAAAAGCCTGTTGCATGCTAGAGATGAGACCAGCATGAGAAGCATAAAAATCTACTGTTTCTAAAGGAGAGTCTCAGACATTTAAAAGCAGCAGAGCTCTGACAAATTTTCACCCAATAGAGCAAAAATAAGAGAATTAAAATACACAGAATAATGAGATTACTGAAAGTGGCTTTTCCTTCATATCAGCAAGCAGACCATCAGAATCAGACTGCAGATACATTTCATTCTTGGAGTTTTTTATTAGCCCACCAGGGCACCATGATATGCAATACTGACCGGATAGCCAAGATACGTAAAGGAATGATGTTCCAGATTATGTTGTCAGTCCACATGGGAATGTGAAACTTGATTTACAGAAGGGAGGAGAGGAGGAGAAGGTATCAGGCCTGAAATCAGTCCTAAATCCTGCCTGGTAAGGGCCCAGCTTCTTCTGCTGTTTTATACCCACTAGTTCCTCACTGCTTTTATCATAGTTCACCTTAATTTTGTAGCGACAGGATACAATTCCAAGCATCTTTCTACACCAGGTAGATACTCCTCTAGATAGCTTTTTTCCTGGCTCTTACTATGAGCAAGAGGTGACCTGGTACCTTCACTGACAGTTGGGCTGCCTGTTTCGCCCTCAGCCTGCTGGTGGGTGACACTACTAGGGCATTTCAGGAAAACCAAGGAGAAAGCTCAAACACCATTTAAAGGCAGGTGGGTCTGCTTAGCTTTTCCTTGTCAATTTTGAGCATTACATAGTAGACCTTCGTAAGTTCGACTTCGGTAGGTTTTGGTTAGAGCAGTTTTATTTTCCTCTTCATCAGGTTTCTGCCTAAAGCATTTACAGCTTTTGCCAAGCTTGGTCAGAGATTTCTTTGTACTCAGATTCTGAAATGAGACAGAAAGAGCACTTTTAATAAATGCCTATTACTTTTACCATGCAGGACTTTGAATCTCTGCTCATGCTGCAGAGATGAGTAGGTCAGTAGTATGCATTCCTTGGTGTTAGTAGCACTAGGCTAGTCTACTGTGAGGGTGATGCTGTTTCTGGAGCCCTGGTTTCCTGTGGGATCCAAACAAGCCGTGTCTTCATGATGATTTCCTCAGCTGCATAAGACATTCACACTACTTTGAGATTAAGTTAGTGCTTGGCTTGAAACAAAATTTAGTACAAACCTGTAACTTGGGAAGGAACAATACAATAGATAAGAATATTGATTAAAATAGATGGAATGTTATTATTAAAACTTTCAAGAGAGCTGTTGATTAATAGCAATGGATTTTTATTCTCTTCAGTTGTCTGCTTTAAAAGTGCTTTGGGGTTTTTCAGGCTAGGCCTAACCTCAAGGCCTTTCTCCATCGCTAGAGTATTGCAAAAGGTTGTCATAATAAAGACTGGACTGTCTTTACATGTATATTTTTACATACAATTGTAGTAAACTAGAGCATTCGCTTCTTAACATATAATCTGTTTTGGAATTAGGAACTGCTAAATCATATACATTAGAGCATATATGTGTGCCTGTGTATACACACACACACACATATATTTTTTTTTTGACCAAGCCTGTTCTAAAAACCTTAAATTTTGAACTCTTCACACATTTTATTCTGCCCTACCACAAAAAAAGAGGTGAATGAAGACAAGAGGAAGAAGGGAGTTTTGATAGGAACATTTGGAAGAGCTAAATTCAAGATTGACACTATAAGTTACTAGCATCAGGAAACAACGTATCCTAAATAATTTCTTACACAAGTTGAAATTCACCCCTGTGTAGAAACAGGGGCGCCAAGCCTCAAATGCCATCAGACAGCTTTGCCTATTATAGAATTACTATAAGAAATTATATGGCTGAGTAGTTCTTGTAAGCTCGTTATTTAGTCTCTGAACAATTGCTCTGTATTTCTAATCTCTGCAAAGAAATAGAATAGGAAAAATAATGGAGTTCTAAAATACAGAGATATTTCTGTATTCAGATTTTAAACCATTAATGCTACGCATTGCAAAGGATTCACTGTAATGTTAGTTTTCTTGGTTTTAGAATAGTCTTTCAAATCTCCAAGGGATGGAGTTGTGCAGTACTACTGTACTGACAGTAGTCTCTTCACGAAGAAGCAGTTGATCTTGCTCATTAAGCATGAACTTCAAATGTATTACTCCCACCTAGTGGAAAGAACATTAAGTTGTGGCTCCCTAATATGTAAGGGGACTTAAAAAGAGGTCAAGTCTGTCTTTTTATATCTTGCATGTAGTCTGAAAGATTAGGTCATCTCAGTTATCAGACAGTTAACAACTTCTCATAAAATTCATTTACTCTGGCATGCAGAACTACTGTTTCCTGTGTGCACTCCATTACCTGAAGAAGGTGAACCCTGCCACGATCCTTCAAACAGACTTCTCAACCTGATCACCTGGGAACTGGAACCCGATGGAGTACTTGAGCGATGCCCATGTGCAAGTGGCTTGATCTGCCAGCCTCAGAGGTAAAGATAAAACTGGGCAGGCAAAGGGCCTGAAATTTTTGAGGGGTCTCTTTCTGTGGTAAATGGATGCAGAGCTTGCGGATTCTTCCACACTATGAAGTGTTTTAACAGCTTTTCTCATCAGTAGCATTGAAACTTTCTCAGACTTACTGCTTTGTCCCACACAGATGTACCTAACTGAGTTTGGCAACACCTTAATCCAGTATGAATTAAGTTTGTGTATTAGGCTGGTACAGTTTTTCAATCAATCAGAAAGTACTAACAGCTGTTGAGATGTATCATTCCAATTTAATTCTTTACATACAGCTCTTGTTCACCAGCTTTCGATGTCAGATTGGGCTTCTGTTAGGCATTTTGCTTGCTTTCATACGTAAGACATATTAAAGACATTTTAATACACGCAGTAAGTATAAACAGGCATATTCCTGTACTACTGATCAACTTTACAGGTTACTTCTATCACAAGAAAAAAAAAAAAATGTACCTTTGCTTCCACTTTCCTTCAGTTGCAAACTAACCCGAGAAGCCAGTTTCCTTCCTGCTGACTTAAGATCCACTGTTCAGACCTGAAACACTTCGTACTGTGCAGACTTTTTCAGTATCATTGAGTTTCATGGAATAGGAAGCAGGCTGACCACATTTTCTGCTAGAAGCTAAAACTTTTAATATATCATGCCTTTAATCATTCTTTAAAAGGACAGTTATTTGCATTATCTGCAATTTCATTGGGAGAAAGTAAGATCATTTCAGTTTTGCACTAAAAGCATTTTTAGAAAACCTGCATGTTATCTGTGAAATAAGCTCTCCAAGTTTGTTCCTATACGATTTTCATTACATTAACTTTCAACAAGACAGCATAGCTGTGATAGAGACGTAGATTATATTTCTCTCTTCTTCTGTGTCCAACTCTACATTTTTTTTCATGCATGAAAAGTAATTGGATAGCATTTTGTTTCATAAATGTGATCTAAGGAAGCAAGCAGAGTTGATCCCATCCTTTCAGCACCAAAATTTTAATTAATGTCCGAGTACCATTAACCTCAGGGAAGGTATGTCAGCAAATGTCATGTCTAGTAAGAAGAAAAACATTTCAGATGAGGATAGAGAAACACAGAAATTAATTAGGGTGTGAATATAACTGAACTGTCCAGCTATAGTCACAAGAATTATTTATCTGTTCAGGGTTATCACAAATACAGTAATACTGTGCATACCACCTGCCTGTGACTCGCATGGACAGCAAGATAAAGCTGCTTCTGTGAATTTACACAGTGAATTTGAAGGTTCAGATAACTTTTTTTATTAAAAGAAACAGCCCATCTCTGCTTAAAATGGCCTTTGACTAAATATTACTATTCAGTGATAAACACTGAAACTATCAGCTTGTATCCTAGAGAACACGGGGATAGTTTGCCCACAAATGGGAGTCTTGGAACTCCTAGAAAGCAAAACATACAAGAATTCAAAATGTACACAAAATAAGCTTCAGGACCATCTTTAGTTCATTTGCCCTTTGTTTCCAGTGAAGGAGGCTGCAGCTTTAAGCAGCTGTTGAGGGGTGCTCCGCTCCTCAATGAGGGGTCACTTGCGCTCTGTCAGAAGGACCTGTAGCCCTGTCCTGTCCCATGCAGTGCAAAGAGGGAGCGGATGCCCCGTGACCAAGTTCTATTCCCCTGCCTCCCGTCAACAAACAAAAATTATTCTTGTTCCCTTCTAAAGTTCCTACAACAAATGTGGGATGTTTGGTTGCAGGCAGCTGAAGCTACTTTTCAAAACAGACAGCAGCAAATACAGCTATTACACTATCCTGTTTAGAACCAAATATACAATGCTCACAGTTTTCTCAACTCCACAGCTTGGTGGCAAACATTTTTTCTGCATTCCTTTGGATAAGCTGGAGAATCATGTTTCTTAACTTGGTATTATGACATGAACAGAAGGGACTAGTCATTATCACCACGTGTAGGTAAAGGGCCAGGTTGTGCTGAGGTCCACTGCCATCTTGTGTCCCAGTATCAAACATTTTTTGCTGTTAGAATCCTTGTTCTAGCTCTGTATGTGAAACTGTCATCTTTAACTCTCCAGCTGTCAAGCATGTAAAAATCAGATGTTTATGAAGTCAGCTACGGTAGGTCTGACAGCATTATGCCTTTAACATGCTTTCATTGGGGAAGGAAATGAAGAATTTTATTAAGGAACTAGCAAAAGAACACGAAAAGATGTACTATACGACCAGATGTTTCTCTTTTTCCAACAGCCACAGCACTACATCTGTGTGTGAACTGTCTGCCAATGAAAACAAGAATAATGAAAAAGAAGATCCCTTAATTGTGGATGAGATGCCATTTCTCAGCTTGATACCCAGAGATATTCTTTCCGATTATGAAGAAAGCAGCGTCATTCAGGAAGTGCGTAAAGAATTAGAAAGTCTGGAAGAGCAAGCGGGTTTGAAGCCTGGGCCTGACTCAGCTCATGACCTGGTTTTGGGAGATGAAATTTAAAGTCCAAACACCAGACAGTTTAGTTAGTTATTTGTAGAAATTTTTGTCTAGTGTCTTGCTTATATAAACCCTAAACACATACTGCTGGATAGAAGTGCAATAAACAAGGTCTTCGATGAGCATCCTTTTCTGTGCACCAAACCTGCACGTTCAAATTATTGTTGAATTCATTCAATCCTTGGACCAAACCTTCTGTTAAAGGCAAATGAGAAATAGACCAGTGTTTCTTCTGAATTAGTACTTTCCCCTTGTACACTAGAAATAAACTTACCAGTACTTGTACTCATTAAAAAATACACAGAAGCATAAATAACCTTAACTTATTAGTGACTGTAGAAGTGACTTCTGAGTACAAATGTTTAGAATCTTTCTTTTTCTAGGTTAAGAACCATCTACTTTAGACCAGTTTGGCCGTTATTTTAAGCAATTTTTAATTTTTTTCTTTAGCAAATATAATCAGTGAAGCTGCAACATACAGATTCTGGGTATCATCTCCCCCCCTCCCCCCCAAACGCATTGTGGAAGGATAGAAGAGGTAAAGGATGCTTACCCTTTTAAATGAACGTACCCAGAGCTTCTTTCCCGCTGTGTACAATGGATGCCATCTGTCCTGCAGCAGCCTTCAGTGTAACTTAAGAACTGGTGTTCCATAGCTAGAGTGTCCCTTGAGTTTGATACTTCCATGTACAATGGTCGTTGGCCTCCCCCACTACCCAAGGGGCATACTATCAAAAAAAGCCTACAACATTTTCCATATAAATAAATAGTGTGTACACGCTTTTATGGATATGTCTGGGAACTTTCAACTTAACTGTTCAGGGCTCACGCTCTCAAGGGCAAAATATACCGTTTAAAATTGCAGAACAAACAGCTAACTGGGCTGAACACAAAGAATATAGATTCTCTGTTGCACACTGAGTATGTAAAGTATCAACATATAGGAGAACAGTGCAGCTGCAGTTACAAGGCTAGGCCTGAGCTAGTGCTAAATGCAGTGCCACGTATACAGCAGCATTCTGCACTACATGAACATACCTTCTTAGGTAATGTCGATTAAAGGGTCTCTTGTCTATACTCCATCACCTACCCTCTTTGAGAGAGAGAGAGAGAGAGAGAGGCAGTGAACATCAATTCATTACTTCAGTTTAGCAGTAAGACAACCTAAAGAGCTTGTATTTAGAGACTTGTGCTTCTCCTGCTTGATTCTATTACATCCAGGGAAAATTCTTTGAGAAATGGTTTGTGCTTTTAATACACTTCACAGGCATAAATCTGTGTGTGTTACAACATGTGATTATTGTTACTACCTTAAGAGGTCATTGATTTAAGAAATCAATAGTAAGCTAAGAGTAAAATCCAATCTACCAAACTTCCCAGCTCCCAGCTGTCTCAGCAGTTTGCTACAATGGCTCTTCCACTACTAGTGGTTTCTGCGGTGTAGATTTCACCATGTTATTGCACATAGTAAAAGATGATGTGAGGCTCCAGCCAAGTAACTTTTCATGGAGCTTCTTCCCAAATAATCCCTGCTGCTTATGTCTAATTTGGAACAGTAGAGCACCAATAAAACTTAACAAGAGCAGCTAACAAGACTGCTACTAGATTTTTTTTCCCTGTTAAAAAACTGTTTTCCTGTTAAAAAACTACTTCATGAGAGCAATAATTGTCCATAAATACTGCCCTACTTAAGGACAGCATTATTCTCCCTTCAAGTTTCTTGATGTCTCAGTCCCTGAAAGTGTTAGTATTCATCAGAAGTTCAGTAAGATCCCTGTTGAACTAAGCAAATTAGAAACCCAAGGCTTTTTGTTTCTTTGAAATGCCCATGGTCAAACTCAAAAATGTTTGATATGATCAGAATGTAAAGCAGATGCTGAAAAATGTCTCCCAGAACAACTCAGAATATATTTCAGTACACTTATGCAGCAGGAAGTGCACCACTGGACAGGAAAGCATTATCAGGATGCCCCTCAGCCCTCTATCCAGATATCTGCCAAGGCTTCCAGGTTTAAAATGAACTTCTTCAAAGAAGTTTGATGGAAGTTTCCCAAATAGGGCTAGAGATTAAGCAAGAAGTATTTGGAATTCTTTTCTTAACCCGGCTCTGTTCCATCTCTAGATTTTTGCCTCTCCAAATGCCTGAGTTTGAAGAAAATTCATAACCCGTTTGGTAGTTAAACCTTTTCTCTCTTCCAAAACCTCCAAGGATCCTGCAGCAGTCTATATACATATGTAAGTGGTAGTTTAATGAAGTACTCTACCTACTGGATGGTACTCACTCTATGCTTCCTTTGCTCCTGCTTCCACCTCGTCTGTGTTGGACAAGAGGTGGCACAGGTCAAACAGAAGAGGAAGAATGAGGGAATTCCTCTGCCCAGTGCCTGGTTCTCAGGCCGCCACACTCCTCAGGATGTTTAGGTTGCTGTGGGTCAGCATGCAAGGAGGAACTGAACATTCAGTTACTGAAAATCCTTTTCCCTTTCTGGAGCAGCACTCCAGCTGCCATTCGTATCTGGAGCTTAGAAGTTTCACTGGTGAGGAATTCAATTCTGGAAAAGGAAATTTGGAGCTGAAGAAAAATTTGGTGTGAGGAAGAGTAAAGAAGAGCAGCAGACAGGCTAGAAAACACTTCCTGTAATACTGTGTACACGCCGGGGTGGGGGTTGTGTGTGCACATACACACATACATACACACAGCCTTAAAATTCTGACATTGCCTCGGGAAAATCTGTATTTCCATGAAGTAATTCCGTAATTTTTCAAATAAAAACCACAGCATTTAATGATTAAAATAACACAACAGAATGAACAAATGTTTTATTGGCATGTTCATTGTTGTAAACAGCATCTGGCATGAAAAAGTTTACCAAAATCTTTTGATTATTATAAATTAGGTGGTTTTCCAAAAACTACGGAGAATTGTTCTCTATTGATCTTTATGGACCAAAGCAAAAACTTGCTGTTCCTAGGCTTTGCAATGAAATCACGTTGACTGCATCAGTCTTTGCACCACAACCTGAACTACCAAGTTTGTACGTTGAGGTGTTAGAGGTTGCCCCAGTATTTGACTACATATAGCTACGGAATCAACTCTGGGAAAAATAAAATGACTTTCAGTGGGTGGAGAAGATGCAAACTTGTAATAGTCTCAAAACCAAAATGTACAAAAAGTAGCTGAACAAAACAAAAACTTCATTAACAAGGGGAAATACAACCCTAAAGTACCCAGCATTGTCAAACATAAAATGAATACAAATTTAAATAGGCAACTATACTTCCAAATGTACACAATGACTGTTGATATGTGAAAAGAAATACCATGGTAAATAGCTGAACTGCAGTTCTGTTAAATGGATAGGGCAAATTTTATTTACACATTGAACGCAATGTAATAGAGCTGCTCACCGGCTTCCGCAACCTATTAAAAACCAGTTTACCTTACAACAGCACTTCTGCAAAATGAACCAACACCTGCTGGCAGCTTTCTGCAGACACCTCTCAGACTACCTGTTTCATGGAAGAATATTCTAAAATCTTACACTTGCAGCACTTCCATTTCATCTTCGACCCTTTGGTGCTGCTTTTCTAGAACCAATGTGTTAACATTTACTTCAGACTCTCTGATGAGGTAATGCGTGTATCAGTGAAACAAACAGAAAAAAGGATTCTTTCATGGCCTTTGCACAGCTTTTATTATTAAGCTATGAGTATCCTGTTTGAGGCTAGTTTCACTAGCTACTATGTGCGCACTGTCCTCAAAAATTTCCACTCGTTTCCCTCCCCGCCCACTTTTGAGTCCTAATCTTTTATTTGCACATCCCTTTTAGCTTTACAGTACATTTGACTATAGTGCACAACATGATTCCAAGTCAAACAGTACCCAACGGGGCACTGCGCTTCCGATTGGTAACTCAGCCCAATCAGTGCTGGTGTCAGCGCTTTACACCTAATGAATGTCCTGCCGTAATGGCACTACACAGTAGTAGTGAACCTTTTTATTTTAAACAAAAAAATTCCCCAGGGAAAATGCTATAGCAAGTATCAGTCTTGAGTCAAATCTTTATTTGGTGCTCCGTCCAGATAAATTTTTAGTGCTTTTTCTTTACGAGGAGAGTAGGTTACCCGGTGTCCAGTTTTCTGGAGTCTGCTGCTTTCTTTTTTCATCAGTTCATTTCTCTGCTCATCTGTTAATTCCATTAATTCTTCAGTTTTATCCCTGAAATGTAAATATATGTTAAATTTCAGATTAACACAATAACCATAATTAGATTTCTGTAATTTTTTCACTTGGAGCAACTCAGTAACAAACACAACTAAGCATAATACTCCTTGCAGATTATTTTCTTCTTCTCCAGAAACTAACAAACAATCTGTTTAAACCTGCTTTTCTAACAGAGACATTCAGTATTGTAACTGACAGCAGGCCCAGGGGAAAGCAGCAAGAAACAAGCCTATACACCTCCATCTACCTCGTAACTCCTGCTCTTTATAGACAATTATGACTCTGCTTTTTACTCAGTCACAGTGCCAACAGCTGGAAGCAACACGTTAGCCAGCCCCTACCAGAAACTACCAGCCGCACTCCCAAATTATTTCCTTCAAGGCCAGCACGTTATCAACCAGCTGTTTCCCCCAAACTCACATGTAATTATGAAAAATACTGTAGGAGCAATGTGTTCCTGAGATTGCCCCGCCCACCAAGTTTAGCAGAAATGACAATACTCAAGCTCCTAGTCCTCAAATACTGCCTTTGGGCTACTGCTGCCAGCTGATGAACGTTTTCCACGTTAACAAAATTTTTATCGTAACTTCCTTTTTTCCAAAGAAGCCATACTAATTTCTCAAAGAAATAAACTCAGAAAATAAAATCTTTGCTCTCCAAAACCTATGGCAAGACTCTCACAGACTACGCAAGGGATATGGTTCTATTTTAAGAGATTAAATCCACATATACACACAAACATAGCAACTAGTTTTGCATTCAGCATTATTTTCAATGGTTTGGGAGGAAGGTTTGAGTAAAAGGGTGCAGTGTTTGTTTTCTTAAACAATAAACATTAATACTCAGGTTTTCAGGAATCTGAGGAGCACAAACATGTCAGCTCAATGTTTTAAACCCTCTTTCCTTTAAGACAACAGAAGAGTATTTTTATGCTTCTGTTGTTAACACCACCCCTCAAATCTTATACACAGATTTTTGCATAGTTTATTATACTGTAATAAAATACATACCTATAAAATATTACTGCACCATCATCACAAATGTACAGAGGCCAGACATTCAGTGTAGATACTTTAGGATTCCAGTCCAAGTCTTGATGAATCTCTAGTATAGAAATGTCGCATGGAAACGTTCCTCTACCCTGAGAAGCAGCAATTACCTCGTGAATAAAATAAAACTCATAATCACACATCCATGCCATTAAAAGGTAAAAGTAGACAAAAATCTTACTTACCTTTGCAAATTCTATGTTTTCTAAGGGTATTCCACTTATTTCACTCAGCTGTAAAGTGAAGAAAAATGGTGGATTTAATACTATTCCACAACAATGTTATGCAGTGTCTACATAAAGTCAACAGACATGCCAAATCTAGAAGTCAATTAAAATATTCGGAAGTCCTCCAATGAGCGTTAGTACAAAATTACAGTGACAAGGTACAAACTTCTTACATTTCTGAAGTTACTAGTGTGTCACAAATGACACTTGCCATGATAGTATTTCATCACACTTCTCTTAACAGTGGAGGGGTGACAGGAAAAAGTTAATAGAAATAATTAATTAATAACACCCAAGTTCCAAGATATAAGGACACCAACTGCCTCACGTTAAACCTTCAGGTCCATCAGTTAGCCCTCAGCAGGTTCCCTGTATGAAATGAAAGCTATTATCCAGTCAACCTGGGGAGCAGGCGAAGCCGTAAGATACGCATAACTAAAACCCACCCCCATACACCTGGCACTTCCTACCGTAACAACCCCACAATTCTCCAACAAGCACCACTGGCTGCTCTTCCCCCTTGCAACTGCCCCTGCTGTGCCCCTCCCCGGCACACAGAGTGCATCACCCATCCCCTCTCCCCTGCTGCCCGTCACGGGGTCACCCAGCACTGCCTTGGTGGAGCTCTTCCTCCGCTGAGCCATCTCATAGACAGGCTCATCACTGCCTTGCCCTTAACTCAAGTGCGGGCTGCAGTCTTGTCTCCATGGAAATGCAAACACTAACTTTGATCTGTCTTTATCTCTGGCTGCTTATTTTCCGGAAACAAAGAGATTTCCTCTCTAAGATTCTTGCCTCTTTCAAATCCACCGTTAAAACAGACATGTTCAAAATTAAACTGATGGTGAGAAAAAATTAACAGCCAGCGTAACTTTCTAGCTCTCATTTCCTTAGGAAACTAGGGTAAATAAACAACAGTGACAAAAGCCAGACATTCTGAAATGTATTAGCCCTATACTCTGCTAATAAAATTTGTCTGAAAGAGAAGAGCTGGCTGAACACATCTATTACTACAGATGTGTCAAATTCAAATTTCTCTTATTACTGGTGGGAGTAAAAAGATTAAGTCCTCCTGGAGAGAATGCTGCTAAAATTGCTCCCTGCACATCAATTCTTAAGAAAACAAGAGCAGGCAGCTCTTTCTTCAGATAGAAGTGAAGAGGAAATCTTGAAGACTGCATGCAAGAACCTGTAGTCACAACTTCATTTCTACCTGAAGAATACAAGAAACCTGTCCGTAGCTTAATCTGTGTACATACACAAATCCAAGGCTGTTGCATTCTATGGCAGCTGAACAACGTTCCTCTTTCCAGACAATGAGCTAACCCCTAACTTGCAAATGCTGAGTGTTTCAGTAAGGTAATACTTTGGCAGACTTCACTGATATTAGGATTTTTGCTGGCCTCAACATCCAAGGTGGCCTTCTTACATCTGGGTATTGCCACATACAAATAACCATTTCTCTAAGAGTGGAACCCTGTGATACGCTGGATTAATAAAACAGTCTCAATACGAAACACACTTCTACCCTAGATTTCTGCTAGGATGGCACACGTCTACTTATCTGTTAGAGGGTTCTGGCCTTAAGGATAAAAACATACCAAAGCCGTACTTCTTTCAAACCAAAATACAGTTGAATTACTTGGTACAGTTATACTGTACCTGAGCAACAGCTCTCAAATTCAAATACAAAGAGGCGGAGAGGTTTGGTATTTTGGAATACCAAAATAATGGCTTGAAAAAACAAAGTGACAACAGTTCAGGTTCTCTTTCACACATGTTTTTCAAGGATAAGGGACGCAGATAATATTACGCTTCTTAAACTTCATGATTTTTTTTTTTTTGCATGCATGTATTCACCTGAATACTTTGATACCAGACCATTATATGAAACTAAGAAGTAAAGCTGATAATTCATATGGCTTTGGTAATAGGATGGGACAGGTTCTTAGTTCCCAGGAAAAGAAATGAACAACATGCAACAAGATTTTTGTAGGTATGACATCTCTGCTTCGCAAGAGAAGACATCAATAAGGCTCTGAAATACCACAAGAAACTTGCATCATGTTACACATTTTACCTTCTCTCTTAATTCTTCAACACTGCTGCTTTCTAGTACTACTTCCTGGAAAGAATCTAGTTTCATCTCTGATGGCCTCCATCGTCTTGATAAAACAGCAAGTTGTGACATGGATTTCATCTTTTCTACTCCTAGGAAAAAAAAAAAAGAGAAATTTATAACATTAACATCACAAAATATCCTATTCAAAATTAGGGGTTTTCCATAGCATAAGCATACTCAAATATGGAAGACTGCACTACATATACATACACAAACTAAGTAACCCAGTAAGTGTGCTGCAAGTAATCCACCAAAAAAAAAGGGTGGGGAGGGACTAGGATTTGACCTTTGACCTTTTCTTTGTTATCAACTCCTTTCAAGGAATTTTTCATAGGCAGCATCTCTGAAAAGCCATGCCATTTATTCTTCCTTAGGGCACATTTTTCCATCATACCCAGCTTGGTTGTACACACAGTATCTATCCACCTAACTAGGGGCTCACCTCCAGATCTTGCATGAGACTTTCCTCAACAGTCTGCTATTCATTCATGCGCTTCACTTCCTTTACTAAAATAAGCTTTCCACGTTTGACTTCTAGATTTCACACACTAAATACACACTTTTTATTAAAGCCTACTTTATACCTACCACTTTGAAGAGTTTTAGTATGTACTGCCTCCAGCCTTTTTGTATCAGTTTCAGGTAACAGAGCTTTCTCTTGTTGACAGGGTAACTGTTAATGTTACAATCAGATTAAGTAGAAGTGGTATCAAAGGGCTGGTTTTATTTTAAGTCAGTCTATAATTTTGTAATTTAGCATGCAGAACTTGTGGCTTAAACATTTACGTCTACCATTACATGCTTGTTTTGCATGAAACCACCACTGCTTAAGTTTCTCCCTAAATACCTTCTACAGTCTTGCCTATGACTGCATTTGTGCCACCTTTCAACACTAACCTGTTTTTCGAAATGAAGATACAGCCACCCAGTGCTTCTTGGTATTTATTTCAAGTCTGAATCAATTACATAAATTTTCTTCTGAGCCAGAGAATAAGTAATTTAAATATGTCTGCAACAGTGTGATGTAAACCTGCTAAGAAACTTAACTATAAATTATTCTAAGTTGCATTATTTACCTCCCTAATGTCTTCAGTGTTTAGCTGAAGAACAAGATGAAAACAACGGTGATGGTGAAAGGCCTTACAAACCCTGACTTAAAGCAGTTGCCTTTACACTCATCCAACAACCTCTGTGGTAGCAGCAGGGTAAATACAACTTAATTTTCACAAAATATAGTGGGATCTAGCCACATCTTCCACAACTGGATTAAAGTAGTGCCTTTTGGTCAGAGCAGACAGTTATACAAAGTATTACAGAACACCTGGAAGCCCTGTAGTCTATAATATGGCATGCCTGTCAACTAGGTGGGCTGCACTGGTCTAGAAAGTAGTACCTCCAAGACCTACTCACTACAGAAACAGAACAGCAATTAATCTAAAACTAATCAAAAAAATATTTAAAACTGTAAAGTTTTACCTGAAGCATGAGCTGAAACATGTGTCTATAGGAATTTGCAGGCCTCCTGAACCTCCCAGGTTCATTTCAAATTTCGGTACTTGTACTGGCACAATTTTGTTAAAAATTAAAAATACCAGGATCTAACACAGCTGCCAAAATACTGGAGTAACAGCTAAATGAGACTTCTTAAGCCAGGTATGTGTGTGAATAATGTTCCTGAGTGAATGGAATTCACATTCTTCATTTATGCATTAATGACAATATCTGTTAATCTAGAGGAAAACCAGCATGGCCTACCTTTTCCCCCTTAAGTTATGCTTTTGCATTCAGAATCAAAATTTTAAGTGTATAGGCAAAGGATAGCTTAAGAAATGCCATATTTTTAATTATATTTAAGCAGAATTTATGAAACAATCTGCTCTCTAACATTTGTTTCCAAGCTTGTTTTGATGAATAGGGTGTGTTCAAAAATTCAGCACTTTGTGACAAAAGACTAGTTTTTTCACTCCTGTCTGAAAACTACTAAATGACTGAACAGCTGTGCTGACTTTAAAAGCAAATTATATGTATTATGTATATATATACACATATATTTCAGCTAACTACAAACATCACCAATACTAGTACAAAAATTACATACGAATAAAAGCATAACACATAAGCATTCCTACAGTTTTTATGTACAATGAAAACATACACATGCAAAAAGCTGCCTAAAGTACTACAGTGTGCCCAAAAGCTTCCAATAAACTTACAAAACCGTACTGCATTAGACCTTTAGCACACTGCAGCCACAGGAAATCTGCACTTGCACAATCCCCCCCAGCTTCATGCACAGCTTTTATTATTTTTAATTCTTTTTGCTTCTATTTTTTTCCTAATAAAAAGCTTTAAGATGTCAGTAATAGTCTTTAAAAAAAAGGAAAAAAGGGAAAGTACACTTTCCAATGTTCTCTAAGGAAAAAAAAAATGGCTAACACTATCTTTACTTTCTCTTGACACTATATCATTACCATCAAGTATTTCTAAGAAGACCTCCCAATTGCTTGAAATATTGATATCTTCTTCATAGATATGATAATCCAGAAACACAGTGCCTGGGTTCTTCCAGGTTTTCTTTCGTAGGCGAAACCTGTAAATACATCAAGAAGAAAACACTAAGTTTTTATCTGCTCACAAACACTTACCATTGCCAGAGATCAAAATTGAATATTTTCTGACAAAACTGAAATACGACTCATTTACACGAGGTTTGGTTAGGTTTATCAGGAATGAGTTTAACATTCTGAAATAGTCCTGACAACAAGGTATCACTACCAGCTCTTAGTGCTGAATCATTCACAAACACAGGGAAAACAAGCCTGTGTTGTTCTTATTCAGTGCAAGAAATGTGTAGGGATTTAGAGGAAGAAAACAGTTTCCTATTTAGGATAATAAAACAGAATATTCCCAAACACTTCTGACAATTTTGCTGCTTTTTTTTTTTTTTTTTTTTTTAGAGGGGAAGTGGGAAGAAGGGGAGAGGCAGAAGATTAGAAAAGGATTGGTGTCTGATTTATGTACTTATTTCTACTGCATCAATCCAGTCACAATACAAAAGCACGAGCTTTTATTTAAGTATAGCGGTAAAGGTATAAACAAC
>JAVKLA010000021.1:18541326-18623718 GCA_034782735.1 Sagittarius serpentarius | reverse complement strand
GCTGGGCATGAGAAGCTGAAAAGTCCTTGAATTAGTCTAAACAGGACTTAGCAACAACTGAAAACATCAGGGTGTTATCAACATTCTTCTCCTACTAGACCCAAAACACAGCGCTGTACCAGCTGCTAGGAAGACAATTAACTCTATCCCAGCTGAAACTAGGACAACTTTCCAATAAAACAATCACTTGATTCATAGGTAGACCAGCTGATTGTCATGCTTGTAAGTCATAGATGTCATTTGTTTGTTACTATCGAATCTATGGTTGGAAAAAGATTCTGCTCTTTCTGCCGAATAATTATTTTTTAAATTAGTTTAAGAAACATCATTTCAGAAAGCAAAGGGTCACAATATGAAAAGATTTAACAGTACGAAACACCTAACACACAGCACTACATACGCTTTGGAATTCTTTTTGCTGACATCACTTAATGTCAGCTTAACTACAGTTTTGTTTTGGTTTTAATACCAATTCCAATTCACATGGAAGACATGAACTCAACAAAAGTCTCTGGTGAATACCTCAATCAGATGTCTCCACTGTGTGCAGGCTTCCAATAGGTGTGCAATTCATTTAAAGAGTTATTAATACAAATACGCTTATCACAAGAGAGTCCTTGTATTGTAGTAAAAAACTGCTATTTACTATAGAAACATTTCTTGCTAGAAATGTATTGTTACTTCATTCAGCAGAAATTCTAACCTTGCAAGTGTTGCGCTCAATTTCACGTTGCCTCTTCTCTTGTTCTTCCAGTTCTCTCTCTTTCTGTACCAATTGTTTAATATGCTCTGGATACTCATGTGCCTCAAGAAACTCTGCCAGTAAAAACAAAGCAATAGTTTTAAAAAATGAATTTTTCCACGGTGGAAAACATCTTAGGAATTATGAGTGTATTTAATAGTTATCTTCCTTGCCTTCTTCCCTCTCTGTTCTTCAAATTTCCCACTATACCACGTCCTGTTCTCATTTTCATGATTTCAGTGAAACCAAAGTCAACCTTTTTCTCCCGTTAATTATACAACAGCAACACAAGAAAATGCTATTAGCAAAAGATTAATATTCCAGTACCAGTAAGGGAAGCTTTGCTGTTGTAAAGAAATATACTAAGACTGATGGCTGCACTTGAGCCTGTTTCTACAATAAAGGTAAATTCTGTTCTAGAAAGTAAATTAGCTGATAATAAAAGTCACAAGATATTAGGTATTGTCTACATTGTGGTAAAATAAATACTGCACTTAATACAGATTAGTGTACTTCATGAGATTTTGTTTCTTAAAGAGAAACAAAAACAGAACATGCAATACTTCATGAAGTTTTAATAAAAATAAAAATCAACTTTTGCAAATACACTTGTCTTCCAATCCTGGTGCCGCTCCTAATGCAAGGAATTGGGCAAATAATTCTTCATATTTAAAAATGGGTTTGGCATGTTCAAGTAATCTGAAACAGCAGATTCAGTTTCTTTATTTGCTTGTTGAGGAATTAACAATCATAGCACTTACAGGAAAATCTACTTCTAAAGACAGCTCTTGACCCATGGACTTTGTTTATGGCTGCTGTTTACTCTTAAACTTCATACAATTTACAATCACTTCTTGTTCAGAATGAATAATATTGTTTCAATGATTCAAATGTTGAAACGATATTTTTTTGTTGCTCTTAAGACCTACTACTTTATCAATTTGTTGATAAAAGGCTTTGTTTTAACAGTATCCTTCTTGTGTGTATCCTTCTCACGTTGAATCCACTTCAAAACTATATAAAGCATCTACTTCAGATACCATTACTTTAAACTGAAATAATATATTTTTATAACTGCACTGTCACCTGTATCACGAATTTTCAGAAACAAAAAGAAGCCAGCAAAATTGGTTTTGTGAGATACTTAGGTTTTCCCCCTCCCTATTTCCTCAAAGAAAAGACCACTGTTCAACTGCATGGAGAAAATTGTAGAAAAGTAAAAGAAAAAAAGTAGAAGGAAGTAGAAAAGTAGAAAATAGTACCATGTCTGAAAGTACTCTATGTGTCGCTGCTAAAATAAGCGTGGTTTTTATTTATTAGGATGTTGAAATGAGAAGACAAGTTTGCTCCAAGTATCATAAAACACTTTTTAGACTATACTGATATAGAAATAGTTGCAAGTCTACTTTTACTAATTTTAGTTTTTTTCTCTTGTTGTTTGTTTTTTTTTTTTAATAAAATTTAGTACAAGCTTGTATTTTTTTTAGTTTGTATTCAAAAAAATTAAAGCTTATATTCTACTCATCCTTGCACTGCTAGTTTCTTTCCTTATTCTTGCTAATAGTCATCAGTTTCTCGTGGTAGAATTCAAAATTTTACCCCAAAAGAAAGAGTTAAAGGAAGCAGACAACTATTTATCTCCCTCCTAAAATATTTACAGCAGCAGAATAAGATAAAAGTGTTATTTTCAAAGATATTCTAATCCTTTCTCTGCTGGACACATTACAAGCTGGTGTGTTACAAGCTCTCTCAAGTATACAAGTCTCTTCTATTTTCTACACTTGCATGATCTTGAAAAAGAATGAGTATGCCCCAAAAGAAGCTACACAATGTGAGGTGCCAAAAGTTTCAGATGTGAGAGTCCACTCTATTAAGTTATACATAATTTCAGTTTACCAGTTAAGAATAAAATAAACCCAGCTATCAAAATATTCTCCCTACAAAGGATGATTTTAAGATGCTTGAGAGCTTTAAGGTATTCTTGTGCACTTCAGGGCATTAAAAGTTCTGGCAACTGAACTATATGCACCCCGAAAACTTAGAACAGTCTACATTACTTATCAGCCTAACTTCAACCAGCCTACAGACACATTCCCCTTTGTAAGTGCAGACTACTGAATTTTTCCTTTAAGAAAAAAATATATACAGCTTTGATGCTACAAGCAAATTAATCTTTGGCTCAATTCAACTAGTTAGAATACTAACAAAATACTTGATTCTTCCAGGCACGCTGTTGATGAGAGCAAGTGTGGCTAGCCACTGCTCTACTGGCTTCTACAGCTTCTACAGCTGTGCTTCTAAGAAGGGATTAACAAAAAGGGGAAAATAGCAAACTAGCATGCTTCCTTCTATTTTGATATTAGTTTTAATAAGTTCTGTTCTATCAAACTTCCATTTACTACTGCATAATTTAGGTGTGCTCAGATTTTGAATGAGAAACATGAAATGTTTTCAAGCAAATAACACAGTATTATTTAAAAAATATACATGAGAAATCCTGGTAGTTGACAGTTATTAGTAATATGAACAGCCTAAGACCCCATGAAATTAGCCAATACTTGAATGAAGCCTCCAACCAGACATTCCTGTTTTGAATCCAAATAGAATCTTCATTTCCCACTGTATCATATCTCAAAGATTAATCAACCTGTCAGCTATTACATGGGGCCAGGCATCCTCTAAGCCTTGGTGAACTAAATCAGGGATGAGGAGAATAAAAGACAGTGAAATCCAAGATTTTTTTCGGTCTACATAACTTACAGTATATTGTCTCACCTCCTAACTGAAACACAAACAATAAGGGCTGGTTATAAAGTTTGAAACTTTGTCAGTATGAAGTTCTTACATACTCATTTTTAAGAATATAATTTTTTTATTCCACTATCAATCATGACACTAAGTAGCATTACATTATAGTTTATTCCATCTCACCCACTATATCTGTTTTTCATTTCCATGATATCCAAATTACTAAAAAATTGGAAAATCTATTTTGTGATGACCTCCTAGTGATCCATAAAGGTTTACTATAAGAAAAGTAATGAAAAGCCATAAAAGAAGGCTTCCTATCTGAAAGTTACTTTAGCTTACCCTAAAAATACCAACACCAACATCCTCACAAAAATTAGTACTCATCACTTGTAAAACATGTCCTTATTCCACAACAGAATCTTACTAGTTAAGAACTGCAAAACATACTTACTTGCATTTCTTGTGGGATCCTTCAGTCTATATATCAGCATGTATGCATTTGTGGAGCTGGTGGAGAAAAGAATAGTTATCTGAATTTATCAGATAGGAGGACAATATTGACTTCAAAAGTTTTTTGTTTTGTTTTGGTTTTTTTTTTTTTTTTCAGTAAGGAGCTGTGTCATATATATCTTAGCAATATACTAGCCAAAAAGGATTTTCAAAAATAAATATCACATTATTTTAATGATCTGAAACAGCAGTCAGGATAGTGCTTACAACTATTTGAAACATCTACTATTAATTTTAAGCTAACACGTTAAAGCACGTGTATCTTGGCCATTCATCTGATTACACTAAAACACCACCAGAAAGAAAAGTAATATTACAGTACTACTAACCTAGCAAAAGCACTCGAATAATAGCCTCTGCTTCCTGAAGATCCACCATATGTTTTCTTAATATCTTCCTGAGTTATCTAACAGAAAAATCAATTTAATGATTGAGAAACTTGCACTAATCACGATGCATTCATTCTCTTTAAGAAAAATGGCATTACATAGTTAACACACAATATTTACCATTCTAATTTTTTAAAAATATTTCTGCTTATTTGCTGACTGCAAAAAAACTGTTTCAAGGTGATCTGCTTCTTCATTTTACAAAGAATGTAAACATTATTTTTTAAAGTAGGAACTTCTTAGAAAAACAACATCCAGGTTCTTGATTGCAATAATGTTTATGGATACAAGTAACACCTGAAATGTACCAATAGAACAGGTTTAACAGCAAAATCTGGGTCTTAATAGATCTACAAACACACTTCTCTAAGCAAGAAGTATTCTTCACATGTGCAGAAGGCAAGATTCTAAATCCAGCCTGGTCTGTACATGAATAAAAGCTTCTTTATGAACCATCCCCCCTTCACCATCAAGAAGCACTCCTCCCCTGCAATGCACAGAACCGCATACATAAATAAAACCCCTCCTAGAAATCAGTTAAGCTAATGAATGAAAACCACACGTATCTGGCAGGACATTAGGATGAGAAGATGAAACAAAGTAAATGCTTGAAATATCTGCACAGAAAACCAGCTTCTTTACATGTAAGTGAAAAATCACATGCAAAATAGAAACTTATTGGTTCATCTATGAGTACACAAGATAACTAAAAAATACTATTTTTACCTTGCTAACATGCTGATCATTAAAGCTGTACCACTGGTCATCACTAAAAGATTTTATACAGGCATAGTAATGGCCACCAGCAGCACTTCCAGAATGAACCATAACAGAAAAGAGCTCATACAATAAAGAACTCTGGGGAGAGAAAAAAAAGATGTGATACATATGAAGTAAAGAAAAAGATCTGTATAACAGAAACGCATTACTGCAACAGACACTGAACAAAACCAGAGATCTGATATGCTAAACATTATACAAGAGTATGTAATAATGGAAGTAAAGAGGAATTTCCCTTTTCGCTGGTAGAGAAAGAAAAAAGACTAAACTTAGGAAAAAAACCATGGAAACATTTTTGAACTGGCTTAATGCATTACTGTTATTTTTTTTCTGTACAAGCTCTGAATTTGTGAATCCTTGGCTAGATAGGTATTAAACATATCTCCACACAAGAAACAAAAGCAATGACCAACTTGCCTGCAGCAACAAAGCTTAGCCTTACTTGCTATCACCATTCTCTGCATTCTTGAAGATTGCTTTTTGCCCCTTAATGTATATTGCAAACCAGCAACACGCCGTTCAACACTTCAGCACTCTACATTAATTTCTCTCACACCACTCCGAGTTTGCTGTCATAAACCTTTCTTTTCACAGATAAAAGGATGGAAATAAAGGGTACTAAGGACGTAACTTCAGTGTTGTGTATACATTAAAAAGTAAAACTGAACAACTGACTTAAGTCTTACAAGAATTAAGTATTTTTAGATTATACGGAGGAAATGCTCTGTAAATTCTTACCACAGACTGCATCCATTATTAAGATACCCAAACCAAAAAGCTAACAAGATGGCTTGACAGCTAGCTTGCCTTGAGAACAAGTAGTAAGAATTAACTGGCCAAAAGTATTGTCGATAGTAGGACATGACATTGGCATTACAGATACTCTGTCCCCACTCAAGTGACTATCTATTTCTTTTTTCCAGCTAAGATTGACAGTATTCAGAACATTTATCAAAAAACCTTCTCAAATGGTTTAGTGTCAACGTAAACAGGTACAGACGTACAGATTAAAATGCAAGTCAGCCTTTAAATATTTATGAAAGTAACAGTTATAGCCAAACAGCTTCCTAGCAAGTCTGAATAAAACTTATTGGCCAAACTTGAGGTGAACTCACTGAGTAACAACACGTGAAGTACATATTGTAGACATTACCACAAAACTCAAGATTTTTGATTAATTTTGTATTGGCAATAAAACTCAAATCAGGTTTCTCAAAGATCTCTGCTAATCTTAATGTCCCACGGAAGGATGACTACTATCCTAGACTGACTGGCTGCTCAATTCCTTTATATTACCTCAAGATGACTGAAAGAATATTTAACATTTAGACCCACAGCCTCATCTATATGACCATTTTTATAAGGACTAGAAATGGATGGCAGAGACTGATCAAAACTTTCCAGTTTTCTCCTACTAAGCTGCAAGACACTTTTGCAAGCAAAGCTGGCAGGCCTTTGATAGTTGGCCTCAAATTAAAAACACTGCTCACAAGACAAAAGAGTCTTCAATTTGACGGTCTGCTGCGAAAACAAGTTATCTAGGAATTCTCAGTCTAGTCTGACAAGCTGGGCAGACCTTTATTCTCAGGTGACCTCCAAATCAGTTGCATATTTTCCTTTGCTGTAGTGTTAAATTTTCGGAATTTGAATAAAAACACACACTCCCACCCCCTCATCCCACCTCCAATATCAGAATTAATTATATTTTTATCATTTACATTGGTGGTGGGTTGACCCTGGCCAGCAACTAAGCACCTACCCAGTCAGTCACTCATTACTCCCCTTGAGTGGGATGGTAGAGAGAATCAGAAGAGCAAAAGTGAGAAAACTTGTGGTTGGAGATAACGACAGTTTAATAAGTGAAGGAAATAGGAAAAAAAACAAATGATGCAGAGGCATTACTCACCACCTCCCGCCAGCAGACCGATGCCCAGCCAGTCTCTGAGCAACAGCTAGTTTGGAAAGCCCCCAGTTTTTACTGCTGAGCATGACATTACACGGTAGGAAATATGGCATGGAATATCCCTCCAGTCAATTCAGGTCAGCCATCCCAGCTATGTACCCCTTCCAGCCTCTTGCCCGCCCCTAGCCCTACTCATTACAGGGGCAGAATGAGAAACAGAGGCGGCTTTGGTACTGTGCAACACTGTGCAGCAAGAGTTAACACACTGGTGTACTATCAACACTGTTTTAGTCACAAATCCAAAACAGAGCACCATATGGGCTGCTATGAAGACAATGAACTCCATCCCGATCAGACCTAGTACAACACTTTTTTTAAACATACCTTTTCACTGCCAGCTTTAGAAAGTCTTTCTGCTGCGCTATTGCTTTCAAGGCAGATTCCTTCATCAACGCCATCATCATTAGAAAAATCATTGCTCATCTGATCACTGTGACAACTGCCTTCATTTTCAGCTCCACTATCAGTGCAACTCTCAGTCTGAGGAGACTTCTTAAAAATAAGACATATGTACTAATATTACACAACATTTAAAGTTACACACAACAAGAAATAACAACACGTTTGTGAAATGAAAAAATTCCAATCTGCAAAACAATGAAAATCCTCAAAACCCTAGAGACTTCTGCAATTCAGCATTGAGAACGGACTTGTTTCTGTTAGTAACTGTCTTCAGCCCACCTCTTAGATCAGTATTTTCTCATCTTGCGTGTAACTGAATGGTAATTACCTGCTTTCATACGTGGCAAGATAGTATCTGTTAGTAGCCTACTCTATTTACTAGTTAATTCAAATACCTGGAAGTCTAATATCAGGTAACAAATCCTGTTGTAACATGGCACTGTTAGTCAGAACTGATTTGACTGGAAATATTTTCTTCCACAAAAAAAAATTTTTTTCCATTTCCACTCATTGGAGTCAGTTACAGTAAGACCGATTAGTGTTCTATTAACTTAAAAGCTTGATGTCAACAACACTATGAATACAGTTCATTTAGTACAAGTCAGTATATCCATCTCTTACCTGATTCTTTTATCTGGATAATTCTTTTCATTTTCTGACAGTTGTTAATTTTGTCTCAAGTTCTATTCTCCCAGATCAATCTTCATTCTCATTTAGCCCCCCCCAGTAACACTTTGAAAGGTATCAAATTGCTTAAATGGCATACATCATAAAACAAAGCTTTGTATAGTCAGAAAAGCCTCTCCATAAGCGTATCAATGCAGTATTTCTCTTATACCACTACAAGCTAGCAAAGTGACATAGTGTTTTCAGGAATGGAATTAGAGGAATAAATTTAGTCTTTAATACAGAAGACACATTAAATGCTTTTTAGTGAATGTAATTGCACAACATGAATTTTGGCCAGAACCAGAAGAGTTAAAAGCCAGAAGGTGGAAGTGAAAAATAAAATTTTAAAAATCTCATTTCTACAGCATACACAACACTGTGAGTCAGAGGGAAGGAATTAATCATTAATGTTTTCTGGACTAACTTCAGTGTTCAGAGTTTCAAAACTTTACATCACCTCTTGTGACCAAACCAGATTCAGACACAAGTCTAAAAAACATGTTTTATTCTGGATTTACAGTATATGTAGAAGCCCTGAGAGTTATGCTTTTAAATCACTCATGTAAAGATAGAAGAAATCAGGAACAGCTTCTTTACGGAAGCATGGAAACCCCATGGTGACTAGAGAACGTACTTCCTTGTCAATACAGCAAAAATCTACATGAACAGATTTAAAAACTTCAAATTAAAACACTGCCATGGCTAAAGAACATTTTATGTAGATGAATAATGTTGTTAAATGGTTTTATTAGACTGACATTTTTATTTTCTTAATGAGAAACTTTAACTTTCTTGAAGACTTTTCTCTGAAACCAAACACTTTACCTCATCTTCAACATCAATGAAGACACTCATGTCTAACTCCTCAGGAAAAGTCATACGATCATTTAGTTTAATTCTGTGCATTGTGGTATAATCAAAGTCAAATCTCTTCAGCTGTAACGTCAGCAGATATGGAAAGTGCAAGAACCGCAGACCCTAGACGAAGCAAAAACAAGATTATGCTACCATTGTCAGGATTGGTATTTACCAAAAGTAATTTCCACAAATGATCTGGACAGTCTTTACCTTCCTTGCATCACATTTCTTCTTACATCGTTCACAAAAATACTGATTGGGGCCATCAAGAATCTCAGGCTGAATGAAAGCATGCAGTGCTTCTTCCTAATAACAAAAAGATGGTACCTGATTTTTAAAGAATGTTTACTACGTAGTTATAAATCAGAATGATAAGTTTACAATGACATTGCAAACACATACAAATTACTTCAATTAAAACTACAACCAAAATTTGATTGACAAACTTTGATACAGACAGAGTCAGGAAAATATGAAGAGAAACCAAGGTTAAACAGTCAAACCACAATTACTGCTAACTATATTTCATCCAGTACTTGATGAATCCGAATTGTCTTTGTTTTAATAAACATACAATATAAAACAACATTTACTCCTGTTATCTTGCACATCACATTTAGTCATGTCTGTTCAGTCAACTGCTGCGAAAACAAGCTTATTTTTCAACCTGTTTTGGCCCTGTTCTCCCAGAGTTTTGAGATGATTGTTCCGCATTTCAAGAGGAGATTTTCCCAGCAGCTACCATCCAGTAATTACGGTGGTGGTGGGGAGGTGGCAGGAAAAAAAAACTTTACTCAGTTCCTCAGTGCCCTGCCTGAAGACAGCCTTAGTTCCATTCAACAAAGGGACTTAGGAAACTACATTTGAAGATAATATTTCTAAGTGAAAGGTGGGGACAGGATGGAGTGAGAGTATTTGAGCTTCACTCCTAAAGAAGTGAGAATCAGATATGGCCATCTTCTATAAAGACAGAACTAGCTTCCTAGCCGTAAACCTTACGAGGCAACTGACCAATAACTGGAATTTGGTCCTCTGACAGCTGCCTAAAAGTTCTGTCGCCTAAAATTTGTCACTAATGCTTAAATCCAGGAGTTTAATGATTTCTACTTTGCTCCCCTCTGTAGCAAACAGTACTCAAAATACAACCAAACTGTCCTCCCCCTAACTTAATTTGCAACAATGATATTACATATAAGCTGTATATACTTGAGAACAAACTTTTTCAAAAAAAATTGAGTAAGAATATCGAGATGGGCTCAGTAAAGAATTTTACCCAGAGATTTTAAAAGTTAAAACCTTTAACCCAGTCAGCTTGCAAGCCAATAGGCTCTGGGTTTCTGAACTCCAAGTGGAACCCAGAAGTTCTCTGTTCACCTATGGAGGTGAAAACAAATACAACTTGTACATTTACACACTCAGTTTAAAGCAAAGAGAATCAACAGAGACAATGTTTTTAAAATCATTCTCTCTTACAAGAGTACTGTACCTGCTCCCTGAAGTCAGAGTAAGTAAGAAGTGGCTTAACTGGGCAGAGTAAACTCACCAATTACAACGCAGCTGTCACAGAACTTACGATTATTATCTAAATCATGTTGTTTGGTAAGTCACACTTTGGGAGAAAATCAAGGATGTGCCAAATTCTTCAAAAAGCCTTCAATTCTTCCCTTCCTTCTTTCTTCCTGAGAACTCAGGGAAGCAGCAAGAACAATAATAAAACAAACGTTTTACGAAAGCTCTGTTGCTGTAGGAGAAAGGACTGTATGCCAGGTGACATCTACTCACTAATGAAAAATGTGCCAAACTCAACAGAACAACTGTACATTGAGGGCAGTCATCTCACT
Source organism: Sagittarius serpentarius (assembly GCA_034782735.1). Classification (NCBI taxonomy): domain Eukaryota; kingdom Metazoa; phylum Chordata; class Aves; order Accipitriformes; family Sagittariidae; genus Sagittarius; species Sagittarius serpentarius. The sequence continues at coordinate 18,612,813 of JAVKLA010000021.1, read as the reverse complement.
TTACCATTTTTGGATCCAGTCAGAAAAGCCTTTGAACAGCCCTGAAACCACAGCTCTTAGGCGGAGAGACTCTCTAGACATGTGAAAACATTTTAGAGTCTGAATCGAACTGCTGTCTACATACATGCTTCCTAAATGCTACAGAGGCTGAGCTGCTTATTATGATTATGCACCGAGATGTGAGGAATCTCATTCTAAAATATAAGAAAGAAGACTAAGCAAGTTATAACCCTGCTTAAAAAGAAAGGGGAAGAAACGGATTGCTGCATTTTGACTATTCTTTAAACTGGTTAAAGAATTAATATTCATAACTATTTAAATGAAAGAAAAAGGTTAACCAACCCAGAAAACACAAAATGTAGAAAACATAATGACCACAAAACTCTCTCTTATGAATCAAATGCCAGTTAAGACAATAAAAATATATTTCAAGTGTGAGAAAAAAGTTGCAATTCATGCATCAACATGAATATGAATGAATGGGAATATATGTATGATGGGACATAAATTGTTATGTAATGCTTAGACTCATGTGATGTGCAATTTAACAAGGTAACATGCTATATATTTTTACAAATGGAAAAAAGTGATAATCCTTCAGACCCCCAAAAACTGAATGAAGTATTATTACATTACCTTTGTGGTTTCACTGCTTACACCACAGTGAGCTGCGCTTTGAAAAACCTGATTAAAACTCTTGAGAACTCCATTATTTTTGAGCTACATGAATTCCCATGTATTTTTCAGTCCTTGTATAAGAGACATAGCTGTTCCTCAGGGTTACTCATTTGTGTCTCCTCTGGTTTTCTCCTATATAATCTTTACACCAAAGTTAGTTCTGCTGATTAGGTTTTTTCTTAATACAATTCCTATTCTAATGCAGTTCACCATTTTCTGCTCTGACAGTTTACTCAGCAAAACCAGTGACAAAGCTTCTATGCTGCACAACCTATCACATGACATCCCCCATTTTTGTGCAACCCTGCTTTTAGAGTAAATGTTACCTTTGAAGTTATCTTCGAAGAGGTAACTATTATGTAGCCTTAGAGCTACTATGCATTTCCAACATTCCCAACACACACTTCAAAACGTACCGTAAATGATCAAGCAATAGATAAGTAAGGCAAAGGCTATTTAAACTTTTTTATAGTTCACAGAAGCAAAGGAACAATATAGGCTGAAAGAGACTTCTGGAGATCATCTGATCCTAACTCCCTGCTCAAAGCAGGTCCAACTTAAAGCACATTGTTCAGGGCCTTGTCCAGCCAAGTTCCAAGTATATCCAGTTCTTAATACTCTGATTATGAGATTTTTAACACTTAGCATACTAAAATGCCATAATAAACAGTTCAAACTGATTATTGTCTGGCAAAAGATAGGCACTCTGGACACACTCTTCTCCACAAAAATGCATTATGATATAGTCAGTAGTTTGACAGGTACCTTACTGCAACCATTTGTAAATGTGTAAATTTGTAAAACCTGTGAACAGGAGTAGTAGAACCTTTATGAAAAGTTACAAAATAAATAGCAATAGGCAAAACTATTCTTGGAAAAAAATAGAAACTAATTGCCATCTCAGATTTTCAGAGCTCATCTAGTTTTCGCATGCCCAAAGAATATGCTCAACTAAAAATACAAGATGTTGTTACCAATGTATCTTAAAAAAAGAATATGGATGATCTTTACTAACTGCCTTCAACAGTTTTAGTTTGGCGATGACACCAAAAAGTAAGTTCACACAAGTCCAGATTAATTTCTGCCCAAAAAAGGTCTACTTGTATGCATACTTGCTCCCTCAAAAGAAAAGCTAACATACAAAAGACGGTGAAAACTGACAAAACTTAATGAAATAGAACTGTACTTGCTACATCTCCAGAATACTTGCATTATTACTAGTCTTCTGGTATTACAAAGCAATTTCAACTGTTTTTTATTAACATAATTTCAGCATTCCAGCTAGTTCCCCATTGCATCCACTCTTCTCTCAGCTGTTCTTCATCTTGCAAAATTTTTATGCTTTGCAGTCAAAAAAAATAAAATCTTTTTAGCTTATGTCTAAGGTTGTTAAATTCAGGCATCTATACAAAAGATACCAGTACCTACAAAAATCAGTATGTGAATTGCTGCTCCTGTTTACCTCCCTGAAATAAGATATATATTTTTATGTCTGTATTTCTACTGACCTCAAGAAAGACTGATTCAGTTTTTATAACCATGCCCTCGAACAATGCAGATAGTTTCTGAAAAAGTACTTATACTATCTTGAGATACATACTGACAAGATCTCAGTGCCCCAGAGCTGCCCTAGTGAGTTTGTAGCTATGTAGTCTTATTACATGAACTTGGGAGGATGGAGTGGGGAGTCAGAAAAGAATTTTCAAGATGTAAACCTTAAACACATGCTGAAGAATTTCAGAATTAGTTTGTATTTAGGAAATAAAGAAAGCGTAACATTATCCTTCCAGTTCTTCAGCATTCCCATGTATTTAGAAGTAATACATATATATATATTTATAGAAAAATGCAACATTTCAGGTATCTACATTTTTTTTGGTAGTACACAATGTCGAACAGTGGGATAATACACTTTATGTGGCATTCTACAGATTGACCTTACATAAAGCTCATACATCCATTCTCTCATTAGAAAGTAATGGAAAATCACTTACCTCTAACTAGAGTTCTTTGAAGGTAGTATCCTCCTTAGATCCCCTATCTTGGGTTGTGTCGCCTGCTGCAAGTTCCCTCAGGAGCTGACTAGCAAGGTCTAAAAAGTTTTACATTCCCTTCTATAAGCCCTATTAGCGCATGTGTGAAGTTTTTGATCTCTCACTCATACCCTTTTACCTACACCTACTAAATCACCATCATCTATGGATCAATGGAGGATACTACCTTCAGAGAATTCCATTTAGAAACAGGCGATTTTTCCCTTCTCCAAAAGCAAGTATCCTCCATATCTCCCCACTGTTGAAGATTACAAAACTAAAAATTACATCTGCTATAGATAATACAAATGCAGGGAGGAGAATCTACTGAATATAATCAGAATATGAATTAAAAAAGCTCAAAAATTGAAGCATCAATACAAATTGCAACCATGTAACTGTGTAACAAAAATCTTCAAGCTATTTTCCTCAATGTAGTAAACCCAGTAAATGCAGATTTACAGGAGAAATATCAAATACTACTAAAAGTAATCTGATATTTAAGTTCTTAATTGTTCAAGCTTTCTGTGTTTTTACAAATATACAAAGTATTTGGGGGGGGGGGGGGCATTCCACTATAGACTTCTCTACTAAATAAAAAAAAAAAAGTCAATTTGAGACAAATGTACAATGCATTGTTAAATGCGGAATACAACTACGTGAACTGAATAGTTTTCATTACTTTAACAGATCAAAAAAATCTCATTATTGAATAAAAATTATAACAAAAAAAATTTTGTTTAGGGAATATTTCTACAAATTAGTTTTAAAAGGTGAAAAGGGAAGCCATCTCCATAAAATATTAATCTGTATCAATACAGCGTCAATTAGCTGGATAGTTCTAAAATATTTTAATATGATCTTAAAAAGAATTTGAAGGACTTTACTAACGTGAATCCTTTTTGTGAGATCAATGTCCCTCATCTTTATTACTTTTCAATACTGGTATTTCAAGTTTTAAAATATGAAGTACTTTGCACCTACACTGCTGTTTAACCTAATTCTAAAAATTCTTTTCTTAACAGAATTACTGTTAAGAATTACGGACTATTAGTGCTTAAAAAATATTGTCAACATACTAAATACGAAAGGAAAAATACTTTATATATAATAAATGATCCCAGTAAGCCAATTACACAACAAGTGTTTGTTTAAAACAACCTTTACTGAAAGACTTGTTTGATTTATTCTTAGTCCTTCTCACAACTTCATCCATAGTACAGGTATTTTAAGCCACAACAGTGGAATTTCACAGTTTGTAATCACTTCTTTTCAGGGGGGTGGAAAAAATAAAACAAAGAAACTTCCACAGATTTACTAAGCAATATATATGCTTGCCAACATCAGTAATGCTGGAGCAAAAGTGACCAAGAACATTGATGAATAATAGGATTTTTTATTATCATGAAATCGCTTATTAAAAGCATATGGTATTTGAGAAGTGAACTTTAAAAAGCACAGCAACAACATGGCAATTAAACTAAAAATTTTAAGTCAACGTATTGGTCTTTCACTAAGATTTTCAACAATGCTATGAAAATTTAGCAGGTGTGCCAATAAAGAGAACAATCCAAATAAAACTTTGTGATCTCATAAAAATATCTCGAGTAAATGCTGAAGATTTTATCAGGAAGAACATAATTGATTACTGCAGCCCTAAGGCAATAAAGTTGCATTTCCCCTCCCCTTATACATGCACCAGTAGGACTCATTGAAGGGCAAAAGAAAAAAAACAAAACAAAAAATAAACCAAAAAGCCAAAAAAAATCTTCTAGAACTTGCTAGCTGGTTCACTGCACAAAGACGAACACCCCAAGATGGAGTATCTAGGATGATACTTACCATGTAACAAATTATACCACTGTCGCATTATGTATTCTATGTGTGTATGGATGCACTATTAGTCAGCATAATAGTACACACCACGCTAGCAAATGCCTGGTTGGAGCCATACGGCCGGATGACCAAAGGAATATCCAGGTAAGTGTCGATTCTCCAGCCTTCATAGCCACATTCTAGACATCTTACATAGTCCTTCAGTTTGCCTTGATACAGTTGATTTATAAGATCGGCCTAAAATAAACAGATATTCAACAGAGCTTTAAACAAATGAAACAGAACATTTCCTTTCTTTAGTTTTATCAGAAAGTGCTTTTTTTTCAGTTAAGTCTTAATTGCATAGCTACACATTCAGAATATGATTCCCCAGCAGGACATCCATCTCTTGGTTTCTTGCTTTCCCCTGCCCCAGCACTGCACAAAACACATACCAAATGAGCTTCTCAAACCATGTTATAGAAGCTTCACAGCGTACTTTAAGGTCATGCCTTAAGAGTGACTACAAAACTACCAAAACTGAAGTTCATGTTTTAAAAACAAGCCTCGTCTTGCAAACACTGTTAATGGTACTGCAGTCCTTCCCTGTGTCTCCAGAGGTAGGTGCAGAAAGATGAAGGAAGTATTTGCCAATCTTGCAGATCTAAAATTTGGCCTACAACAAGTTTGCTGCTTATCAGAATGTAGCATGTGTTACGAATATATTCCTAACTTTCTCTTGAATTAGAAGAGTGAGCTTGAGCTTTGAGAGCACACAACGTAGCCTAATAAATACTGACAGCAAGGAAGCTATCACAGGAGTTCGACAATCACTTTCTGTGGTTCAAAGAATAAGTATCCAGAGTTCAGAATATTCCACTTCTAATTGGGGGAGGAAAACATAAGCAGCACACTCTTAAAAGTCGTACATTATAGTAGCTTAACTATTGCATCAAACAAGAAAACTGGCAACTATTGCAGACTTTCAATAACCTGGTATTTAAAATTCAGTTAACATTTTTCACAATCATCTTCAAAAAAAACAAACAACAAAATACCACAACAATACCACACCACTGAATGAATGGAAGGAACTTTTTATACACTTACCTGTTCTGTTTGCTTCCATTTCTGCTCCAAAGCATCAAACATGACTCTACAAAGCTCCTGTACATCATGTTGTTGCCATGCTGTTAGAAATTGAAATTAATCATAATTAAAACATGTTATTAGCCCCAATACTAACTGTAGCCTGAGAATGCTTCCTAAAAAGCTACTGATTTGTTTTAAGTCTGTCCCTATTATTTACTACGTTATTCACTATTGGGCCAGTGTTCAATTCCACTAGCAGCTGCCTCTCAAGTTAAGTCAGAAAAATAAGCAGCCAGCTTGCTCGAAGTGTTTACGCAAAAACAAGAATTGCGTACATAAGAAAGAATATGTAAAAAATACAGAAATGCTAATATGCACTGTTATAAAATAAACTGGTTGTGACTTATTTCCTACTTTGCACTCATTCTCTAAAACTCAATTTTCAACTCATTATTATTATGTCATTAGTCCATGGAAAAACCAGCAGGTTATCAGGCAAAATTACACTATACTAGTGTCAAAAAGACAAATACAGTGTTTGATTTTACGGAATTATCCATATTATTTTCTACTTAAGTGGAACGTGCATTTCACATCGTGATTCAAAACAGATGCAAGTTTCTCATAAAGAGCTGCTTCTTTAGAAACAATTAACAACTGTAATGATAGCTTAATTACAAATATATAATGCTTTTTACTTTAACAGCCTAAAACTCAGACATCATTTCTTTAAAAATCACACACCACAACAAAGTATTTATTTAGGCTATTTTGTTTCCACTGAAACAAAGTGGATTCTAATAATTATTTTTAATTATTCCAGCATTTTCCCCCCCCATCGACAGCAGTTTAGGCTCCTAACAGGCAGCTCCTGAAGCAAATCACACAAGCTTAAATAGCTCCATTATTACCCTCACTACTATCCCATCCAAAACTCCGTGTAACATCTGTTGTTTCAATTGCTCTTTTTTTGCTGGTCTGCAGTAAAACAAACAGTCTTTGAAGCTGGTAGGGGATACTCATCACAGGATCCTCTTCAGATTCTTCAAATTCCCATCTATTCACAACACAAGATATTTGACAATTAAAAACACTTAGAAAACATTACTCAAAAAGGCACTTAAATCAGCATTTACTACATTTCAAAAGGTCTGCCACATTACAAAGGTTAACTGAAGCTCCGTTTCTTGGGAAAAGTCAAATGAAATCGCTTTCCTTTTCTGCAGTAAATGGCAATACAATTCTTTAAACGTACAAATCCAACACAAATGAAATAATTTTGAAGCCATTCACTGCACAAATACAGACATGAACTGCACTTAGTATCAAAATTAATTTCAAGTTTGATGTTTTCAAGATGGGGCAAATTCTTTAAAAAGCTTGTGCATGCCACAACCAATATCACAGCTTACTATTTTACTAAAAATCTGAAGTTTTTAAGCAGATATAATTTATAAGTCTATCCAGCTTGATTTCAAATCCACTTTTCAGTATCCAAACAAGGAAATTTTGACAGGAGGAATTCAAAAAGGTCTCCTACCGATATTATACCAGCACAAATTTAAGAACAGGTTTTGATTCCATATACTCACTTATATAACGCATTTCTAAATTCAGGAGTCATGAAAAGTGTTTGTAGAAGGCTGTTCAAGTAGCAAGTCATTGCTTGATTTACTAGCCCCACATAACCTAAAAATACAAGTATGAGATGGAAATAATGGAAAAATATGCAAAATCAGTTTAATAGTTAAAACATTTGACAAGAAAAATAAACATTATAACAGAATTGTTAAGAACTGCATCCATCTGTTGTCGTTTATTGTTACTTACAGTATAAAAATTGACAGAAAATTACAATTGCTCATTTCTGAGAGCAAGAGAAAGGAATGGTTCACCTAACAGCAGTAACTTCCCTGAATGACACAAAGCTATTGTAGTGATCATGAATTATGTTTCACAATAACCACCAATATTTAATGTTGAATACTGCACCAATGTGGACATAGGTAACTGTAAATATTTAAATAGACTTAAATATTTACAGAAGAACTAGAATTTGTTAAGAACCAATCATGTACTAGCTTACTGATTGCCTGATGTCAACTAAAAATATCCTAGTTATAATGTAAATATTACTTGTACCTGCATTGGTTTGTACTATCATTTCAGAACTATGACTAAAAACCACACATGTATCTTCTAAAACTTCCTCCTATAAATTACCAATTAAAACAGGTACCAAAAATCAGTGTCAATTTTATTAGCCGAAAAGCAAATTTTTTACTTATATTCATCTTAGTAATTTTAAGATTTTCTACAAAATAGACAATATTAACAACAGATGATAAGTAAGCAGCATATACTGAAGCATAGTGTAATAAACATATTAAATATGCCTATTTATACTCCGAAGCTCAACCTCAGTTCCATACTAGTAATGAAAAGGCAGCTACACCATGCAAAACACAGGCATTTTCTGTGAAGAGACTGAGTTAGAACGCGTGTATTTTATTTATTACTCTATACAGATCATCTTTTCACAGTTATATTAAATGAAGAAAGGTATGTGGCAGATAAACTTTTTTATCTCTGAAAAAAATCTTGAGCACGCTTGAACTGGTGTAACATAAATGTCATCTTTGTCTCTGCTCAACAAATTTAGTACCAGGAGTTTGTCTCATTACTGAGCTGTAACTTGCTGTCTCCTCCTGCCCCTCTGCGCAGCAAAGGCCCCCAGCCAGCCTCCCGGGAGATGCCCTGGCACTTGTCCGCAAGACTTAGCCGCGCTTCCCTTCCACAGGGAGTCTCCGCAGGCAGCAGAGGATGAACCTCTTGGGGAACCATAGTGCAGGCAGAGAAACTGCAACTGGGAGCTACAGTAGGAAGACGTTAGTTAACACGTGAAGTGCAGAGATTTGGCAACAGCCCCTCTATAAGAGAGTATCAAGTACTCATTAAGCTGTAAGTTAACACACAGCTTAAAGTGAATACTTTTGGTAATACAATCCTGACTGCTCAGCTAGGGACACAGCAGCAGATTAATACTGAAAAGGAGGGCCCCTGACACAGAGTTTGAATTGCACTGTCCCAGGTAAGAAAAGGATGAAGCACAGCTCTTCTGTTCCCAAAGTGATACAAGAACATTGTAGAAAACATGATGTAAAATGTGGTAGTGATGTGGGTTTTTTTTAAAAAAAATTGCAATTTATTTAAAAAAAAAAATCTTGAAGTGCTGCTCTTTGAAAATACCCTAAAATAATTACAAATTAGCATTGCCTTTACAAAAGAGAACACTATACCTGTCTCCGATTTGCTCAGGACTGATGAATAAGAATAGCTCTGACTGACGTAGTCATTGGTACAGCCAACAGAGCCTTCTCTTGGAAGAGGACCTATAAATCTGTCCTGTGCACTGTCATCTGTTGTACCTGACTCCTCCTGAAAACATAAATACACTGATCTTATGCAAGATTTAGACAACAAATTTTTACTGATGCACCTACAAGTTTTACTACTTTCTCTTGTGGCTAAAAAATCCATTTTGCTAAGCATATCACACAAATTTTACAAAATTGCAGATATACAGTTGCTTGTGTAACTTTAATTCTGCCTTCCAAATTCTCGACCCCTTGAGAAACCATTCTTCACATTAGTGGAAGCAAATGCCCTTTAGAACACTGTATAATCCAATACAGTACTATAATGCATACAACAAGCAAGTTCGCAATTTAGCATGTCTTAAGTTTTCTGCACTGAAATACAGAATGAGATTTTTTCAGATATAAAAATCACAATTAAATATTACTTCAGAATCACTCTCAAATTCTGATCTTGTGCACAATTATTTAAATTTGGGGTTTTTTTCCTCTTTTGAGATAATTAAGTCCACAAAGGCTAAGTAGGTCAGTATTATGCTGACATGAGAGCAGAGTAATAAGTCTTAACATATCACTAGTCTATCCAATCCCTGATTTATATGAACTGCAGCTGTGTTTATCTTTCACTGCATCACATATTTGAGAAATAGGACATTTCAAATTTTTGTTATGACAGACAGTTGCCCCTAGCAACACTGAGAACTCTTCTTTTATATTTTTTTTTTTTTTCCTTAAAGGTAAATTTGGAAGCAGGTAACTGCTGTTGATACAAGACTGCCATTTCTGAGAATTCTGTCAGAGTGGCCTAATATTGCTTTCAAACCCCCAAAGGAAACTGTATTGTTAAGACTTATCTCTAAACACATCAAAGATAAATTAATTGTATAACCTTAGAAAATTACTCACAGCAAAGCATCACATAAATATTTGACAGGCATGAATAAAGTGACAGCAAATCATTACTAATGGAATTGGTCTTACTCAGGAGAAACCTGGAAGCGTTAAACAGGAGTCAAAGTCTGTGGAGAAGGTTCCTGAAGAAGCTTACTGTATGAAATATACAGCCAATTTTATTTCATTTTCTGATCTCACAAAAGCAATACACAGAACATACATCTCTTTCCCCCCAACACTATAGCTTATGTAGCTGAGTGAAGGTTTCACTTACCGGCATTATATGAGGCTGCTCACCATCTTTGTCTGTCAAATGCAGAAAGTTCTTCTTCCCTGGCTCAAAACCAGCATCAAGAATAGTTTTGTCACTGTTCTGATCTATTGGAGTCTGCTAAAAAAAAAAAAAAAAACAAACCCACATTTTTTTTTCCTTTTAAAAACAGACCTATACGCTATTAACAGAGTCCACCCAAGTGCACTGCTTGAAGTAGTATGACACACTAAGATGAAATGAAAATAAATAATTATCCAGTATAAATAAAACAGAGTCATCATTAATACTCAAAGAACTTGGGAACAGTTTAAGAAACAGGGTAAATTAAGTATTACAGTACAGTTTAATCCTTAGAAGTTGGTTAACCTGTTCAGGAGTCAACACACAGGTCTACAAGTTTCCTGCAGAACATCAAACCATCTAGTGTCCTATATAGCTTGCATACACTTTATTTTTAATTAAAAAAAGAATTTCAGCAAGCATAAACATGACCTGAAATAGAACAGTGTCTATTTCTTAAGAAATCTTACAAAGTTTTCTAGATGCATCTATAGAAATCATATTAACTAAAACCAACACTGATTGACAATAAAGCACAGAAGTTATATTAATCAGAATTTTTTTGTATGTAATAAACTTAGGTATAAGAAACATGGAAAGTCATTACACAACGTGCTTCAGTTGAGAAGAAAACATTTCTCAGACAAAACTACAGGAAACATAGGAGATGAATTATCATGGGTATTATTATTAAAAATACATACTGATAATGAAAACTAGTATTACATCTGAGTAATCATATTCATTTCTTTTGTTTAATGATTAAATACATATATCAATTAAGAGCACGTTTTGAGACTAAAATGTAGATGTAACATAAAATAAAACTCAGCCAAATCAAAATAGTGGTGTCGGTCTGCTCTGCTACACCTACTACAAATTTTTACAGGAATTAAATAAGCACTACATAATACAGATAGCACTTTTCTATAATGTGAATATTTAAATGTTTGCTGTCAAGAAGTAATGAAAAGCACTTCTGCCATACCGTATCAGTTACATTATCTCCATTTCCCCACAATAAATCAAAAGTTCCATTCACGTAGCCCACTTTTGAAGCCACATCTTCAAACAGCCTTTTAAGTGGTGTGGAAGCTGGCAAGTTCAAGGTAACACGCTCATTCACTGTCTTGGAATTTGTGGTATCTTGTATTATACACAGAACCCTGGGTTCCTCAGCAGCACTTTCCACCTGAAATGACAGCAGTCAACAATTCATGAGTAAAGTTAAGAACATTCTGAAGTTTAACTGAAAAGTCCGAACAAAAACTTCACGAATAAAATGTAGCATACTTTTACAACCTAAGGATCCTAAAACTGGACTTTGGTTTTGAAAGTGGCATAAGAAAATTAAGAACCTTCCAGTTTTGGAAAACATGTAAAAACAAGCTCCATTTTTATAGAACAAGAAGGAATTTGTATGGGTAGATCACTGTGTAGAGAGATAAACGGCTCTAGTTCAGCACAGAATTTCATCCAGTAAGCAGACAGAAGACTGCTTCAAATCATGAACAGACTTTCAAAGCATCACTTCAAACTCATATTTTGCTTTCACATGACCATAAATCCTGCTGAGGTGGAAGTATACCTTTTGTGATTTTTAGGAATGCAACCCAGAAGATCTGCAAGCTTCCAGATAATCTTGGAAGCTGACCATTAAACAAAAAGTTTCATAATCAAGCCACCAACTTTCTTCTACTAAATCCACTGCTGCGTGAGTCACAGGAGAAATTCTTCTGCCTGAACAGAGTAAGAAAATTAGTATTGCCAAATGGCTACTAGACAAAGTAAAGAGATTTTAAACAGCAACTTCAATACATCTGAAATCAGAAAAGTAACCATCTTGAACGAAGGTGGCAATGGAATAGTGATAAAATTGTACGGACCCAGGTAAGCCAAGAAAATGGCATTTTCCCAACACTGAAAACCCAGGAAGACAAACATCTAAGCACAATCAATTAATTCTCGCAATTAACCAAAGTTGTAGAACAATAAGGAGTAACTAATATTTAAATACAGGTCACACAATAAAGCATCAGGTCAGTAAAAGGATTAATTAGTGCTCAAGGACTCAGCCTTTTCAACTTGTAACACACAGAAAGCATTAGTAATGCATATCAGAGCACCCAAATCTCAGTCTATGGCTAAAGGGTACATCATCTAAAAATGCAAAAAGACACATGCAGTGCTGTCACGATTTTCAGTGGATCTGTGTTCACACTAAAACTGTCAGCCATGTCATAAGCATCTTCTAGAGAATAAAGAACTACAAAGAAGATGTAAACAACTTCAGCATCCCTTATATTCCTACACAACCAGGCTCACAACACCCATGACCACCACTGAAGTGGTATAGTCCCTTATGAGAGCTCTTACATCACCAAACCTTTTAAAAAGGAACACAACCATTTTAGCTGATGCTGCATCTCATTTCACAAAGTTTCAAGATCAGCTGACAGTCTTCACACAACTATAAAATAAAATGCTAGCTGTCTGCAGCGTCTATTCCTATCATCACACAGAAAAAAAAATTGTCAGAGAAGGGCTAATAAAACCACACACACCCCAATCAGTATCATGTTAGTTTGCTTTAGACTGTAGTTTTTCTTAAGACTTTAAAGTCCAGTTTCTCCAAGTTTATCAAATGTAATGTCCTTTGTGGAAATCTTCATTAACTACACGCTCAAAAATATTCAAGGCACCATTTCCAGCAAATCTGTAACACTTCATCTTCATACATATAATCATTACTGGAGAATTTTAAGTTTATGAACTACTTTCCAAAAAGACAGACAAAACTATTCCTGAAATATTAACCACACATTAAGAAGAAAACACAATTTAGAAGTCAAAGTAATTTTGACATTATATCCTCACTTTCATCTACAGCACCCACAGAGACACACAGGGCTCTAATTGAGTAGACTAAAATTATATTTCAGTAGTTGATTATTTCTCCAGTGTTCTTTCCTTTAAATTTCCCAGCACAGCTTCATTTTTTTTTTTTTTTTTTGGCTAAACAACAAGCACACAATTTGTCTCTTTCACTGTGTGGTTACAAAAGAGAAGATGAAGCTTTTTCAGTGGTCTACTTTCTTGATTCTTCTTGGAGAAGATGGGCAGCAGCTAAAACCCAAATTCATAAGATCAACCTACACTGACGACGCAGATTCCCCAGCAACAGTAGAGGCTTGCTCTGGGTGGAAGCCCACCTTCCTCTATAGAACAGTGCAGAGAGGTCAAGAGGCATTTGCTCCTATTCACACAGCTTCACCTAGGAAAATGTAAGTTAACTCAGGTTTAATGATTCCCACAGTAATTCTCCACTGATCCTACAACTTGATCTACTACTGTATATGAATATCTCAGGAACAGAAGTTCTCCATTGGAGACTCAATTCCTTGTTGTCCTACTGCCTACCAACACCTTACCCCCCTCCCCTCTGCAGAAGTTACCTACAAATTCAACTCCTCCTACTCAGACTTTCTCCACTACCTTTGACTGTGAATCAGCTGTGACTTATATTGGAGTTGCTACTGAAAATAATTAGACACACAGTATCTGATGGATGGAAATAACATTAAGCAAACAAATTATAGAAGATTACAGAAGATTTGCTGGTTGGGTTGCTGGATGTTCCATGTCAGACAAATCCTCTCTTCCTTGTTCACAGATGTAATTCTGACAGACTGAACTGGTTTAACTCAGGGTTAATATAGCAAAGGGTATTAAGCCATCATTCATGCTGCCACCGCTTCAAGTTGTTCATAGTAAACAGAAAGCAAAAATAACCTCAGTCCAACTCTATTCACGGCAACAATTCACATATACCATCTGAACTATTAGACAACAATGCAAACATCTTGTTTGTGGGTACTTTACTATAAAAATAGCGTTAAAAGGCAACACTGACCAGTGATAAGCCTCTAAACTATTTTGACAGGCTGTTATCAAACTGAGTCCACAAAGTAAACATGAAACTCAATTTTATTCATTACATAATCTGATATGACAGCTACGCAACTCTTTTTTTTTTATGAAAAGCTAGAGGGCCAAAACCCCACACACCAGTGTAAAAGCATATGAATACATACTCAGTTTGAAGCTTCTACTGTTAAGACTGCATTTAATATGTACATAATCTTTGTATTCAAGAACATGCACGAAAAATTCAATAGCTCATGCTCATGTTAAGAAATAAACAAAAGCTACAGCATCATGCTGTTACTATGTATCTTGGTTATCATTTTATAAAGTTGATTTCATCTGTCTACCTGTGAAAATTTCTTCTTCATTTCAGCAAAGATACTTTGTCTGCAACTCCAAAACATATCCTATAGTACATAAAAACAAAATTAACAAGTCATAATCCTTTAAAATAGTAAATTGACTGGGGTTTTTTTGCATAAAGTCAGTTTTATAGTCTAAGTAAAATATTACTACTGAGTTCCAAACCACCATTAAAAGAATAAAAGGAATAGCCTCCAAATATTGTAACAAGTTCCCTATTAACATGAAGTTCAGCACACACTATGTTAACGTTATCATAGAAGCAGTGTTACATAAAATATTAGCTAAGTTGTAATACACATACTACCTTTCCTAAAGTAAAAAAAGCCACTGGATAACAAAATGTAAACAACAATTCAAGATATAATTGATACTAACAAATTCCTTCATTATATTAAAAAAGCCCTCCAGACATAGGTAAACATTTTACCTCAAATGGCTCAAGTGCAAGATTAGCATATAACCCTGTAATTCAGTTTATTATTGCATTTATAAATTATGAAGCTATCCAGTTTCATATGAAACTGTTCCTTCATGCCTGAATTATTTCCTGTAGGAAAGTTTTTATTAATATGAACCCCTTTTGAAGTATGCAGCTGAAGGCAATGAGATGAAGTTACTGACTTTTCTTATTCCTAACACTCTTAAAGAAAGCCTGTCTTAGTATCTCAGTTGTACCATCAAAAATGCAACAATAAACACTACCTGTACAAAACTGTTTTCTGACTATGGACAAACATCAAATTAACTGGTTTCTGAATCCGAAGCATTGCACTTCATAGTCTTCCAGAAAGGAAAAACAGGAAGTGAGCATGAAGATGCTAATAACATCATTGCTCTTTTCCAAATTTCTTCAACTGCACCCTCAGTCAAGATTATCAAAACATAAAATACTGACATAATCTTTACTGACGTGCCCTATTTGCCCCACCAAATGACCTACAAAAATAGCCCAAATTAGACCACTGCATTTAACTTCTCAGCAGGATGATACGAGGCAAGATTTCTTTCTTTGCACAGAGGACTGAAGTTCCATTCTTGAAGTTTTAATAATCCAAGATTAGTAATTGTATCTAGTGATTGTTTTCTTTACACACCAGTTCGTAATTTCAGATTTAACAGAGGTTTTAAAAATTAAAAAAAAGCCAAACAGAAAACACACCCCACCAGTTTAAATGTTTTGCTGCTTACTAGTTTTACCTGTTCTCAATTGAACGTTACATACATTTTGCTAGTGACTTAAACGTTAATAGAGTCACAGAAACATAATTTTGAAACTGCTGATTTATAATATGATAGTCATCAAGTATATTCCCCTGTGCCAAAGACTTAAGTCTTCCAGTTTTCCTCCTAATCAGTGTCTCCAAAGAGCCCTTACTTCAGCCTGAATTCCTCCTCTCCAGACACAGGCAAGTTAAGTCCAGTGTACGCAAGGGCACGTGTAATTTTCTAGTGTGCTATTTTAATTGGTGCACCAAGGAGAGGGTGGAAGAGGAGGACAGGCTCCAGGCATCACCTAAACTGGACAGAAATATCTACAGGTTGCTTCTTTTATATGAATGCTCTTCTTATGCTGAGTCCTCAGCTCTTGATTCTCAGTAAAGGACTGCTGAAAGATTTTCAAGAGTTATTTCACTCTAAACAAATTCTGAATGGCAAAAGTTCATTTTCAATATTCCACATAACACACCAAACAAATCAGATTTACAAATTATACTGTTTGTATGATGTTCAGGAATTCTAGAAGTAACTAAGAGCCTTCAGCTGCTCTAACAAGCCAAATCACAACATCACACAGATGTGTCAATCTTTCAAATGCAGTGTTCCCTACTTTTCAATCAAAGCACTCACTGTACCACTCTATGAATATACTTTATAATAACCACTAGTTCGATTCTACATTTCACAGAAAAGCTCCTTTCACCATGGAAATTTATGCTTTAAAGTACAATTAAGAGAACAAAGATCATACTATACATAAAGTTGCCCAAATTCTACCCTGATGAAAATTACTCTGGAATTCACCAAACCAATTATTTATTGCACTTCACAAAATAGATGAGCGTATTAACTACATAGTTCAAGGGCTTCAAACTAACATACACATGGTATTCACAGGTATGTACTAAAATATCCTACTGCCTTTTCCTCAGAAGAGGTAAGAGCAGCTACTCAGGTAGCAATCACATCTATTCTGTGCTTGTGAGAAGTCCTCAAAGCTAGGTGTTGCTACTTTGCCGCACTGTGACATAGTATGCACATCACCAGTAGCTTAGTAAAGTTGCAGACCCTCAACTGCGTAAGCCTCTAAAAAGGCAAATGAAGACTGCTACTTAAGGCTACAAATTTAGGAAACCGTCCTACGATTATTTTACCACAGAAGTCATCTCAAGCTAATACGTCAGTCAATAAATATTTGAAATCGTAATCTCAAATGTTAACCTTTTAAAAATACTGAAACACTGACACTTTCATCCCAAGTCACTCCATCTTTTACACTCTTCCATTTCTAGAAAGGAGATTATGTTTTCAAACCTGCACACAGAAGACTTCTGACTATGTATTAGACCAGACTCACAAAAGACTCTTTATAATACAAACATGCTATCAACACACAGGTCTGACGTGGGTGGACATTCTACATAAGCATTTACCCCATGTACCTTTTAAAAAATATTCATCTTTTTTACATGAAAGATCTGCAAGTTGCAAAGCATAAAGCATATTGTAGCACTGAAGTAATTCAAGCTGTAATTCTGTATATACTAACAAAGGAAGCATTGGTACTAGGGCCATCTGCAAGACTGAGACATTAGCTTTGACCATTACGTTCTGTATTTGTTGAAAATACAGGAATAAAAAATTTGCAGTGTTACTAGATCTATCAAAACAATATTCAAATGCAAAACTGTACTGGTTTTAACACTGCATTTAGATGTGGCCTTGCTATTTTTCAGCTTTGAATCAGAGTTCATTAAAATTCTATAGCAACATTTTACTAACCTTATGAGGGCAAATCAACACAAACATATTTTATTTTTCAAATGACAGAAGATTCTCTGAAGACTTTAACTCCTGCTTCAGTTATTTTATAAAATTATTTTCAAAGATTGAAAGCAAAACCTGAAGCTAAGCTCAAACTTCACATTTATTCTACCAAATGTTTCCAAATTCCAGTATTTCCAACAGGCAAAAATATTGACAGCATGAATCAGTAAGTAAAATCACAAGTTTCAGGTCAAGAGTTTAAATAACAGATGTGTGAAGTTTGACTGCCAAGTAAAGTTAATGGCCTATTGAGACTTAAAAGGATCACCAGTAGAGAAGTTCCTACATGTCCACACCCTATAAATAATTCTTACAAATCACTGCAATACAGAGGAAAGACAAAGAGATCAGTAGCAAGTGGCAATGGCAGCCATCATGCTTACATTCACAAAATGACTTGGATGATTAAGCTTAAAACAGCAATTCTCAAACTTCTGTAGCTTCAGCAATTTAAGACTACCATATGAAATGCACACATGTGACTACTGCCTATCACATTACTGCTGGTCGAACTTCAGGGTGTACATTCCAAGTTCATGTAACTGATTGGGTGTGCATTTCCAGCAATTACAAGTATGAAGTGAAATCTGGTAGCTTCAGTCACAAAAAAGGAGTCTGTACTTTTACCTTTTACTTCTGAAGTATCACCACACAGAAACATTCAGACATTAATTACAGTTCAAGTGAACAGAGGTTTGTTTCAACTCTCTTTCTCAGCGACAACAAATTGCTATCAAATCAGCTCCTTGAGAAACCACAACTGTATTTCAGGAATTCCTTCACCTATTCCAAGAGGTCCAACCCATTAAACACCGCACTGGATACGTGCTGATAGCACTGCATTCTGCACAAAATGTGAGGGCCAAAGACCTTTCAAATATACAGCAGGTAAGGAGAGAATAATCAGAGAGACCTTGGTTACCATCTTCACTCTAAAAGCTCTCTCTTTACCCTGCGCATTTTGAACTATGGACTTCAGAGTCCTTACAGCCCACAACTTCCTTCTTCCCCCAACCAGGCTAGTCAAGCTCCACGCTTTTTCCCAGCCCAGCAAAGCTCTTTCTACAGAGGCCAGTTTCCCTGATGCAGCCAGGTGAGCAGGCCACTCCCCTGGGAAGCAAATGAGTGGTGATAAAGGTCCTCAGAATGAGCGAAGCATTGGGCAGGTGATCTCCATCGCTTTGGACACTACTGTAGTTACTCATCCTCTGAAGAAGAGACTCACATTTGGCTTTATTTTAGAGGAAAGCAGCAACTTTTTGAAAGACAGCTTACTAGACTAATTCTGTCAGAGCACTGTGAGTTGTTACTCAACACAGGTCCCTCACTGCAGCATAGTTTGAGTTAATGAGCGAACAGTGCACTTAGAATTCTATCACAAATGCCTGAACCAAAACAGACTTTACAAAGAAGTATTTTATAGAATACTTGTGGCAAACCAAATACACTTTTTTATAAACACTGATCCCAGGAGGTCTCAATAAACAGAATCATTTTGAGCTGTTAACTTGATATATCTTGTGTTAGAACATTTCCTGAAGCAAAATAATTCTGAACAACCTTTAGACACAATCATTTAATTTTGAATCTGACTGACTTTGTGGTATCAGGTTTGTGAGTACCTGAATAACATAGTTTATCCTCAACTTCAAATTCTTCATTATACCTGGAGAGACTTCAGGCAAAATCCAACAAGTGTGCTTTGAAGCTAGTGAAACTAAATAGAGGTCTTCTGCCCCATTGCTAGTAAGGAAAAAAAATACTTCACACCAAGTCTAAAATACCGTCCACATTCAAAAATACATACCCTGACTCTGACCACTTTCTTAACTACTGAACCACAACAATGCAGTATCAAGTATTCACAAGACTTAGGGAAGCCCTTCCAGTCTATCTATCCTCTTGACTAGGAACAAGACTGGAAAATAGGAAGGAAAACTACCAAAAGGGTGTGTATGGGGCCAGGCTGGGTTACAGTTAATTTTCTTCATAGAAGCCCCTAAGGCGCTGTGTTTTAGATTTGTGACTGAAAAAATGCTGATAACACAACAATGTTTTAGCTCTCACTGAACAGTGTTTGCACAGCATCAAGGCCTTCTCCGATTCTTATTCCACTCCCACAGCAAATAGACTGGGGGTGCGCAAGAGATATTCCATGCCATATAACACCATGCTCAGCAACAAAAGGGAAAAGGGGATGTTTAGTTAGGTTCCATCTTTGCTTGAGAACTGGCTGGTCATTGGCCTACCTGTAGGACATGGTGAGTGATTGCCTTTGCACGCCCTGTTTTGTTTCTGGGGTTTTTTTTGGTTTGGGTTTTTTGGGGTATTTTTGTTTTGTTTTTTTCCCCTCTATTCTTCCACTTTTTCACTTACTAAACAATTTTATCTTGACCCCCAAGTCTTCTTGCTTTTACTCATCCTTTCTTCTTCCTCTGTCCCACTGGGGGTGGGAAGTGAGCACGCAGCTCCATGCTACTTAGCTGCCTACCAGGGCTAACACACAACCCGGTGATTTTAAAAAATAATCTTTAAAGTGGTATCATTGTTTCAATTCAGCATAACTGAAACGTGGCTTTATTTTTGTTTGCGTTTTTACCCTCATTGCTTATCAACTTTTAATACCCATTCACCTCTGTTGGATCACAAAGATTTCAAACAACTTCCCCATCCCCACAATTACCATTAGAGACTTCAAAGACAGTGCAAGGAAAGGACAGTCAATAAACACTGACAAAATATTTTTTAAAATTGTCGTTAGAGTAAAAATCTGACAGGCTTAAAAAAAAATACATACAGGCTAGCCCAGTTATGTCCCCCATTACAGAGCCTGAACTCCAGTTTCAACCTTATGAACCCTCATCTATTTCAGTTCACACAAACTGCTTCACTGTTTCACGTAAGCACATTTGCAGCACTATGTCCTCAGTTACACTGTTTCCCCTCTACTCCAATTTATGGCATTTAGCTATGGTTTCCTCTCATAGTATTTGATACACTTTAAAAAGAATGAAATTGATGCCTGAATGAGATACCTTATGAAGATCACTGCAATTAAAAAATAATTACGATACCCTCATACAATAATATGAACATACCCATCTATTTTCCAGCCTGCTGTAGATACAGGATAACTGCTGGACACCACAGAAGAAGGCTGGGGCCATACCGAGACTCATGGCCCTGGCTAACTGAACCCTAAAAATGCTTTCCTGTGGTGGATGACCTGATGCAGAAAGGAGGAGAAGAGGTACAAAATAAAATTATGTAGCAGAGCCTCTGTGATCTTGTTCCTTTTGGAAAAAGAGGTACATGTTTTACTCTCTTCTCTGCCTCACCTAGATTACGCATTTATTTGTTGTTTTCAAAGACCACCTCCTCAGAAATGCTTCTCTAGTAAGAAAATTTTAATTAAAAAATATTAACAAGAGCATTTGTCACCTCACTGGAAGAGAGTTGCATACCAGCTGTTAACTGTCACTCCTGTAAAACACATACAGACAAATTATTTTGATAATACATACACACTTCAAAGTTCAATACTTCCAACTTTCTAAACATGTCCAAAAATAACACTATGTCTCAGAAATAAAGAGTATGTTATGAGGCTAGTGTTTGAGAATTTGTTCCTACTATTGTGGATTACTGGGTCATTTGTAAAAAGCATTGATAAAAGAATAGAAATTACGACCAGAAAAAGTTGGTATGGGGCTAGAGATAAGTACACGTATCCAGGGTGTTCAAAAGACTACAGAAAAGATATGGTGGGGGGGCACGTGTCTGGGGACAGCTGAACTAGAGATCAAAACATTTACTTTTCAGTTTTACAGAGGCTATTTTCCATCCAAGTTCTGTATTTTAAGAGCCTTTAAATATATCTGTCTTAAGAACGTTCTGGAGAACCAGCCTTCTTACGCTTATCTCCTAAAGGTCTTTTAAATACAGTAAATCAAGGTGATTCAAGATTACTTCCCTTAAAAATCAAACATGGCAACTGTAAATAATGAAAGAGTAAAAATATTTTCTTGTCATGCCTACAGATCACACAAGAACTTTAACAAAAGTTTCCTCTTACTAAATCAAGGAAACTAGGGGGCAACAAAGAATACATCCACAGTAGTAACAGATGGATTTGTAAAATCTAGTTGTCTCTTAACCACTGGACATTTTAAGTATTTCACTCTCTTATTCTTAAACGTTACAATTTCAACTGATCGTATTTTCTTTCATCCTATGACCCTGAATTGTTTAATTCCCAAGCGTTTTTGTAACCAGACTAAAATAATTCTCAGAATTAAATGTAAATGAAGTTCTCTATATTTGCAAACTATCTGCCAGCCTCTATACATTCATTACAGCACAAACTTTATATTCAGATCTGAAACAGCTTCATCTTTATATGGCTTCCTTTTGTTTGCACCTTCTCTCCACCTTCTTAATTACCATGCTCCTTGTTTCTCCTTAAAAAAAAATTTGAAAAAAGGGGGATGCAAGAACATCACGAGATGCTTATTACACTTTTATATATTAACCTATAATTACATCATTTGTTGCCTATGGAGAGGCACAGAAGCAGTGCATGTGCTTTCACACTTGCCCTCCATTCCTTCAAGCAGGGAACTACCATGAACTTCACTGAAACATTTTCCTATGCTGTTAATCTTCTAAAGG
This sequence comes from Sagittarius serpentarius, assembly GCA_034782735.1. Lineage (NCBI taxonomy): Eukaryota > Metazoa > Chordata > Aves > Accipitriformes > Sagittariidae > Sagittarius > Sagittarius serpentarius. The sequence continues at coordinate 18,590,581 of JAVKLA010000021.1, read as the reverse complement.
ACTTCCTGTGGGATAGAGTTACAAATGCAACATTAGCATTAAAACAAATTTGAGTCCGACCAAAATAATAATAGAAGAGTTTTCTCTTTTTGGACAATTTTGAAATGAAGGTTTACTTCACTACAAAATCACCAACAGACACGCATGCTAAAAAATTAAATTCTTGTACAGTTTAGAGATTAAAAAATGTGACCATAGGGGTAATTTTTAACTCTTTAATAACCCTCTAATATTAAACTGTCCACCTGCTGCTGAGGAAGGATAAAGAGAAGCTGAACAGTGAGGTGGGTCAGCAGGGATTCTTTGTGTAGTTCTCTAACACTATTGCACAGAACAGGATAGCAGTTAAGAACATTAAGCACCCATGAAGCCTGGGCATAAACTCTGTCTGCTATCACTACCACAAAGGGCTCCAGTGAGAACATGGAACTCTGAAGCACAATGTCTCCATAGAAGGTATAGATACGGCAACGTATATACGAGAAAGGACCTAGATGATTTTTCCATATATCAACTGATGAAAATATTTTATTTACAAAAACAGGTACTACTTTAAGTTGTTTTATGTGCTGGGGTTTTTTTCTCTTCCTTCAGTCACTGTTACGGATCTCAACACAATACTTACCCAAATTAGTAGACATACCTGCCTTCCATTCCTTTAGCCCCTGCAGTACTCTGCCAGACTTCTTCCAAAAAAAATGCTATTTACTTCTGTTTTCAGACATTATTTACAGTGAAAACTCTCACAGTATATCAAGTATATTTTTCACACAGCTTCAAAATAGGAGCATTCACCAATCTGATGGAATTCATGCATGCTTCCTCATGTTACTTAAAAGGCTTTAATCATATGTGATTATTGAGAAGATATACCTGAACTGCAGCACAATTACCAGTTCTAAGCTATTCAGAGAACTGCCAGTCTAAAAGCACCTAAAGTATCCTCGTGGTCACAATCTCAAAGATTCAATTGAATCATGTGATTTTTACTAATTTTACCCCTTAAAATTTTTGAATATGGCCAACATGTCCTTTTTAGAAGTTATTTCATCTGCAAGACCATTTGTTCAGTGCACACTGATTACATGCCAAACATTGCAAAAACCAAAGAAAATACTACACACTTCACAGTGGCTGAAACCGTGATCAAGTCGGTTATCATTTTATCAGAAGTTTACAAAAAAATTTAAAGACTTACTAGTATTTTCATTTATCAGTTCTTTAGTTACTAGTGGCATTATTTTGAAAATATTTTGTTCAAGGCAAGAAAAATAATAAAATGCTAAATAGGCAGCTCACCTGAAGGTATAGCATATTAATTCTCAAATGGATAAAGTGTAAAATATCAGCTTTACGTGTTCACAAAAGGAATCAAAAACTTTTTCAAACTGAATACGTATATTTAACTCAATCACTCAATCTTCTACAGACATAACTTTCTTAGTTTCTTACATAAAACCCAATATATTTTCAAATGCAGCAGAAAGAGTGGAGCTGTGACTGGATATATAAACATCTGTACATATTTTAGTGTGCTACGGTATCAATTGTAACATACTGGAAAAAAGGTTTAAAATAATACCTTCTCCTCCCCTCCCCCCAGGTTAATTCTGACAGGACTAAAACATGTAAGTCAAAGGTAACACAAAGTCAAGGTACTGGTCTATTCAGTAAGTCCCCACGAGTTTTTGCCTTCTATTAATATCAATACATTCTATCAGCAAAAGGCAGTTGGATAATAATGATTTTCATCAGTATTCGTGTGGCAGGACAATTCATATTCTAAAACGATGATGCAAGGGTACCTTGATCTAAATCCACAGGTATTTAGGTTTTAAAAACAACAGAAAATGGAATTAGTGGACTTCATCTATTTAAAAATGGGAACAAACAAAGCACTAGAAACTTTGTTGTTGTATACTGAAATTCTGAGCTCAAGGAAGTGTAGAATGTAACACTGACAGATCTTTAAAGCACTCTCTGGCTCCAGATTAACTACTTCACAGCTTAGGAAAAAGTTTATTACTAGTTTGAGAAACAGCGCGTAGCTGCACAAAAAAATTTAAGGATTATAATTACACTACTGTACCCATTTGATTCAGAAACTTTAATCACCAGCGACCCACAAAACACAAGAAAACTGCATTTCTTGTTTGTGGTAATGTTCAAAATGTATTATCACAGCAAAAAAAAAAAAAAAAAAAAAAGTGATATGTTGTTTAGCTGTCAGACTAATCTACTGAGGAATAACTTTAGCTAGCAGCATTTAAAGACTGAGGTTCCAGTACCAAGTACTACCTAAGAGGTAGTTGGTACCTTTTGGGCAAAAACTTCATCAGATGATCAAGGTGCTCTTAAATAATCATCCTGATCATCTTTCTTAAACTACAGATTAAATACCCACATGTAGATACCAAGGGGAACCAAACTGTAACTGAGAAGCCCAGTGGCTGAACTAAGCAGGGAAAGATCTTGCATTCTACTCTCGTACCTTATTCACCAAACTAAATTACTACCCAAATATCATTCAGAAAGCATCTGTCTGCAAGGAACAAATGACTTGGTGGAATTCTGGGTGGATTTTCTGTTTGTTTCCTAAATTTGATTTCCAGAATATCTGCTCAGTCAATGAAGTAGTCAGTTCCTGCATTTGTCACAATCATACCTTTATGTTTTACAACAGAGCACCGCAGAAGGAAAGCAGGAAAAAATGATAAATTACACAAGCTGTAACCACTTGTAAAGTCTCTTAGTACACAGGAATGAAAGAACAAGGATGTCATCAGCATTGAAAAGAACAGCATCCCTTTACTAAACAGAACTGCAAAATATCTTAATCAGATTCCTGTTCTTCTACTGAAGAAGTTAGAGCGATACCCATCAATAAAAGTATTTTATTTGTTCAGTGCAGAAGACTAAAATGGATTCATTAGTGTAGGGATGAAAAGACTCCCATTAGTTAGCTGAGAGAGAACTCACACTACCTTCTTTGATTTAATGGCAGCAAGTACAAAGTATGTGTGTATATATAGATTTATTTATTCTGACAGGTGTACTTTGGATAGTTCATGCTGGAACATGTTGAGAAAATATCTGCACAGCATTTATTCAATTAGTGGCCCAAACACTTCAAAAACCTCATAGCAGAACATACTTTTTATACTCTGACCAATTCCTTTTTATATTCTGACCAAATCTGGGCAGTATTCACTAAGTTCTGATACACCTCGATTTTCAAGAAAAGTCTTAGTAAATTTCACTTACATTACCAGTAAAGAAACATAGGCATCTAACTTTCTTATCAACTGTGTTGATTAGAGTATTTTATTATTTTCCATTTGAGGTAGATTTGCCCCAAACAAGTTTCAACTCTACTTTTCCTCAAGAAACATTTAAAGATATAGAAGTGTTTTCCCTTCTAACAGCACCATATTCTTATTTCCATTATTATCTTACTTATACTATTCCCCCTCCCTCCCCAGGGTTACTCTTTTACTAGACTAATGGGGGAAAAATTGACACCTAATAACAACACAATTTTTAAAGAACATGCTTAGCATTTACTACGAGGGTGCAGCAATGTCCTGTATGTTACTTACTCAATGCCTTCTGTTTCGTTGGATATAAAAGATGACTAAATTGAATGACTTATCTTTCAGATGAAGAGAGAAAAGGAACTGAGGACTGGAAGGAAAAGAAACATGGACCAGTTCACACTAAACCCCAGATCTAGTGAACAGGGATTCTCATTGTACCCACCATAAAGAATTATTGGTCACACAATTACAGGAACAATTGAGAAAGCATTTGAGAAAGTGGCAGGGATGCAAGAACAAATTTACTAGATGCCTGTATAACTTGGCCAAAAATCTTAATATAATAAGAAATCCCAACACTGGGTTATTAAAACTGCTTTAATACATCTGTTCCAAATGAAAAAGAACTTTATGCCAAAGTTATGAGCAAGAGAAAGTAACAAGGCCCTGATTATCTTTACTTCAGAGATGCAGCTGAACCTATGCAACTTCTAAGGGAAAAATTTTCATAAGAGATTAATGGAAGATATTCTAAGTGCAGCAGTGAAACTACTAGTATTCTGTATCCATGAAAATATGCTATTACTCTTCAGAAAAGCTAATGAATAAATTCATGCAATATACTTTAAAAACAGCAATCTGAGCTCCTGTTAGCATACACAGATATATACACATACAAACACAAACTGAAGACCTATAAACAACTAATACCTACCTTTCCATTCTTAAAACACAGAGGCTATTAATGTTATAGATACGTCCCACTACCATATCTACCATGGCATCATGTAAGCTCGTAGACAAGAACCAAAATCCTTTTCCCAGGATAAGTCATTCCCCAGATCAGCCCAAAGCAAAAAACATTAAGTTTCTTCTTGCTCTTTTACACTAGAATGCAAATGAAAAATATGGCTGGTACTCACCTTTAGCAGACATTGGTTCACGTCCCAGTTTAGTCTTTAAAACAGCACAAGACAGTGAGCTATACAAGTGATACCACTCAGCCCATTGGGAAGGGCCAAAAAACATGAACTGTAATCTTTATCCACCCCTAAAGGGCAGAATTGAAACCCCAAATGATCTGCTTTGCCTCCAGCTGCTGATAATGGCATAACAGGAATATTTAGAAGGCTGCTGAGAACTCAGAGACCTGGAGAATTCATAACTCACAGCATTCTCTGCAATGAGACTATTAATGAATCTCAGAAGGACTTACCATGAATGCTGTAGCATAACATTTGCTAAACTTCCTATCACTGAAATAAAAATGAGGATATACTGAAAAACATTGGAAAAGTTGAAGAGAAAATTCTGTTACAGCATATATATATAAAACCAGAACAGGCTTAACACAAATAGTTAAACTGTTTTCCTCCTCAATTTGATTTTTCTTATATTCTGTTCAGTTTCATTTACTTACAAAAATGCATAGGGACCCAATAAAGAACTTCAGAAAACTTGCTGAGAAAGAGCAACTCACTAGTATTATCAATGTACAAAGTTTATAGATTTCATGCTGTGTGTTTAAGATATGCATATCTATAATAACACGTATTCATCTTCCTTTACCCATACTTCCCCTCCCTACAGATAAATGTGCATTCAAAATCCTAGTCCAATGAGTCAGTTAAAAATACACATCTGAATCATACATATATTCTGAATACAACTTTAAAGCCAAGAGGGATACTATTAATACATATAACCAAAGAAACAGCCTCAGCTAGCTGATTTTATTAATCACCTTGCCTGTTACAGTTAACTACAACTAATGCCACAAGGTTTCTCCTGCCACTATCTTCTGTCTCTGGTCTTATGTTTTTGGAGGTTTTTTTTTAAAAGCAAATATTTAAGCATACTAACTACTACAATCCACTCCTTGTCTGAAGTTTCCGGAGATTTCTCTTTCCTGTAAAAAGACTTAACATAGTTCTTTACACCTCAGGATTTTAAGAACGCAAACAAGAGGTAAGGTTACCCTTGTCCTATGTATATCCTGTACTTACCTGTACAATTGTATTTGTTTCACAGTTCTACCCAAGGATACCATTTAAAGATCAACACCTCATTTTGCTAAACCCTACAAAATTGAAGTCTTTGCCTCACAAACCTTCCCATAAGAATACACAATGGAACAGGCACATGTAACAAACCACTGATACCTGATGAAAAACAACAGGAAGGGTTTGAGTAATTTATCAGAACAGTAAAACTGTCAGAAAAGTTGGCTGAATATGTAAATGTACCTGCTTATAAAGTAAAGTTTCTTCTAATATTACTCTACGAATAACCGTTTCCAAACATTTCACACCATCGCTCGAAGACTCCTTCCCCTGAACAGTATCGCTTTTACTTGACACGTGTCATTTGCCTACCGCTGGAGGACAGAGGCTTAGCCTTCCTCTTTCACGCAGGCTCTTATCTTTAGCCTATGGCCAAAAACAAGCCTTCTCCCTTCCTCCTGCAGCAGAGAGGAGATGAGGGGCCCACAATAAAGGAAACTCAATCAACTGCTGGGCCGGGCCACATTTTCTCCGGCACCCACCGCAGGCACTACCCGCCGTTTTCTGCAGCGCTTCGCACCGGCGCCGGGGAGGCACAGAGCCGCCCCACAAACTCGGCGGCAGCCTCCCCCCGCCCCCGGCTGCCATTTCGCACGCCGGCCCCTTTCCCTCAACCGAGGTCGCCCTCGGGCACCCAGAGACCCGCCTCGCCGCTGAGGCCTGCTCTCTCCTCTGCCCCCTCAGCTCAGGGCCCTCACCCAGAGCCTCCGCTCCCCGCCAGCCCGCAGGCGGGCTGCCCTCCCGGAGGGCTCCACACAAGACCTCTGACACGGGGAGCGGCCCGGCCCGCGGCCGAGCGGAGGCGCCGACGGCCCGGCCCCAGCCCCGCCGCCACGCAGGCCGGCCTCCCCGCATGCCGCCAGACAGACAGGTGCAGCTCTCCGGCTGCCTCCGGGGCCTCGCGCAGTCCGGGCTCGGCCCCGGCCTCCTCCCCACAACAGCCCACACAGAAAAGCCTCCCTTTCCCCTCCGCGCACCACCATTCACGCCCTGTCCGGCCCCCGGCGGGCCAAGGGCTGCCCGGCCCCCTCACAAAGACGAGCCCTCCCTCCCACCGGGCCTCGCAGGGAGACAGGGAAGGCGAGCCAGGCCGGGCCGGGCCGGGCCGGGCCTTCCCCGCGCCCCCCTCCGCCGGCTCCGGCACTCCGGGCCTCCCGCACGCCGCAAGAGCGACCGCCGCCGCCGCCACCTCCCCCCACGGCGCCCGGCCCAAGGTTGCCCGGCCCAAGGTTCCCCCGCCCCGACCCCGTTCCGCCTCACCTCTTTAGGGACGAGCTGGTTCTCCTCGCTGGGCACCATGGCCGGTGGCGCGGCGCTGAGCCCGCAGCAGGCTGAGCTGAGCGTCGTCGTCAGCAGCGGGAGGCGGGGGGACGCCAGCGGCTCATCCTCCTCCGCCGCCGCCGCCCCAGCCGACGAGGGCAGCGCCCCAGCTCCCGCCCCCTCCGCCACCGCCAATCAATGGGGAAAATGGCCGCCGGCGCCGCTCTCGCGAGAGCCGGCTCGGTCCCGCCGCCGTCCTCGCCTTCGCCCCGGCAGCTGCTGCGGCCGGCTGTGCGCGGCGGCCGTCGGCGCGCTCCCTCGCCCGGCGCCGGGCTTCCCCGGCTGAGGTGCGCAGCTGTCGACTAAGGACGAGGAGCGGTGTAGGAGACGCAGCGCGTAACCTCCGCGGGCGGCCAGGACACAGCCGCGCCGTCCTGTCCTGCCGCCCGCTGCCGCGCCCCGCGGCCGTAAATGGCGCTTGGCTGTCGCCAGTCCCCCCCTCACGTTACCCCGGCCCAGAGGGCAGCGGCGGAAAACGCCGTCCGCGGGGAGGCCAGCCCAGGCCTCAGGGCAGGCCGGGCTTGCCGCCGCCGTTAGTCGCCTCGCCTCATCCGTGGCAGGGCATCCCCTCCGTGCCGCGAGGCCCCTGAGGTTGCAGCAGGCACGGAAAGAGCGTAGCAAGTAATTAAAATGGAGTTGTGCTAGGTAAATGGAGGAAATAGGAGGCAGCGGGTTCAGAGGTCATGTCCTGCAGGTGTGGGAGAGAGCCTATAAGGGCCTCCCGTGGGTGTGGGGGCCTTCAGCCACTCGCCAGAGTGGGGCTCGCCAGCTGGGCCGCTAGTGTGTGCTCAGGTGCTGGGCCTCTGTCCTGAGGTGATGGGAGCCATAGAAGCCAGCCAGCCCTGCACACCACGAAGGCCTGTTTTCCTTCACACATTTTCCCTCCTCTGCTGCCTGTGAGGGGCCCTTGCCGGAGCCAAGGGCTGCGGTTTCAGTTTATTTGACTTGCTTTTTTTCCTTGCATCTGGATGTGACTTGCCGGTGCTTGGCTTGGGGTTAGGAGAGCAGTAGGAGGAGTGGAAGAGGAAGCACAGCCTGATCCTGCTAACATGGCGGCCCTCTTCTTGGTGCCCAAAAGTTGTTCTTTGAAGTCATAATGTGAAGTTAAGCATGTGCTTTCTTCCTTGTAAATTTAGTGTTATTAGTTCATTTTCAAATGAAACGCCAGGCTGTTTCTGTGGCATCACTTAACTGTTGATTTTTGTCTACAACAAGCTTAAATACATCTTATTTTTCATGCCACCTGTGGCACGCTAAAAGCCAAATAATAATCACTAGAATGACTAAAATGCACATTACTAGGAAAGTAATTATAGGTTAACGTCTACTTAACCACAAAATAGTTTTTAAGTGAAAAATATTCTGCTTAGCTAATGAAGAAGAATGGTACATGGTAGTTGTACATTTTTGTACAACTATTTTTCTCATTATTTTAGTGTCCTCTTGTGGAAAAATGCAGAATTGAGGATACTTTTTGGAGTTGTGTTCAAGAAACTTTGTGTTCTGTGGTAATTTTTGAAACCTATTGTACTGAAGGTTATTGGAAATGTATTGTGAAGATTTAGCAAAATTAAATAACCTCCCTTTTCATGTTTGAAGTATGTAACTTGTCAGGTTCCTCTCCGTCACCCTGCTTTCTCAAAGGTGACATAAGTAGCATGTTTTAGAGTCAGGATATGTTATTGGTATTTATATTAGTATAGTATTTTAACACTTTAAAAAAGACTTCAAAGTGGTCATTTCTGTGAATAACAACATCAGTAGTTTTATTTTCATCTTTCAAGTGTGCTATGGTAGGTGCTAAGGTTTTTGGGGGTTTGGTTTTTTTTTTTCAGTTCTGTACAGAAATTCCCTCACTGAAAACTTACTCGAAGCAATTTTTAAGTGTATTTCTGACCTGTTTTTCATTCCATAATTTAACAGGATAAAGTTCTTACATAGTAAAGGTCAAGAGGTTCTTTGAGACAGGAGCTCTTGCTCTCTAGTTTTAAAATATGTTGCACCTGACAGCCCCTCACTTATAGACTTTTGAGCTCTGATATGATGAAATCAAGCATCAAGGCAGGAACCTGGGAATCCCTTGCTTTTAATGATTTTACTTTATGTTAAGCACAGGGTTGTGTGGAGCTACCCCTCTACGAGAGGGAAAATTATGTAAAATAGCTGGGGTTTTAATAGGAAAGATGGTATGGAATTAGTGAACTCATGTCTTTTAGAAAAGAGGGGGTTTATGAATGCTTATCAGCTCTGTTGTTGATTAAAAGGTTTGGGATTTAGTTGAGGTTTTTTTTGAGGGGGACTTTTGCAAACATCTTGATGTGAGTGAGGGAATAATTGCAGAAGAAATGAAAAATGGTGTCAGTATTTGTAGATATTTGAAGAAGCACAGCTGCCTGGTGATCTTCTGTTGTCCAGTGGTGTCCAAAGATCCATGAGATTAGCGACCAAGTACTTGAATTGAAGAGCCAGAACAGAGAGACGAACTTGCAATAGAAGGCGAAATAACATCAAAGCACTGTCTGGGAGCCTCCAACAGTGGTATGTGACTGATGGGCCTGGTGTTATTTTTTTTATTTTTCCCTTTTTTTGGTGGGGACACACATCAAAACCTCTGGAGCTTGGGGGATTCTTCCTCTGTTTTGTAAGGAATCCAGAATTCAGGAATGAGAAGCTTTCAGAGATGTTACTTTTGAAAATTCTATTGACTTTCTAAAGCATTATGTTCTTACGGGTTTTTTTTGCTGCCATTTGTGCTTAACAAGGGGCAAAGCTATGGGACTCAATGACTTTAATTAAAATATATTGTTCTATTGGGATAAAGAGGTAGCTACCACAAATGTATGCCTACTAGATAAGAATCAGGAATTTGGTTTTTAAAGAAATACTCCATTAGATCCTCCTGCCAACCTTTAAAACTATGCAAACTTCTAGTGTAGCATGTGTGCATAAAACAACTTTAATGGAATAGTAATCTCTAGTTAATAATTAAATCTCCCAGAGCTTTTGTAATTTGTAGATGCTACAGTTTTTAATCTCTTTACATGAGACTTCTTAAAGAGGAATATTCAGAATGAGTTGCACGAAGGGAATACTAGCCTTCTGTAAAGACTGATTTAACATACCACAGGTTTAACTTGTTATTAGTGTGAAGAAGAAAAATTGATATCTCAGACTAAAAATTATGCTGGATTTGCAGTTACAGGTAAATTTTTTATGCTGTTGATTGTCAAACTTGTTCAGAGATGCATTAATGAGAGTCACAAGTGCTGAAGTGTGTCAGTTTTCAGTCAATGAAACTTGGCTAGTTTTAGTCAATAGAATTACTTATCACACTAATGTATGCATCATATTAATGGAAATGTAGTTATGCAACTTCAGTGTGCTAAATAGCAGGCCTTCATTTTAAGAGATGATGAACTTTTAAATTAGTCTGTGGGAATGTGATACCTCCCCTCCTCTGCAGCCTCTTTAAAGTTTATCCTTTAATTATTTCTCTTTCTCTGGAAGAATTCACTCACTTCTGTCCCAACATATGTATCCAAGATTTGACGAATAATGAAAAAAGTTTGAAAAACTAAATGGAGGGAGTACTGCCATCTAGCTCTTTCATATGCTCAATTATATGCTAAGAACTCTAGGGGTGCATGTTGTCTTTCCCAGAGTAATATTATCCTACCCGTTTGAAATAGAAAGCCTATGTAAAGAGGATTGTGTAGACTAATACAATCGATTTGGGATGTCTTCTTTGAAACACTTAAGTTTTGATTTTTCAAATAGGCTGTTGGTGGGAGATCCGTTTCCTGCTTCAGAGGTTGGTGGCTGTATTTGTAGAGCCAGCATTGCAGTGCGTGTTTTCTTCTGTGTTGTTCTGTTCAAACAAACCAACCAACCTCAAGCCTGAAGTTTGCAACCCTTGGCAAGTTGGTGATGAATTATCAAAATTATGTAGCCATTCTGTGTTTGCCAGCAGTAAAAATGCAGCCAATGCTAATGCAGTGTTCTTTTAGAGCTCTTCTGCATTGTCAGCACTTTAAGGAAAACCAGCGGAAGCCCTCTCCCCTTTTCAATCTTTGGCAAGTCCACATCTACTGACAGAAGAAGAGATGTGTGAAAGTTCAGGATACCACAATCCAGCAGTTCATTGCACTGCTGGTTACTTTGCTGTTTGAGCCTCGGGTAACTTTTCCAGAATTGCACCGGAAATTTTGAAGCATTTCTCTGAAAATCTGCAGCCTACTGACTGCACCATCCAGTCCTTTCAATAAGGAAAAAGAAAAAAAAAAAAATCAAAAATCAGTAAATTTGTCCCTTATATGGATGGAGTTGAAGGTAGGATGAGCAGAGAACAGGGGAGAATTATTAGGGAGAACAAATAGAATTAGTACAAGGTAAATAAGGGAAAATTACAGAATTCTGCATCTTTAAAGGTGCTTTTTGCTAGATTTCCATTTCTTTGATCTTAGCTCCCTAAATATGAAGCAGGCCAATAAAAGGCTAAAGAGCAAATTAAGATCTTTAAAAAGGGAACACTGATTATTTTTAATACTTTTGTAACGGTTGTTAAAAGGGGGCTTTTATATTTTAGCATTTTGGACTGTTTCTTGAATGTCTTAAGTACTGGGATCAAGGTATTAATTTAAAGATAAGGAATCATTAAATAATTTTCTATGACATCTATCTTAAAAAAAGAGAAATATTATAGTTTTCCATGTCTAAAGAAGTGTATGCAGCGTTTTGGGAAATAAAAAAAATAAGTTTCTAAGAGTTCTGAATGCTGTGGGAAATTAAAGCTTTAAATGGAACATTTACTATGGAAAAAGTATTCTTTTGCTTTAGAAAGACCATTGTAGTAGGTCTTGTAGGTCTAGTAGATAGGTAAGCAGCCCTCTGAAATTGAACTTCATGAGATTAAGAAAAAAACTCAGTTTTAAGTTCAGTGCTAAACATTGTATTCTGTTGTTCTTAAACTGTTTTCTGCTGTAATCTTTATGAGCATGCAAGTGCTTTTCTGTCCTCTGACATGGTAATTCATGTCAAGACCTCTTTAATCAAAATCAGTAGGGGATTATTTTAATTTATTATAAATCAGCAGCCAAGATTCATTGATATTTTTATTAAGATTATCTTTTTACTCTGGTTTCAAGACACTGAGTGTTCAGATATTAGTTTAGAAGTTAAGTTTTCTTTTCCGTGATAGTATTTATCTTATGTATGAATTCCCAAAGGAGCATGAGGCTGAAATTACAGATGTGAAGAGAAACAGAAATCCTGCAGAGAGTTTTGCAGGACCAAGGATTCCTTTATTAACACTGAATTCTTTTCTCAGCTTGACTTACAATTTTCAACATTGCATACTTAAAACTACAGAGCAGTTTCTAGCATTAGTAGTCTAAACAAAACAGAGTTCTAGGGTGTTTGACCTCTTGCACTTGTTAAAACCTTCCTGGTGTCATTGGGAGTAAACTACATGCACCAGCAGGCCAGCTTCCACTTTGCGCGGTGAGAGTTTGGAAACAGATGTGGGCTGGTATCATGTAGAGTTTGAGGTCCAAGCAAATCTCACACAGTTTGCTGGCTTAGGCTTGTGGCCAGACTGTAACTTATCTAAAATGTGTGCAGTAGCTTGGAAATCTGCTGTCTTTTTAAATGTGCAGACTAGTACAGTGTACTGCATACATCCTTCCTGGAATATGGGCTAGTATGTTATCTAACCCCCTCCTCTAAGGCTGGGAGGTGGAGCGGGGGAAGGCATCTCTGCACAGCAACACAGCAAAGGCTTACGTATGGGAAAGGAAAGGAGAGTTGCCTTGAATGCATACTGTCGTAGTAATGTCAGTCACCAAAATGGTTCAGTTATTTCAGAGGTTCAAAAAAAGCTCACAGTGACATAACCAGTATATTTAAAAACATTAACACTTACCGCACATGGGGAATTGCTGTTGGAGAGACACCGTAAGAATGTAAAGGCAGCATTAAATAAGACTATGTAATGTGCAAAAATAACAGAGTAGCTTAGCTTCACATGGGGCTGCTCTCAGTATGGACACTCTAAAGTATTTATAGCTGCTCTTGGGTCCAGGAAAGTTAAGTAGTTCAGGTTTGTGTTAGGGGTTCCCAGTGACCTTTCAGATTAAATCTAGTGACGTTTAATATTACAAGCAAGTGCTAATTATACTGCTTACAGCTCTGTAGGTAAGCAGGAAGTGGTTTCCCATCCTCAGCAAGCTCTAGCACATAGGGAACATTCCTTTATTCCAGACTGAAGTTACTGGGTGGGCTTCCGCTGGATGAAACATGTTTTCTTCGCCTTTTCTTTGTAAGGTGTCATGATTATCAGTGTAAAGCAGTAGCTTGCAGTGGCCTGGGCTTCACACCATACCCTCACTGAGGGGAGGAAAGGAAGTGCAGCAGTTGGCATCCTTTGAACGTGCTGTCTCATGGCTTTAAGTGCAAGGACAGTACCTGCAGCACGATTTGTGCCCTGGGCTGTCTTGTGGTGTGGTCTGCCTTTGGCCTCTCTGCACTGCCCAGCATTAGAGACTTGCCAGCCTTCTCTACTGGGGCACTGTCAGTGCTTGACACCACTCCTTCTGCTTTGCTCTGTGCCCTCACTGATAATTTTCTTCCACTGCTGATGGGAGGAACTTTGTATTTTGAGGAGTATTGGGGTGGGCTGGGTTATTTTATAACTGGTTTAGGATCACTGGGGGAGTGAAGTTGCTCTTCATCTGCAGTCATTCCTCATGCCAGGGCTCACTCCTGTCCATCACAGCAGGGCCGTGTATCTGCAGCCCTGTAGCTTCCTGCTTGTGCAGTCTGCATAGCATAGCAAACATTGTGTCCCCACAATGGTAGGGGGTCCGAGTGTCCTGCAGTGAGATGTCTCTAAAGTAGCTTTTGGGTAGTATGTGCGTTGCTGTTGGGAGGCTTTGTCTAAAACCTGCTGCTGGCTCTGGTTCTCCAAGCTTAACCTTGTCCTTGTTTTGCAATAGGCTGTCCCCTGAACATCTGCAGCTTTCTTGGGCTTTAAGGGCTAGTCTCCTGTGGGGATTGCTAAGCTCTTTCTTGCATGAATTAATGTAGCTTTGCCTTTGGCAGCAGCAAAGGGAGCTGCCAGAGGTCTTACATAGCATTTAAAATGTCAGCTGCCAGTCTAGAGCGGCTGCCAGCACTGGAGCCCTGGCAGAGGGAATGCTGTCACAGAGCGAATGCGGGGAATGTCAGTGTGGACACAGCATGAGTCAGGCTGGGCAGGGACTTGTGTAGAGTATCCTGACATTGGTAAAATGCCCTTTGAAATCTCCCAACAAGTTGTCTCCTGTGTTGCTTGGGTCATATCTAAGGAAATGCTGCTGGCTCTTGACTGTTGTGTTTTGTATTCAGACCTGACTGTAAGTAGCCTGTCAGAGTGTGGGGTCTACATTGATAAAGTAATCCTATGGAACTGGTAGTCTTTCTTCTGGGTGAAAGATTAAGGCAAAGCACTAGGTAGTGAGAGTCTTAAGAAAGAATGTAGTTTTAAAAAACAATAATTTTGTTCACATGTATCTCGATTTTAAGGTTTCTTTAGTTGACTTTTTCTTTTAAATGTTTGAAATTCATCTGTTGGTTGGACTGAATTAATGTGGGAAAAATAATTAAAAAAAATTTTTGTAACTACTGTGCTTGCTTGTCATCATTGCCTTTGTAAGAAGATGCCTCTGGAGAGCAAGTATGTTTCCTCAATATTTTGATCAGAAGGCTTTGTTGCAGAACTTTGAACTGTGTGCACATTTATGCTAATTTGAATCTATTTGCTGTTAGTGTGGCAAGTAAATTTCTTTTTATACTGTTACTTCTTTGCAATGAATTGTGCCAGCTGTTATAAGTTAGATGCATACCCATTTGCCTGTCACCTGAGATTTAAACCAGGCTTGTTAATTGGGCCTGTTAGATGTAAGCATGTCTACCAGAGATGCCCAGATAGGTAGAGACAAATTCCAGATCATTTGGATTGGATCCAAATCCATTCATGAGACTTAGCTTTTCAGCAGAGGGTTCTTTTATATGGTGATGTTAAAAGAAGAGAGCTCACTGCGGTTTTTTGTTTGGCTGGTTAGCAATGTAGGGTGCATTCATGGAATGTAGGGGTGCATAAATGAGAAGGGTCTCAATGCCACACTCATAGATACAGTAATAGGCTGGGTACTGTGCATTTACCACAGTTTTACATATGGAATTAACCTATGCCCTTCCTTGCGCTGGAAATGTGTGCATTTCGTGCCCTATGCCTTTGCATATATGCTGGTTTTGTGTTCCTTATGATAACAAAAGATTTACATTAAGCAGCCCAAACCAATTTTAAATACTAACAGGCAGATAGAACTGTGCTTTTGATACCACCAGTAATGGAAATGCTTACTGGAAATCAAATTCCAGACTTGCTGATGGAAATGCTGCCTACCAGGATAGGAGTGAGCCAAAAGCAGCCATGAACTTTTTGATCTTCTAGGTTTACTTCTGTGTACAGGAAAACTTGCATAGAGAATAAAGGCCCCATCCTGTTCTGCATCCAAGATCTGGGTTGTATTGCAGATTTTTTTTTAAGTCTAGGAGGGTTTCTGAAATGGGGAAAGTGTGAGCCACAGATTATCAGAGGGTTATCGTCAAAACTGCCCAGGAAGTTATAAACAAAGATAATAAAGTCCACTGAATTCTAGGAAAAATAAAAGCCTGGCTATAACATATTTTTCTAATTGCAGAATTTTTGCTGATGCCCTGACAATCCTTCAGCCTGGTCTTCCCTATTTTACTGCTACTCCTTCAGCCTCTTCCTGTTTTGCTAGTCCCAGATTTTTTTCAAAGGCAGGCTGAAACTATAGTGGCCTTTCTTTTGTTAATCTGCTTTTTGTATTCCCATGTTACTTATTTTCATGTTTTTGAATTTATTGAGGATGGCACTAAGGTAGTATACATGTTTCAGGCATGAAGAGGTTAATGAAGTTTTAACTACCTCATAAAAATTCATGTTCTTGGCAGCCTTGGGATGGTAGTTATTGCCTGCAGTCACATACAAGGACTATTATCCTTTTTGATTGCCACATTTCTATACAGCCAAACTAGATTTAACAGGATCTTTAGGGTCTTTTTGTATGTTCCTCAGCAGTAATAGCAATTTTATGGTGCCTCTTTTGAAAATTGAAAGGGCAACTTTTAGTAAACAGTTAATCAAACCAAGAATTTCTGTGTTAAAATAAATAAAATAATGTTCATGAAAAGGTGTTTTGAAGATGTTTTTGTGATTTAATTTTTGGAAATAAGAAATTCATGGCACAAGAAACAATTCTCAAAGCCTTGCTGCTAGCTGGATTCTGGTTCTTTGGCTGCTTAAACCATGACTTTACCTTAGGATGAAGTAATGAGCTAATTTTTTTTTTTTAATTTGAGGAAGGGGAAAAAGTGAAAGCACTAAGAATTAAAGTGGACAAGCTATTTTTTTTGACCTACAATAGAAGTGAATATTTTGGGAAATTTCAGAGTAATTACTTGTTACTTGTGCTGCACTGGCTATTTCAAATCCATCGTGTGACTGAGAATGATGCCACTCAATGCACTTGGATTGCTTAATGGCTTTTTTTCTAGGCAATGTTATGTTGTAAAATAGTAGTTAAGTAAGATGTTGTTTCAACCACAAATTTGGTACTAATATGCAGTATGAAGAAATCTTGTTAAAACCATAATACCTGTGGGACATTCACAGGCAGAACTAAAAAGCTAGATACGAAGTAAAACAAGCAAGCCAGTGTTTCCTAATGCAGTACTCATTTCATCTGTATTAAGTCTTGAGATGTGAGAAGTATGATTTCGAATACATGGGTATGTTGTTTGGTCCTGTGTTCCCATGACTATTTGCTTGTGTACATCTGACGAGTCTGGAACTGTTATTGTTAAATATATAAGATGTTTAATGCATCTGAGCATTGCTGCAGCCTTAAATCTTGGAAATAGCTGACATTTATGATTTTGAACTATCCACTTACATTTCATTAGCTATTTTGCATTTTCTTATATTTTTTGAGGGGGGAATGCTTTTACTTATTATATGCTACTTTTTATTTATTAACTAGTACTACTTAGCAAACATACTCTGTCATAGCTGAAATATCTAAACTTAGAGGTTTTTATCGAGTATGCCAGTCCTGAGAGAGAGTATGGATGAGTGCTGCTATTTCGAACCCAGAGAAGGAAATCTCTGGTTTTTAAAACTGAGAGTAACCTGAGCAATCTTTTCTACTGTAAACTAGATGTATCTATACGTTAAAAGAAGCTACATGTTAGAATCCTGTTGTGAAATGTTAACAGCAGCATGGTGTCCTTTTGTTTCTTTGAATTTATGACATGTCTTAATCTCGTTCAAAAAACACAAACGACTTAACAATTTCTTGAAAGCACAATTAGACCTTCCTCTATCACTATCTTAAGAGGCTTGAAGTGAGTAGATTAACATGTCTCTGGGTATGCAGAGAGACTGTTTTTATTTTAATAGTATGCTCTAACATTGTATTAACATTATTCCCTTCTGCTTAGCGAATATTGTATCATCAGAAAGCATGTGAAAAGAATATGGAAATTTCAGGTATGGGAACAGCATGACATAGCTGTGTGTGAACATTAGGCTTTCCTATGTGTGATGTAATTCATGACACTTAAAATTTTCCAAGTTACTGTATATACTAGATTTTTTTCATATTAGTTTCAAGACTTCTCTCTTTTCCTAAGTTCTCCCAGTTAAACCCAAAAGAAGGAACTAAACTTGCTTACTGTAGGTAAATTTTAAGCTTAGCTTGAGGATAGAGAACCCTCCAGGAAAGGACATGGTAAAGTGAAAGGCAAATCCAAAATGTTTCAAAAAGAATGGGAGACAAAAGGAGAAGAAAAGAAAATTAAATCTAATCTCTATAAAATAAAAAAGAACCTGGATGCATGGGGGGGGATACATGGGTAGCTGTGACACTAATCATAAAAGGAATAAACATCTTTAAAAGAACAAGCATGGTACAGTCCAGCTGGTTTGTTTGTTCGTTTCTGTATGCAAAGAGATTCTGGGAGGAACCAAAGCATTTCTGCATGGGCCTTTATAGGAAAGAAGGCAAAAGCAATAAAGCTACTTCCTGGTACTGCAATAGGTAGTGATAATTAAGAACACTTTTGAAAAGAAAATCTACTATATTATAGAAATGCTAAAGCATTAAGTTGAGCAAAACCATCTCTGCCTCCTTTTTTTATCACAACAGTCTTTTGTTGCTGAGAAAACTGAACCTAATGTACTGAATCACAGAGGCAGTTCTAGGTGTTGGACACCTTGCAAACAGGAGGTTCATGATTCCACTGTGAGCTGTTTTGGTGGTGGAATCAGAGCAAGGTTTGAGAACAGGAAATTGCATAAGGACATCTCTGTTGGTTGTTTACTAGTAGCCAATGCCACTGGAATAAACAGCTGTACTGGCAGTACAGTGTCTCCTTTGTCAACTAGTCTAGCAGCATTGGAGATGAAAACTTAAAGCTCGGGCCTTGAATTCAGTGAAGGAAGCCTAAGGAATAAGGAAGCTTGTCATAGGACTTTGAAAACTGAAGCAATGTGCAATAGTTTTGATCATAGACAAGAGCTTTTTAAATCCAGAAGTTGTTTTTCCTCCACCCTACCTCCCCAAAAAACCACCTCCCACCTCTCTTCCCCGATACTGTAGAGGTATTTTACAGTTTTCTCAGGGGTCTTTGGACAGAGAAGCTTGTGATGGAGAGTCACTTTCTCATTGCAGTATGACAGTGAGATGGAGAAGAGAAATTCCTCATAAAGAGAGTGTGCAATGCAAACAGAGACCTTTCTCAGTTCTCCAGCCTTAGCCACCTCTTTATTTCATAGGGAAATATCTGCAGACTGGCTCAAACAGTGACTAAACCTCAGTTTGCCATGCAGAATTAGAACAAGTGATGATAATACAGGAGTACTTTCCTCATTAGAAGCTCCTGGTGATGGTTTCACTTTTTTTCCTAAGCATATGTCAACATTTGGATCTACTAAACATCCTCCTGCAGGTGTAGTGTTTTCACAGGAAAGGGAAAATCGTTATTTCACCAAGTCACAGATATTTAATGAGGTAAACTATTTTCAGATACTGCTTAATTAATCTTGTTTCTTTACAGTGAAAGGTGATTCAGATGCTGAGTTTTCTAGAACATCGTGCATGAATCCAGTGCCAGAAAACAGGGAGCGGGGCGGGGGGAGGAACCCACAAGGAATTTAATAGGACTCAAACATCCTTGTTCCACTGCTGAGCAAACTAAAAGGAATGTATTTACATGGATTCACTGGAAGCTGTTAAGGCTGACTTACTTCAGTATAGTAGAATATAGTGAGTGGGTTGGAAAGGATTATGCTCTTATATTGAAATTATTACACCTCTAGCAGAGATAAGCAATGCTTGATTTACCTTACTGAGGTCTGTATTCTCCCCAAGCCTTCTGCACAATAACGGCCAGAGACCTCTGTGCTCCAGTGTACATCATCAGCCAGTTAAGATGTCTTAAAAGAGTATGCCTTTTCATAGTTTCTGAGATGGGAATAGTTTAATTAGGTTCTTAGCTGAAGAACTGAAGTTCAATGACCATGTTTCAGTGTTAATGTTAAGTTCTGTAATTGGAAAGAAAGGTCAACTAAATAGGGAAGGATTTTGTCAGCACTACGGAAAAACCTTTATGCTGTTCTTTTATGTTACTGTAGGAATTGTCTTTGGTACCATATCATTGTGCATCTTGGGTATCTTTGAAGTCCTAGAATAACTTACTGTGGTTACATTTAGACCCATTTTTTTTGTTATTTTCAAGGAATACCTGGCAAGTCTTTGTTTCTCTGTAGTTACTAGTGTTTTGACTTCAGTTTTGGGAAAGGAGGATAAGAGAGGCAAGAAAGTTGAACTGAATGAAACTTTGTTGGATTTAGGTCTAGCAAATTTAAAGGAGTTTAAAGTATGGGAAAGAAATGCTGTGTGTTCTTGCTATTTTAAAAAATAATTTAACACTAGTCCAAAAATAACAAATGTATTATGAAAGCATTTTACTTGTTAATCTTTTATTTTTTTGGCAAATTAGGTTTTTTTCATTAAAATAATTTGTACTAGCTTTTGATTTAAACATTGCAGCTATTTAAATAAAGCTTTTACTTACTGCTACTTTTATGTTTTTTACAGAGCTTTATTTTAATTTGAAATTTCATATTTCAAATTCAGTATAGGCAGGGAACATGATCCTTCTTCATCTAGCAATCTGCACCACCCGTATATATTTTTTTTTAATCTTCACATGTAACCTTCTTAAATACTTAAGGCATAGCTCCAACAGAACAGTGGTAAGCTGCTCTTCTGTTAACTTTGCACTCTGTCTTTTCTAGGTCTTAGTGAAATATTCATGGTGCTTTACTTTTCATAGTCTGAAGACCTGGTTATTCATGTAATAAAGGCATTTGTATTTTCTAGTCTGACTTACTACTGGTTTTGAAAGTGCAAATAAATGTTCAAGAAAGGATAAGGTACTAAATGCACTTTGTTCAATTTGTAAATTCAGATTCCTATTTATATAGATCTGTCAGATTCAATGTTGCTGATGAAAGGAAAATCATGTGATTTCCCAGATGTTAAGAATAAATGGGAAGGCAACATAGGGAACCTGAGAAAGGAGTGATGGGGGAGTGCAGTTTCATAGCTCTGGTTTTGTGATCTCAATCAGGTTTTGTGTGCCTATTCCATTCGTAGTATTGAGGCAAGTGACCTGTTGCCAAAGCTACCACTGATTTGTCTGCAAGGTTTGTAGGTAGAAAGAATATGGAATACCTGTGATAGCATAGTCACCATGACCAAAATACAAGCTTCTGTAACGATTTCTTATTACAAACTTGCTATCTCCAGTAAACTGGATTTTTTTTTTTTTGTCTGAACAGATACATGATAAACCTTTTATTATTTAAAATGAGGTAAGAGTACCTGAACTAGCAAGGCCATACTGAAGGGGATTAACATCCTTTACTGACAACAGTGAAAGTGAGACTTGTTAACAAGTTTGAGCATGAACAGAGTTGGTTAAGTACTGCTGGCAAAAGCATTCCTAATTAAACAGGTAAGGTGAAGATGACGTGGGAAATAGAGAAGGCAAGTGAAGATATTTTTACATTTGGGAAAGTTACTATCAAAGTGCAGAAAAGTGCTGGCATTCTTACGTTTCTACACTTCTACTCACTTCCACTGTGCCAACTTACCTGCTTGCTATTTTTGATCTACTTTTGATAGAGTTCTTATGTAAAGATAGTATTTTATGTTTCTTATATAGCAACATTTTCAGAGTAGAAAAATTCTTCCTTTGTTCAGTTAGCACTTAACATACTGGCATTTGGATGTTTAGATATTCCTGTAATAGGTTTAATAACTTTAAGGATTTATTCCTCTAATAGTTTTTGTAAGTAGTCATTAAGCTATTCCTCAAAAGCTTGATGCTCCAACCTTATGGGAAGGACTGCTTATTTATCCCTTATTTTTTTATAGAGACTTTGCAATTAATTTGGTACCACTTTGAAGTGAACCGTCAGAAGGATGGGATCTCAGTTAAAAGGAAAGGACCATCCAGATGATCTCTTCAACATGAATTCACTTAGGTGCTTCCACCTAATTCTGGTGGGACTGAACCAGATACAGGGACTGAACAAGAGTATTATAAAGACAGTTGCTTTGATCATCTCTTCCTATACCCCAGTTTCTAAATTTTAAAATGTGCAGGGTGCATGTATGTTTTGGTTCAGATCAGCAGTGTGCTTTTGGAGTAAATCTGCTAGTTATTACCATTTACTGTTGTTTGGCTCACTTCCTCAGGCAGTCTCTTCAAATGCATATTAGTCTGTGGATGCAAAGTACTCAGCACCACTGACTGGTTCTACAGACGTTCTGTTGGATGGGTTGCACTATCTGCAGTTTCCCTAATGTTATAGAGAAGTTCTGCAAGTAATATCCTGCATTCCCCAAAATTCAAAGTAATATGGGATTCCTTTTTCCTTTGCTTCTGTTGTAAAACCTTTCAACAGTTTTTGGCTTCTCTGTGATTATTTCGCTGTGTGTGCTCAAAATATTTACTTGCTGTGCAGAAATATTTACTGCAGCTAGGAATGGTAACCGAACAAGTGAATAAAGAGAAGGTAGTTCAATATGCAGTACAAGCCTAAAGAATGAAGAACAGTTCAAGTGAAGGTCATTTATTCTAATAATCGACGTAGTTCAGCAGCCTAGTGGTCAAAAATATAAATTGTCTTTTGATTTTTTAACTTTTCTTTATACTTTCTTTTCTTTAGTGTATGTTGCTTTTCTTAAATCTCATTTTGGCTAAATAATGTTCTTTTTAGAAGTGATATTGGTTATGTGTAGCATTAACAATTGTGGACATGCTCAAGGGATCTGTAAGAAACGATCTCTTTAAAAACCTCAGTTTAGGTAAGTAGTCATTCTTTACTTGATGTTTGCAATACATTAAACTATACCTGCAAGGTGAAATACTTAGTATTTTAACTTAATTCTTTGGAGGAGGACCAACTATACCCTGAACAGATCAGAATCCTTAGCTTTTGATTCAGGAAATAATTTCTTTTCAGAAACTCTCATGGAGATTCTTCTTAGAATTCTGCATCCCTTACCATACTCTTATAAATGGCTAAAAATAGTTTCAACATGCACAATAAATCAGATAATAGATGTATGGAAAATTCTTGCTACAGTATTCTCAAAATGCACTCTGTGAATCTGTTGGAATAAGATGCGACATATTTAGTCATGGTTTTTGATGAGCAAGGAGCTGTATCTTAAATTATACGTATATTTTAAATTGCTGAATTACGTTACTGAAAAATGCTTAGAAACATTCTTTCGCTAAACAGTTTTGTGGATTCCTCCAGTTTCCGAAAGTCATTTTTCATTTTTCTGATAATAGAGAAGTCCAGTTAGAATACAAACCAGCCAGTTAAAATCTGAGTATTCATGATGGATTCAGAGATTGATGATAGTTGCTTCTCACTGCAGGTGTGCTGGATATTTGGCTCAGCTCAGCCTGTAGTTGCTTTTGTAGGTCTCCCAATGAACATACAGCCATAAATGACACTTCTTCAAAAGAAGGAAGAAGAAGGAAAAAAAAAGAGGCTTTGAAGAAAAAAATAATAAAAGTAGAATTTTGTAACACTGGAAGTAGCTTAGTCTTTTTAGCCCCTTTTCACTTCAAATAGAATTGTGAATTTTCACTGCTTGCCAAATAAAAGGTGGTTCCAACATGGGAATTCATGTAAGAAGCTCAGATCAACTCAGAGGAGCTCAGGGACTCAGACCTCTCAGTTCTTGTTCTGGTGCCCAAACTGCTGGCACTGTTTGCAGCAGAGTTTGGGTGATCCAGGTAGTAAGAGCTGTTAATGGCACTTCTAGGAGGCTGTCTTCTTGGGGCTGACAGTGAACCGAAGGCTGCAGAGGTGGGGTGGGGGGCATAATGACACCCGGGCTCTACTAGCTGATTCCTTCACTGGGCATTTTCTGACTTTGGAGGTGTTCTTAGTTCGTCAGTTAGATAAGGTTTATGACTTTTTATTGTCTGAAGAAAGCACAGTGTACCAGGAGCTACGTCTTGGGCTGTTATAAAACTGATCTAACTATAAAGGTAGCGAGCACTGACATTCTTAGTTCGGACTGTACCATAATAGATACATTTATTTTTTTAATGTGTCCTTCTGTATCAACAGAAAATCTGCAAAAATTCAGAAACGACAAATGCTATGTATTAGATCATTAGCTTTGAATTTATTTCTTAAATTCTTCCTGATTTAATAGCTTCTATTACTAAGTTCATACTGCAATTATCCCTTCCTTTGAAGGTCTTCTGCAGATCTCAGCCACTTCTAAAGATGGGATTCTTAGCAGAAGGCTAATTGGTCTGCTCAGCTATGTGAATTTGTGTAGTGTAACAGAAATCTTATGCTTTATAAAACATCTCACCCATGCAAACATATTCTCTGTACCCCACAGTTCTACTGCTTCTGATTTTTTTAATAGGTTCAGGAAAGCAAAGTAAGCTCAAGTGTGTAGGAGAAGCAAAATATCTAAGGGCAGACTAACATTCGGAAGTGAGATATACAGATAAAACACATTAAAACCAAAGTCCCTTAACTTTAAAGCAACATTGTTGATGCTGTCAATGTAATGTATATGCAATGTAATATAAATACATACGTTTCCTGAGTCCTTTTTTTTTAAGAGCTCTCAGACTCCAGCAAAGGAAAAAAACTCAAGTTGTCAGCTGGGTAACCAATATCAGGAAATAATAATGAGCGGTTTTTGTTTGCAAATATGGGTAAGCTCACGCGTGCTTGTCACATCATCCCTCCTCTCTCCCCATACCTGCTCTTTTCTTAGGCCAGAAGCATTCATATTTACAGGAATTAAAATGATGATGCAGAGCATCAAAGGATTCAGAGGCTATTACCCATGAATCCAAGACAACTTTGTAGAGGGAGGAGAAATACAGCATGTTCTAATCTCTCCTTAAACATGATTTGTTTCAGCCAGCGGTTTCAGATTGAATAAATAACTGAGTACAGAGTTTAGAGACTCCAGATACCTTAAGTATATTGAATTAAAAAAATTAGGGGGCATTGTTGTAGTGAATAGAAGGCAATGTGTTTTACAGAGAAGCGGGTAGAATATGTCTCTTGATTCAGTATACTTCCGAGTAATTACTAAGAGCAGATCCTGTTGCTAATGCAAAGAACAAAAACATTTTTCTAGTAATATAGGGCCAGATTTTCTGGTTTACAGTTTTCCAGCAAAGAACTTTTCTTTGGGAAGCCTAGGGGTAGAGTTTTCCCTCCTCTGCCTGACCTTCTGCAGAAGCAAGGAAGTAGAAAAAGGTGTTCTTGGCTCACACGATGCATGCTAAAGTGGTGATGCAAGCTAATAAATGTTACACCTAGTTTTCAAATATTAAGTGCCAAAATGTCTGATAATTGAGGCTGTAGTGGCTTTTCTTCAGACATACCAAAACATTTTACATTTGTGTAAGTAACTGTGTTACTCAAATACGCATAGCAAGATGATGTTTTATACTATTTTTTCAAAAGAATAAATGAAGACCCAGAGGTGTAATAGACGATGACAGAGCAAGAATAAAATCTAACACGCGGCAATGATGGAAACCGGTAGTCCCTGTCTGCTAGCCAGTTGCTTCAGCTGGAAAGTAACAGCTTCATTTTAGTAATACCTGCAAGGAATTATTTTAATAACTCCTTGTAATATCTTATAAGAAATGTGCGTATTGGGAGAGTGGAAAACTTATAGCTACAACTGCAAACCCAAATAGAATGAAGCTGTTTCTGATGTGAGGGGTTTGCAGGAAGACATGGATTTTTCAACCAGGGAAAGCAGGTGATTTTTTTGTAGCAACACAGGAAAACTTTAGGCATGCTAATAAAATAAATTTTGGGAGATTTTCAGTGTTCCCAGGTGAAAGTTGAATATGCATGCAGACTCTATGACATATGATCATTGTAATACTATACATTTTCTTCTTACTTTCACTTTGATAAAATGAAACATTAAAATTTTATTTTCTGCATTGTACATTTTAAACATGGAAATAGAAAATCGAAACATTCAATTCACAAAGGTGAAGTCAAAGTATTTTGATCTTATTAAAGCTACTTTGTTTTCAAAATAGATTCCTGCTGAGGGTGTGTAATACTTGTGGAAGTGACATTTTCAGCTGTAAAAACATTGTTAGAACATTTTGCTCTAGATTTAATAGCAGTTGGTGTTTCTTTAGTCTATGCTATTAAATTCAACCCAACTGTAGGTGGACATAGTTCTTGTCTTGAAATCTCTGTGTGCGCATTAGAATTAGAAGATAGAGAATTAGAGAAAGAATCTGGAGAATTAGAGAAATATAAAATACTGTATTAGAATTAGAGACAATATAGAGGAAGGATGTTAGTACACACTTCTGACTTCCTGGTGAGAAAACACAAGTGAAAACATCTCTCTGTATACAATGGCCTGCTATCTGGTCAGTGTCTTAAGAAAAGACTTTTTTCTCTTAAACTGCACTCTGTCCCTTCATCCCTAAAATCACGGATGGATGTCAAGGATGAGAACTGCGTTAAATATCTGAACTTGCAAAATCCATTTCTTTTAATTGCTTGGATTTTCCAATCTTGTAATACAAGATACCAGCTGCATAGTGAAAGCTAAAAGAAAGGAAGTGGAATTCACCAACTTTTAGCATGGACTGTCTGTAGTTGTTTTGCTTTCATATTCACCTGGAGTTCAAGTTGACTTAGTTTGAATGGTCTGCTTGCTACTGAAGATAGAGCTTACTTTTAAGAATTCCTAGTTCTTGGACAGTGTTGCTTATCAGCTCCACTGTATTTTCGGACAGAGGCCTATTTATGTCCAGTTCACATCCCTGTTGATTCCTTACTTTTGTGTCTTATAAACCCCCGGTTGCTTAGGATAAATCTAGAAAGCCGTAATTTCGGTTTAAGCATTTTCCTCGCAAGATGGCAGCATTGCTTCAGGGATTAAAATAGCCTGCACCATTCAGGATGTCTTGACGTTTTTAATATTTCCATTTTATCCAGTATGTGAGAGAAACTGACAGATGTGTTCATTTGTGTTATCTGAATTTACGTATCAACATCAGTCATGGGACTGGATGAGTTTCATTCATTTGCCGCTATGTTTGCAGGCTTTGTAATGAAAATACATTACCAGGACTGTAACGAGTTTTGTGGATTGTATTGAAACTATATCATTATTTTGACTCTTCGTCATTATTGTAGTGACTCTAGTTAATACTAGAGTTGCATTTCTGAGACTTCAGTTGCGAACCTGGAATTTGATTGTTTCAATTGCACTAAGCAGAAATATCTTACAGGAATTTTAATTTCAGATTCATATATATTTCCCTTCCTGTCCACCAAATGCTTTTATTCTTTCAGGGCTTGACCCTACTGTCTCTGAAGTCAATGACTGAGTCATAATTTTAGGATAAGTTCTGTAAGGAGATAGGAACAGCAAATAAGAAAGATGAATAAAGTAATTTTTTTTTTTTTTTTTTTGTTCCCTATATACATAATCAGGAATGATGAAAGAGCTGCTGTTTGAACCATTAGAAGCATCGACCTTCAGTTACTTCCAGGCAATCCCTTTATTTGATTTCAGGGCAGCACTGATTAACATCTAAAGGAATTAGGTCAAGTTTATTTCTGATTCTAAAAACAGAACTACCAATTTGGCCTTATCCATAAGGAATAAAAGGTTTGGAAATACAGAAATCCTGCACAGGAGACTGTTGTCTTGGATGCAGATGAGCTTCCCAAGAATATAGATACATGTTTTTTTCTTTTACTTATCATTTTGTCTGTGATTTAGATTTTACAGCGTGAGGTGTGAGCTGAAGTATAATATTTTCTAATTCATATGGTCATTTTATAACACTGTTCAGATATTCCACTTGGCAAAAATGCTAACGAGACAATTTTCATTCTTAAATCAGGAAAGCATTTTCCATGATTGCCTGGAGAAATGTCTCTTTTATACTTAGTGTTGAAGGAAATATACTTTGCTATCCTGAGCAGCAATGGTTATTATTTCAAGGAAATATTGAGTGGTATGTTGTAACACTTTAATAAAAAAAAGATTTAAGTCTTGTATTTTCATTTTCTTGAAGATTTTATGCTGAGCACAAAAAAAAATGAGCTTGCCTTTCTTTTAATTTCTGAAAATCCAACAGGCTAAGGTATGGTTTTACTGAGCGGTGATCACTTAGTTTGCAGTTTTAGGACTAAGGTTTAGTTGGCAAGTATAACTTTTTACTAACAGTGCGAGTCATTCAACTTAATGTTTAGAGATACTAAAATTCATATCTTTGTACTTTCCCAAATTGGAATGTATGAATTGAGTATTTAATTTCTTCCTTAATGTTCCTAGAGATTTTTATTGGTGCAGTTCTGCTAATCTTCGACGATTCACAGTACAGCCTTCCAAACAGTAACTTGCCATTAGCATCATTTACTTTTGTGGCTTTGAACAGATTTTCTAAAATTGCTGAAGGAAGCAAGCCATGGATATAAATGATATTAAGAGAATGGTCAGACCATTTTGTGATAAAGAATGGTGAATTCTGTTCTTTCCTTCCTACCCCAGCACAAAGTCTAACTAAACAGAAGAAATGTACATGATGGTATCTTCATTTGTGGAGGCTGATGTCTCCACTTTAACATAACATCTTCTGCGATGTTGTAAGAACTGTACTGGAACACATGGATAGCAATGTGTGAGAGCTTCAGAAAAGTAGGTTTAAACACTGGAAGTTGTTTTGGCTCCTGCAGGGCAGCACACTTCCATCATTCCAACTCCCTTTGGTTAAAAAAGAGAGAGAGCATGAATCTAACCTCCTGGTCAGAAAAAGCCTGTGATATTCTCCATGAGCCCTCTGCTACTTGCCTCCTCACTCATCCTGGCAGTAGAACAAGTCTGGTGTTATACACTTTCAAAGGAAATTGAAAGATGTTCTGCTTTAAAGAGGAGGATAATTCAAGGGCTAGCCTGTAGCAGAAAATTTAGAGAGATTGTTTAAGAAAACTAAATAATTGAGGTTATTGGTGATGAAATGCAGTATTGATCACATTCAAATCTAACCCACACCATTAAAAGTCAGAAGCTGTTTTTTTAGTAGACTATATGAAATGAGTTTCTCCTTTTCCTAGTGGATGAGAATTCTTGTTATAAATGGGTCTCACTGGTTTAATCAGCAGTGACCCTATGTGTGGTCCTTTATTGTAGAAGTATTGATGTACGTGTTTAAATCAATTTATTTTTTAGTAAGTATTTAAAATGTTTGGCTTTTGCTGTGTTTTTTCAGGACTATTTAGAAACATGCTTGAAAGACACTGGGGAGTGAGGTACTTTTAAAATTTATAGTGGCACTTGTAAGACAAAACCTAAACTTTTATGATGTAGGTTTTATCACATATGTTAATTCCATAAGCATTTGTGGCTACTGACCCACAAACAAATAGAAAATTTCATTTTTAAGGACTCAGAAGTCACTACTTTTCGCACATGCTTAATAGAAAGCACAAAAAAAAAGATAGTGTTATTCCCTCTAAGTATTCAGAGAACGTAATAGAAAAGCATGTAACAAAGACAATGCATATTTCAAATGGTTTAATGAAATACTGAATTTTGGTTTTATTCTCCTTTTTAGTATGGCCTGTTTATTTGAAGTCCTAGAATAATATTCATCCAAGTTTATATTATGATCCATATATGCAGTTTTCATAGGATAACTTTTTAGTTGTTTTGCCACTCTTGAAAGCCATGTTGATCGAGTAAAAATTATCAGAAGTAATGTACAAAGAACTTGGAGCATCTTCTTTTTCAATACTTCACTTCAGTCTTAAGAGAATTTGCAAAGATACTGTTGAATATGACCAGATTACCAAAATTTGCTTCTCAGTCAGAAACACTGAAATGTTCTGCTTCAAATTCCCATCCCATTTTACTTCTCCGTGCTTTAAGGATTTATGTTGGCATTACAAGGATAGGCAGAGATGAACATTTAAGTTTCAGTTGGTTCATATCCTTATAAAGGTGTACTATTAGAAAATAGGTTCTTCAAGAGCATATGTTATGTTGTAACGTTGATAAAAATGCTTTTTGGTAGCTGAGTACTGCTCAAAATCATTGGATGGGTCTGCATTTGGCTTCTATTTTACTGCAAATAAGATGTATTGAAACCCCAAACTTTTAATTAAAGTTTCTGACCATTATATAATGCAAATGTGTCAAAAGAAAACTTACTCTGAAAGGGATAAGTAGACATATGGCCAAAATGTCATTAATACTTCTGCTCAAAAACATAATTAGAGGAACATATGTTGTATTGTGCACAACAACATTTCTACTAATAAAGGAAAGGATTTATTAGAAGTAGTCTTTGGGCCAGATTCCACTTTCTCTTTCTGCTACAATAGATGTGGAATAAATTTAAAGCAAAAAAATGTCAGAAAAACACGAGCTATTGCTTGCAAAGATTTTATATCGGCGTGTTTGAGATTAGTATCTGTTCCATTTGGTGTATATAAATTTTTAAGTGGTAATATATGTGGTAACTACAATACATACTACCTAGTCCTAAGCATTGTCTATTACATTGGCTTATCTGGAAAGTATCACAATAAATAATTTTTATGCTTTATGCAATATTGCTGAGAAGAAATTTGGTATTATTCCATCATTTGGAGGTTGGGGAGAATTAAATAAAACCTAAAAGCAGTAGTGTTAAGGTAAAGTGCATTTAGGGATAGGCTGTTAATGTAGAAAAATATCTAAATTAATCATATAAAAAAGAATAATTCTAATCCAAGAGAGCTGAAATGAGGGCTGTCCTGAAGAGTAAAATTTTGTGATTTGCTTATGCAAAGGGCTTGATATTTATCTATGACATAGGCTACTTCAAAACCCATTTTCAGATACAATATGAGAGTATTTTAACAGAGGAAAGCAAGGCAAAATGCTCTGAGTAACAATTTGACTTGTTTACTTCAGAAGAACCTGTATGAAGTAAATTCTGTTTATTAAGTCCTCAGATCTTCGGGCTGTTTATTCAGGAATTCTTCATAACAAATTAAGCAAAACAGAAATTTGTAGATTGGGGAAGAGCTTTCCAGGACATACGAGCTGTTATTTCATACAGCAGCATTAAACCTTCCTAACAGACTAACTTCTTTATGGTACATACCTTTCTGTATCAGAGCCATAAAGAGAGACATCATTTTAAGGTTACAAATTATGTATCTTATATATTAAAATTATATGTCCTAAAATTATATATTAATACACAATTTGACGGGTGAAGGATTGTAGATACATACATTTGGTTGCATAGTTGAAGATGATGTATAAAAGAGAAGGAAGAACAGATTAACTGTGAATAACAGTAAATTGGGAGATACTGGAGAAGCTGAAGGGTCTTAGAATAAAAAAGAAGGTAAATTAAAAGTCATAAAGGAGTTTGCATAAAAATGAAACCAGGAGAAAGGCAGGATGAAGGCAGAAGTGTCTGCATGAATCATGAGTAATGGAAAGAGTGGATAGAATATACGGGAATATGTGATTGGAAAAAAGGGGGTTTTTTTTGAGAATATTAGGAAGTTTTTGGGAATCTGGGCAGAGGTGTAAAGAAACAGGAAGATTTAGGAAGCATTCAGTCTTTAAAATGTAAACAACTGCAAGAAGTCTTAGCGTCACAGAATCCATATAGGCCATTTAGGACTCCATATGGTCCTAGCAAAGGGCTGATTATTTTGCTCAGTTTGTGTGCAGGCCTGTGTGGAAACAACGTATTGAGGAATCGCAGGAGGGTTCTCAGCAGATTTGGAGCAGGAATAGAAGTTGTACATTTGAATGCAATGGTTTAATTGTTTATGGTTGGGCTGTTGCAGAAATCCTAGATTATAAAAATAACTGTCACTGAAAGATACTTGCAATGAATTTTTTTGCAGGTGACAAAAATGAGATAAAACATCTGACAGTATCCTCACACTTCAGTTGAAGTAGGCCTAAAAAAAGTGCCTTACAGTGTTCTAGGGGTAGTTGTTTCGTCCTTTCTTTCTCAAATCGCTGTGCAAGAGTAAAAGCTGAAACACAGAAATGACTTGGGAGTATTTGCACCAGAAATGGTCAGCAGAAGGTGCACACAGAAAGAGCAGTCAGAAGAGAAAAGGATATTTGTTTCTTGCACTAAGTATGGAAGGCTGTATTATTTTCCACCATTATCAATAGTAAGTTTAAGTGGACAGATGTTTTTGAAAGTGAAGGGCAAACGTACAGCTATTTGGAGACAGGATGCTAGAAATAGGGGCTGTAGCAAAATTAGAAGAACAGTTTGGAACAGAAGAAATAGGGTAGCTAAGTTAAGTAGTACATGAACTGTTAAGGAATGATGGATTAGAAAATATGGGTAAGAGGCAAGAGGATGGGCATGGGAATCAGAAAATTGGTGGAAATGGAAAGAAGAGAAAGACAGAATGGTCATAGAATGGTGAATGAAAGAAAAGTAACTATACGGAGTTAAGGCACAGAAGGGAGAGAATAAGCAAAAATGTTATAATTATTCTGTGTAAGAATAAACAATGTTATGCTCTGTGTGATGCCCAAAAGGACTGTCATAGGGCATAGTCTGTGATGTCTCATGAAAATCCTTACCATCTGCTCAAAGGAAAGCCTGCTAGGACTTCACGTCATGAAGACTTTTCCCCACCTAAAGCAGAAGAGGCCAGATAAATGCAGAGAGTGTCCACGGATTAAGAGAAACACCTGTAATAATGTACCATCAAACAGTTCCAGACTGCATACTTTCCTGTGTGCATCTGTAGATACCACTCCTGCCTCTGGCATCTTCCCCTGCTGTGTTTTGGTTTCCAGGAAATCCATTCCTGCAGTGTACCTGTAGGATGGCCCCTGGTTTTCCCCAGAACTAATCTCAGTTATGGTTAACTCTTCTTGTCTGCCGTCCCAGCTCCTATCCTCTGGGATTCTTCTGGTTGTATTTGTGTCTCAAGTACCCAACCACATCCTGTGTGCACTTGGAAATGGAGGGAATGGGTTGATTTTAGTACAGAGAAGTGGAGCTAGCATAGAGAGCAACAGTTCTGACACAAGCTGAACACATCTTTCTGTTTCAGTTTTTCAGCTCTCATTAACATATTTAACTAAGCTACTGTTATTAAAGTTATTAAAACTAAAACAAGATGTAGGCTCTGAAAACTTCTCTGCAAGATACAGAGCTGTGCTACATATGCAGGAAGAGCTTCTGTAATTCCAATCTCAGAGAGGGAAGAAACGGAGCTGTGTACAACTGATGTATATTGATGCATGACTTTGATACTTGCATTACCAACAAAAGTTTGCAGGCAGCATGTTTTGTGGATACTATTTGAAGTAAGATTGGAAGAACAATCACTGAGAAAGAGAAACCTTGACTGTATTGTAATAAAAAGAAGCACTAACACCTGCTGTGAGTCTGAAGCCTTTGATTGTGTTTTTCTGAAAGATAAAAACTCCCCAAACCATCCAGTATCTGAAATAACTTTCAGTATAATAGTACGGAGTAAGCAAATGCTATGCCTTTAATTTACAAATTGACTGTACATTTTTGAGAGACATTGCTCAAGAGTACTAGGTGCATAGTACAATATAGGTCTGTAACAATCTATGTAACATGCTAATCCCTTGCTAAGAAATGAATTGGTGTAAGACAACTGTAGCACCTTTATGATTTCTCTTCAGTGAGTAACGTGGTGAAAGATATGTATGGTATTAGCTCAGAGATTGCTAGAGGAAATCTTCAATACCCTTTGCAATTGTATTTGCATATAATAACCTGAAATTTTGTCTTAATGCTGACATATAGAGTTAAGATTTACTATCGGGGTCCTGACCTATAAACCTGATATTTATACTGAATACAAAGTGGGGTTTTTTTAACCACTTTTAGTGTTTCTGGGGACAGAGTTTCCATGTGTTTTCCATGTTACTTGGCTAGTTCAGCTCTGAAATGTGCTGCTCAATGGCACTGAAGTATGTTGTTCTGATTTGTTCCATTCGCAGGTGAGGAAACATACCTTCTAACTGACCAGCCAGAAATTCAGCACTGGAACCAGAAATAAAGTTAGTTCCTTCTAATTTGTGTCAAGAGGAATAAAGACTTTGCAGACTACGTTCTGCCTTCATGGCAAATCTCATCTTCTAACTATAGTTGAATAGGATGGTATTCGTTAAGCATTTGAAATGAACAGTGAAGGTGCTCTGAAGGAAATTCTATATAAAGAGTTTAGGTTCCTAACAGTAGCTTAACAGAGATTGTGTGAAGATTTCTGTTTTGGTTCAGACCAGCTGCAGATGGGAGACCATCAAATATATTGTTTAAACAGGCTATAAAAACAGAGCTTTGCTAAATCTGAGCATTGTGATGATTCCAGTGAGCTGACTGAAATAAGTTATTTTTGGCAGGAAAGAAAGAAGATAGGACTTGGGATCTGCACTGAGAACCTAATTTTCTGTTTATTTAGGAAACAGGCAATGAGAAGCAATGTTACGTCTCAGGATAAAGCTAGCATAGAACAATGAGGATGAAAAACTAAGATAAAACTCACCTCTCTTCAGGGGAAGAAATCGGGCTGATAGATGTGTCTGGTTGGCTTGGTGGAGAAAAGATGATAGGAAAGTTTGTTTTTATTTTGAATTGGATGGTTGTCTGGAAAAGGCAACTAGTGAGGTCCTTGAGGGGGAGTTTTGTCTAGCTGTCTTACCCATATTTTCTATATAATGTCTTGCACTTTCTGAGGTCCCTTTTTAAAGCGTTATTCCAGATAACATTTATAGTCCTGTCACTGAGTGTTTGGAAGCCATGTGCGAAGTTTTGATAGTAATGAAATGCCTCTTGTTAATTTAAAATACAATGATAATTAAGTTTATAGATTTCCAATATTCTGTGCTATTGAATGTTCTTAAACTAATCCATTAGTAAGGATGAAAGAACTGTGATTCTGTGATCTATGCAATGTTTTCACTGCTATTGCAGCACCAGTACTGAGTTTGTAACCAGGAGAACTGAAGTTATAGAATTAATTTTGAATTAGAGGAAAAGGCTAAGGAACATAGAATTTGAAAATGGAGCTTGACGAATTCAAGGAAGGAGTAATATGACTGGCTGGGATGTTCTTGAATATTTTAAATGGATTAGGAAGAATTGTTAAACAGAGTGTCTTTTGTTTTTAATCAATTATCTGTTAGTTGAGGATTGCCACTAATTACCTGAAGGATCGAAGAAGGATTCTTTGCCCTGTCTCTCCCTCATGCATTCTTATTTTTTCATAATTAAATTTGTTGTTTCTTTGTTTTATCTTTGCTGGGAACTAAAGATGGGAGTCTGAACATGCTATACTATCATTCCTATGGGAAATTTTCAGGATTCTGTTTATGTTTTCCGCCCATGCTTGGCAATGCCATCTGGCTTGCAGTTGCCAGATTTGAGAGGAGTAAGGAATTCTCTTCTCCCCCCACCCTCTCATCCTTGTTTACACTGGCAGAGGCTGTTGGGATTTTTATTTTTCTGTGCTCTTCTGTTTTATGGAGTAAAGTTCACTTCCTGGGCTTAGTTCAACTGTTTCGCTGTAACTCCCTGACAGTGCAAGACCTTTAGTGCTGCTAAATATGCTTGCTCTTTATTTCTGTGTGATGTCTGAAAGGTTTGGGTTTTTTATTTTCAGCTTTTA
Organism: Sagittarius serpentarius; assembly: GCA_034782735.1. NCBI lineage: Eukaryota > Metazoa > Chordata > Aves > Accipitriformes > Sagittariidae > Sagittarius > Sagittarius serpentarius. Next base: position 18,555,278 of record JAVKLA010000021.1, on the reverse strand, counting down.
TACTAAAGATATACATTACAGGCTGTGAGTGTTTTTCAGCTGCTGTGCAAGTATGTATGGGCAGAATGGGTGCTGATGTTGAATTTTAATTTAACGTCTACTACATATGTTTAGGACTTCAGGGAAAACTCAACTTGGTGATCAAGGTAGTCCCTCCCATCACCTATACCCCTTTTCTGCTAGGAAATGTCTCTGCCACAGTCGTACGAGCAGCAAAATCAATATTGTGCTTTAATCCTGAATGTATTTAAAATTTTGCTTTGAAACATATGTCATTTTAGACTATTTCTTTGCAATACTGTAGGCTGTACACCCTCAATCTGGTTTATGATTGCACCAGTAATAGAATCAAACTGTTTAAAGTCACATTTATCAGTAAAGGAACTGGAGTTCCAGGGAGAAAATATATGAGGATCAGTGATCTTAAAACTATTGCCCAAAAGGCTTTCAAAATCTAATAATCCTAACTTTTTTAGTTTTCAAGATCAAAGCACTCCTAGCCTTTCAAATACCTTTCTGTGTGATTTAGAAAGCGAAGATTAATATGCAACTGTGAAGGCTTTGAGCTAATTGAATACAAATTGCTTTCAGAATATGCTTTTATTGAGATGTTTGAACACTAAGGACACTGGACATTACCTAACTGATAAAAAATGGCTCATTAGTTAAAACTAGGTTGTGTAACTATTGATGAATGGCTTAAAGTCTTACTGATTTCTTAACCATCTCTGTCAGTATGGAGTTAATTTTTGAGATGTAAGGTGATATTAGGGTGTTGGATAGGAGGTTGCAGGACACTGTGGTAGGGTAATACGAGCTCTGCCTGTGTTGCTACATGCAAGCATAGTGCAGTTAGGCAGGGGTAGAGGGAAGCAATTATTTTTTTGTGCTCTTTCAGCAACTCTGTTTATATTTTTATACTTTGCATTAATTCTCTTATAAAAGTCATAAACAGTATGATCTGTTAAACTTCTAGTGCGCAGATGTGCTTGTTCAGGGAGTGTGCTGAGACAGTGAATAGGAGAGACCACCTCTGTCATGCAGCTCTGAACAGGACACAAAAGTGGATTTATTCTTGCATGACATGAAATCCTGGCTTTGCTCTGGCTTCCCACAGCCACCACGTGGTACCTGGAAACTGAGGAGAAGCTGTGGTACAGCACTAAAAATGTCTCAGTCCCAAAACCTAAATGAGAGAATGAGGCTTAGTTGATCACCAGCAAATATGAGCCTGGTGCTTAGTAAAATGGGGTCTTTAGTGACTGTAATACTTGTTCACTAAAAATGATAAACATTGGTGTGTTTCCAGACTGATGAAGCAGGACAAAATGAGCAGGAAGAACCTATGTTGCAGATCAGGTGTAGCTGATTTCACTGCAGTTATGTCACAGAGTAATTTCTGTTGAAGGGGATGCTTGGAATCTGAGAATTAGCAAGCTCCTCTCTAAAGAACTGGCAGACTTAAGGAGGGAGCTAAAAATCTGAATGACTGCAGTATGATCTGGCATGAACATAACTGCCAATCACTGGCTAGCATGGTTGTGGCCCAGAGGAGCCATGTTAATGTAAAATATATTTACACAGGATGCTTCAGAGCAGTAATACATTTGCAAAGAGAAAACTGTTACATTACGCATCTATGAAGTGAGTCAGATATACTGGTGAGTGTCAGCAGGGAAGAAAGGAACTAGGGATACTCGGGACCTGAGGAACTGATGATCCGCCAAAAGGGAAGACCCCATTTATATGAGAAGTAGTAGCACAAACTAACACCTGTGTTGACAGAAGTTTAGGACCAAATTCTTGGGTCTCGTGTGAGTGCACAGGCATGCGGTGTGAGAGCAGAAACAGCAGAAGCAACAGTTTTGAATACTTGCTGGAATGGTGGAAGGGCAAAGCAGAACTGCAGTCCCACTGCCTGGGAGCATGGAGCCCACCTGAGAGAGAGCACAGGGAGATAGAAGTTGCTTTCTTCAGTCTTATCGGAAGAGATGGATTAGGGGCAGGAGAGACTCAAATATTTCTCAGCCATTTCCCTGGCAAACAGAGAAGTTGTTTTATGTGACTTACCTACAGAAAAACCATACCTGAGCATTAATAGATGCATTACTTTAAACACACTTGAACTAGAATCACTACAATACATTTTGAAAGTACAACTTGCAGCAAGTATAGATTCTGTGTATAGATGCAGAAAAGGATGCAATTCTTAAACCTGTTTTATTGCTTTCATCTCTGATGATGTGACATTAGAAATAAATGTGGTATCGTAGAAATATATATTTTTTTAATAAATGACTACATCAAAAGTATTTATGAGGTAAAGCTGAAAGGTAAGTATGGACTCAGAGCAAGAAGACTCATCAGAGAAAATGTGTAGCAGATGTTTAATGTATACTATGATACAACACAGACATTTTTCTTGTTTCCTATTTCAAAACATATGAATAAAATAACATATGCTGAATCAGGTAAGAATAAACTGCTAGTGCTGTACAACTGTCCTTGCTGAAGGATAGCCTTTATCTCACATAATTACATTTACAGTTGTATTACAATAGAGCTGTGTACTAATGGGATGATTTGGTCATAAATCCAAAAGACATATTGAGGCTATTATAATGCTGAGGGTATCTTGTGTAAGTCTGCCTGGTGCACTTTCTGGTCACCATCTGGAAGGAAGCCAACTAGGTGCAAATCAGCTTTTGTGGGAATAAGAGTCTAATCTGTGTAGGGTTCACACTCCAATGTAAAATATGTATGGATTTATCAGTGGGAGTCATTACCAACATACCTTACTGCTTCTTTTTGCCTCATTATGTATACTAGCTCAAGTGGAAAATCAAGTGACAGATTAATGCTATGCATTTGCAAAACCCCTTTGAGAGGAGCAGACACTATTGCCCATAAATTTAAACCTTTGGAGAGGTTAAAATGGGTGAAGGTGAAACAAATATTACTGTGCTTATCAATATACTACCACAGTCAATTGCAAGCCTTCTATTAATTAACATTAATGGGAGCAGGCTTGGCCTATTTCTGATCTATAGAGGGACTACACAGAGAGCTCTTCAGTGTTTTGATTAAGTACAGAAAGAGAAATAAAAAAAAAAAAGCACCACCATAAACAACCTACCTGTTTTTTCCAAAGCATGGTACTGAAATCTGTTTTAGAATTAAAAGGGGGCTAGGGAGAGGGTTGTTAATATTCTGTTTATTCCTGCAAAATAAGTCATCTAGTGGGGAGGGGTGAGTTTTGATAGCTGGCATTGGTGCACTGTTACCATGGTGAGTTGCAAACAATTCCTGTCTGGATTCTGGTGGGTTTGTGCACTTGCTAAAGTTAACACTGTTACTGAGTGAATTATTTAGTTCAGATTTCCTGGCTTGTAACTTGTTCATTGCAGAATTCTGGCACTAAAGTTTCAGTCTCTGAATAGTTGGCGCCTGATAAAGCAATTTGTGGTTCTGTCCTATCCTTAAATAAGCATCCTTTGGAAGGTGTGAAATGTACCAAATACGGGAAATGGAAAAGAGCCTCTGGCATTCCATGAGATTTTTGAGTGTTCCTGACTGTTTGCCAAGAATCATTCAAAATAAATTTAATGGGTTACTTATTAATAGTTCATGGGCAGTGACCCATATAAGAAAAACTTCTTAAGAAATCATCATTCTTTGGTTAAAAATTTAAGTACTTCACTTGAGTTACTTATCTTAAAGAATTTTTGGAAAGGGACCTGCTACAAACAGATTATTAAGCACATCGTAAATTTGCATTTGCTGCCTTCTTGCTATCAGTTTACTGTTTCAGGTGGGACAGACCAACCTGATAAGGTTTGAGCTTCCGTTGTTGGAGAGAGGAACCAGGATGTGAGCTGAAGGGCATTGATCCACAAAGATGCAATTAAACATGGAAAACAGGAGCTGTCTGTACAAGGATGAAAACGGGAAGCAATGAACTGTAATGTTTATCTGTTCTAGGACTGGAAGCAGGCTGACAGAACAAAAAATCTAATTTGGAAAATGGATGGTCACATCTCAGATTCTGAGTTAATGTACAGACCTCAAACCCTAAGAGAAATCTGGAAGTCGGCTCTCAAGCCAGCTATCCAGGCTGGCTGGATGTCCAGCCTGTAAATGCAGTGGAGTTGCAAATAGTAGTGAACTTCGTAGAGCTGTTTACTTTTGTTTTATTGTTGGTGGATTTTTTACTGTCTTTACAGATGAAAGAACAATAAATACATCATCCTGTTCATTATGCAGGACGTTATGTGTCACTTGAACTTGGAGAAGTGCTGGATTTGAGACAGATCCATGGAAGGATCTACTTTGTCTCACTGTGCTCCCTTTGGTTTTACCTGCCCCCACGGCAGTGTGGAAAAAATGAGTTCTGACTCCGATGTTTGTATGGCTCAGGTTGGAAATGGTTTAGTGACAGACTGCAGTAATTAGCTCTTTAGGACTTGAAAGCGGGAAGAAAACAAACAACAGTGTGTCACCAAAGTTCATGGCTAATGGGCTCTTGATATGGTGAGGAAGCAGATATGTAAGTGAAATAGCACATCCTTGTTATATATAATATTGTCTGGCTAGATGGCTCTTTAATTGTATGTCCTACATTATTGTAGGCAAGGAAGTCCTGAATTCAGATTTTCATATCTTTATATAATATAGAATGGTGTAGGTTTTTTCTTACCTTTTTCTAGGCAAAAGTGCACATGTTCTCCCAGAGTAAAATATTTAGGATATTATAAATAAATTCTGTGTAGTTTTTTGCATTAAAACAGAACTGTACAAGTAATGAATGTTGACTTGGAATTGTAGCCAGTATGGTAATGAAATAAAGCCCCATTAGATACAAGTAATTTGCAAATTGGGGTTGTTGTCAATTAAATAATAATCTCCCTGGCTGATCTGAGGAAAGGCGCACGTCAGTCAATCAAGCAGGAAGAAGGACTTTCAAAAAAATGTAAACTAACATAAATGTTAAATTATAGATTCATTCCATACATACGTAGCAGTAAATCCGCACTAGTAGACAGCTGTCAAGACTGCCTAGAAAATGTTGGTTATAAGGAAGTCTCTATAGGCTCGATTATCTTTTTTTTTTTTTTTTTCTTTGCTACAACATTTATTTTAAATGTGATTGTTCTCCTGCTCTTGTTCTACTTTTGGGAAAGCTATAAGTAATTCTTGTGTAAATTCCAACAACACATCAGTTTATTACAATGCTTGTGTTAGTCAAATATACCTGTAATTAATTACAAGTTACTCAGATGCTAAATAAGTGCATGTATTGGGCAGCTTCTAGATCAGTTTTGACTTTCTTAACTAGAGCCTTACAAAAGAGTAGGCATAAGTCATATTTGAAAGAAGATTCATCCAGTGTATCACTAGAGTTTTAGTAAATGAGTATTTTTACCTGAAGGAGATGTAGGAGAACCAAAATGCATCACAAACCTCTGTGAACCAAGAGAGTGTTATGCCCCTTCTGTATAATCCTGGTTTGTGTTCTGCTGTTGAGTTTTAAGCCAATGTTTTGTTGCCACTGGGTTTCCTCTGACAGAAGATTTGACCAGGGAACCATATAGCTATAGAGCATCTGGTCTGTTTCTTTACCTCACTTAATTAAAATCAGATCTATTTGTTAGAAAACATTGTGGAAAACCTACAGGCACCAAATGAGAGCCTCCAATACAGAAACTCACTGCAACCCTCTGGAAACGTTGAGGCTCAAAACAATGAAAATCTCTGCAGCTATGGCAAAGCAGAGTATCAAAGAATAGCAAAGTCACCCTGACAGGTCAGTCATTTGCAAGTATAGATATAAATAGAACCTGAATTCTCTTATTTTGCCAACTGGGTCCAGTAAAGAGTTTTATTTTCCAAATAGAAATTTATCCTGTGACGTGGTTGATCAAATATACCAGTCAAATAGCTACTCAAACAAGAAGTACTTAGCTATACTTTTTCTCTTTCAGTAACTGTGGCTTTTGCAAAGTTTCTGTTCTGTCTACATTTTTACCCAAGTATGACATCATATTAATGGTAAAAAATTTGGTTCAATGAGAGCGCTACAAAAACGAAGTGTATAGTATGGGTTCCATAAGCCATTAGTGAATAGAAGGTGAATTTGTCTTCCTGCTAAAACATACCAGTCTCTGCATAACTGTAGAAATGCTGATATAAGTTTGCTAGCCTTGACTTCTCACTGCCTCGCTATTTATGGAGTCACTTATGCCTCCAAACAGTGTTCAAAATGACACTAAATTAGAACACCTGTTTGACCGCACCGGTGGTAGCACGGAGGCAAGTAACTGTATAGGTGTGACAATGGAGAGCATGGGGCTGTAATCCTTGTTTCATAAGAATATTACATTGTAGAATTGCCTGTGAATTACTAGAAGATGGCTTAACGTTACCTCTTGTTTTTACAATATCAAGTCAGACACCTTGCACTGGCTGGGTGTCCCCTGCAAGGCTGCTTTCCGTTCCAGTGGTTCTCCTGTGCAACGGGCTGTAAACGGGATGTGATGTTTCTTCAGTCACACAGATTTTCTCTTGGCATTAAACAGTATAGCTGAGAAGCACAGGTGGAAGAGGAATTTGCTTATTGTCAGAGGAAGCTCCAAAATGGCAAAAGGCTGAGCTAGGTGATTCACAGGGTTTTTTGTTTGCTTTCTCTAAATGGCTGTCCTCATCATGCAAGGGTCCAGGGTTAGAGTACTGAACCACCTGCTCCTGCTCAAGGTGGACCTAGCCTGGGATTACAGTGTTCTCCTCATATTAGTTTGAAGTTCCAGACTTATGATTTATCTCTTTCCTTTAGACTTCTGTTCTTTGAAAACTGATCATAAAGCAAGAACATTAACTCTATGAAAAATCAGTGGTTTTGGAGTATTTTCTTAAATCAGTATTTGAATGGTAAAGCTGAGGCACTGGTATGTCATGCATTTGGTCACTTCATTTTAAAGCAGGTATGATATCACCGAGTATGATATAAATTGAGGTTATGGCTGAACTGTGGAGAGTTAGGGTAAAATTCAGTTAAACTTCATTTTTTTTCTCTCTGTGTATGAACGTGTATATTCTTTAAATATAATCTAGATGTTCCATATTATAACAGTCAAGGATGACTGTTGCTAACCTTGAATCTTTTGCTTCCTTTCATATAATGTAAGAAAAAACTGCTAAAACTACATTTTAAGTTATTAATCTGAGACTAGATGGCCAAGCAGTTCTTTTTCCTCTCTCGTGCCTGAGCTTCATACCCTGAAAGAAAGACAGGTGGCCTAGAACTCCTTGTGATGAAGGAAGCATAATCAGGGGCGAGGGGTCAGTTACAGTGAAATTAGATAGACAAATAACCATGGGTTCAGGGAGATGCTTAAATGAACAGCATAGTTTGCACTATCTGTTGGCAGTTATTTTAAGATGCATAAAACACTGAGTTCACAATGTCCTAATTTTGCAGGGATAGGCTGTATAGACCATAAATCCTATGCACACTATTGAAGGGGGTCAGAATCTAATTTACAAGTCTGATTCAAAGCTTGCTGAGGTCAATGGAAATCTCTGTTAAGTTTAGTAGGGTTTGGATCATATCTTAAAAAAAAAAAAAAAGTGCTGAGACGGTGCTAAGATTAAATGAGAGAAGTAAAAGTTTTCCCGGGATGCATCCACTTTTTATATATTTGTCATTGAAACAAGAAAAAACTGTTTATGAGAGTGACAGACTATCTCTTACGGTTCCATTTTAACTTTAGTTCGAAATACAGTGAGCTTAATGAGTGAAGAAGTGAGATTATTCATTACCTGCTGTTATATAATAAATGGAGGTGCATGTTTGCCCCAGGGATCTGCATGAATAGTAGATTTGGGAAGATGTCCTCTGCAAGAATGTCCTTTCCAGTACAGAATGAACCAAAAGTACTGTCAGAATTATTTAGCCCATTGAATATACAATCCTGTAGCTATCCTCTGGCTAAAAACACGAGATTACGTTTCCTGCTGATGAAAATGCATGCTGCTGCACTGACACTAGTGAGCTGTATCATCACATTCTGCAAAGAGCTTGGTCCGTTTTTAGTCGCTACTGCTGCTGTTTAGTTGTAAAGATCCCACTCGGGACCTCGTCTTATTTGTCATACATGCTGAAGAAAACAAATGGTAAGATGTGTGCAATGAAAGGCACTGTACCAAACAATCATTAATGCTAGTCTGCATCAGCTTGCCTTACAAAAGTGGTCCTTAAATCAAGCACCAGAAGTAAGATCCTTTTAAAAAGAAGGAAAAATAGTCAATTTTGAGTTTGGTTTTTTGCAGCAAAATAGAAATTTTAATGCTCCTACAATCTCAGGCGAAGACAGACTTTGGTAAGTATAATGGGACATCAGTGCATTTAGTTCTGCTGTTAGTAAGAGTAAATTGTATAGCTGTCAAGTTGTGGCACGTCTATGAAATGCTGAGTAAAACCGTTGCTGGGAGTGATGAAATTAGTGTGCCAAAGGAGAGGGAAGAATGCGGATCCATCAAGTGAACCTGTTAAAATTTTGAAGCAAGTTTAAAACAGTACAGATGCCTTGACCATCTGCTGAGGAGTATGTGTGGACATAATTGCACAGAACAACTGTCATTTCATTTAAAAAAAAAAACACCTCATTTTACAGGAAGTATGCAGCCAAAGGAAGCAGCTTCTCCCTCCCTCCAAAACCCATGTCCTTGAAATAGCTTTATGTTCTTTGTTTAACACTCAGTTCCAAACGATCTGATTTATTTGTGGCTCTTCTGTTGTGTTGTAAGGATTTACGTCTAGCCTGTCCTTTAGAAGAAGTTGGAGCCTCTTGCAGTTTAGCATGCCTGAACCGTACATCAGAGTTTATCACAAAAGTACCAGGATACTCTTAACTGTAATGATGCTCCCAGGGCTTTGTTCTTGTGGCTTATATCGCTAGAACCTTTGGCAGAATTATATCTTTGTATTACGTGGCTCTTGTCCATTATTTTTATTACAGAAATAGAGAGCGTGAGCTTAGATCAAGGGAGTATTGCTATCCCTTTCAGTGCATGTCAGAGCAGTAGAAGCCACAGAGATGTATTTGTAAATAGACAAGATTTAATAGAACCTAATGAAGGCAGTATACCTTAATGGACAATTTTAAGTATTTAAATTCACAAGTGGCTGCAGTAAATTTCCTTCACCTTTTAAAGGAGGAATTTTTCACTCCAGCTTCCTAAGCACAGACACAGTTTTAGGCAGAAGCTCAGTTTTATGTGGTAGGAATAAAAAGTAAATATCCCATGACTGGCCTCTGTCAAGTGATTAAATGTTTCTGAGCATGGAGCATTTGCTGTGAATTGTTCCCAGTTGCTGCGTTTGTCATAGTGCCTTTCCTTATTTGTGATTTGTATAAAGAAAAAACTAGAGAGACGTGGGTAGGTAGGTAAAAGAGCATTGTTGTCTCACACAGACATTTTTGCATCCATGTTTTAGATTTGTTGCTCGGGTGATGGCTTTTGGTCTCTATATTTTTGTTTCTTTCAGAATAGAACATATATTTGCAGAGACTGATGTTTTTCAAAAGCAGATCCATTGTAAGCGTAGGAAATCAATAAAAAAAGAACGTTTAGAGAAAAAATGATACAGCTGGAGAAAATGTCTGGGCTCACCCTGAGAGAAATGTTTAGGGTTTCTTTATTTTACTGTCTTACAGTTTTTGCTAGTGTTACTTTAGCTTTAATCCATATGATTTTATCCGTTTGACTTTAGCTTACTAAAATAGAAATATATATAGATAGATACATAAATTCTAAAATCATCAAGCCATTTCTCCCAAGATTCAAAAGTGAGTTAAGAAGCCAATGACCGAAGGCTCCTTTTTTTCCATAGTTTTCTTTTGCTTATGTTTTTTGTGTAAGCATTGCAGCTGGCTGTCAAAAAGTTGAATTATTTTAATTCCTTCTGAAACAATGAGAACTGATTTAAATATTGTATGTATAATATTATTATTGCTTTTTTGATCTTACTGAATTAACATTTTCTGTAATGTGCTAAAGGAAGAGAAACAGTGAATGCAGAAAAAATTATAGTCAGACTTGTTTTCCATGCAGATGTCTCATAATACCAGTGATACGGGCCCTTGTAACATGAGGCTAGTTCAATATTTGAGCTTTCTGCAGAGTTTTTTTTTTTAATGACAGCACTCTTTTAGGAAGGAAAGGAGCAATGTTTGCTTCCTTTGCACCGTATTTGTGGCTGCATTGCCAATATAAACAGCTCTTGGTCAGCTCTGCTGGCCTTTGTCCTCAGATCTGTGGAGTGCAACAGGTAAGCTTCTAAGGTAATAGGCAGGGTTTTACCATGTGAATGAAGCTTTCTGTTTCTCCAAAACCCTTCCAACCATGAAAACTTTCCAATAGGTGTCTGGAAAGCCAAAGTAAGCAATTGCAATTCCTGCAGAAGATAGAACAGAAATGAGAAAAATACAAAAGAAAAATCACTACTGGCTCCCCGGTAAAGCCAATATACATTGATTCAGCCACTTGAATATCTGGCTGCCACTTTATACACCTTTGTTGAACATGTAGATCTGCAGACTCCACATTGAGCACTGCTTAACTGTGAGGATATGTTTTCCATGTGACTGTTCCCAAGGCACTTGAAGTGCGTCAGAAGTACTGGAACGCTCACTCATGAGCTCTGGTCATTCCTGCTGGGGATATTTAAAAGGTTATTTTTCCCAGCTCTTCACCAGAAGCTGCTGGGAGCCTGTGCAGCTCAGGTGGCTGAAGGGCCATGTGTGGTCTTCTGGGCTGCTGCCTTTCCTAGCCTGAATAATTAAGTTAGACCACCACTGATGATAATATATACTAAAATACTGGTCTGGGAGCTGCAACAGTTGGGAGATCAAATTTTTGCAGCCCGTATGAAACTGAAGTGATGCAGAGACCACAGTTCCCAAATATGTCAGCCAGAACAGAAGGACTGCAAATTGCTGCCACAGATCAAAAATGTTTCTTTTGAGTGTCAGAGCAAGATTCATGAAGAACTGCTCTCTTAAGGAAGCTCAGTCCATGAATTCTTAAGGAGACTGGGCTGCTGAGAGCTGGGGCTTTGCTACTTGAGGTATTATGCTGTACAAACAGATGCTCAGACTGGTACAACTTTGGAGATAGCTTGTGACTGTCCATCCGCTTGAATTTTAGTAGAGCAACAGTAATCTACCTGTCTTCCTCCTCTATGAGTTAAATGTAGTGTAAGTAACTGACTTGAATATTGTGAATTTTTTGTTCTCTGAATTCTCTGAGTTTAGAAGTTGGATGCAGTGACACTGTTACTGCTGAAGAAATTAAAGAATGAGTAAAATGGAGAATCCTTAGTGATATGCTGCACAGAGCACTGTGGAAACAAAGGGTCCTGATGGGTTGACCCCTGTAATGCTTCCTCTGTGATCTTTTCCAAGGAAATGGAATTAGTATGAAACCATTTTGGAAAAAAATATTTTATAAATTAATTGTAATGTGCGTCATCCCTGTAAATCAATAAAACATAGAAAAACTTGCCTGTAGGGTCTGTTGCATCATACTTACACATAGTAATGTGTTAAATGAAGCTAAAATAATCTACAGAGATGTCTGTGACATATTTAATCTTATTTAACATTAAGGAAAATTGCAGAAGGAAGTGCAAAAATCTCTTTTTATATTAAAAATCTTGAGACAAATTTGCCTACATGTATAAACAGTCTCTGGGGTCTTGGAGAGATATGGTTTGAATCCTCCCTCTTTTCACTTTCTACTTTGTACATCTTCATTTTTCTATTCATACGTACTCATCCCTTAAAGATCATTTGTATGCCTTTTAAAACTGGTGAATTGCTGTAGTACAGGGATGTTTGGAATTTGTGTTAAGCATTGAAAGAGGCTTGATAAGGATCTTGATTTATCAATTATGTTGTCAATATTTTTTTGTGAAAATGGGAATTTTTCAAAAGATTTTATTATAAAACCAGTTTTCCCAGTTCTTGAACAGCCCCAAATACCACATTTGTAGTTCACAACATACCTAGACTTATAAGGAAAAGTATTTTATGCTTGAAATACTCATTTTTCACCATGTGCAGAGCCAGATGCAGCCCCAGTCTAAATGGGAAAATATGTACCCACATCTGTATCTTATCCTGTGAGCACAGGCTGCACTGCTTGATGGAAAGGAAGAGGATGGAAAGGAAGAGGATGGAAAGGAAGAGGATGGAAAGGAAGAGGATGGAAAGTTTGTCTGTAACACCCTCTGGGGAGTTTCTGCCTGACCATATCACTCAGTCGTGGGCCAGGTTAGAGAAACATCTTCATTTCTGACTTCCAGATTGCATCTTGTTTTTTTAAATAGTTAGGCAGTTAGTTGGTATTTTATAGCTTTTTTTCATTTGCTTGCTTTCTGGAAACCCTTTCCAATGCCAAAATGAGCTCACTTTTGCTTTCAGTCCTCATTCTTTACATTCTTAGAGTACCATCTTTATTAAAAACCAGAAAATATACTCTGGAAAGGTCTGCTCTGATTCTTAGCAGCAAAGATCTCTAACACAGACTGTATGTCAACTGCTTAATAAGGGTTTTTTTATACCACCTCCGGAACATTATTTGCTGGTCACCCTTGGAGATACTGCACCAGCAGGACTGTAATTCAAATATCAGACATAAATTGTGTTTCTGGTTCTAAGATACATCTTGTTAATTCTTCCATTTCCAATATAGAAGCAGGGAGGAAGCCTGTGAATCTGATCCAACATAATTAAAAAAAATATATCTGTCACTAGTCTAGAATGATTTCAGTTCTCTTTGTACTGCTGATGGTGACCAAAATCTGTGTCAAGACTTGCCTTTTTTTCCCCTTCTGGTTAAACTGTATTTAAAGACCATGTTTAATATATCAGTGTGTTCTGTATTTATAGCAATTAACTATGGCATCATTCCAAGTTCTATTCTGGGACAACTTTTGTTCAGTTTCTGTGTGGTACTCTATTTTTTTTTTCCTAATGTGATGGGGGCTTATGTTTCTCTGCCAGTATTATAAGTCTTATTTTAAGCTTCCTGTAAAAGCTCAGAATATGTATCTTTATCATTATGGTGATTATCTGACATTGTTGAATAACTGCATCTTTTAATGTTTAGAACCTAAAGCTGCTTATCAGGCTTTTTGGTCTAAACCTTCCTTTTCTCATGTTGATCTTTTAAGAAATGATACCTTGCTTCTCCAGTTGTTTCTAGTATTTTGGTGTTTCACTGGGATGTTTGTTTTTTATTTTTTTATCTCAGATTTCCCAGGAGGTAAAGGTGGCATATTTTTGTCTAAAATATCTACCAGAAACTTGCTGATGAGGTTGTGGTATGTACGTTTGTGCCTTCCCACAAGGATTATTTTTGAGCTAGAGGTTTCCCAATCAAGTTACAGAATAGGCTCCAGATGGTCTGGAATCCTTCTTTAACAATCTATAGCTAATTAAACACTCAGCAAAAACTACTCTGTTTTTAAAACCGGCCACAGTCTTTCAGAAAAGCAGCATATTGATTTTTAGGTTTACTTTCCATAATTTATATCTTTTGTTTCATTACTTAGTGTTTTTCATTGCTGGTCCTTGCATCTATTTTAGTAGTCTCTTTTCTCCTGTGGTGCAGGGGCTGCTAGGCGCCTTGTGTCTTACTTTTCAGTCAATAAAAGAAATGAATAATATCTTTGTAGGCTATCACTTTTTGTTTTTCTAAGTTACTATTAAGGGGAGAAGAGTAAGCTTGTGCTGTGGCCTACACTTGCAGCTGTGACGGGTTGACCCTGGCTGGACGCCAGGTACCCACCAAAGCCGCTCTCTCACTCCCCCCCCTTAATTAAACAGGAGAGGGAGAATATAACGAAAGACTTGTGGATCGAGATAAGGACAGGGAGAGATCACTTAACC
>JAVKLA010000021.1:18525386-18541226 GCA_034782735.1 Sagittarius serpentarius | reverse complement strand
GCGGGGTCCGTTCTTAAAGCCAGCTGGCATTGGCTATAACGAACACAGGGCAAGCTTCTAGCAACTTTTAAAGAAGCAACCCCTGTGGCCCCCCCACTACCAAAACCTTGCCACGTAAACCCATTACAGCAGCAATCTCTGCTTGCCAATCGGTATCATGGAACAAAAGAAAGGGAGGTGGATCTGTGCATCATGCTACAGAGGGGAAGTAGATTATGAAAACGGCATTCATTTACTTTCATGGGCCTGATTTTAGGGTAAAAGATAACTGAGCTCTGTGCTGGCTTGGACTAAGCAGTGTCTTTTTTTCTATCTGAATGCAAACAGTACAGTACAGTTGGTACAGATAGCCTTTCTGACTACCTATAGTCAGAGAGACATATCAAGGAATAAACACTTGCATTCATCTCTAAGGAGAGTAGGTTCTGCTTCTTAATGAATAGGATCAAACCAGGGTTTCCAACGAGATTTTTCTGTCACACAGGATTAAGTATTATCCGTTATTTATTAAATAGTGGAAGTTATTAAACAATGAATATTATTTATTCCACTCTGGAAGCATTGTTATAGAAGTTTTTCCTCACTATTCTAGAACTGAGGGGCCACAACATTGTGGGAATATTTTTGTAGTGCAAAAATAAGCAAATATCAGTAAAAGTTAATAGACATTCTTTCTGCTTCTTACAGGCCCAAAGATTGTTCATAGCACTGTCACTATTGTAACTCCTTGAACAAAGTCTGACTCAGATTAACTCTAGATCTGATTCAATAAAACATTATCAGGCTTCTGTGACAGAGTTAGGACCATGCTTATTACATATTTCGCTGATTAGAAGCCAGTGTATTCTTCAGTTCTTAAGATAAGCTTCAGAAAGAGATATTGGATCCATATTACTCTGCAGTTTTTCCATAGGAATGGTTACGTGAGTTAAGAAAATAGCTACGGAATGTCTTTACAATGAAGTACTAATATTCAAAAGCCTGCAGAGTGATTGGTACATAGCACACTGCTTCTGAAACTCACATCTCTTGGTGATATTTTGCTGAATGTTGAAACATAGTATGCTCTGGGAAGAACACTAGTTTTGGAACAGTAAGGCATTTTAGTAACATTCAGAAATCTTCTTGCTACCAAGATTTCTGTTGAGTAAGTGTCTGATACCAGTATGAACTATTTCTGCTGAACCACTATCAGGTGTTGTGTGATAGAGTTAGAAAATCGTGCAGAAGGACACCATGATGTCCAGAAAGTCTCTGACACTTAGACAATTTAGCGTCACTGCCACTGATGTTAATGGTGACAGTAGAGAGAGACAGCCTTAAATGAAAATAAAGGAGAGGAATTTTGAGGTTTGTCTCTTTGAGAAGGCAATGTTCCTGGCCATCCATATAACTTCTAGAAATATCAATAGGGTCCCGCTGGACCTAACTTTTTGGAAAAGTGCTTTAAACTTACTTGATTGTGAACACAGTGTTACTGCTGGCTTCCCTTATACTGCCTGCCTTTCTGAAGTTAAGCATGTGTATCTGTGTTTTAAAGAAGTGAGGTTTAAAGAAAAATCCTGTGCAAGTCACTGGGATAGGTAGGTGCTGTCTTGAAAAGATTTTTTTCTTCACAGTTGATAAATTGACATAGCAGTCCAAGGTGTAAAGGTCTCACATTGTTACATGTATATTTACTTGGTTATCAAGGTCAGATAAATCGCATTTTAAAAAAATATTTATGAATTACTTTTAAAATGCCTTAATATATGAAAAATTATATCCCTTATAAATGTGAAAATAAAGTTGTGTGGGTGTTGTTTTTTTGTTTTTTTTTTTTTTTTTTTGTAGTACTGTAGTTCTAGAGGCCTATGGGCCACTTTATGGAAAGAAAAGAAGTTACCTGTCAACACAGGCTCTTACAGGATCTGATTTAAAGCATATTAAAGTCACTGGGAGGCCTTCTGTTGGCTTGGGAGTTCAGGGTCTACATGCTGTTCTGGGACTTCTTTCAGGTTTGACTGTGAGAGTGTATTTATTTAACTGGAAGAAAAGAGAAGTTTGAGAGTAACTGGAGGCAAATTCAGACATATATAGAAGTATGCAGTGTATTGTTTTCAGTGTAATTGAATGCAAGCAGGACTTCATAAAGTTTCTGGACTGTTCAAGCTATGACAGTGCAGTTGAGTTGCTTTTTAATTAAAAACTTAATGTACGTAACATCCTAAAACTAGTTGGGTGAGATCTGAAAGTTTATGACTCTTTAGCCTACAGCAAATTTTAATCATTGATAACTGGAACAAATTCTGTTGTAAATAAAACATTGCAGTGATATATTATGAAGGCAGAAAAACTTTTTGCTGTGGCACTGCACTACTGAAAGTAAAATAATCTTTTGTTTTTAATAAAATGGGTTTTCTCTCTGCTGAAAGGAACTGTGTGAAAAAATTTCCATCGGATCTCAGAGTACAGTCAGCAAATGGCTCTCTGGGACATGAAGTGCTGGAAAAGCATTCTGGGTACAAGCAAGCAAGACAGGCTTCTTAGTTAATCTCTGGATGTTAGGAGCCAGTGCCCAGGATTTACTGCATCAAATATGTGGTAAACATTGAGGAAGGATGGAACAGAGAAACAGCAGTACAGTGTATTGGGTTGATTGCAATTGTCTGACTTTTGTCTTTAGGAACCAGAAAGGGTATTTAAGGGCAGGCAGAAAGGAGGAATTTCACTTTTGTAACCCATCTTCTTTCCATCGTGGCCATACCTGTCAAGAAAAACCATGATATTCAGGGGATTTGTGGGAAAAGAACAGAAATTGAAGCATCACCGGGCCTCCAGGTCCTAGATAGGCCAGAGATAAAGCTAGGAGAGCTAGAACAACAGCTGTTAAAAGAAAAAGAAGAGAAACTTCTGAAACTGCCACTGAGAAGTCTGGTTCAACATGCTGCATTGCTTATCCAGCCCAGACCTAATTTATTGTTCATATTGACAGTAAATCAGCATCCTGTATGTTTATGCACCTGTAATAACTGATTTCCAAATAAAGGCTTGCTCTTTTCTGTACACCTACAGGTGTACAAATACATTTTGGGTGTATGGTGATAGCTGATGTCCCAATTTACAAATGCAATGTCTCCAGTATTTATTTTTAACCCTTCTTATTAAAGGGGGCTTGTAAGAGAGATGGAGACAGACATTTTAGTAGGGCCTGTTGCGATAGGACAAGGGGTAATGGTTTTAAACTAAAAGAGGGTAGATTCGGACTGGATATAAGGAAGAAATGTTTTACAATGAGGGTGGTGAAACCCTGGCCCAGGTTGCCCAGAGAGGTGGTAGAAGCCCCATCCCTGGAAACATTCAAGGCCAGGCTGGATGGGGCTCTGAGCAACCTGCTCTAGTTGAAGATCTCCCTTCTCATTGCAGCGGGGTTGGACTAGATGACCTTTAAAGGTCTCTTCCAACCCAAATTATTCTACAACTCTGTGACTCTCACAGGTAAATCCTACAGCAATACTTGAAAGTGTGTAGTTGCCAGAGAAGTTGGTTGGCTGTTCCTGCAATGTAAATGCTTAGCTGTAAGTTAAGGGTTTTAAGAACTGGGCCTTAACTACTGTGAACCTGTAGGTCTTCCACATGGTAGAAGTTCTACTGTACCATGAGTTAGCAGAACATATGTCACCAAAACACAATAAATTTGTACAGAAATACCTACAGCTGTAACTCAGGTGAGTTTCAGTAAGGTAAGTGCATTCAAAAGGAAATAACAGAAAAGCAAGTTCTTGGATAAATGCTTAAATTAGTTTTGCTTGCCAGAAGTCATTAATTGCACTAGACTTTATTATCAGGCAGTCCACATTTCCTTCATGTTTATGTTTGTACTATGTTTATGTGCAACTGAAAAGGCCTTAGTATTAGATTTGCAGTGTGTAATGCTAATGAGTCTTATGAGAAAAAATATTATAAATTTACATCATATTGGTTAACGATTTTGAAGGTGAAAAAAGGTCTCGGAATTACGGGTAAAAACTGGAGACAGGGATGTTTGTTAGTAAAACTTCCCTTCCTGTGGATGTTGAAATATTGCTGTATGGGCTGGGGTATTCCAGTAAATCTTGGTGAGTCTGAAAGTCAGAAGCTTTACTGTTGTGCGATGCGCTTGCAATGAATCTTGTCATCTGTAAATCCAAGTTCTTTCTTTTAAAGGTCAAAACTGCCAGGAAGCATTGGTGCACCTGGTATTAACTTTCATTATTTCCATTGGCATTGAAAGAGGAGATACAAATCATCAAGTGTTTCCAAAATTAGATACAGTATTACAATCTCTCCTAGGTCCTTGAGTCTCTCCTATGAGTCATTTTTTTTTGTGTGCTTTTCTGTTCACATTAGTACCAATAGAGCCTGTACTTGTATCCCTTTACTGATGAGATTTAGAAATTGAATTAAGCAGAAAGGGTGTATTTCAGTCTGGGGGCCTTCATCATTTTAACCCTGTTGTTAGGGGAGTGACAGTTTTGCAGAATTCCCTATGACAGATCATCAGATAAATGCTTCTCACCCGTAGAGGGGCTGAGCTGTTTTAACTTAACTGCAACTTCATCGCAGTGATTAAAATCATGTCCTTCTCACTGAGCAGAGAAAGGCTTAATAACAGGGTGGTTTAAAACATTGTCCAGATACAATGTACAGAAAGAACAGAAATAGTAAATAAAATGAATGAGGAATATTTCCTCCTACTCCTTTTTTTTTTTTTAGTTAAGCTTCTTTCATCATGTTGGGGAAGTCTCTGCCCAGTATCATCCTGCACTGTTTGTGGAAACAGTCCCACATAAACCTGTGAAACTTGTATGACCAGTGTTTTCACCGAGAAGCTTGAGGTGAGCACTCTAATCAAAGGCATTTGAACCACAGTTATCACCTGAGTCATGCATTGTCTGTCTGCATTTTCTAAAAATGATGGGTTTACGGCTCTGAGCGGGGGTGATAAGAGCTAGCTGCTACCAGAGTGATGCAGTTTAAAGGTGGAAACCAGGGAGGCTTCATGATGGCTTTGCTCCTTTCCAGTTTTAATCATCAGTAAATTTCACTCTTATGAATGAAGTTAGATTGCCATTGAAAATCCTAACTTTTCTCCTACCTCAGTAGACTTCAACTTTTAATACTGTTCCTATAATTCTTGATTACCCAAACACAAAGTTAACCTCTTTGGGTAAATCCTGATGTAGTATCTGGTGTGGCATGTGCCACTTGTGAAATCACCACTGTTGTCATACACATGTGGATAGCATCTAATAGATAATAAATGTATCGGTTTAGTTGGATATGTTAATTTTAATAACTATTAAGTCAAAGCTTGATGGGTATGTAAAGAGTAAAAGGAGCATCACCAGTGTTGTTTTGGAGGTTAATATCACACAGATCAGGAGAAATTTTTTCATAAAGAAGTCATTTTCTTTGCACAGGATTTTGTGGTACATTTGGGTTTGTGGGTTTTTTGGACTACACTAGGCAAAATTGGATGTACATAATGCTCTTCATAATGTTGCTGGTCTAAGAAGGTGTAAGCACTCTGTTACTGATGCATGGAAACATATTGCTGTTCTGTATTTTTAGTTAATACTTAGATGATGATGGTGTGCAGTGGGCTGCCAGGTATTTTAGGGCTAGTAGTAAACATCAGGGAAATATTACTGTCGAGGATATGAATAGCAGCTTGTAAGTGAGTTGTCCCGTAACACCTATGACCACATGATTCTGAAAGATGTATAAAATATTCTTGTGAGGCTCATGGGGTGAGAAGCTGATCAGCATTCGAACTATTTGTATAACCATTAGTACTAGAATTGTTTTCTCTGGGTCATCTTAAGTGTAGAAGCAACAGCTCTGATGTTTCTAGGAAGTGTAACTCTACCCTGTATGCCTAGAACATGTAGTAAAAGAACAGTAAGCCCAAAAGGTTTCACATCTAAATGAATATGGACATGGTATTATAACCAGAGCATGTGCTGTGGATGTCCAAAATCTCTGAGGCATATGTTCTCCACTGAGTATACTTACTGTGTAGTACCCTCCAATCAACAGTACAGCTTCAACTTGTCCAGAAACCTAGCAAAATACAGTAATACCTCTTACTCTGGAGACTGGGGGAAAAAGCGTATGTCTACTTTTCCCAACAATATCCCTTCTGCAATTGTTAGGGGGAAAAAAAAAAAACAAAACAACAAAAAACACAACCCTGTCTTTTTACAGTAGGTTCATAGAACATATTAATAATTCTTACTTTTCCCTGTAGGCGTTAACACCTATTTAGCTTTTATGAGCCAAATAGTTGAACATAAAACTGAGCTCAAGGTGCTGAATTTTGCCAGCCCTAAATCTGACTTCACTGATTATCGCTGAGCTGAATGTTTTCTGCTTTTGAGAATGTTAAATTAGTTCTGAGCTTTCCCAAGCAATGCTCACTGGGAAGGGCGCAGATATTTCAGTCTGACTTTCTCGTCTTCTTCCCAATTATATTTAGGGAAATGTTTCTAAACGTGGTTGCCTATGAGAGAGAAAAAAATAATGTATGTTTGCAAAGGTGGGGCTTTACACACAGTACTGGATTGAATCTCAAGAGTTTAGTTTCTGGTTCGGGTGAGGTATGGTATGGTTTCATTTTGAACATAGGTCTGTATGCAAAGAACTTGTCTCAAAGTTGTCTCTCTCTCTCTGTTTATGCATCCCAGGTCTTCTTTCAGGGGTCTTGAAATATTATATTCTCTGTAGGATATTAAACTTCTGTAAAAGCTATGTGTGAAGAATGAAATCTTGACTTGCAAGAAAACCATGAGCAAGTTGTTTCAATAGTCAGTTAACCTTGCATTTTATCTGCAGTCTAAGTATGCTTAGCCTTGTCTCTGAGTACCTCTCGATACTTGGCATACCTCTTTGAACTAGATTCTTGGGCTTGGCCTACTAACCCTGGGTATGTTTTGTATATTAAGATCAAATGACCTCTAAAATTTGCATTGGCTGAAACAAACAGTCTGAACAACTTTAGCTAGTTGTTTTCCAGGCATTGAAGAACTCCAAACTGTCATCATGTAGAGGTGCACTTATGGAGCACTCTGTTGCACCCGGTATATAATGGTAATACATTAATTGCCTTGCATCCTTTTGTGCAGTCTGAAGTGCATTTTAAAAATGTGTTCTAATACATTATGTTAAAAATCTAAAATCCTGACCATGTAAAACTCATAGTTCCAGCATTTGTGGTTTGTTGTTGTTTTTAAAATCTGGATTACCTTTCTCTTCCCTGCAGTTTAAAGTATAAATCAGCCCCTAGTATTGGTAATAATCCTACAGTGGAAGGGGATTTTTTTTAAGATACCTGTAATCTTCAATAGCTAAACAAAGCAGAAAAAAGTTGTAATGAAAAAAATTACCCTTTAGCTGAGACCTTTTTATACTGAGCTTTAGCCTGGAGCACATTTTTATAGCTGAGTCATAAACCTGTAAAACAATGTTTCTTGTAAAGCAGAGACAATGATCTACAATAGCTGAAAGCAGACCTTATGGTCTCTCTCAAACATCCTAGAATTGGTTTGAAATACTTAATGCATATTTTAAGCATATAAATTTTGGAGCTATGTGAAGTTTTGCTGGCTGTTTTATTCTCTGGGGGACATGTTTTGGTTGGCTGCTGACTATTTGTTAAAGTCAGCAAAAATTAATTCAGCTCATAAGAAACATTTCTGCTGAGGCACTCTGGAATCATCTTTAAGAGGCGTTACTTTTTAAAACAGAAAGGGAGTGTCATTTAAAATACATGCTAGTTACAAGTCACCATCTTCATATCACATCACAGAAATTTTGGAAATGGAGAGGACCTTGTCTGTCATGCAGCTCATATTCTTCCTTGTTCAGCTATTTTCTGTATTTATTAGTGCTTTGCTAATATAACTGTATTTTTAATTTAAAAGCTTCTGATATTTTAATCACTGTTAACTAAAAGGTAACTTCAAATGAATAGAACATGTAAAACAAGGGCTTATTCAACTTTAGCTTAGACAGCATTCTTCACTTGGGCAGACTTTCACCAAAATCAGTTCAGCTTAGCAGTGCTCAGTTGAAAATCAGGTTAGCTTGAGTAGCGCATTCAAAACCATGCCCTGCCCTGGGAAAGCTGCTTTACTGATCTATACTAATGGCATTGACTGGCCAAGATTATGAAGCCAAAATCCCATTTACCTTTTAGCTGGAAAAAAAGAAAGAACAGGGAACCTTTCCTCCTACTTGCCTTCCCAAGACAGGAAGGAGCATAGAGGACATCTCTTTCCATTGAATTTCTTAGCCTTTGTTCAGATTTATGGCCCAAGGCAACAAGGATGGGAGGAGACAGGCCAGCCCCATACCAAAATCCAGCTGGGCAGTTGCCAGGGAGCCCAGGCTGTGTGCTGCCAGCCAGCCCCATGGCTGCCCTGGTCCCATGGAGTGAGAGGACCAGTCCCTGTCAGATCATGGCCTGGAGCAGGTGGGGTGCAAGCCTGTGCTTAACCCCCATGCTATAGCCCCTCACTGGGACTTATTCAAGCAAGGGATGAACAGGCCTTAAATTCTACATTTTGGCTTAATGTTGTTGTTCTCATGAATGGTTACTCAGAGACAGACAGGCGAAGCAGGAGAAGGAGGGGTGTGGGCAGCACTGGTACAGGTTTTTTCCTTAGAAAATGCTATGCCGAGTAAGATGATTTTAGTATATCCATAACAGACAGGGATTCAGGCTAAGATGATGACAAGGAAGGGAATGATATTGTCAGTTACTTTTAATAAAACTTTTCTTCAGTGATAGATTAGAGATATGAAACAATAAATGAGACTGTCGACTGACAAGGCTTTGCCTGCAAATGCGGTATTATGAAGGTAAGCTTTCAGTGACATTCTCTACCTGAGGCTACCGGCAGATTAAGCAAGTAATTTCTATTGCTATTGACACTGATGCAGTATTGTTTCTTTCTCATATCTTTTATATGCCTTGTCAGTAAAAAATATGATAATTCCCTTCACAGTCACCAGAGGTGGTTCTACAAGGCATCAGAGGACGGTGAGTCACGTTCCTTGCCCACAGCAGAGCGGGCACTCATGGCTAGGTGGGCCTGTGTCCAGGATATTGCTGATGCCCTGTACTGATGACATGAAGGGCTGTTAGAGGCTTCTGCTTGGGGTGCACATAGCTAAAACAATACAGGATAGCAGGCAAAAATCAGTCTTCCCGTCTATGTTTTTTACATTCAGTATATTAGTTAAATGGTCACAAGCTTGTGAATTTTGTTTTAAAAATGCTCTTTTTTCCGCTTCATGATATGTGAAGAGAAGCTTAAGTGGGGATGATTTTTAAGCATTTTTTAAGAAGTTTTAGCAAGCAGTAGGGGAAAAATGGGACCTTGACATAATCAATGCCAAGGAACATTCTCTAGAAATTAAATGGAAAGGACCTGTATGCAAAATCCCCAGTTCTGGCAATATAAAAGGGACCTTAGAGAGAGGAAACAGCAATACATATCCTTGCCTGTGGCTGTTTTTCAAAGGCTGGGGAGGGTAACTCATGTAATGGCTTATACCGGCCCTACTTCTAGCCCTGCATGAGGAACATACGGCAGTAAGAAAAATAATAGCCCAAGGGTGAGATGGGGATGTAGCTGAAGTATACTACACTACAGCTGTTTCCCAGGGCCTGGAAAGGGGTTCTGAGAAACAAAGTATAAGCTAGGGCTAACTAAGCCTGTACCAGGGTCTAGGAGGAACCACAGCTTCACCCACAGCCTAAGGAACACAAAGGGGGTTTCAGAATCGCTTTTCTTCTGCTTGATTTCTGTCCTGAGCACCTCATTTGGAATAGAAACAATTTCTCATCCAACTCTAACTGAAAAACAAGTAGCTTGAAAGCTGTCAAGTGTGTGTGGAGGACCTGATAGCTTTAATTGACAGATGAAAACTAACTTTGTGCATTTCTATGGGAAATGCAATGGCAGAAAGAGTTTTCAAGATGGATAGTATGTATGGATAATACCTTATTTTTGTATGTCTTTTTTAAGGTTTCTAGTTTTCTCCGTGTTCCAGTCTGCTGCAGTCACTGCACTCTTTAGACAGAACTTGGGAGAATGAGTCTGTCATAAGGCAACATGACAGGCCTGTGACATGACAGGCCCATGACATCTGTCTTTGAACATCATTCTCCAGGAATGAGAAACGGTGCATTAAAGAAGCCTTGTTCATGCGGTATACCAATCACTCCCTGACAGCCTCCCTTTTAGTTCGTAAAGAGACTATTAGAGATGGTGATGAAGCATGCTAGTCCATTTACTAGCATAACAGGAATTACTAACTCTAATAAATGTATTATTATGTAGCCATTAGGTATCAGTTATAAAACTGCTTAATGTCTGCATGATTACTTGTAAATGGATTTGGAAAGGAGCTAAATTGGTTATTTATTGACCATACTGAACAGTTTTATTTATTGACTTGGCTCAGATTTTTTTTTCAAGCTGAAATGAGATTCTAAGTTTGTAATGGTCTAGCCAGTATGTAAGTTGATTCAGGAAAATGACATTTTTCTGAAAAACTTCTAAACTTATGGTAAATACAATTCTAGAATGTATGGTTTCTCTTTCGTTTCAAGTTCATTAACTACTTTCTTTTAAATATGCTCCTGAGAGAAAAATCTGAGAAACCAGAGAATTTAATACTAGCTACATTGAGATACTTCATCCTAGTAGCATGTGGTCCTATGAGACAGCAGTAGACAAGGCTATCAGGCATACGCAGACTGTATCGCGGTAAATTTAGGGCACACGTCACTTTTGTCTGGGCTCTTTACTTGGTAGATGATTTGCTGTATCGATACTTTAAGATTTACTGCTACAATACTTTAAAAGACCAAAGCAAGTAAACAAGTTTAATTTCATGGGATGTGGTCTTCTCACTGAAGTTGATCATATTTATCTCCACTATATAAAAACTAATTTTAGTCTAATTATTTTCTAGACAAGAAAGGCTGAGAGTACAGCCTACTGATTTAATTCTAACAGAGAA
This sequence comes from Sagittarius serpentarius, assembly GCA_034782735.1. Taxonomy (NCBI): domain Eukaryota; kingdom Metazoa; phylum Chordata; class Aves; order Accipitriformes; family Sagittariidae; genus Sagittarius; species Sagittarius serpentarius. The sequence goes on along the minus strand of JAVKLA010000021.1, from coordinate 18,530,171 downwards.
AGGCAAGGCAAGAAAAATACTGAGGCAAAGTCATCAAGTGCCAGAGTTCAATGTTTGCTTCTTCAGTAATATTTAATGCATGTTAAACATTTAGTGCATTTCATTCAATAGACAGACATTGCACGTGCATGTGCTCCTAGACTATCAGAAGAAGAAAGAAGCATTTTATATTATATAGAAATATGTTGAATTCCTTTTAAATACAGAAGACTGCTGACTTTCATGGACATAATGGGGACTTTCAAAGCTCTTCATTTTGGGGATTTGGGGGGTTTGTTCAGTAGTAAAACCAAGTTCTTCTTGTGAAGCTGATCAGTATTATTTGACTTCTATTTCTGGTGAGTACAGAGCTCAGACTTCTAATTAAATATTGTGTAAAATGTTTCTACAAATTGTGGTAGGAAGGAATAGAGAGTTGACATCATAGTGAAAAGACCGCACTTGATAAATTTGAGCATATTAAAGACCTTCAAGAGATCAGAGGGTGTGCAAAAGCTAATGGACGTCGATATTTAAAAGGCATTGCAGAATTTAAACATGCTGTTGGATGTGATGTGCTGGCAGGGTGAAGACACATTTACCTCACTACTCTTGCCTGCTCTTCTCTGTTTCCTTCTCTTGCCTTGCAGCAGGAGATAAGGCAAAGGCCATACTGTGGTGTCTTCTTCACTATTACAACAGATACAGTAAGGACAATCACTGCTTTAAGAAAAAAAGCAACCACAAGAACAAAAGACCAATATTATGAGGCCAATCCCATGTGGTTGGTGTCTTTTTATTTTCCCTGGGCTGCAGATAAGGTTGCAGAAGATGTGCCTGACTTGTTTGTAAAGCCAGTGCTCCTAGTAAAGGATTTGAAGGCCTACAGAGATATTGCTGAATCTCTGTGAGTATTTGGCCTTTTCCTTGCTGCCTTCGCCAGTATTTAGTGAAAGATGGAAGACAGGTCTGATGTTCCAGTTGTGCAAGACTTAGAAATGGTTGGAAATTTTTCAGCCAAGTGCTTTTTCTTTTCAATTGAAGACTAAACTTTTTACATGACAGAATTAGTTTCAACCACAAAAAAGAAATTTGTATTTTTAACAATGTCTGTTGAAATCCTCCCCCCCTTCTTGAATGAAAACCTACTATTATTTGCAATTAAAAAACATATTTGCTTCAATGTTGAAGTAAACCTGGAGCAAAAAAATGCATCAAACCCAAGCTCAATATTTTCAGGTAATGGAAACAGAATGCTCATCTAAAGTGAAACTCTCCCCACTCCAACTTCTATCTCCAAAATGCCTTGAGTTCTCTGATTTTAATAACTCTTAAAAAACAGAATCTCAAATACTTACATCATGGCTGAAGTTTTGAGGTTTTACTTAGCAACTAGCTAAGTGTGTTACAAAAATAGTTAATCATGAGTGAGAACTGAATTTATCATCTGAAAACCTTTACTGTCTTACAGATGTTTACAGGCTCAAGCCTGTTTGCAGCTGGCAATTGTCTGCTCTAGGCTGCTAGATAACATCTAGCCTTTTCCCATGCAGCTTGCTTTCTCTGTTTCACAGTATAGACAAGTTAACTAGCAAATGTCCTGTTAAATTTGCAAGGATGAGAAGAAGGATGGAGAACCTCCAGGCAGAAATGGCATGATATGCCAAAAACAGTCTTGAAAAGGAAAAAAAAGGCAGGTAGTATGACAGTGATGTATTTAGACAGAGGGAGAAAAGTACTTAAGGAATCTTTTGGGAATTATAGAGGAATTATGCACATTACTAGCGCTTTATATCTTGTACAAACAATTACAGACATTGGTAGCTTTCTGTAAATATAGAAGCACCAAGTGACTGCGAAGAATTTGGGTTTTGCTGTATGGCTGGAGGATCTTTTCTTGGTTTAATGCATTGTAGCACTGGTTTTAGCTCCCTTGTACTTGCTTCTTTCTGTTTCAAATGGAGCAAAATGTAATAAAACCCATGTGGGTCCTCCCTGCAGATGAAAGCAAGGGCACCCAACATTAATGTTATAAGGTTTTGTCACCAGAATTCAAGGACTGTGTCATGTAGCTAGAAATCATAGCGGTCAGATTTTCCATGGGCTGCTGACAGGAAAATGTAACATATGCTGTATTTCACAAGTACTTATATTTTCAATTCTGCATCAGAGCTTGTAGCCTATTATTTGCTTGTAGTTCACTGTTAAGGCTTGAGGAACATTTTTCTTGATTTACAGCTCTATTAAACTGATAAATCAATCACTTGTGTGAGGGGAGGCAGTTTGCTGGCATTTGCTTTGCCAGCATGCTGCCACCCACAACAGTATTCACAGATCCTGAAGGGTATGGTAAGAGGGAGGAAACTTTCCCTGTAACTTAATTTTTAAAACATAAAACCTGTTTCTGGTGCTCTGAGCAACTTTAATGAGAATATTTTTGAAGAGCTGTCATCTGCTAATCCAATATTTACCTTGCTTTGTTTTTACATTGCTGTCTAACAAAATAGCTGCACTGTAGTTTAAAAGGTAAAAGACATTTTAAAAAAAATGTCCATGTTAGGCTTTTAAAATTCTAATTCCCAAAATGGAAGAAATCAAACCAAATATTCTTGGGAGTTAAACAGTGGCAGAAATATTCTGTGTAAGTTGTCTTACTACTGTACTCTGGGATTTGCTTGTCTTTCCTTGAGTATATGCTTACTTCTGGGACAAAAGTCTCATGGCAATTCGTTTTAGAAGTGTCTTGAGACTTTTGTCTGTGGTGCTTAAGTTGCTTTACTATAATGACCATTGGTTTAAGTAGAGGTAGACTTTTTTTTTTTTCTTTAACCACAGTAGTGAGGTTACCTGAATCATGTAGGTGGAATTCACCATACTGTGCAGGAGACTTCCAAGCTAGTTATGAGTTCCAAACAACAGTGCCAGGGTCTGAAGTAGGGCAGAGAGGTGCCTGTGGGAAAGCAAAGTTCTTGTTGGAGCTTGTTTTCTAACAGTGGACAGTACAGATACAGCAAAGGAAAGGTCCCTTCTTGTGAACTTAAACTAAACAAACACAGCCAGATTCCTTCTGTTAACACAAGTAATTTTGCATAGTCTAGTAGAAAGAATCACATACATTGTGCTATCTGTTCTAAATCTAGTAGTCTTTTCCTTTCACAATATAGGTAACTTTGGTTTTAAATTCTATTCTGACCTACTAGTTTTGTCAAAATCAGCTTACTATTACATATGGCCTCCTAGTTAGAATGATGAACTTATATAAGCTTTATTGAAGTTACTCTTTTGCATGGGTGCAGTTGATGGGAGATCTGGCTAAGCATCTTGGAAAGAGAGAATGTAAAAACATAAAATGAAGAAGCATGTACTCTGTCAGCAGGGTTTTCATATAAATAAGTTTATGTTAATGTTATGTTTCATCATTTATCATAGTCTCAGGATGAATCCTTTCATGCCTACACAGAATTTAAATAAAATTAGTAAGAACTTTTGTATAACTTCTGCAGTAACACTGAAGGGAACAAATGAATATAATGTGCATAATTATTTTCCTGTGATTGCAGTGAGAGATTTAGTTGTTGGTCCTTTATTTGCATTTGACACACAGTTCACTTCTCTAATATTTTCCCATGCCATTCCCCCAGTGTTCTGCATTAGACAAATCTGCATCTTCAGGTAAGTGCTATATTCAGCAGTTCAATTAGGATATTGCAGAGAGCAAGCAGGAACATCTGTCTTGGTCTCCTGGTAGGTGGGGTTGTGCCAGTACTGCAGATCATAAAGCAAATGAGACTGCTTGGAGCAGTGAGCTTAGCAACTGCAGTTTCCTTATCTAGGCAGCCATTCAAAACATTGGGGTGGTGTCTGTTCTTCGTATTATGAAAGTAGATTCTGACAAAAATTTAGTTTGTTCAAAATGTGTTCTGTATATACACCAATAAATGAGGCAAGATGGAACAGAAGAAAAACACCTCAAAAGGAAAACTTGAGTCTGGGTGCAATAAGGTGATGTTTTGTACTGCTGTACTTGTTAATAAGCCTTGCTTGACTTTCATATCCAATTCAGTCTTGTAGTCCTTATTTAGAGAAGAACTTTCAGGGATAGCAGTAAATCTCATCACTTTTGAAAATCAGGAGCATAAATAAAAGCTTGTCTAACTTTCAGTAGCTGTGAACAATCTGTACTGTGTGATAATATTCTAAAGTATTTAGAGCTACAGATGTCATCTGTCTGGACTTCTGTAAGGCCTTTGACACAGTCCCCTACAACATCCTCCTCTCTCAGTTGGAGAGATAGAGATATGATGGATGTACTCTTTGGTGGATGAGAAATTGTTTGAATGGTCACATCCAGAGGGTAGTGGTCAACAGCTCGATGTCTGGATGGAGATCGGTGAAAAGTTGTGTGCCTCAGGGGTCTGTATTGGGACCAACACTGTTTAATATCTTCATCAACAATATAGTGGGATCGAGTGCACCCTCAGCAAGTTTACAGATGACACCAAGCTGAGTGGTGCGGTTGACATGCCTGAGGGACAGGATGCCATCTAGAGGGACCTAGGCAAGCTCAAGAAGTGGACCCATGTGAACCTCCTGAGGTTCAACAAGGCCAAGTGCAAGGTCCTGCACCTAGGTCAGGGCAACACCCAGTATCAATATAGGCTGGGGGATGGAGGGATTGAGAACATCCCTGTGGAGAAGGACTTGGGGTGGATGAAAAGCTGGACGTGAGCTGGTGTCCTGGTTTCGGCTGGGATAGAGTTAATTGTCTTCCTAGTAGCTGGTACAGCGCTGTGTTTTCAGTTCAGT
>JAVKLA010000021.1:18470668-18517887 GCA_034782735.1 Sagittarius serpentarius | reverse complement strand
AGCAATTGCACTGTGCATCACTTGTCTTGTGTATTCCAATCCTTTTATTATTATTGTCATTTTTCCTTGTTATTAGTATCATTGTTAGTTTCTTCCTTTCCGTTCTATTAAACTGTTCTTATCTCAACCCATGAGCTTTACTTTTTTTTTTTTTTCCCCAATTCTCTCCCCCATCCCACTGTGGGGGGGGGGAGTGAGGGAGCGGCTGCGTGGTGCTGAGTTGCTGGCTGGGGTTAAACCATGACATAGGGCTTCAGATAAGCCAGGCCAGTGATTCACCCTGGTCATGAGAACTTCTTTGCACACCTCCAAGAACCAGTCGGTGACTGGACCAAAAATGATCCCTCCGCTGGGTGATCTGGCGGGTGAGTGTTCCCTTCTTCAGCTGGCCAAGTTGGTGGGTGGTTGTGCTAATTGGTATGCAATGCAAGTCTAAAGAGGGCTTTTGTTTAATTTTGGATAATAATAAAACATTCTCTTTGATTAATGCAGATGTCCAATTCATTAATCCATATCCACTGTTGTATTTTAATAAAAGTGTGTGATAAATACAGATTTCTGCTTCTTGAAAAAAACAAGCATTTTCTTTATTATTTCTTGATAATAACCTCTTTGTTGTTGCTGGAATCAGATTCTATGTGTGGCTTTTACTCAGACCACTGTATTTCAGGTCGGTTCATCTTGTTTTGTCTGATTCTGATATAACTCAGATGTTTTCCCTTTTAGTCCTCTGGTAAATTGTGATTGTCTTAGGCCATCATCTTTTTCCTGCTTACATGCAAGTATTAGGATAGATATGTTGTATTTCAAGAAATCTACATCTTTCTGCAAGTATGGCTCACTATAGTATTACAATGCATTATTATTTCTGTACTTAGATTAAGATAAATCACACACTGGGTATTATAATGAAGCTTTGGGATTTAAGGATGTAAAGTGAGGTTGGCACCTCCTTAAGAGGAGTTATGAGGCTAGAGGGAGTTTGCTACTAGAGATCTTCAAGGAATTTTATTGGGGCCAAACATGTGATGCTTTCATTAGTGACCTTTGTGCAATAATGAAGAGTTTGCTAATGAAACGCGCTGTTGGCATGCGGCTGAGAAACTTTATTACTGTGCAAGAGAATTAGAGTATGATAAACAGGAACTGAATAACCTTGAGGACAGGGAAGAGAAAAAAGAGAAGAAATGCAGTAGCTGAGAGAACAGGTTCATGCACTTAGAGACTGTTCGTAAGAACTTTCTCCTATGAGACAGTAGCTGCCACCCAACCCAGTCAAGGTCAGGATCCACTAAGTGTCAGTCACTATTCATGTGAAAAACTGCTTATAGCTTGAACATCATAGCACTTTTACCAAATAAAATATGATGCAAGTTTTACAAGTTATATTTTCCTGTCTCTCCTACTTGTACAGCCCTCCTGGAAACACAAGGGAGGTGGCAACACCCAGTAGACACTGAATAGCACAAGTGTATTTCACCTGTTTAGCACAAGAAGAAAAGAGAGGCTTAATTCACTTGCCCATCCAGTTTGGAGACAGAATCTGAGTCTCTCAGGACAGTGTGTGAGCAAATGGGATCAAGAATATTCTGTTGCAAGTTTTCTATATTCTCCAGTTGAAATACTTCCACTACTTATAAAATAACTTAATACTAATTGCAACAGGAACTGCAGTTGGTCTTACAAACAAATCATCCAGCTACCAAGCTGTGGGGTCATTTTCACTTTCTGGCCTAAAGACTTACCAAAGTTTTTGTTTGGTTGGTTTTAACAGGTAACTGCCTTTCTCAGTGTTAAACTGACTGGCAAATCCATTCCTCAGCAGATAGGTTTCTTAAAGAAGGGCTTGAGTGTTTGGAATGGCTAGGTTTTTTTCCCAGCTGCATTAGGTCATCTAATAAAAGGTGTCATATGCCTTGACAAACGTTGCTTCCTATTTTCTAGGTTTCACAACTGGCTTCTGTGCTGCTGCTAAAAGCTGGGGCCTAGTTCCCACTTGCCTCCCATATGCTACTCCTATCATTTATATTGCATTATGGTGAAACTCGACCAAAAAAGAAATGTTAGTGCCTGGTAAATTGACAAATGTTGATACTAGAACCAGAGAAGGGATGGAAATGTCTAGTAGGCAGAGTGGTGCTGCCCCTTGGGCCAGCCTTGGCCTTGTGGACATGATGAAACTGTGCCCAAAGGATCCTTGTTAATCATTAATGTGTTGGAAATGCTTAATACTGTGCTGCTTATGTTGAATTCGGGCCACAGTCTTTGCACACCAATTTAGAAGGAAAGACCAACAAAAATGCATGCGAGATGTCTGTTGTAACAGCAACAGCAGTAACTCATAATCTCTGCTGACAGCAAGTACTGTATTGATCCACAAGGACAGGACCCTGGGAACAAAATGCTGCCCAAAAGCTGGGTACTTATCTTTTCTGATTCTTTCTTAAATATCTTCCGGCAGTGTTCCTGCAGTGGCATCTCTCGCTCATTATTTTTCACAATTGAAAGGCTTTCTCCCCTTCTCATGAGATCTTTTGTGCTGTACAATAGGTCTCAGTTTTACTGTTGTTTCAAGTTCCCTCGTGGATTTTTTCCTTTTCAAAGAGTTTCAGAGTAATCCTTTACTGATCTTTCACAGTCACCAAAATGTTGGAAGAGCGTACAGACAGACTGTGACAGAAAACAATAAAGTTAAAGCAATTCCCAGCTGAGGGTGATATGGCACCATATGTCCATCACATACATTTACGCGTTAGAAGGAAAACCAAGCAGCTTGTTAAAGCTGCAGCATTGTGCCTGCATGTTGGAAGGACATACAACACTTCCCGCCATTAAATGAGGATTCAATGTTCAGGGTGCTCAAATGCTTCTCATTTTTTCTAAAACAAACGTTCATTAGCACGGTTGTTTAAACAGTACGAACTGTCCTGTCCCCACTGCACAATGCTGGCCGCGAGGGTTTGATTGCATCTGCCGGTCTGTTGCGATAGGTGCTTGGATGTCATCTGCACAACGTGTCTGCTTTGCTTTGCACTGGGAAAATACAATTTTTAAAGGGTCACGTTACTGACTGGTGAAAAGTGGAAAAAGGTTCATAAAACCAGTGGCAGTAGGTGCAAAACTGTCCCTCCGTTTTAGTTCTTTAATTGCTTTCTGTAGAGCTTTATTTCTGCTAGCAGGATATTTTTATTCAAGGGTAGTAAGATTCTGGAAATCAGTGTTTGTAATGGAAACTGTAACCTGACTTTAATGTTAGTCTTGCTGACTGTCTGCTGAAAAAGCTGTACCTTAAGAAATACTGTCTATGACAAACCTGTCTCTGCAGTGAAACAAAAAAAGAAAACACATGTACAAATAATATTTATTGAGTCCGGTGTGGGATCAGAACAGCAAGAAACTTGAGGACGAAAGCCCTAAAACTCTCCCGTGCCAGACCCTGGAAGTAACAAGCACTATTACCATGTTAATGATGGTTAGTCTATACAGACAAACTCTATTGGCTCTACAGGACCCTTTTGTGGAGCGCTCAAGCCCCTGACTTCAACTGCTCTAGAGAAAACAACATCATTATTTTTGCTTTGCATTCACCTGCAGTTAAGTTAAATTGTGTGCTTCGTGTTTGCTTAGGGATATCCAGCAAGATGCATGCACCTGTGTGCAGGGGAGCCCAGGTGAGCCTCTGTGGGGAGTGGCCGGGAGCTGGGCTAATGGCTGGGCCCACCTGGCCCCATGCTGCCAGAACTTTCTGGGCTGCCCCTGCACCTGTCACAAGGCAACACCTGAGGAAGGGCTCGGTTCCTTTTGCTCCAAAAGGAAGCGTGGTCTTGAAAAAGATGGTTGTTGGAGGTCTTGCTGCTTTGCCTGGAGCTCCAGAAGGATGTTTTTGACCCAGAAAGATGGAGTCACACGTGATTTCAGAGGAGAGAAAGCAGCTGTGCCACCCGGAGAAGTTGCTGGTAGGTGATGAGGCTAGATGATGGGGGGTGGTGAGATCAACCCTCTTTTAATCCCTAGAGTGAAAGTGGAGTGTTTTGCTTTTAAATGTTGATGCTGCTTTTGCCGTCAGGAGTTCTCTGCGTGTGATGGGTGAAGGGCAGCGGGGTGAGGTTTTTCCTGTGCGGCTGGGCAGGCAGCTCCAGCCCCACCGCTGCGCGGCCGGGGAGCGAGGGGGGCGGGGGGGGCGAGGCGGCGGAGCGAGGTGCCCAGAGGACGCGGGAGCACGGCGCTGCCCTCGCTGTTGCAACTTCCCCAGGCGCCGCGCCCGCTCGGCCGGTTCTCGGAGGGGGCCGGCAGCCTTCTGCGGGGCCCGGGCACCCCGGCCTCCGCACGCCTGGAGCTCTGCCGGAAGGCTGCCGCTAGCAACGGTCCGTCATACCGGCGCCGGTAAATCCGGACGAGGGCCGCAAGATGGCGCCGGCGGGCGGCCGCTCCGCCTCGCGCCGCCGCCTCAGGGTGCCCCCGGTTTCCCTTCGAGCGGGGAAGCACCGGCGGTAGCGCGTTGCTGCGCTCGGCGGGAGGGAGCAGCGCTGCCTTCTGAACGTCGTAAGTCTCTGAGCACTTGAAAGGGTACTTTTGCACCGTGTATGAGCACAGCCCACGTTAAACTCAGTGTTGCGTTTGGTTTCTAGTCTGGGATTCTGGGTTCAGCTTCCATTTTTAATGCCCCTTTGCCTTAAAGCTGTAAGCAAGCTTCTTTTGAAGGGATTGACAACATAAGCGCTTCAGTTTCTAAAAGTAACGAAAAGCAGTTGATCATACCTTTAAAGTAAGGCTTTCTTGAGTCGTTTGTCCTTACACAAAACCATGGTAATATCAATATGCCCAGGGTTGTTTTTGGAGTATCTTGAATTTGTCTGGTGGTACTACATGGGGAAAAATGTTTCCTGGGGGAGAAAAGAACTTCTACCCTGTTTGCTTTTAATTCTTTAACAGGTTTGGGAGAGGAGAAAGTTGGATATGGAAGGTTAGGTTCTTCCTCTCACTCCCAGAAAAGGTTTGTTTCTCACAAGAAAGAGAAGAAACTCCCGGTGGACAGTTTGAATAGGTGGTTCAGCCTAAGCAGGAAGCCCGTGGGGAATTGGCTGAATTCAGTCTCTACCAAGGGCACTAAAGGCAAGGATATCTGTCTGTAGTAGTTTTGTTCCTGTCCTTATCCTCTTCATTAATGTAGATATCGCATAGAAGGCAAATTAATATTATGCCTTCATCTTTATGAGGGGTCTTGCTCCCAGATGCAGGGACCCACAGCAGAGTGGCAATGCGGTTATGAAATTACTACACCTGAAGTAAAAACAACTTCAGAGCTAGATGGTAGGGCTGGGGAGGATTATGTGAGGAGTTGTTTCAAGCCTGGCAGGAGAAACTGGTCTAAAGTGAGGATAGCTTAAAAAAAAAAATCTTTGGTTATGACTGCCAGAGGAACACCTTAAAGCAGCCTTCTGATGTGAGGAAAATGCCAAGAAATGCGGTTAGCTAATGGCATCCAATCAGTTTTTTGAAAATAATCTGAGTTTTTCTGTCTGAACCAAGTTTTCTGTCATCCCTAGAGAACCTATTCCAACTCTAAAACCTTATTTTAAGAATTAAGATTTCAAAACAAGCTGTTGGAATTTCAGTGGTGCTGCAATTGGCCATCTGCTATTTTTCTAATTCTAGCTTATGTTTGAATAAATCTGGCTCATTTTCACAAAAGTATGTTCTAGGACTTGCATGATCCTCTTGGTTTTATTCATAGATTGCTTGGGTACCTAGGGATGGGGTCTCAGAACTGAACAGGTTTCTGAGGTCTGTTCTTACCCTTCCCTTTTTCCAAATTTAAGAAATTGTTCTAAATAGCACATTTTATTATTGTGAAAGGGAAGTGAGAGGAGGATCAATCATGGTAATCTCTGTTTGATTCTGGTAGCTTTTGATGATTTGACTTCCAGAAAGAGTACTCTGCTATCATAAACACTTATACTGCTCTAAATAAAAGGATATGCTCAGGGTTTTCTTTCTCTCTCTTTTTTTAGATGTTGTTGCTATTAGGAAAGCATGAAGTGCATAACTGATGGGCAGTTTTCCAAAAAGTATGAATGCTGAGCAAGGTTGACATTCCAAAGGAATAACAATGTGGAGCATATCTTGATTCTGGTTAACCTAGCAGTTGTCAAGGCTGGGTCTTCTCTACGTTCCAGGTTACTGTAATAATTTCCTGTATTTCTGGGAGATTTGCACATACCGTCTTTTAAGTTGGTTTTCCCATTACTGTATCCAATTAGATATGGGCTTATGTTCTAATAGTTGCACTGACGTTTCACACAAAGAATAGGGATGTTTGGATCCAAGTCCCTCCCTGGTGTGTTATGCCCAGTCCTTTGGCATCTAGGTCCAGGTGACTTCTGTCCCTGTCTTTTGCATCACCTACTCTTAGTGTAACTTAAGCATATCATAATACCACTTAGACTTTACCAGAGAGATAGATTCATGGAATGCTGCAGGAAGGCCATGCTTTTAGTCTTTTATGGGCAGAACACCTAATCCTTTTTCCAGTCACGTGGTTATAATGTACTTTGGGCTGCCTGAGAACAGAATCACAGCCATAAGAGAGCCAAAGAAGGATCTGTTTTAACTGTTGTACTATTAAATGCTAGGTACCTTATGTGTGAATGATATTAGTAGTTAAAAAGCAATTTAATAGTAAGCTTTGTTGTACAATGAAGAAAAACAAACATGTTTTCTTCCTCCCCTCCACAAAACCAAAGCTGGCTATCTGGAGACTTCTAAAATGAGCTGGTATTAGGGAGCTCCCTGAAGAAAAATTAAATGTGGGGTAACTAATAGAGTTTATTTAATCTTGAGGAAATTACATTGCCTGTTTCCAAGCACAGTAAGCTGTAATACTTACTCTATAAGAGAGCAATGAAATCACTTTATTGTTAGACTTATGCGATAAATACACGTCATGAGTGCACTTCTCTTGCTGTAAACCTGCAGCTGACACTGTACCTGCAAACCCACGCCTTTTCACACCTGAAAAGTTCAACACTAGCTTTATTTGTAAGCTAGTACCTGAGATTGCCATGTAACTTTCACCCGCCCCCTGATGGGGGGATCTTGTTTTCCTCATGCCTAGTATATAAAGAAGTAGCTGGGTTACAGAGCAGTTCAGTCAGCACAGTTCCACAGAAGCTGAGCTTTTTACTGCTGTGGCTTCTGTCACTGCTTATCACCATGCAGTCTCACCCTCTCCTTTGCAGTGGCTCCAATGCATGGCTGACTCTGCAGCGAGAGAGTCAACTCAGAGAGCTGAACTGTCTGCGAGAAATCCTCCTGAGCTCACTCCTTGTTGGGTTAGACAGGTGCTAGTTCTAGAAAAAGAGCTGACATGCATAGCCTGGGGTAGGCAGTTCCTGCATTCAGACATGTGTATCTGCCCTAAACCTTGTCCTCTGAACAAGGGATAATCAGACTAAGATGGAAGAGAGGCGACTGAGGTGGTTGATAAACAATGCGTGTTGACTGTTCTCTGATATATCTAGATGCATCAGATGGTGGAAAGTTGGGAGAAGGAAACAGAACTAAGGAGCGAAGCTACCCCATGCATATGCATTGAACTCATTTGTCAAGGGTTGGGTCTTCTCTACATTCCAAGTTGCTTTAATAATCTCCTGTATTTCTGAGAAATTCAGTCAGGGCTGTAGGACACCAGAGCGCCACCTTTGAATCAGGAGCTCTGCCTACTGTAAAACTCTGGAGGCTAGAAGAATATTTTGGAGAAAAAAAATACTTTGTTGTGTGCTCTGTACATGCTCTTTCTGAGCTATTTGCTGTTGGCTGCTGTAGAGGACAGGTACTAAGTCAAACAAAGACTTGTTTGGACCTGTATTGTTCACACACAGTGTGTTAAACACTTAGCGGGCTTAGGAAACGAGTCAGACTCCAAGGAGTTCTACTGCCTTACTCATAGACAGTCTCCTGTAGTAGGCTGGCTATATGCAGGTATAATGCAAGGGGCTCCTTTTGTACCCTGCTGCAGTTAACACTTGCTGGGTTTTAATCCTCTGAAGCTCTGAGTGCACCTTATCCAGGGATAAGTAACCTCTGTACTTCAGGCATCTAAAATAAAATAGATGGCTGTAGGTGCTACAAAGGAAGCAAACCTTGGCTGCGAGAAGGAAATTGATTCAGTCTGTGTTTTCTTTCCCAATACTACATGCCTCGGGTTTTTTGAGGGTCATGTGTAATATAGTGCTTGTGCTTTATATATGGATGTGGATACAGGCGTGTATGTGACCTCTGTGGGTGTTGAGGTGCAGAATAAAATAATACTAAAATACATAATTTTGAAATGTACTTTGCAGTAGTTCTCAGTACCCAATTGGAATAGTGCAAACCCCAAAAACTTTAAGAGATAAATGAAGAGCAAAACATGAAATGAGAAGAGCAGCCTGCCAAACACTGCTCAGTTGCGCTCTTTGGCAAGGTGATTTCTGTAGGTGTTGACCTTCCAGAAGCTATTTTGAAAGAAGACAGTATTTTGGTTACCAAATGGAAGGAGCACAAATACTTGCAGTCAGCAGAAGGTTTGCAGTGTCAAGCTACCATACAGAGAAGCAAAGAATTCAGTGCTATATATATTCCTTTTCATTTGGGAATTTTCAAGTGCTTTGCATCATGTAAGTCCAAGTATTGCCAGATGTTGAATATTTTCAACCACCCGTGAAGTCACTAGGATGGGATGTCAATTAGGACATAATGAGATGCTGAGCTCAAGGTCAGCCCTGTTCTGACTCTTCAGAAGAAATTTTACTGAAACGCAATTGTGTTACTTTAGTCCTCCTCATCTCACATATTTGTTACAAAAGGCTACTACCTAAGCAGGGAAAATCTGTGCAGGTAAGTATTAGGCAAAGGAGAATGGTTATTAAAGAGGGGTTATTGTTAGCATTGTCTTGGACACCAGGATAGTCTGGATTAGCGTACTCATGTTGTGATTAATGGCCTTATCAAAACTCAGAAAAATTACAGAACTTACACAAAGGGATGCAATATCCGCTAGCACCACAGAACTTAATAACAAGGTAAAGCATGAAACAGTGTTTGATGTCATTAACAAAATCTATCATGGGATGCAGAAAAGTATTTGCAACTGCATCAGTCCTTGAGGAAAAAGCAGATAAGAGAGCTGTGGTGATAGAATAGATAATACATTAAAGAAAAATTAACATATCTTTGGGGATCTTTTTAGCAGGAGGTGAAGGGAAGCTTTTCTTCATGAGGCGAAACTGCAGTTGTCTGAAAACATGAAGAACATCATGGTTAGAAATCTTCACTCTTAAAGCAGGCATTCTTAAAATAGACCCTCTTACAGGTGCCAATGGTAATTGTTCAAGTAGCAGTTTCAGCTGCAGTTGTGTTTTTACCTTTGTGTCAGCTAATGACTTCTTATAAAGAGTGCACCCACTATTTTCCTCATCTATTTCAGCTAATAATATCCTATAGTAATGAAGATGTGGTGAGTGTTAGGTCCTTAGTTCTTAGTTTTAGCTAAACCATACCATAAAACTTCTTAAATCTTCAGAACTATGAGTCGTATTCTTATCTTGCCTAAACAGTTGTCTGGCTTTGCCTTTCCTTGAAATCTGCATTTTGTGGCCTGTTCATTCTGTGTTGGCTTCATCCCCTTAAAAGATGGGCATGCTTTTATGATTACATGATTGCACATACCTGTGAAATAGAAGACAATAGGCATACTGGTCAAGTCATGCAAGTCATGAGGCACGAGTGTTAAACATTACATCTAGGAATAGCCTAAGATCATCTCTGGAAGGAGGCTAATTTTAGGATCCTGCTGCTACAATCACGTACTAGGTAAGTTGTGCCCAAGCTTGAAGATAAGTTCGTGGTGCCACTGGCATCAAATGAATACATATGGCATTGAGATAAAAGCACACCTTTCAGTCGCTTGAAATCTAGCATGAAATAGATTGTAGGAAAGGCACAATGGGTGGTTTTGCAAAGGTAGATGGTGCAAAGTTGAGAGAAGCAGGAAGGTCTACAGTATGCAAGATACCTACACATTTTTTTAACCCCCCCCAACACTGGTACAAAATACCTAGCATAAAAAAATTCCAGGATTCCCTGTGAGAGATTCCTTCTGTTGTCCAAGTTCTTAGTAATCTGACCACCATCTATGTTAGTGCTGCTGATAATGATGGTCACTGTGCAAATAGTGTCCTTGTTTTGAAGGAAGGAATCTACTCACCTGTTTGGCTAATAGTACATGTACGATCAAGTCCTCCATTGGATCAGGAAGTAAATATTTTTGAGCCCAAATATTCTTGTAAGAATGCAGTCTGCTTGGTCTCATGGCTTTAGGCATTGATGAGATCATCTTGATCGTGTTCAGCGGAGGGGCAGAGGTCGATTTCCAGTGTTTCTTCTGTCAGCAAATTGGTGATATTCTGTCCTTCCTAACATTGTAAACTGGCACTTAAACATCTAGTTCTTATCTTATTAATGAGGAGATATTTTCATTGCTGTAACTGAATGACTTAAAATAATTGAGAGCTTGCTGGGCACATGGCCAAAGCTCTGAGCTAGAAAAATCAAATCATTTATGGATTTTTTTCTCCTTATTCAGCCTACTTGAACCACCTACTGATGCAAGGTCTGGAGGTCACAGGTTGTCATAAAGCTGAATGTGAGATTATTTGAAATGAATCTCATCAAGTTGGCTTAGATTCATATAAAACTGTGGTATATTCCCTTACCCCAGCTAAATTCATCTTTCTGCAGAGCTTTGTAAGCTTGTCTCTTTTTACTACTTTCTATTTTTGTCAGTCTGAACCATCCAGTTGCAGAGGACTTGCAGAAGGACTATGCAATGAGTTGTATTTTGAATGAGAAGCTTCACAACTAATTGGTAGCAGTCAAACATGTTCTATCAGGATGGGGGCTACATCTCTTGCTTGCTTCTTGAAACATTTCTTCAGCTGGGACCTGTTCACTGACTTCCAAGATGCTTGCCAGGAAACAATGCCAGATGTTTCTAAGATCTTGAAGAATGCACATTAGCTGCCTGTGATAGGACCTCTTTCACAGCATGTCTGAAGGAGGAACATTTGTCTGATAGTAACCGTGTTCCTCCGAGGCAGTGAAGTTATGCACCTCTCTTACTCTGGCTTCAAGAGGTCTCTGCAACCAGAAGCTGGGTTCTAGCTGGTGGTGCATGAGACCAAGGTTGCTTCAACTCTTAGACTATTACCATTAGCACAAGGAGGCGTAGAGTGTGGGAGCTGTGTGCTGGCCTGCAAATGGAATGCGTGGATGTTCTCACTTGATTTGCTTACTCTGCCATAAGTGTGGTTTTAATGCTTTTTTTAGTATGGCACTGTTCTTAGGCACTGTTAAACATAGCGCATATGCCCATCAGCATAATTCTAGTTCATTCTCTTCCAGTTCTCCTGATTACTTTTCAGGAGGTTATTAAAAAATATTCTGAAAGGAAAACACACCTGCTAGGTGAAGGCAGATTATTCAAATGTCAGGAGAGAACCTCCTCCGTATGTACTGTAATAAAAGGAAAAAATCTTAAAATAGAGTTCTGTGACTTGCATAATAATTGAAATACAGTTTACTAGGGAGGCAGCAACAATGTAACTAAGAAACCTTCCTTGTCTTATGGCCCTGGATGAAGAAATGGTATACCGAAGTGATTCAATTACTGCTTGAAGAGTATAATCTGTGTCAGTTGGATCGAGAACACATTATGCACCCTCTTTCTCGCCATCTGCCCAGCAATTGGTTGAACTTAATCTGCAAGTGATAGAAAAGCAGCCTTCAGTAACTTGAGAACATGGTGTTTATCACATCAAATATCTACTGAAGAAAATGTCTGTTAATAAAAGGGTGCCGAGTCTAGCACTAAAATAAAAATGGAGAAGTTCTTTGGGTTTCTGTCTTCATTTTTATATAAAACCATTGATGAAATGCTATCATCTTGCTTGTCAATGTATAATTGTCCTTTAATTATTGCCTGCTAAGTAGTCATTTTACTGGTTTCAAAGGCAAAATCTTTTCATAAGACTTTCCCAGCCTGCAGGAAGTGAAACTTTAACTGTCTTAAACTGTAGATGTATCTTAGGTGCATCTTGTGTTCACCACAGTGAATTCATTGTGTGTTACCTGATGATGGAAGGTACATGTATAGACTTCAGTCATCACCATATCATAATGTCAAAACCTAGGTATTCCAGCTGATCAATTTGGAGTGGGAGGGAAGGATGAGGGAGGAGCCCATGTTGATTTGGGAAGCAGGGGCATGTTCTGTCTCATGCCTTTCTAAAGACTGGTGTGGCAACATCCTCTTTATGACAAAAAACAGATATATATGTTGATCTGGACTCTAAACGCTACTAGGGAAAAACTAAGGCATTGGCATGAGAGATGTGTTGATGGGACAATGTTTGAAGATTTGATTCATCAAGCATTGGAGGTTGGATGAATGAGGCACCTGTTCATCTCCCAAGATGCTCTGGCTACAGCAGCGCTGAAGTAATCTAAATGTACATGTATGCACGTGCACACACATGCAAGTAACAAAGAGTCTGTACTGTGGGTCTGTGATAAGCACAGGTATGTTAACTGGAGCTACTGAAGTCTCCCCCTGCACAGCAGGAAATTTTCTCTTACAGAGAGAAGTTCCTTTGCAGTTTTTGCTTGTGTTATTGCAGGTCTTCTCTGTATCATAGTGACTTTACAACATGGAAAAAAAGACTGTAAATTTTTTTGTGTGTGCCTGAGGTTCTTGTTAACTGTCTTCTGGGTTGTTTTGCCTGTGATGCCTGTCAAAACCGACTTGGAGAGGGAAGGGGGAGTTTTAAAATCAATATTGAGATAAATCTAGCTTGAGTGAAATCTAATTTGAGTGACATGTTCATTTTCCTATTTCTTTTAAATAAGAAGGGTAAAGTTTCTGTTGCAAGTAAAGAAAACTAAGTTGAGATATGCTGATTTGTCAGTTAGTCAGTCCTTACTGTGTGCATGAAATTAGTTCAAGGAACAAAGAGCTGGATACTCCATATCCTTTGAACCTGTACTATAGTCTACATGGGCACTCAAAATGCAAATATTCTTTATAGCAAACAAAAGTAAAAGAGTGCTTTATTGCCTGAATATGTAGAATACCAAATAAACAGAAGCTAGGAGAAGCTACTTTTAACTTTTTAAGTAACTCTGATGTAGTCGTATGTTTTTCCTGTTTTAATTCCTTGCAAGTTTTGTAAATCCTTATTTTTCTGTTTGAGAGGGAGTAATAGCCTCAGAAGGCATACTTTAGTGTCACAAAAGAAACATAGTACATAAAAAGGTAAGAAAGTCATGGTTTCAATCTATGACACTATAGGCTTGATCTGAAAGGGTATTCTGTTAAAATAGGTTCTTGGTGTTTCTGAGCAATCTCAGGTTTAACAGTATTGCAAATCTGTAACTGTCAGACAGTCCTATTAGTCTGAAATAAGAAAACTTTCTATTTCCAGCTGCAACTAGGAGAGAAAAGCAGCGATGTTCACAGCCAGTATACATGAAGTTCATGTTTACATGGGGTTAGTGGAAACTGCCCTCTGGGAAAGATAGTGCTGTAAGAGGAAGACTTTTCTTGTAACCAGTGAAGGACAAACATGTAACCTTAGATTCCTGAGTAGTAATTTTGCAGCTTGGTAATTGCAGAATCCATTTCTTGATACTTGAGGTGTCAGCTAAATATGTTTGGAAATTTTTTTTCTTTAATAGATGCAATAAAATTTACTGTCCATTAAGTTTCTTTATGAATGAACTCTGCTTCACTCAGAGAAAACGGTGTAAATATACACCCTCTAATTTACA
This sequence comes from Sagittarius serpentarius, assembly GCA_034782735.1. Classification (NCBI taxonomy): domain Eukaryota; kingdom Metazoa; phylum Chordata; class Aves; order Accipitriformes; family Sagittariidae; genus Sagittarius; species Sagittarius serpentarius. Next base: position 18,504,021 of record JAVKLA010000021.1, on the reverse strand, counting down.
GTCTTGCCAAATCTTTCATGTTCCAACCAGCTTCAACCAGTTGATGAAATTCTTGGTCTCTGATGCAGATTCATTGTGTTAGCCTACTGGAAAGAAAGCAGTCTAGTGAAATGCTCAGCAAAGCCCAATGACAGTGATACATGAATTAGTGGTGTCAAGCCTCCTTTAGTCTCTCCATCTGTGTTCTCTTTCAGCTTTGCTATTTATCTAGCAGAAAGAAAAAATTGCAGCTTTTGGCAATGGCATCTAGCAAAATTTTAGTAGGGGTTCTAGGTTTCTACTGTCAGTGACAAAAGTTAGAAGGTGGCATTCATAGCAACTTCAGTGGTTTCTTATATTTAATGATGAAAGTAGAGATATAATTGCAGTTGCGTTTGAGAGGTTTTCCCTGTTGTGGTTTTTTTAATTCGTCTCCACTTGGCGAAGTAATTGCTATAGTTAAGTTTTATCTGATTTAGCTGCCTAACTGGGACTCATTAAAACTCCTAAAACATTGGGGGAATGCTTGGTGGTGGTGGAGGAAGTGGACAAAGGGAAGAAGAGAGAGGAGCAGATCAAGGATTTTAAGGGAGATCCCCTTCTTCTTGAAGGGAAACTGAAAACAGAAGCTCTAAGCACGATTTCTTTACCAATTCTAAAACTTCAGATAAGATTTTAGGAGTTGGAATTCTCTTCTCTATAAGGAATTACTTAACATTTATCGATACTAGCATACCATATATTAATCTTGTTTGGAGTATCATTCCTATAATAAGTGGGTTACAGTCAAAGATTTATGTAATAGGAAATAGTCAAATTCATGGTTATTTACATACATGAGGCTATTAAGCCTTCTGTGGTAGGTGATGGAAACCTTCATTGTTAACATTAGAATAAAAAAAAAAGTATATTAAAAAATTCTGACCTGCCAAAGGTGTGCCCCTTTCAGTACTACAGTGTTTCTGTGTAAGGGGTGGCTGAAGCTGGATCATGAGCTGGGGCCGCTTGTCCCTGTTCTTAATGAGTGCTCTCAGAACAGCATCCACAAATATGTCAGAATATTGGGTTGTATAATTGGTCTGAAATACTTACTATGATCTTTGCAATTTGGGTTGTTTCTGCTGGTGTTCCTTCTACTCCTCCATGAAAGCTCACAAACGGGGAATATGTACACTGGTTTAAGATGAGTATGGTCCATTCAGGTTAATGAGGCTCTGTCAGCCTTGAGAATTGTTGCTTAAGAATTTTACCCTTTCTCTGCTGTTCCACAATTTTTTTGAAACCTATCCACCTAGTGGCATTGATGGACAATAGTAAATAATGCATAAAAGATTCTGTTCATGCCAATATGATGGATTTGCCAAGAGCAACAGCAGTTGCAGTTAGTAGAGTTTTTCCAATATGCCATGATTGCTGTCATAAAATAGCATGCTCTCTCTTCCCTCTGAAAAAAAACAAAACAAAACCAAAAAAACCCAGAAAACCAAAAAAAACAAACCAAAACCAAATCAAACAAAAACAACACACCACCACCTTAACAACCCCTGCCCTACTTTTCTCCCACCCAGTATAGTCAAGGCAACCCCCTTCTAGATCTCTTCAAATAGTTATGCTCACTGGAGGATTTGAACAAATTTTAAGCAAACTTCACTACTTTGTTGCTCTGAATATTCCAGTGTGGACTGAATCTCGGCATAATGTGCACCTGCATGGTCCATAAGAGCATCTTTTCTGTCTTCTGATCTTGATGCCACCTCTCTCTAATTGTTGTAGATGGTGCTGCTTAATTGCTCTCCTGTTTATTAACAAAAGTGGGATTTTTTTTCCCCTTTCTTTAATAAGAGTCTTGCTTTAGGAATTCCTAATCTCTTCCCATGAGCTCTCTTTATACTTCTATAAATACTTTGAGGGTTTGTGCTGTTGCCTGTAGACCTCAGTAAAGCCTTTCTCTGTTGCAGGGATAAATTTTTTCCTCAGCACTTCTTGAGATAGGCCCATTTAACAAGGGTTTTGTGTATTTTCCTGCTGCAGCATCAAACTTCAGTGCTCACTAAGTTCCTGTCTAAAATCTGGAGAAGCTTTGTCCTCTTTTTTTTCTTTCTTCTAGTTGTAAGCTGTGTCTTAAGGAAGTCTTATTCTTGTGCCCTGATGCCTATATAATGCTCCTTCTCGAAGTCAATAGCAGAAACTAAACTGAGCTGTTTGAGCCTCTGCTGCCTGAGGGAGAGAAGCCTGCTTTGTTGATCAAAGCAGTAAGCAGGATTAACCTCTCTGTGAGGTAGTGCCATCATTAGGGAAGGACAGACCAACATACAGACTAGAGAGGGTTTTACCTTAGTTACCTGAACCAGATACCTTGCTTGGCAGTCAGGTAACAAGGAATAGATAAGAGGGAATGCCTGCTGTCTAAGGTGACCCATTCTGTGGATTGTGAGTGGCTGTATTGCTAGAAGAAGTCATAATTCAGCTCCTTGTCCAATAAGCAAAACAAGGAAATAAACTTTATTTAATTTAATTAAACTCCAGCTACAGAACAAGATGTATTCAACTTTGTAATCTTCAACACAGAAACAGTGCAAGAACTTTTTATCTTATCTGGTATGAAAGATATTCTATTTCTAGTTCATGAAGATGGATATGAATCATGTGGCATCTCATGTCTTGACTTAGGGTATCCATTAAAGATGTCTTAAAGGTTGAAAGTAAATGTTTCAGTTATTTTCTAAAAGCTTAGCTTTTGAGATACAGGAAAGGAGTGGGTTTTTTTCTTTTTGTGGTGGTAGTACTGGTGTTTTGGTTTTGTTTTAAAAAGTGTGATAGACTTACTACAGTTTCAAAAAGTGTTGTTAATATCCTACAGGGTTGTGAACCTACTCTAGGATTAGTTTCTTTCTAAACTAGTCCACAGATTCTTTCCTCTTTATTGTAAACACGTATGTCCTTTAACTGACTGATTTCTTGTTATTTCACTGTAAGAATGTCAAGCAGTTTAGAAGTAACAGCATAAATATACAGCATTAAAAGTACCACTTAATTGGAAAAAAACTGTAAGTGAGCATGGTGGTAATCAAATCATGTTTTGATTTAAAAAAAAAATTAAATTATTAAAATGCCTTTTCCCACAAACAGGAATCCTTTCTGTCAAAAAGCCTGGGGTAGGGGGGAACCCCACACCTAGTTTTTAGGCAAAGGCTTTAAAATCAAATTTGAGACTAATGCTTTTCATCTTTGTTGAAATTGTCCCAGGGAAGAAATTAATATTTCTCAATGAGCTATTAATTGTATTTGTGCTGCATGTTGCCTAAAGTTAGTAGTCATATTTGGGTTCTTTTCTCATTTTTTAAAAAAAATATTTGAATAAATTAATATCTTCTTAACAGTAGGCATAAATTAGTTTGAAATATTTTCTCCTCCCTATTGTCCAAAGCAGTAATATTCTCTAGCCTTTGATCAACAAAGTGATATTTTGTCTGACAGTGCTAATGACAAAATTTTGATCCGTTAGCCAAAATGTAAGCTATTTCATTGCATATATCCCCATGTCAGAGGAGAAAGAGGATTCTTTCTTTGTTGCTGCTGGATTGATGTATGTTGCCTCATTTAAACAAAACAAAAATAATGAAGCAATGTTGGCACTGTAGAGATATTCCTGGGCTCTTTTAGCAGACATAGAGAACTGGAAAACATGCTTTAATGAAGGAAGCTTGTGGCACTTTACTTTTATTCCCACTTTTGCATTTTTCACAGCTATTGTTTTGCTTTAAGGAAAATAACTTTCCTTGTTATTTTTTGTTATTTCCTCTAATAACAAGGAAAGAAAAAAAATTATAAAAGTGAGTCCAGGAAGACTGGCTCACTTTTTTCCAAAGTTTTCCAAGGGGCTTGGAATTTATATTGCATTTGAAGGTTTAAGGACATTTAACTTCTATGTTCAGGCCTTGTAAAAAGGATCTTGCAATTGAACTTTCAAGAAGGTAGAGGTGGTATAGGCTGATATCAGTTTGACTTTTCTGGAAAATGCAACAAATCTAAGTTGCTAGCACCATAGGAGAGGTATTGCCTGTCTCGTGAGTTCTTCTCTTTGCCACAGACTAGCTTTAAAACTTGTCATAGGACATCTGTTGGTAACAAAACAGTGAAGTCACCTTATTGCTGTATGCTGGGTGTTTTAAATGCCATTTGATTATCAGAATGGATCAGAACGCACTTACAAGCATGAAAACAGATCTGCTGAGAGAAATAGATAATGATGAACTTGTATTCAGACTCTGCGTAGCAAACAGAAAGTCCTGCTTAACAAAAACCCCAATTATAATAACTCCCAAATTATGGCTACCTGTTTTTCCTATCATCAAAAATGGCAACTAGAATTATTACTGCTCTTAACAGCTAGCAGTGTATTCTGCAGCCTGGTATCACTGAGTTCTGCAGATATTTTACAGAAATATTATTTGACTGATGAGTCATCCTCAGAACACAGCATTTTAATGAAATAATGCTTGGCAGGAGATAGACAAATTTAAGTTAAAACTGGCGGAAATTGCTTGAGCTGGGGGAAAAATTACATTGAAAGATGAAGGGAATTTGGAAGAGACTGTTCCAGCAGGTATGAAGCAAATACTATAATGAACAGGAAGGTAAACTGGGATGCCTACACAGGGAAGCTCACCTGCTTATTTCTTTAGAAGATCCTGTAGTATTGCTAACTGGTGGTAACTTATCCTGTGACTGGACATACTGTGAGCTGGCATTAGCAGAGGCAGATAGAAATTCATGCGCTTTCCTGTCTTGAGCTTTATAGAAGTAGGTGATTTTATAAAACAAAATTATTTTTCTTGGTGTGCAGGCTATTTAAGGCCAACAAAGGAATAAATAGTTTGGTATTTTTCTGATATCCGGTATGAATTTGGCAACGAACAAAACTGTAGCCATAATGACAGTGCGAGTCCTGTTTACTTCTGAACTTGACTAGAGAAGACAATACACGGAAGTACGAAACCCCTTGAGCACACACACAAGAAAAAAAAATTCTCCCTTGCAGTACTCCAGTCAAAAAAGCCTGGGCATTTTGGTAATCTTGTCATGTGATCATTAGAGCAAAAGCTGCGGGTTTGTGAACTGCTGGTTGCCTGTTATGAAATACATTTTGTGGCTTTTATTTGGCCTAAAGAAGCTGTAGATTGTATGTGTGGTGTGCTGATAAAAATTCAAGCTGTAAATTAAGTTGTAAATAATGTCACAACTGGAGCCTAGAATTGACGGTATCTGAAGCCAGCTTCTAGACTGGATATCTTCTACCTGTTGTACCATCAACCCACAGAAGTACAATGAAGCAATGTTCTTCCTTGCTTCAGATAACTCAAAATCACCTCAAGTTGTCATCCAGAGTTTTTGCACAGTTATGGCAATGTTTCCAGCCGCATGGTAACTTTTAGCTCTAAAATCCTCATGTTGTTTGTTTTCACTCAAATTTTTCATGCCTATACCTTCAATGACCCAGTCCTGGTGGTGAGTGGTGAGTGAAACTGGTGCTCCATTTCCTCATGTTACAAGTACCGAAGTATTTTCCTTGGCTTTTTTCTTCTTGACCAACTTATAATTCTTTAGGCTCAAAGAGATACAGTAACTCTTTATAAAAGTTAATGCTACTTTATGCTTCGAGCTTGCCTTGATTTGCTAAATCCCTTTGCTAGTGCCCAATTGGTTTTGATTGTCTCAGTAACTGAGAATTTGTTGATTTATATGGACCATTCAGAGATTTGGCCAAGTGTAGATCCCTCAGGCCTTTCTTCATTTATACAAATAACTCCCACTCATGCTGTGTTTTTCATTTTTGAAATCGATGTCTGATAGGGCTGCGGTCATTGTTTTTATGTAAGATCTCCAAATTGCATTGCAGGCTTCAGGAAGCTTGTCGGTAGGCAGTTACTTTTCTCTTCAGCCAGTGTTCAAAGGCTATTGTTCCTTTGGCGTACTGGGGCTCTCTGCTGCTAATTGTGCCAGGTATGATGTAGAATAGAACAACTGATTTTTCAAGAAGACAAAGACACTTAATTTTTAGAAATAAAAAATACTTTAGTGGTCTAGGTATGGTTCAAGTAACAATTCAGATCTGTGGAATCTGAATAGTGTGCATTCATGAACTCCTCATGCTTTATGCTTGATCTTCATGCTTCATCCCAATGTGTTGAAGGATGTTTGTAACCTGTGTTGAACTTCTTAATGCCTGTCTGTCAAACACTGAGATCTTTTGATTTGTGGCTCCATGGAGGTGTGACAGAAGAAATATTTGCTGTCTGTTCCCAGAGGAATGCAAGTTTTAATTAATGGTATTTTAAGTGCTTTTCAGAGCCACTGATTCTGAAAATGTAAACTAGGAACTTGTATCTTTAACTGATGCAAGCATACTGAAGCCAATGGTTATATGGAAGCCTGTTGTGCTTATAATCTAATCATAAATCCTTTTCTGACCTTCTTTTGGAAGATGCAACTGATACAAGACTACCCCAGGATGGTATGTTGAGATAAGGGACTGCATTAAAAATGAACTTTACTGCCATGTTGTAACTCAATACTTCCGTACTTTTGAACAGTTCTAAGATGGAAGGGGGTGAGCTTGATTTATTACGCCAAAGACCATAGAGCATATGTATTCCACTGAACAAAATGCAAGGAATGTGATTGTTGCACATCAAAAGAGTATGTGCATATGACTCAAATGTATACCATCTGGAATATTGTTATTTAGTAAGGAAAGAATCTGGTTGGAACTGAGATTCTTAAAAATGGTTCTTATGAGTACCAACTTTTCCTTTATTAAAAAAAAAAAGTTATAGTTTGTCTGAAGTTTATTCTTTGAAATATTCTTTTCAGCAGTTCTAAAATCAGGAGTGGTACATGAAAGACTAAAGATTTACGTATAAATTTCTGAATCATAGACTGGCTGGTGCTGTACTGGCTGCTGAAATAACTCCTGGCTCTAATCCATTGCTTCCTCTGCAGGCTTCCTTTTGGATTACTTAGATAACTTTTGTGTCTTTTTTAAACAAAAAGAAAAGTCTTTGGAAGTATTACATGTTGCTTTCTTTTGTTAGACATTCTTGCAGCACACACAAGTGTGATATTCCAGGCCCAACCAAATAAAAACTTCCATCTCTTCTTGTACTGTGAGTTGTTATAATACCAAGCTGGACTGAAAGCTTTCTTGTTCTGGAGTCAGTTTTGTTTAAAAGCGGCACAAGGGCTTTTTTTGCTTTTTTGTTTGTTTCAGGCTTGTTGTTACTGTGGTTTTTATGCAGTGAATGGATCAGAGAAGAGTTTGCTCCTGGACATCATCAAATCCTTTAAAAAAACAAACCCAAACAAAACCACACCCAAAACTGAAGACTTTTTCACCTACCTAAAAAAGAGAATAAATTACTAACACACTCTAGGTATTTTAATGTAAATTGTTGGTTTGCTTAAGGTGTGGCTGCAGTACCTGATGAAAGAAGGTGTTATCCAGAAAATTCTTTAAACAGTCTCAAATTGTAGAATCCAAGTTTCAGCTGAATTATGTGCTTGCATGTGAATTTGGTAAAAGAACATCAACAGAGGGTCTTGTGTGTTTACTCTAACCCCTGGCTGAAGGACAGCTGGCCAGAACTCATCTTTAAAAGGACTGGGGTAATGTTGATTGGGAAATGGAAGAATTAAACCAACTGATTTCACCAGCATTGTCCTTCAAGGGTGTCTGTCCTACCCAGCATTAAACCAGTAAAGCAGAATTATCCAGCTGCTTTATAATTTCTGGTTGAACAATAAACTGAGCCTACAGAAGTCATCCATTTTTTTTTCTAACCGTCAATTCAGATTAAAAAAGAAAATTACTTTAATGTTCCATTCTCTCTGATCTGTTTTGAGTTTACAGTCACTTCTGAGGTTCTGTTGCTTAACTTCGTAGTGATTTTTACCTGTCTTTACTCTGACATAATGCTCTTGAGTGCCTCAGAGTCCATTACTCTGAAAAAAAAATGAACCTCTAAGCCTTCAGAAAGAAAAAAAGTCTTTATAAGAAGCCTAAAAATCTGCAATACTCTTTTTCTTCCTATCCTGTAAGACAGAGGGTGATTATTTCTTCCACATTCTATCTAGATAAATAGTTCTCTTATGAGCAGTTGAAGGAAGTCACTTTCCACCTATTTACTGAATTTGTGGAGACATACGGATAATGGTGATACAGTTGATGCTGGATTTAATTGGTACTTGGGCTGCAAAGCCTTCCTAGGAGTTTGCTCTCCAAGGGCTCTTGATACCCATTATGCATAAGAAGAAGCTCCATTCGTGCATTAAAAACTGGTTAAGACAGAAAGAACAAAGAATAGGAGGAAATAATTAGTTTCCAAAAAAAGTCAGTCGTGAGTAGGGGAGGTTGGAATCTGCATTGTTCAGCATATGTAGACATGATTAGACAAGTGTGTAAATAGTAAGGATACCATATTCACTACAGTAATTTCTAAAGCTAACTGCAAAAGGTGGGAGAAGCCATGACCCTGAATGACAAGTTGATGAAACAGCAAAATGTGAGGTAGCCTACACCTAGAAAGACCTACAAAACTACATCTAGTTTGTTACTGGGGTTTGTATTTATATAATCAAGGAAGAGATCTTTGTGACTAATTTGCTGAGGTTAATGTGAGGCTTGGTGACAGCTGAGAATGTTAACAGTGTTAGGAATTATAAAGGAAGGAGCTGAGAACAAGATAGCATATGAAGTGATGCATCAATCTGGGCTGCCATGTCATCCCATCTCAAAAAGAAAAAAATGTGAAAGTAGAAAAGGACAAAAAGTAATTGAAGTATGGAGTTTCTGTCATGTGAGAAGAGGCTTACGTATATGAGACTCGGGTTGGTCAAGAGCCATCTAAGAAGGAGTATGATAGGCTTGTACAATCACAGATGGAAAAATGACTGAAAAGTGATTGTTCATGTTTCTTTGGAATATGAGAAAGTACAGGTTCAAAAAAGGATTGATTTGTGAATTTGTAATTGCTTACGTAGCTGGTGTAAGCAATCACTTGGTTGCAACCTCTGACACAAAAAGTCTTCAAGTCATTAAATGTGTTGAAGCTTTGCCAGGCAAAGCCTGGCAAAAGGACTATTCTTGTCCCTCAGTGTTCAGAGCTGGACAGTATTTGGAAACAGGATATTCAGCTGCATCAGTTTTTGGTTGACATAGTACAATGATTTGTATTATTATAGTTAAAGACAGAAAAAACAGCAGTGAGAACTGGGTTGAGAAAGTGTCGTGGTTTAACCCCAGCCAGCACCTAAGCACCACGCAGACTCTCACTCACTTCTTAGCTATCACAAATGATTTTGTGTTTACTAATTTTTTGCTTTTGAACAGAAAAAGATTCAGAGATTGAGTGGGCTGCAATCTCTGGAAATCTGTTTCAAGTGTATCGGAGGCTTAACACCCCAAAATGAAGAGACTTGAAGTTGCTTAGGGACAGGGTTGTCATGGGGTGGAGTGGAGGTAGACACATGACAGCTTTGAAAAGAACAGAACATAATGCTTCTCTGAGTAACTGTAGATATGCGACTTGCGAAGGACCATATTTTGCATCTTTTACTCATACTGGTGAATTGCTGGTCACACGTGATTCAGTTGAGATGGATTAACTGAGAGTTTTGAGGCAAATAAATAGTGCAGTGTAATGCTGCCAGAAAAAAATAAATCACACCAGTGCATAAGTGACTAATAAAACAGCATAGCAGAGATCAATTACAGTATAAAGTGATTTTTGATGTTTTGGATAGGAAAACATTTTGGAAGGACAAATGGACAAGATAACCCTGGCAAACACCAGGAATGGAAAATGCCATCTGGAAACAAAAACCACAGACATAAATTTTACAGCAGCTGTATAAAGGGGATGTCAAATGTCTTCTGAGGCATGAATCTGGTGATGAAGGCTCCTATCTCTTGCAGGTTGCTTTTGTACATGTTTCCATTAGATGTTTTCATGTTCCTGCTAGCTCTGTTCTGCTCCCTTTGCATGAGGTGTTTTCTCATTGCTTTATGTGCAGTGGGAGCGCAATCCAGAAGACAAGATCCAGTTCAGTTTTCAAGTTGAAATAGTACGGGCTCTCTCTCCTGTTTCTGTATTGTTTCATTTGTTCCTTTCAGTGCTAGGTGAATGATTTTGAAATGATGCTTCATGGATGTTAGTAATCCAAATGCCATTGAATGTCTGTGATGTGGGCACCACATTACCTTTCCTCCTTAGGAGACTGCAGTATGGGGCTGAATTTCACTGGGCCTGATACTTTGCTAAGCAGTCTTTGCTGAGCAGTGAAAAATGAGGAGTCCTGTGTAACCTAAATGAACTGATGATTCATAAAAATATTACAAAGGATGATGTGAAACAGAACTAATGTAAACTTAAAAGTAGTTATTTTTAAATGAGGGATGGGAAAGATGACATGGAATAACAGAAGAGAGCAGATATGGACCCAAAGAAGGCAAGAGAAGAGAGAAAGAGTAGCAAGGAAGAGAGAAAATGCCAGAGGAATAAAGATCATGATAAAGTATCCCAGCATTACAAGGAAAAAGCAGTCTTTATTTTCTTCTTGTCTTCTTCCACCCCAGTTTTCATCCATTCAGCTTTTTTTCCTATTTTCCTTCCCTCTTTTTTTTTTTTTTTGCATTCAGTTCATGTTCATTATCTACAACATCCATATAACAAATCCCTTGCTTCAAAACCCAGCTCCAGAATATGCAAAGGCATCTCTGCAACACCCACACTTGTCTTTTTGATTTAACAAAATTTTTAAGATTGGTTTAGATTTAGTGCGAGAGATGACTAGGGACAATAGATACCGAAGATCATCAGATCACTTCCCTGGGGACTGAATTAATGACAATTAATTTTAAAAGAAAGCTACCTCTTTTGGGGAGCTAAAAAACCAGCTTCATAACTTGAACTGTTGGGAAGAGCTCATCTGCAGAAGGGGTAATCTCTTCAAGAGATAGATAGCTTTTGATTCATGTGTGTGCAGACCCAGACATCAGAGCTTCAAAAAAATTACCTACTCAGGGTAATTTAGACTTTTCTACATGCATTTGGTCGTCTCTCTCCGCAATTTAAAATGCTGTGTTGCTTCTTGAGTGCCTTTGGAATTTTTTTATCAACTTTCCAAACAAAAAATGTGATCACTGTGGGTGAGAAGGAAGGAATAATAGAAGAAAATCTACTTGGACTAGATAATAATGAAGATTATATCTCCACAAACTAATAGGATTTCAGCTAAGAATCTGAATAGAATGCAATCAAAATGTTAAAAAGTTAAGCTTTTCCATTGATTTCTAACAAGGTGTAAGAAACCTATTCTTGTAAAATGGGATGTAAATACTATTGGTTCTGATGTTCTGCTACTGCTTTCTTCAAGGACCCTCTTACTACTAAAAATGTTTTAGCCTGCACCAAAATGCACCAATAAAAATGTAGTTCTTCAACATATCTTTCCATCATTTCCCTTCCCTGGAATGTAATGATATGTAAGAAATACTGATTGAATTACTTTCCTTACAGAACACTTTAATGCAAGGTAAGTGGCGGCTGTATTTACTAGGTTATGAGGCTAATATTTCCTCAGCACTGGTTGAAATGGTGTCTTATTACAGTGTGGTTGGGGGCAATCCATATTGAAGCCTGTGATACATACAAATTTTAAGAAATTATTTTTTCCATTATCTAGAGTGATACAGAAGTGAAATTATTTGCACAGCATGACATAGTAGATCAGTATGAGGGCAAGGATAAAATAGACGCCTAGTTTAATGACCTGCGTGGTAGATTGTACCGCCTTGAGCTTAAACACCTGAAGAAGAATTTTCAGAAACACCATTGTGGTTTAAGAGAACAAATTTCCTAGACCTTGTGCTCCCCTATAATTTAAATGTTCAAAAAAAGAACCATTTAGGGGTTTTATCACCTAATTTTCTCCCCAACTACAATGCGAGGCTGGCAGCATTTCTATTCTTCTGTTGTTCCTTTTCCTGGTTTTGTTGCAATTAAATTACAAAACTGGACTGCTTATGTATTTGTATAATACCTTGCACAAAGGGGTCTCAACTGGATTGTAATACTATACAATACATCAAAATGACAAAACCAACCAATTTCTAAATGGCATACACTTGGATACCTCCAACTTTGTATAAACTTGTAAAAGACGACTTCTAAAGAGACCATTCCAGAATATTGCTGCCAGAGACAAGAAAGCAAGTGTATTTTTCATGTATTAAAGCATCTGGAGGGTTTTGCTATGAAGTCAAACAGAGTTTTAAGATTAGTTTCAGTAAAATCAAGGCTCAAATGAGGGGACAGGGAATTACTGTTCTGCTGTTGAGGAGTGCAGCTTTGGTAGTAGTAGAATGTAGTTTTAAATGAAATTATATTTTACACATGATCAGAAAACTATTGGGAGCAAAGGGCTAATGAACTATTAATAGTTACTATACTAAAAGGTTAATCAATTATGTGCTGTTATAAGCAACTCATTAGGCCTGTTAGAGACATTAGCCATCTTTTTTCAAACCTTTATATCACTTATGGATGTGCTGACAGTCATTAGTAACAAGTACTGTTCATATTTGTTTATAAAAGCAGTTGGTTGTTAATATTTTATAAACTTCTATGGAAAATATGACTTATTAATGGTTACTTGTTCCCTTATCTAGATTGATTTCAGATAAGTTTTGCTTTAAATTGAGAAGTCCAAGGCTAAGTCCTGGGTTCTGCCTAAATTTCGAGGGCTGAAGAATTTGTATCTTGTGACTGCAGGCAGAGTTTACAAAGATTAAAGCAAGTCTAGATAAGACTGTTATTAAAGACTTCAGTGTTGGTCGCTACCAGATGCAAAGCTGTAACACTGAAGTACAAAGGAAATAAGGAAGTAAACGGTGCTGTAGACAAACATTCATTGCAGACCAAGCAGGATAATTGACTTATGTGATGGAGCTGTACTAGTGTGTTCTGTCAATATTTTGTCTTTTATAAAGCTCGAAGTTGTTAATCGACAGGTTTGTCTAGCAAACTGTCCTGTATTACTAAAAATACTTTTTTCTTAAATGTATATGCTTTTTGTCATTCAAATCCTTGTGTTGTATTTTCTAATTTCCAAATGAGTTCTGTTGGGCTGGCCTCCTTTAGTGTTATCGCTGGGGAAGTACTTACGAATTGGCGGAAATTTCAGTTAATTTTCAGAGAGGCTTTAGAAGACTGAGGTGGCAGTTTGGTTTTTGAGCTTCATTGACAGAGTTCACTGCAGCTTCTGTTGGTGCTGGTTTTGTATTGTTTGGGTTTCCGTAGTTTTTACTGTTTCTGTGGAGTACCAACTGATAGAAAGGAAGAAGTCATCCTGCCTTTTGGCAGGACAGTTGCCTGCCTTCTCTTTTGAATACTGGGTCTTGCTTATAATTAATTTAAAAATAACAACCCCAAACCCTAAGACAAATAATCTACTCTTACTTCTGTTAAGATATTGAAAGGTGCATTCAAGATACTGCAGGGTTTGAACACTCACGCATATATGCTTCAGAGTAGTAGGTCCTCGTGTCTGCCGTGCTTTCTGCACACAGACAGGGTAACCCTAGCGTAATGATCAGTTGTGGAGGGTGACTGTATACTACGGTATGATCCACAGCGTTTGTTACTTCTTGCTTTCACTGGATAATAAGTACTTAAAATAATTTTAGTATGTTAATTAACAGGTGCCTCCTTGTTCGTAGTACTGGTCATGCTAATGTTACATTTCTGTCTTGAGACTATCAAAAGAAAACCACCTGATTTAGTACGAAAGTCCTTATCTAATAGGAATGAGATTCATCTATTGTGTGCATTCTCTTCAAATCAGCGTGATTTCCTACCGAGAGGAATTTGCTTTTTTAGTGCATTTCCAAAAGTGTATGTAAAATGCGAGGTGAAGAGAGGAAAACAGCATAGGTACGCTGAACTAAATTGTGAGTTACTGGTATTGTCCCTGATACTGAAGCTAATTCTGGACAGGGTACGCTCTGGTACAGAGTATTCCTGTGGAAGTAGGGGAGGTGATGGATGGGTAATGGGGCTTGCTGGTGTGGATGCAACAACAATTAGCTATTAATAACATAACCTCCCCTGGGAGGGGCACGCAAACAGGCTGAAAGACAAACATTGTAATAGTGGGTGGTCGCTGGGTATCTGGACCTGTGGAACCGGTAGCTCCGATGAGCCAAAGGCACGTCTCCAGTTTCACCCTCTCCCGGCAAATGGATGACTTTCTGTGTGAGCATGTATCTTAATGATAGCGGCTGCTCTCTCCAGCCAAGCAGCAGAGCGTTCACCTAGGAGCAAACGGGAACCGGCTGCTGCCGCCGCTGCGGCTTCTTCCTCTCTAGGCTGGAAATTCTTGGCAGCCAGCTACAGAAAGGGCAGGGAGGCCGCCGCCCCCGCCCTCCCGCCCGGCTTGCAGCACGGCGGAGGTGCCCCAACGCCCGTGTGTGTGCGTGTGTGTGTGGTGCGTGTGGAGCAGGTGGGCCCCGCGGTAACCCCGCCCCGCGCGGGTCCCCGTCGGCCATACGGTGATGGCAGCAACCTCCGTGCCAGAGCAGGCTCTTTATTGGAGGAGGGGGCTGTCAATCCGCGGCCGAGCAAGCCCCATTCTCCGGCAAGCGGCTCCCGAGGTCTGATTCTGGAGCTGTGGCCGGTTGCAATGGGAAGCGGCGTCGGAGGGAGCAAAGTTTGCAAGACTTGGGCACTTGGCTGCTCCCGCCTTTGATGCCCGTGGCAGGAGCCGGTGCCTGAAAGCAGCGGGCAGCCAGGAGGCTGGCACGCCTTGCTGGGCTGCTGTCGGCACTGCTATCGCAAAGTTTCAGCTATTTTAATGTACTAAAATCCAGGATTCTAATTATCAGCCCTCCCCGCCCCCACCTCTCCTTCTAGGTAGGCGACAAATATTTTTATTCTGTGGATTAGAGAACTTTTTGCATGGAAATTTACTGACTTCTGAGTGGTCTCCGTTTCGGGGGAAGGGGGGGAAAGGATTTGTTTTCATCGCAGTTTATTTTTGGTTTTTTTTTTTTTTTGATCGCAGGATTTTTGGAGCTATATGGAGGGATCTCAGGATGGTGTGCACCAGGAAAACCAAAACTTTAGTGTCCACTTGCGTGATTTTGAGTGGAATGACTAACATCGTCTGCCTGCTGTACGTGGGCTGGGTCACCAACTACATTGCCAGTGTTTATGTGAAAGTGCAGGAGCCGATCTCAGAAAAAAAGTTAGAGGAAGACAAAGGGGAGACTTTAAGGATTATAGAAAGGCTGGACCATTTGGAAAATGTCATCAAGCAGCACATCCAAGGTACCACCTTACCCCCCGCTTGCTTTCCCTCCCCTCCCCTCCCTACCCCACCCCACCCCGCCGCCCGCCGTGTGCCGCCTCCATCCCCTCCCGCCGCGTACGCTGTGTGTGCGTGTGGTATTTCTGTCGCGATCGGGGAGAGCCATGCCTCAGCCCGGAAGAGCCGGGGGCTGCGGTGCGGGTGGGAGTCCCCGGCCGGCGCCGCCTCTCGGCGCCTGGCGAGAGGAGCGGCGGAGGCGGGCGGCGTGGCAGGGGGGGGACCTGCCCCGCTCCCCTCCCTCCTTCCTCCCGGGGCGGCCGCCGCCTGCGGGAAGTCGCCCCCACGCCGCCGAGAGCGGGCCGTGGGCGCGGGGGCGGGAGGCGGGAGGGGCTGGGTGCCGGGGCGAGCACCCGGGCGCTGGGCAGCGGCGGCAGCCCCGGCGGTCTGGGCTCGGCCTGGTGCTTTGATAAACCCGACCTCAGCCCCCTGCCTGTCTGTGTCTCGTTAAAGCAGGGGGGCCGCGGGCAGGGCTCGGCGCGGAGGGCTGGGGAGCCGCTTCCCATCTGGCTGTTACCGTCGTTGTTTTGTGTTCGTTGTTTTTCTTTTCCAAAACGGGTTGCTGCGAGGGGAGTTTTTGTTCTCCTCCCCCTGTAAACCTGACTGCTAATCCCTGCTGGGAGTCTGTGTGTCTCCGGGTGTGCTCAAGGTTTTCCGTTAGTGTTGCTGTAGTGCTGGGAGCGCCACTTGGGATTATAACTGGGGCAGTCTCTCACTTGTGTAATGTCTTTTTAACGTGATCCCCTTTTAACGGGAGCTCTGGGAGGAGGGTTGAAGTGGGCAAGCAGTGGGGGAGAATATGAATGTTTCCTGGGAGTTTGGGATTTTACGTGGGTTTGCTCTGCTGGGTGGTCTGTGCTGTCTGCCTTTGTATTTTCATCATCTGCATGGCATCATGCAGTCGTTCCCCCGGTCTGCTAAGTGGGTTGGGTAGTAAGGAGGCTGAGGGTGGGGGTAGATGAGAGCTCTTACAAAATCTAGAGGGACCATCTTTTCTCTGCTTCTGCGTAACCTCTAGTGAATGTCCAAATCCCACTTCTAGTCTCTCCTAAATCTGAAAAGGGAGAGGAAACCATCTGGTAAAGGATACCTATCACCGGTGCAAAAAATCTCACTTGCTCCCAGGCAGACTTGGCCAACTGGTCTTCTGGGAATACGAAGAAAGGGGGAGCAGGCAGGGTGGCTAATCCTGTATGAACTGGGCTTCCCCTGCTTGTCAATAATCATAAATTTGCAGCACTATTAAAACCCAGCTACTTTGCTGTGACTTACATTAATATTTTAAAAAGTATGACACATCACCATTCAGTTTGTATACACCTTCATTTCTCAGATAGTCTTGTCATTTTGGGTAAATTAGTAAAATACTACTTCTTTTCTGGAGGATGAGTTATAGCAGTTCTTGCAAGTTTTAAGTTCTCTCATGCTGTCGTTAAGTTTTTCTTGATTCCTGAAATGGATTTTTAAAAGGAAATATATTCTTGTCTGTGTGCCAGTGGAGTGCACTGTGGAAGCACGTATGAAGGCAGGGATTTTTCAAAAGGCACTGTTAAGAGTTGGATATGTGAAATTAATTCACTTCCCATAGGAGATTGGAGCATAACTCCTTTAGGTTTGTTGGTGTGAATTTCAAATACTCTTACTTCTATTCAAGGAAAGTATCAATGTCCATATCGGCATGTTCCTTTCATCAGTGGCTCTTCTCAGAGTAGTAGAGAAAGGTATGCTTAAATCAGGGGAGAGTGTAGCATAGATTAGAGCATAAACTTTTTTTGTGACTTTCTGTCACTATGCATAAACCAAACCAGAAGATACTTCCTTAAATAACATTTGTATGAAAGTTGAAGAGAATCTTCTGAAAATAATTAAGTGAACAGTTTAGTAATAACTACTATAATATATTTAGGGTGAAAAAAAAAAGTTTAGTGTAAAAAAAGAAGTTTATGAAGTTCTCATACCTTATTGAAACCACTCACTCTTTAAGATAAATAAATAAAAATCACAGATTGTTATCGCTAAGTGGATTTTCTGTGCTTTTACTTGCCAAATCATAATAACTGGTTTTCACAATGAATTCCTGTTGCACAATAAGATATTTTAATCAGATTTGGCTTAGCACTGTTAGATGCTGTGAATTCTGTGTCATGGTGTAGAACTCACAGAAGTCATTGGAAGGAATATCCCAAGTTTGGCTGGGTGTTTGGGATGAGCTTTGAAGGTCAGCTTTAAGAAATTTTAAGTTTGAGATTCATTGCCATAAATTGGGTAAACCAGCTGCCGTAATGGTTCTGGACAAGGTTATAAGGGTTATCTGTAGTTTGCTGTTCAACTTTTCCTTGGACCGCTTCTTGTTTATGTTGGGAGAGAGGTGTCAATAGCTCAGATGTTCTGCAGTGCTGAACAGGCATGAAATTAGGACGGGTGGTAGAATTGCATTCCATAGGATATCCTGCAAATACCAGAAAGCTTTAACTGCCACATTTTACACATGGGGTTATGCTAGTATTTAACTTTAATTTGTTTTCTGATTGAATTGTTTAATTAGATGCCATCTGGGAATTCCTTTGGCATATAAATTGCAGTCTTGTAATATTTTATCAAGTGTCCTGGAAATGAGAAGAAATAAGAGGTGCCTTCATATAAATATACTTTTTAAAGTATATATTTTTAAAAAGACATTTTAATGGCAAAAAGTGTCAGACTGAAAAGAGATTTCCAGATCAGAGAAGTTCAGAGAGAATGAAAGTATGCATGCCTCATGTTCAGAAACAATAGTATGGAAAGGGAGATACTGGTACTGGTATTGGCCAAGAATAGGAAAGTTAGAATGCACATGTACCTGCCATATTGCACATCTCACACCACTGTGTGTTCACACGTCTGCAGATGCTGAAGGATAATGATTTCTCTGCACACATTTTCTGGGTGCTGGAAATGGAATAAGCATGTGTGTGTGCTCTGCCTGTATGGTACTTCTCTGCTTCCTTCTTTCCTCATTATGTGTTAATTACTGTAGTGTAGCCTATGGGTGTGCCATGGAAGTCGTGCATCTGAATACTGACTTCTGTGGTAGGCAGTTTGGGGCAGGATTGGCAGCGCTGCAGTGTAGTGGGGCAATATGGACCCCAGAAAGAAGTATTTTGTGGAGTGGAAGCATGATGCTGGAACGTGAGCTTAAGACTGGGAATCGTGAATTCTTGGCTTGTGGCCTGCTGCAGTTTACAAGGTGGTTTTGGTCAAATCACTTTAACTTTTTACAATGATGATGAACTGCATGCTTTTCTATGGTAGTGTGTTGTGACTGTGGTGTTAATTATATCTGAATGCTACCCAGCTAGCACTAAAGAAATTCTCCACCCGCCTCCCTGCCCCAAACTTTAGTAGGAGGCATATGTTTTATGCTAGCAGGCAACCACTGAGAGAAACTTTTAGTTTCTACTTCCTTTTGAGTTTGCGAGCAAGACAGTGTATTTTTTTGAGATTAATTGTGTGTGTGTGTTTTTATGTGTGTGAAAGAAAACCAAGGAAAAGACCAACTGGATAGTTTTATGCAAAATGCAGTCCTTTTTTCTGTCTAACAAAAGTGCGTGGCACATGTATAATCTAGTACTATTGAGCTTTATTACCAAAAAGCATGCTTTAAAGGTCTAAAGTTAATGAATATTGTGTTAAGTGAAGTATCTGTGGTTCCAGCCTAGGATTTGAAATCAGTTTTTCTCAATTTTATTTAAAAACAGTATGTTCTGTTGACTTCACAAGGAACATAACATACTGGTTCAAAAACCCCAAACACTCTCATTTTGTTAAAATCAATACAGGAGTGCTTCAGACAGATCACAACACATCGTTCTTCTTAATAATGCATCATGCATTGGCTCTGTCACTAAAAAACTGCCCTAAGTTGCATGTGCAGTTGGAAGATCATGTGAGCAGGCAGGCTGCACTTAATCAGATACTTAGTTTGTAGCGATGACAAGAGGAAAAACACTAGAAAGAAGGGAGCAATTTATTGTTTTCTGCAGCCTAGCCTTAGGCCACCGTAGGTGATAAGCTGAACCTTTTTCTTGAAAAGCTGTACTATGGTTATGCCAATATCACTTAAAACACCTCATGCATGCCATCCTGTTTGTCTTCTTATGCAGTGTCATTTTAATATTTTTCAGCCTTCCTAGTTTTAATCAGATGATGTTTACATTCCAGCATTATTTTAAAAGATTATGGACTATGAAGTCTATGAAATGAACTTACTTCCTCATCCTCCCTGTCCCCTCCAGCCCCCCACCTTGGAACCTAAACAGAATTAATAGATTACATGCAATTAATACATAGAGTAGATCTTAAGTTAAAGTTGTAAACATACAGTTCAGTTCTGGACCAGTTGAATTCTTAGTCAAGATCAGTGGATGATTACTAAGACGTCTGTGGTGTACTAGGACTTTGGTCCCTCATCTTTGCAAGCTGCTACATCTATTGTCATAAATGGAATATCAGTCGCTGTGTGGACTTATTTGAGAAAATTTGTAAGAGAGGAGATGTATGTGTTATTTCTCAGTCTGCTGCTTAGAATGATTTGTTCTGTGGATTTACTTCAGCTAATGTTAGCTGTCCCATAGCAGGGTATCGAATCGCTCTCTGTTGTCAGTTGGGGGAGGGAGACATCTCCAGCATGTGATTCATTCCCTGTGTCTTGGACAGGTGTTAGGGTGGAATGATTTGCTTTCAGAGATTGCATATTTTGAGTTGGGGAACTAGGTCAACCGGAATTCTTAATTTTAGCCATCTAAAGGTTTGAGTAAGTAAATTCTGTGTTTGATATCTACCCTTCATTTATTTCTTGATCTCAAACATGAGGAAGAATGTAGTATATAAACCTCTGGTTTGTGATGGCTATCCTTTGCAGCCCTGCTAGCTCGCTAGGTTCCATAAAGTCAGGCTCACTAGGATTTGCATGGCCACTCCACCATGTCTCTTACTCTTGTGGTACTTTCCTTTTGGGAATAATTAATTGTTAAATCCCCCATCTTATTTCCCTCAAGCTCAAAAGCAGCAGTAGTTGTTGGTAGCCCTGGGAACACAGCTCTTGCTGCACTACAGAGGGCCCTATATTCACAGTCTCTGTACAAGCAGAGACCTGCTGTCCCAATGTAGCTAATTGCAAGAGAAGGAACTACTTGGATATGTAAGATATGCAGGATTAACCCCATTATTTTTTCTCTTTAGGCTGTGGCTTCTCAAGTCATTCTAGATTGCTGCATGTCAGTGCGGATTAATTTGAATTTAACTTTCATGTTCTTCCATGCTTAGGAATGGGTGCACTAAAGAAAACCTTAATATAGTGATTTCAGCCAGAAGACTTAAATTGCTATAGATTTTCAAGCACTGCTGTAGGTTCAGGTATTTCAAGGACCATCTACTGAAGGTTTAATGATGTTGGTTACATTGACTACAACTTGATAATTTATTATTACTATTATTGAAGTTAACTTTTTTTGTACTTTTAGTATCTTTTAGTTCTCTTCTAATTATATTCTTTCTTGGTGGTTCTTCCGAGGATTTATTTTGCTATAGTTAGGACGCAGTGGCTAAAACTGAGGAGTGGTAGGCTGGCCTTATTAAGGTAACTGTATTTTATTACTGGAGATTGTATGATTCCTCTAATGATTAAAGTTGTTTTTTCAGAATGAGGTGTGGGTTGGTTTGGTTTTTTTTCCCCCCCAATTGTCAGCTAGATTGCTCTATTAATTCTTCAGATTTTATACAATGGGAATAGCATGCCAAATGCTATTTTTTTTGAGATGGTGTCTTTCGAGCCAGAAACAAGAGAAGTTTTATTTGGCTACAAAGTGAGAGTGAATGGTAGCTTTGTAGTTGGGAAGGGAATTGACCTGGATTCTGTTTCCTTCGATCTAGGCAATTTCTGTAGTTCGCATGAAAGTCTTCAACAAAAGGTTAAAAAATGAATCAGGAGCAGAGGCTGGAAACTGTCACTTCTGTGCCCTCCACAAGTTCTCTTATTGCTAAGCTAGAGAATTTTGCTTTTTCTCTCTGAAAAAATTCATTTTTGTTGACATTTGTTATCTATGCATAATGGCACAGCTTCAGTGGAAAGAGTGGATTGTGTACTACAGTCTTTGAGCAGATGATTTATAGGCCTGTGCAGAGATGGAGATAGCTATTCTGCTTAAGGTTCTGGACTCAGCTCAGTGCTTCATTTGTGCTGGCTAGGTGTCACTTTGGAAAATGTTGCTGAGGTTGACACAAGCAGCCTGCAGCTGTGCAGAGATTCAAACTTAGGTCTTTTGGCTTTCTGCTAGACTGTTATGCCCATTTTAGTACTAACGAGTGATTTTATCTACATGACCAAAATATAGATAAATACATATGAAAAGAAACATAAAGCAGGACCTATGCATAGCTGCTGGGAATTCTGTATTGTGTATGAGATCAGCTTTGTCCCAGTGGCACGTTCTCTCATGGCAGTATCTGCCTTAGTCCAATGTAAAAAACATTCTTCCACTTGGGCATACCGTGGCTGGGGGTTGATGGTGATCTGCCAATTAACTGTTGTGCATACAAGGGCAGGCAAAGAGAGCAGTAGGAGGTGTGACTTCTCTCGGGGCCTAAAACTCTCAAAAGAGTCTTTTCTTAGAGGAGCATGGTGCTGAGGCTGCTGTATGATGCGACACACCTGTTCTTTTTTTGGGTCAGAAAAAGATGGCTGTATCTGTACACAGGGTACGCTATTTCTGAAACAAATGCAAGAATGTTATTGTACACTGAGTTCAAGACTGTTTTGAGAAGTGGCTCCTACATGCTAGTGATACTCTCTGTGTTTAAGGAGCAGGACAAAACTCTAGAATCACATCCCAGTGTATTGTTTGTGGCTGATGTAGTTTATTTTTTTTTCTCTTGCATGAGCTGAGTGCTTATGAAAGAGTCTAGTGCTCTGCATCCAGTAGTACAGGATCTGGACCTGCAAGTGCACGTGTGCAAAATAAAAGGCTTTCCCTTATATTCTAAAAAGAGACTACAAACACCTGTTTATCACTGAGCCTGGCATGGGCTATGTGGTTTCTCTGTTGTCTCGAGGGCTAAAAGGTTCAAGTTGTTGCCTGCCTCTACCTAACATTGCTCCCTTGCCTGTGACAAGCCACAGAAGCAGATTAATTTAATTGTGTTCAGCAGACAGGTCTTGTTGTCAAGATTATACTACGAAAGCATGCATAAGCTGCGGTATGATGGGATAAGCTAATATTATTCATCTGAATGTTAGAGACATGATACATAAAGAAAATCTATGGTGATTTAAAAAAGTGAATATTGGGCTCAGACCTTGAGACAGCGGTGGCAGTTGTGAGGATGGCTTAGCTGCCTTCCCAAGGATGACAGAGTCCTTGGTTGCCATTAGAACAGCCCAGGAACTTGATCATCAGCTTTTAATGTATGGAGTGTGGCAAGGGACGTAATGGGACATGAATTATCTTTAGCTGGTTAATGGCTGTCCTCATTTGTTGCAGCCATGAGATTATGTTGTTAGCTATGCTTGGCCCAGAGATTGGAGACTGGATTTAGTACAGCATGCTGTGGTGTCTTGGGATTGTCCCTGAGTCCAGAGCAGATATTGTGTGACTGCTGATAATAAGTGAAGTAATCTACTGGTCCACAACTAGCAAAACTAATTCCTTAATGAAATAAAATTTCTGTCTAATGCAGAGGTGAAAACTAACCTCATATCTTGTCATGCCTCCTCTGAGATGAATTCTTTTTCATTTGTCTGCTACATTATTTTCCTTTTAATTCCCCGTATTTTTTGGTATTTAAAAATGTCTTCTAGTCTTGCTTGTTTTGTTCGCTAAGCCATATTATGACCAGAGTCCAACAGCACTTCCATCACCTGTGGGGGAATCTTTCTGGGCTGCTCTTGGCCTTCCAGTGCTACCTCTGTAGCCTCTTCAGAAACTTCTGTGTGCCTTTATTTTAAGGACTTGAGAAGCAGCTCGGTGACAGGCTGTTTGGTGGGACAGTGCGGACAGATAACACTGAGTAGACACTGAAATTGCCAGGTGCCTGAAACTTAATGCTGTGTCTTCATGCTGCTGTTACCATTAAATCTATTCTGACTACAGTTGTGCAGTGTAGATGTGTTCTCTGTTTAAAAACATTGTTTCCCTTTTCTTCATAAACTTTCTGTGCTTAACTGATGTTTTGTAACGAAGGTGCTATTTTTAACATGATATCCTGAGTTTCCTGAGGCAAAGGCAGAGATCTTTAGGAGCCAAAACAATGACTGTAATTATTACAGCTCTTCAGCACCTCCTCTGCTTGGCTTTGAAAATGAACAAATGGGAATATTCTAATTTCTTTTTTATAATATGGAGATGGAAGGTCCAGGTTGCTACCTTGAAATTCTCTGCCTTTAGAATGCCGGAATGTGTCTTCTCAAGCCATAATGGATTCTTACTATATTCTCTACTTAGAGTATATGACTTTTTAAAAATTTATTATTTCTATGACGGTAACAGTGTGGCAGCTAGCTGAAATCCCAGCCGTCTTGTGATCAGTGCTGTACAAACGTGTAGTGGAACCCTTGACATAGAGATCTTCGTCTCCATGGTAGATCTGCCAGAGCTGGGCAGAGGAGAGGGATATAGAGAATTGACCTGGCCACATATATACAGACTGTTGGTGGCAGGTTTGACTTGCTGCCAGAGTTGTTCAGACAAATCAGACAGAAGGTCTTCTCTTCTCCCATTAGTAACAGCCCAGAGAGAATGTGCGAATCCTGCAGTATGCAAATGTTGCAGTGTTGTGTAGTAGCCACATCTGTTCTCCCACCGTAGATCTTGGCCTCACTGATATGAATTTGAGTCTGACATGAGCTCTGAAGTATGAGATGAGGTATCTCTCCCAATGTGCATGTTATAATTAGCACAACTTAAATACCACATAATTGCCTAATTCTCTGCCTGTATTGTGAAAATTCGTGACCTCAGTGATCTTGTGTCAGTAATGTCAGAGGTGTGGAAATCCTTTTGTAGTTTTGGTTTTGCCATTTCCTACCTCTTAAATCAAAACCCTTATGTTAAATGTGAGTGTTTGAATTTTCCTTTTATTAGGGCTGTCACAGGTGATCTCTGAGAGGATTTCTGTAAGCGGCTTTCTGAAGAATATAAGAAAAAAGAGGTAGTATTTCTGGTTTTCTTCATAGATAAATGGTCATTCTGGTGTTCATTTTAGGGACCTAATACAGATTTTTAGACTGTGTTACTTGCCCATATGTTATCTGGATCTGGCTGGAGTTCTGTTTCATGAATCATGCAAATAATGCGGTGAATTACCTGTCCCTGCTTTCATGGTGGATTCAAATTCCTTTGAAGCTTTTATTTCTGCATCGAGTCATGACTTGCCAAAGGCTTTGCAAGAACGTTTGGCATGCCGTAGGTGAAAGAAAAACTGTCAGATAAACTTTTCCAGTGCAGCAGACTCAATGAGTCTGTACCCATCCATTACAGGATTATCACTGCAATAAAGTTACGGCTAGAGAAAACGCCTTTTGGGATTTCTCTGTGCACAGAATAAATAGGGCTTGCAAAAGAGAGGACAGAATAGCTTTTAAAATAACTTTGTTCTATTTGTTTTTTCTCTGAGGTATTTATAATTTTACCAGCTGTATATTGCATGATCATACGATGCCAGCATTTCCCTCACCTACTTGTGCTAAAAGGAACATTTTAAATTGCTCAAGTGAAGGGTGGGGTAGTAGTATGCTGTAATTTCTGTGATATTTCTGATTAGAAGATGTGATCACTTCATGTGTAACTATTTGGACGATGAGGAGGGCCAGGAAGAAGTATAGAAAAAACTAAAGGCTGCATAAGAATACCTGGATGCTTTATCCCTTTTTAGTTAATATGAAACTACAGTTACTGTGTGGAAACTATTGAGTTTCCACTAGTGTTACTGAAATCAGTGAAACTAGGGCTATTGAGTTTCCATGGAGTGGAAAGAAGCCACACACCGTTTGTGATTCCATTCTGAAAGCCTGTCACTTTCTTGTCACTCTCAAAACCAGTTTCATGTCTAGTGGATTGTTACAAATATTTGCTTATTAATTAAAACCATATCTAGCATTCAAAAATGCAAGACCTAAATCTATTTGATTTAGTTTATATAGACGTTTTAAAACATATATAGTATCTTTAATGAAGTAGGAAATACTTGGCTTACATACAGTCAGAATATCATAAGCAAGATACTGGTCTTGGCACTAAAATTGTATTGCTGTTGGTCTCCAATATTGTAATTATTTATTGTTGTTTTGATCCTGTTTTTTTCAAGAGGCAGTAGAGTTAGTACTCTTTGACTTTACAACATGATGTCAGCCATAAAGGATTATGACATCATTAAACTTGGATGTAATTGAATGCGGTATTTTAAGCTTGTGCTTAGCTAATATTTTCACGTGGCCATAAAGCTGTATAAGTTTAAAATTAATTTCAAACTGGACATAAAACAAGCAAACCACCAATAAACCTCCCCCCCCCGCCCCGCAAGTTCCAAAGGGATGTATAAAGCTGTACATGCCAGGAAGACTAGTGAATTTATGCACTAAAAGCAGCAAGGCCAAAAAAAGCAGTAGCAAAATGACAGCAGAAGACTTAAGTTTGGCTAGATCATTCCCAATTGCAGTTTTCATTTCTCTAAATGCAGGCATTGTAACAGGAATGCTTTGATGCTGAAACATTTTAATCTCATTGATTTATTGTTGTACTTAATATAAATGCAGTATACATGAGTTTTTCAGCACAGCTTATGTCTGTCTTACATGAAAATAGTTTAAAAGCACCTTCATAGTGCTAATTCTACTACTCTAATTTAAGTACTGAGAAAAAATTTTCATGCAAATGAATATGGAAGTATGTATAAAAATACTTACATAAAATACTCCCTATATAATAATATCTCTCTCTCTAAATGTACATATGTGTTTTTAATGGTTACACTAAGGATCCGTATGTCTCGTCTTGAAGGCAGGAAGGGTCTCCACCATTGCCTGATACAGGCTGGCGTGGAAGAGTTTGTAAATGGTAATACAAGCACGGAAACAAGAACTTTATTAGAGCAAATGGGAACATGTTTGCATAATATCTGAGTATGGTGGCAACAGGAACAGACTGTTGCAGTCTGGAAATGCAAAGGATAGAAGTATTGCCTGAGGTGTGTTAGAATCAGGTTTTCAGACAGTTGTTAGTGCTCTCTGCAGTAAATGAGTAATAGCTGATGGCTAGAGTGAACCCTGCACATTTCATCGCTTATTAACAGAGACCGTTTTCAGGATGATTGACTGCTGTAGAAGCAGGTAGAATACTGGGTCATAGAGTGAATGGGGAGCCACACTATTGATTTCTCATTTGAAGAAGTAAGCAAAGGTAAAGCTTTTTACATTGCAACTTCTAGCTCTTGAGGGTAGATTTTTAATGGTTCAGCCCTGGATTCTTTTTTCGTAATTAAGAAATAAGCTGCTCTTGGAGAATTTTTAAATTTATGAAAGAGTAAAATTCCTTGTTATGAGGAAGCCTGGAGACTTGAAAACATGTAAAAGGAAATTTAATGTCATAATGTGTGAAACATTCCTTGGCTCCTTGCAGTAAAAACATGTCAATATGTTTTTGTCTGCTTGACAATATGTAGGAAATGCCTTTGATTTTGTAAAATTGCATGTAATTTCTCAACATTTCTTTTGATTCTATTGATTAAAGCTTTTCTGCCTTGCCTAGAGACATTAAATAGCAAACCATCTGCTAAAAACGGATTGGCAACATTCCTGAAAACTAACATTAAAAAAAAAAAAGTTTAGTCTAAATATATTTCAAAGAATGTTCCTATTTGTGTTTCAAGAGGAACAGGAAAACAAAAGCTTCTGTTATAGTCTGGCAAAAGGTTACAGGACCTGGTCAAATGCTGGTACTGTCTTCATACCATGGAGACCGAGATGTTGACCACCGCAAAAAAGCACACAGGTACCAGATGATGTAGTGTAGAAATGTCATTACAAATGCTGTCCCATGTGGCTGTGTGTTTACCACATGTATCAATTATACAGGAATTGATGGATTATCAGCCATTTGGCCCAAAATACTCTTTGTGCAGCTGCCACCAATGAAACATGCTGATCGCAGTCGCTAGCTCTATGGACATAAGTGTAAGTTATAGAGTAATCCCTATCCCACCAAGTTTTCTTCATATAGTGAAGTGGTAAATATAAAACTGGCGTGATCATGGAGAGTGATTTTTTTTTTTTTTTTTTTTTTAAATTAGACTTTGTTATACTCACCAATGATTTTCTGATTACACTTTGTTACTATCTTTGTGTGAGCAGCTTTTAGGCTGTGAGTAGCTATGCTGAAGTTGAGAACATGCTTATATGAGTAAGAACTCTCAGTATGTTTGCAGTGTTGGGACAAGAATAGGCAGTAAGTTTCTTGGCAAGTTACGACAAAGAGCTTGTGCTTTTAACCTAGCTTTTGTGGCTGGTTGTGGCAGGTAAAAATGCCATGTAACTTCCATAAAAAGTTGGTTAGCTGCCCTAGGGAAAGAAGGTACAGGGAGGAACGATTACTCAATACTCTGTGTGTTGGCACAGATTCAGTGGAAGATAATTCTGGATATTTGCTTCTCCAGCAATTGGATTATCATTTTAACTGTCCAGTTAAGACAAACTTTAAATAGGAAAGCCATCTATGCAGCTACTGTACATTTGCACCCTTCCTGCTACTAAAAAGTTACGAGGTCTTTATGTGAAAGTGAGAACAAGGAGGTCCTGGTAGGGGGCTGTTCTGTCTTGAGATTTTCCCTTACATTAAAAACCTTAAGATATGGATAGATATTAAATTTTTTTTTCTGGATTACATTCTTTCCACATAACAGAGGGTCCCTGGACTGAGGTCTCAGTCAGTATGAAGGTACTCAAAGTTCTTGCTCTGAATTCTTTCCTCTGTTGGACTCGCATAAATTGCTGTCATTGCCATGCTGCAGTAATTCATACATCTGAGGTATTGTGGGGCTTGGAAGTGAGCGGAATGATCTGTGCAGAACAGTATAAAAGGCAATAACTCATTTTCTCTGGCCCCTCTTCTGCCTCAGAATTCTGCCCTGGATGCCCACAGACCAGGTTGGGATTGAGAAGGGTGCCTTTTACTTGTCTCATATTTGTGGAGTTACTTTTGTCGTATCACCATGTTAGCAATTGGGCCTGAAGCATAAAGAAGGGGATGGGAAAGAAGAATCGAAGTATCCACAAGTGTAAAAGATAATGTAATTATTAAAGGGGTTATGTAAAATACTGTGTGAAATTACAGGCAGTGGCAAATACTTAGCAGTGTGTTCTCTGCCATCTGTCTATTTTTAAAACTTTTGCTTAGCTAGCACCTAGCTAGCCAGGCTGTTCTTGCATGTCATACAATGAACATGGTGCAGAGAACGTGAGGGTTTAAACACAATGACAAATTGTGACAGTGCAAGGTATGACAGAAAAAAAAGATAAAATAACAACGTAGGATGTAGCAGCTTAGCTTTGCTACATTAAGCTAATAAAAGAAGCATGTTTCTACTTACGTAAAAAATTTTTTTTAATCTCTTTTACTGTCTATTTAATGTTCATGCTATGAATTTATTAAGAGTGACTTTGAATTTGCCTTTCTGCTATTTGATGAGAACAGATGTTATTTTTTTCCAACTTCTTGACACCTGAAACTGGCAAAATTCCCCAAGCTTATTCAATTATCATCCAACAAGCAGGGTTTATTCAAGCAATTTACCTACAAAGGCCAATTCCACACAAGGTGGAAAAAAAATACCGTTTTCACTGATATTGAAATAAACTCAAGAGAAATCCTACTCATTTCATCGGAATGAGTAGCTGTGTTTTTTGGATTAAAATAAAAAAGGCAATTTTAAGAAGTCATACTTCTGCCCTTCTTCAGTACACGAAGTGTATGGAACCTAAGAATTTTCTCAAGACTAAAATTTAAACATGATAAACCATAAGTTTTTGTTCTTTCTTGGGAAGAAAGAGAAACAAAAATTCCCTCTTTGTAGGGTGTTTCTTCTCAATGAACTGCACACCTGTATTAATACAGTGCTTGTGTCATCTCCAGTTTACACCTGAGAATAGTGAAAGCAGCAAGATGGAATTAGCCCTCTTGAGGTAAACTGATGGGATATTCAAAAACTCTGCCATAGCTTTAATGCTGTTGGCACAAACCCTCCGTTCCTGTGGTGTCTGGAACTTGCAGTCACCTCAAACAGTGCGAGTAACACTGGGAGTAGAAGGCCCTGGCTGAAGAAACTTACACCTTTAAATTTCACGTCTCTCAGTTCAGAATTCTAAGGGGAAGTCTTATATTCGCCTTAAGTGGACAAATGAAAGTATCAATTGCAATATTTACCTTTTAGGGAAACTGAGCCCTGAGCATGGTGTTTTGGTCATATCACTTACATAACTTTCCCCAGCACTGTGTGGGATATCTGTTTTCAAGATGTCTCATGTCGAGCAGTGTTTTTTTTACAGCTTGCCTTAGCAGCTCCAAAACCAAAATACAAACTAAAGCAATTAGTCAAGCAGTTAGAATTTGGATGAGGATGAAAATTTAAATAGTTTTAAAACACTGCACAGTGCTATGTGGCAGGATATGCTTGTGGCCCAGTGAAGAGCATGATGACTTTTTTTTTTTTTTAATTTTGCCAAACTCTGCTAATGCCTTATTTTGTTCTCCAGGAGTGTTATTTTTACCTCTGTATTAACCCTACTCTTTAAACATTGTGGACCTGTATTGTAGTAAGTTGGGAGTTTTCAGCTAGTGGACTTTGTAGGGATAAAAGTGGTTAGGAAGAGATAAGTTCAGTCATGGCATGTCTCTTACAAATGTGTAGGAGTTCCCATGCTGCCTATCTCTTTTTGAAAATTTGAAAAAAGAACAAAGAGATTTTTGAAAGAAGACTAAGTGGCTGCTAAAAAGGTATGTTCAACTATGTAATCAGCCAAAATTTCAATGAGCACTTACAGTGTCAAATAGTGTAAGTGAAAATGAAAATTGATTTCCCCCCCCTCCCCCATCAACTTGATCCACTTTACTAAAAAAAGAACCCAGAAATAACGGTTAACCCTTGCAAGTAGTGGCAGACTTCCTCCATGGAGCTGGAGGCTCCTGTTGAAAAATCTCATCAAAGGAACAATGATCTTGCTATAGTGTTGACCCCTAATAGAATGTCTTTCTGTGAAACTTGTGTTCAAGTTAATTCTACTTTTACTTATTTTCTGTTTTTAGGTTTACCTCCAAATTTGTGAGTTTTCCTTCTTCCAAAATAGCAAATTCCCCGTTCAGTTTGTGGTTTCCATGTATAGAACAAACAGGCTGTATATGTAGACATGGTCTTTTTGATAGGTTCTCTCACAGACAAAATGTCTAAATAAAGCTTTTGTAACAAAAATGTTTTCCCCCTCTTATTCAGTCTGTTATTCTTTGCCAGGCAGAGGAGCTGTGTGCTGCTTAACCAGGAAACTTGCTTGTATTCTAAAAAGGGAGAAAAGGACAGGGTGGATGTAGGCAGTTGCCTCTCTCAATACCTTTATGGAGGATGGACTCATGCATGCATCAACAAAATAGCTGACTTTATTGTGATACTGTCAAAGTATTCTGGTTTGTGTATGGATGGTTCTTTCCAGTTGTGCAAATTAAGCTCAGAATTTGCATTATTTGTGGTTTTAATTAAAAATTTAAACTCCCATTTCTTGTGTGCTTGAAGGTAAGGTTAGCCTCCTTATGTTCTCGTTAATAACTCATTTTCCAGAAGTCTGGAAGCAGCCTGTTTGTCCCATACACTTCCTTTCTGCTTTCTGAAGAACGCCATTCTTTGAACGCCTCAGTCTTGAAGCCCCATCTAGACTACTTCTTCCAACAAATACTCTAAGGTCTGAATGCAAGTTGTTTTCCCAGTCGTTTGGTGTATGCAACTTCTTTAATTAGTTTGTTTATAAATACATTTTAAATTGGCTCTTTGTTGTCCTGACATGTGTTAGCACTGCCTTTTGCCTGGCAAAAAAAGTACAGTCAAAGCAGTAGACAGTGTGAGTAAAAACCTTCAAATTACAAGTGATATCAAAACTCATAGCTGTCAGAGAAGCAGGCTTTCAGTATAATATTTTTTTAAAAACCTGTAAATCCCATTTCTGTAGGTCTCTTAGATATGTTCTGAGAATTTTTTCCCTAAGTGACTTTGAAGCCTCAACTGCTTAACCTCCTTTAATCCATGTTACCTTTCCAAGAAAAACAAAAAATCTCTTAAATTGCTTAAGGCATACCTCAGAATTTTCCCACATGCATTACTGGTATTACAATTCAGATGAGAGACAACCCCATAGTTACATCTTTTGCAGTACTTTTCTTCCCTGTCTTGTGTACTTGTGTGTGTATATATGTATATCAGTATATTTGTATATAGTCCATAATATTTTTTAAAAATAAACAGAAAATTTAAAAATTACCATAAGGATGTTGATGCTTCCTTGGACAACTGTGGTATCATGGAATATTAGATTCCACTGCTGTGCTACTATTTAGTAACACAACAATGAACTTTCTGTTTACAGACAGGTATTTGGTTTGTCTTGGACTGAATCATTCAGGAGTAGAGGTGTCACTCCAATAGGAGAGATTTTCTTGTCACAGAAGGTGGGCTTTTTGTCTATGAAGTTGGTGGCTATCAGTGGTCTAGTTAGCACACAGTTAGCCGGACTGTGTACTACTTTTGTCTCAGCAGCTGCCTGAACTGTGACTCAGTAGTGATTAAATGTACATGGTTGTGTTTCTGTAGAGCGCAAGGGCTGACAGTTGTACTGAATATTGTTGGTTTCTAGGACAAATGCAGAGCTTGTGTCAGCAGTATAATTCCATTGTGTCAGTGGAGGTGTCTCTGTGCAAGGCCGGTTCACTTTCAATGCTTGCTTATTTGCTGACTTCAGATACAATCTCTTTATCTCAGATTTGAAAGTTGTAGACGTACTATATTGCCATGCTATGTAGCTACTCCTATTAACAGAACTAGAGGTAAAAGACCAACTAATACAAATTCTGAGGAATTCACACAATAAAATTTGGTTATTATGTAATTGCTTAAAATCATTACTAGTAATATTAGTATTAAAAGGAGGAATCAAATACCTCATGGGTTATCTCCTAACCTTTCCACCTTTTACTGCTGAACCTGAATTAATAAGAAAACAATGTTGTATTCATCAGTCTACCTTTCTAGTAGCTTGTAATCTAGTAGTCAAATTGGGAATCAGAGGTTAAAAATCTTGGAAATAATTATATCCATGTGAGTCTCCCACAGGTAATAGACGGAGATGCTGTAGGTACTCTCCTTGTGCCAACTGAAAAGTTCCATTTATTAATATTCAGTGTCAGAGAATGTGCATGGAAAAGAACACTCGCCTGCCCCCAATAATTTCCTAAACATCGGAAAATTTTCAAAACAGCACACATAATCCCAGAAGTAAGTCCAAAGGAAAAGCGGCATTATCAGTTCTTGTGCTCAATGATCTGATTTATTTGTGTCCTAGGTCCTTTCTAAGCTTCTTGAAAAGAATTCCTGTGCAGAAAAGGACTTTTCATTCTCCTTATATGACTGCAACTTCCTAGTTTGTACTGCAGCACATTTGCTTTTTTTATCAGCTAAACTGAATTCTGATTGCAGATGGCCGAAAAACTGGGACACAGCGAAATTAGCACCAGTATCAATAAATGAGACAGAAAGTGTACTTTGCTATTTTTGTACATTGTGCAGAATATCTTCTGAGCTGGTCATCCATTTTCCTCAGTGTCGTGGTTTAACCCCAGCCAGCAACTCAGCACCACGCAGCCGCTCACTCGCTCCCCCCCCACCCAGTGGGA